>LR989989.1:0-1200000 GCA_905147175.2 Nymphalis urticae
CTCACGGGGCAGAAGGCCACCGTCCTACCCACTAAAACCTCCCCGTTTCCGTCTCACCGCAGGCGGCGGGGTTACGGGAACGCGTTAGCTCACCACCGCGACCCCGCCAGCGGCCGTCGCTATGGGTTAGCGACCCACCGGGTGTTTTTTATTGAGGTTGTCTCCTCTTGGCCCAGCCGGTGAAGGCCAGACCCTCGGTCCCACCGCAGGCTGACGCCTGGATGGGGAAACGAGTTTGAGAGGCGGTGACTTTTGACGGTCTGTCCACCCAGCAACGACACCGAAACTGGGCGAACCCGCCTCTCCCTCCTCCTTCTACTCTACTCCTGTCTCCGGCTGCCCCAAAGGACACCGGAGACCAACTCCTCCTCCCTCCGGCAGTCGAAAGGACCCCGGAGTCCACCTACTTGCCACGAAGCCGCTCGCTAGTCCACTCTGCTGCAACAGAGAAGTACCAGGAGCGGCCAGTGACACTTCCGCCGCGTCAGTCTCAGCCGCGGTCGACAAGCATTCCGGAAAAAACGTCGGATTGCTGGTCGACCCCGTTGCCCAGGGTGCACCACGTGGAGGTGACTGACATGCACCCCGCCCCAACCTAACCTAACCTAACCTAACCTAACCTAACCTAACCTAACCTAACCTAACCTAACCTAACCTAACCTAACCTAACCTAACCTTTTTTTTTTTTTTTTGTTTTCGGGGAGGAAAGGCATTTACGCCTGCCGCCCGGTCGGGGGACCGGGACGGGTATGTGGGACTCACGGGGCAGAAGGCCCCGTCCTACCCACTAAAACCTCCCCGGAATTCCGCCTCTCCGCAAGGCGGCGGGGTCACGGGAACGCTGTGGCTTACAACCGCAACCCCGCCAGCGGTCGTCGCTATTCGAGCGACCCACCTAGAGAGCGCGCCGTGGTGTTAGGGCGCGCCTCCCTCCTCTCTGCCTCCGTCCCGTACCGTGACGGACTCCCCCGAGCCCGCCACTGGAGGCTGGGCGTCAGGGCTCGACGCCCCGCGGCGGATCAAGATTTTACTGGCTCCGCCGCCGACCACACCTCAGCTCTGCGGCAGCGTCCGGCCTGCGAAGGCCCGTCGCCGCCGACCCGGTCTCCTCCTACGTTGCGGGAGCGAGTCCACGTCGTCCTCCCGCTCCCGCTCCGCCGCCTCCTTTTGCGACATTACGCATGCGCTGAACCGGGACACTGCCGCCCAGATCTCTTCGCTTCCGGCCATCTTTTCGACGAGGGCCGGAAGCGACAGATCCCCTCCTACAGCCGTGGATAGGACTGCGCGAGGCTCCGCCCAAGCCGGGCACTCTGCGCGCGTGTGTTCGGCCGTATCCACGGCTCCTCCGCCACAATGGTGGCAAACCGCCGAAGGCTCCCTTTCGACCACCTCACACAGGTACCGGCCAAAGCAACCGTGGCCGGTCAAAAGCTGTGTGAGGTGAAACGTGGGTGGGCCGTGCTTGCGCTCGACCCACTCCCTCAACACCGGCCGAATGGCCGCAGCGAGGTCTCGGCTAGCCCCCCCCGGAACACCTAGTCGCTCCGCCCATTCGGCGAAGAGTCTTTCTCGGGCCTCCGCCCGCCACTGTCGAACCTCACGTGGGTGAGGCCGGTTTTCGTCCTCCGCTTTCGCCGCCTTGATCCGCCAATAGACCCTCGAGTTAGCCTCGGCCTCGAGGTCCCATGGCGGACTTCCGGCGAGCAGGCACGCCGCGGTAACCTAACCTAACCTAACCTAACCTAACCTAACCTAACCTAACCTAACCTAACCTTTTTTTTTTTTTTTTTTTTTTTTTTTTTTTTTTTTTCTCGAGGAGGAAAGGCATTTACGCCTACCGCCCGGTCCGCGACCGGGACGGTTATGTGGGACTCACGGGGCAGAAGGCCACCGTCCTACCCACTAAAACCTCCCCGTTTCCGTCTCACCGCAGGCGGCGGGGTTACGGGAACGCGTTAGCTCACCACCGCGACCCCGCCAGCGGCCGTCGCTATGGGTTAGCGACCCACCGGGTGTTTTTTATTGAGGTTGTCTCCTCTTGGCCCAACCGGTGAAGGTCAGACCCTCGGTCCCACCGCAGGCTGACGCCTGGATGGGGAAACGAGTTTGAGAGGCGGTGACTTTTTAGGGTCTGTCCACCCAGCAACGACACCGAAACCGGGCGAACCCGCCTCTCCCTCCTCCTTCTACTCTACTCCTGTCTCCGGCTGCCCCAAAGGACACCGGAGACCAACTCCTCCTCCCTCCGGCAGTCCAAAGGACCCCGGAGTCCACCTACTTGCCACGAAGCCGCTCGCTAGTCCACTCTGCTGCAACAGAGAAGTACCAGGAGCGGCCCGTGACACTTCCGCCGCGTCAGTCTCAGCCGCGGTCGACAAGCATTCCGGAAAAACGTCGGATTGCTGGTCGACCCCGTTGCCCAGGGTGCACCACGTGGAGGTGACTGACATGCACCCCAACCTAACCTTTTTTTTTTTTTTTTTTTTTTTTTTGTTTTCGGGGAGGAAAGGCATTTACGCCTGCCGCCCGGTCGGGGGACCGGGACGGGTATGTGGGACTCACGGGGCAGAAGGCCCCGTCCTACCCACTAAAACCTCCCCGGAATTCCGCCTCTCCGCAAGGCGGCGGGGTCACGGGAACGCTGTGGCTTACAACCGCAACCCCGCCAGCGGTCGTCGCTGTTCGAGCGACCCACCTAGAGAGCGCGCCGTGGTGTTAGGGCGCGCCTCCCTCCTCTCTGCCTCCGTCCCGTACCGCGACGGACTCCCCCGAGTCCGCCACTGGAGGCTGGGCGTCAGGGCTCGACGCCCCGCGGCGGATCAAGATTTTACTGGCTCCGCCGCCGACCACACCTCAGCTCTGCGGCAGCGTCCGGCCTGCGAAGGCACGTCGCCGCCGACCCGGTCTCCTTCTACGTTGCGGGAGCGAGTCCACGTCGTCCTCCCGCTCCCGCTCGGCCGCCTCCTTTTGCGACATGACACATGCGCTGAACCGGGACACTGCCGCCCAGATCTCTTCGCTTTCGGCCATCTTTTCGACGAGGGCCGGAAGCGACAGATCCCCTCCTACAGCCGTGGATAGGACTGCGCGAGGCTCCGCCCAAGCCGGGCACTCTGCGCGCGTGTGTTCGGCCGTATCCACGGCTCCTCCGCCACAATGGTGGCAAACCGCCGAAGGCTCCCTTTCGACCACCTCACACAGGTACCGGCCAAAGCAACCGTGGCCGGTCAAAAGCTGTGTGAGGTGAAACGTGGGTGGGCCGTGCTTGCGCTCGACCCACTCCTTCAACACCGGCCGAATGGCCGCAGCGAGGTCTCGGCTAGCCCCCCCCGGAACACCTAGTCGCTCCGCCCATTCGGCGAAGAGTCTTTCTCGGGCCTCCGCCCGCCACTGTCGAACCTCACGTGGGTGAGGCCGGTTTTCGTCCTCCGCTTTCGCCGCCTTGATCCGCCAATAGACCCTCGAGTTAGCCTCGGCCTCGAGGTCCCATGGCGGACTTCCGGCGAGCAGGCACGCCGCGGTGTAGGACACCGTGCGGTACGCTCGAGCCGCCCTGAGCGCCATCGCTCGCTGCGGACGTCGCAGCGACGCGACGTTACGAGCGCTCAGAGCGTCCGCCCATATCGGCGCCCCGTAGAGCGCCATCGAGCGCACGACGCCGGTGTACAGGCGCCTGCAGGAGCCTCCTGGCCCACCCACGTTCGGGAGGATCCTCCCTAGCACTCCGGCTGCAGCCACCAACTTTGGGGCCAAGCGCCGGAAGTGCTCTTCGAACTTCCACCTGCCGTCGAGGACGAGTCCCAGGTACTTCATCGTCGACCCGACGGTGATGGAAGTTCCCCCCACCGTGATGGACGCCCCCGGTGGTGGCGCGTTCCGAGGCCCGTGAAAAACGAGGGCCTCGGATTTGTGTAGGGCCACCTCTAGGCCCAGCGCGCGGATGCGGTGGACCACGTGCGCGACCCCAGCCGTTGCGCGATAGGCGGCCTCCCGGTAGGTGCTGCCGCGGGCCGACACGAGAGTGTCGTCAGCGTAGCACGTGACGCTGACCCCCCGCAACGTGGCCCCTCGCAGCACCCAGTCGTAGCCGATGCTCCACAGGAGCGGTCCTAGTACCGACCCCTGCGGAACACCGCACGATAGCGTCTTCCGGCTCCAGCCCTCCCGCGTCGGGTAGGCTACCGCTCGGCCAGCGAAATAGTCGGCCACTGTTCGCCTCAGGTAGCCCGGCACGCTGTGGTACCGCAGGGCCTCCATCACGGTCGCCCAGGGCAGGGTGTTGAAGGCATTGGAAATGTCCAGCGAGACTGCCAACACCACCCCACCCCTAGACACCTCCTCCTCGGCCAGGGTCCTCACCCTGGCGATCGCGTCGAGCGTCGAGCGGCCGGGGCGAAACCCGTACTGCCGCTCGTCCAGTCCCGGCTCCATGCTGCCGACGAGACGGGCAGCGAGCACCCGCTCGAAGAGCTTGCTCACCTCGTCGAGCAGCACGATCGGGCGGTAGGCCGACGGCTGATCGGGCGGACGCCCGTCCTTGCGGATCAGGACGAGCGTGCCCGTTTTCCACCGATGCGGGAACTTGCCCTGAGCCAGGCATGCGGTAAAGAGGCGCCGCATGCTCTCGCCCAGCTCCTCCGACGCGATCTTCAGGGCTCGACCGGGGATTCCGTCCGGCCCAGGGGCTGTCTTTTTCGACCCTAGTCTGATGACAGCCGCCTGTAGTTCCGCCTCGGTGATGGGAATCACCGGACCCTCTTCCTCGTCGAGCCCGCTCGCCGGCACCATGGTCGGTGGAACGAACACTCCCCGCTCGGGAAAGAGCGTGTCCACCACCCTCGCCAGGAGCTGCGGCTGGAGACTGCTGGTCAGCGGAGGAGCCCAGGGTCGGAGCTTTTGTCTCACGACCCGATAAGGCCTCCCCCACGGATCGCTGTTGAGCGTCTCCAGCCATTCCTCCCACGCCGCCTCTTTGGCCTGCACTATGGCCTTTTGTAGGCCCTGGCAGGCGGACCTGTATGCGGTGTAGAAGACGTCCTCCGCGTCGTGATCCCGGACTCTTCGTCTCCTACACCGAACGTACCGGCGCCGTGCCGCCACGCACGCCTTGCGCAGCCGACGGAGCTCCGGACGCCACCAGTACACCTGCCGCCGACGTGGCAGGTGCAGTTTCGCCCTCGGCATCGCCGCGTCACAGACTCGTGACAGGGCGTCTCCCATCCGGTCCGCCCCCTCATCGATCCGGAGGACCGGGTCGGAACCGGCCCCCCAGGCTTCGACGATGGCCGCCTCCTTCGCCAACTGACCGTCGAGGCGACCCAGACGCCAACGCGGACCTTCCGTTCTCCCAACAGCGGGCCGGACGTCCAGAAGAACCGACGTAGAGACATCGAACCGAATATATCGATGATCCGACAGAGTCTCCACGCCGGTCTCCACCCTCCAATTTTGAGCACGGCGGGCCAGGGCGTTGGACGCGAACGTGACGTCGACGATCGATTCGCCCTGCTGCCGCACGCACGTGCTCTCCGACCCGCTGTTGAGGACCGCCAGCCCCAGCGAGACCGCCCACTCCTCCAGCACCTCACCCCGGGCATCAGCCACGGGAGAACCCCAAGCCGTCGATTTGGCGTTGAAGTCCCCCGCGACCAAAACAGGTGCGGGCGCTGTTTGCCCGATCAGAGCCCCGACCTCCACCAGCAACTGCTCAAACTCGGCGAGACTCCGACTGGGCGAGGCGTAGACGGCGACGACTTTTATACCGCCGACGACGGCCAACACGCACCCCCTGCCCCTGGCCACACCCTCGATGGCTGGAGCGCCAGCGACCGCAGGGGCGACGACGGCCACGACCCGTTCGTGGTCGGAGACCCAGTCGTCCCGCGAGGGAACGAAGTAGGGCTCCGATACCACCGCCACATTGATCTGCCACTCTGCCATGCTTTGGACTAGGAGGTCCTGAGCCCTGGCAGAGTGGTTGATATTGGCCTGGAGACAGCGCAGGGCCATCACTGCGCGGTCTCCATCGGCTCCGCCTCGGTGCGCGACGACGCGGCTACCGGGCCCTTCGTCGTCGCTTTTCCTTCTTTCCTCTTCGTCTTCGGGGGTGCAGCGCCCTTCCCGCCCTGGCACGACTTGCTGCAGGCGGCGTGGGCAGCTGGCTTGCCGGCCGCCGCGCAGACCACGCAGCTCGCCTCGGTTGCGGAGCAATCTCGAGCCCTGTGACCGGGCTGACCGCAGCGGAAGCACAGACGGCTTCGGTCGACGCCCCGGTCACATTTCGCACCCATGTGCCCCCGCTCGAGGCACCTGAAACAGTGCAAGGGTCTAGGGTCGAGCAGCACCACTCGTGCCGACACCCACCCGACCCTTATGCGGCCTGCCTCGACGACCTTCTTCGCGGCCGGTATCGGGCAGCTCAGCCAGAGCGAGCCAGAGCCACTCGAGCCCCGAGCGATGACTCCGGACTTTATCGCTCCGACCGAGCACTCTCCCTGTTCCGCGACCGCCGCCACGGCTTCCTCCGCCGTCACAGAGTCGTCCAGGTCTAAAAGCCTCAACTCCACGCACTTCGTGGGTCGATGGACCTGGACGATCTCCGGGCTCAATACCTCGCGGAGCTTGTCCGCCAGGGCATCCGCCGCCTTCTCGGCCTCGTTGGTGCCCGGCGGCACCTCGAGCATCCTCGCGCCCGTGGCCGCGGTCCGGAACCGCACCGTCGTTAAGCCGACCTCCCTCAGGCTGATCCGGCTCTTGGCCAGGGCCAGAGCCTTTTCATAGCTCCACCCTTTTTCCTCGGCACCGGGTTTCAGCGTTATCGTTAACGCTGCGGTGCGAGGGGGGCGGAGTTTCCTCGTAGCCGGGGTCTTCTTGGGGGCCCCGGAGGAAGTCGGCTTCGCCGCCGCCGGCTTGGCGCTCGGCTTCTCGGTCTTCTTCGGTTCCGGCTTCGACTTTCTTCTGACCACGGCGCTCCAGGTGGTCGGAGTGGCGGCCGGCTCCGCGGACGGCTGAGGAGCCTCCCTCCTGGCTGCCGCCTCTTGAGCAGCCATACTGTTCTTCGGCCGTTTCGGGGTTTTCTGGGGTGCACGAGGGGCGGCAGGAGCCTCCGCTGCCTGCGCAGTCCTACGGTCAGCGGCCAGTGGAGGCCGCAGCCGAGGCTCCGGAAGGAGGCGGCCCTCGATTCCTTCGAGGCGAGCGTTCAGCACCGTGCTGAACTGCTCGCGGTTCGCGCGCAGCGCCTCCTCCATTATGTGCTGGAGGTTCGCCTCCGTCGCCGCCGCTGGCTGCTTGCGCATCTCCGCGACTTCCCGGCGCAACTCAGCCAATTGGCCGGAGAGTTGCGCGTTAGCCGCCTCCAAACGCGCCACCTCCTCCGTCACTGTGAGGGCCCTTAGATCCGCCACCGCACCTTTGATGGTGTCGGCGGCAGTCTTCAGGGCCCGAACGAACGTGCCCTTCAGGTTGCCCGACTTATCGGCAACCTGCAGGACCACGTCGAGCGCCTCCTGCACCGCCGCGTCCAATGCGGCAGACGTCTGCGGCACGTCCTCGGTTGCGCCGCCGGGTTGGCGCTTCCGAACACGGGCCGCCCTCTCTTCAGTGGCCACCTTGGCCGCCGCACTGTACGCGGCCAGTGCATCTTCCGCCTCGAAGCGCCGCTCTTTGGCCTTAGCGGCCTTCAGCTCCTCCCGGGAGCGCCCGAGGCCGACATACTGGCCCGTCGTGGGCGGTCGGCCACGCCCCCTTTTTGGGGAAGGCTTAAGCCATTTGGCGACGGCCGATTCAGAGTCTCCGCTTTGCGCGTCACTCTCGGAGCCCGAGCAGCTCTCCCCAGGACGGGGCCGCTTCTCCACTTTACGCCGTAGTTCGGCAGAGTCTCTCGACGAGACCGTCACCATGCTGGTGACCGACGAGTCCGACTCTGAGAGCCGTTCCAGCCGGACCACCAGCTCCTTTTTCGCGCCGAGGTCGTTGGTTTTAGCGCGCGCCATCGGGGCGCCCGCCTCCACCGCCATTTCGTCATTTTCCTTTCGTTCGCCAAGGTCGTTGTTTGTTTTTTTAATAGTTGTTTTTTTCATGACTAATCCCACGAGTATGGGGGAAATAAACAGTCCACCAAGGCAGTGCCCCCTGTACCTTGGTAACCCTATATACACCGTGAGGTCGGGTGGTATCACGGGATCTAATACTAATGTTTTTTATTGAGGTTGTCTCCTCTTGGCCCGGCCGGTTAAGGCAAGACCCTCGGTCCCACCACGGGCTGCGAGACGTGTCCACAACACCCGGATGGGGAAACGAGTTTGAGAGGCGGTGACTTTTTACGGTCTGTCCACCCAGCATCGATACCGACACTGAGCGAACCCGCCTCTCCCACCTCTTTTCTCCGGCAGCCCAAAAAGACCCCGGAGTCCTGACAACTAATGTCGCCGAAACGATCGCGAGACCTCAGAGTCGGGAGGCCCGCCCATAAAATAAATAAAAGAAAACAAAACAAAGCAAGACAAAATAAAAAGAGAGCAAAATAAAACGATAACAACATTAGACAATAAACCAAAAGAAGCAAAAACCAAAAGAAGGAAAGAAAAGGAAGAAAGCAACGAAGACACTTTCTTCTTCACACCTATTACTCGCCACGAAGCCGCTCCACAGTCCACTCTGCTGATCAGAGAAGTACCCGGAACGGCCCGTGGCACTACCGTCGCGTCAGTCTCAGCCGCGGTCGACAGGCACTCCGAGAAAACGTCGGATTGCTTGTCGACCCCGTTGCCCAGGGTGCACCACGTGGAGGTGACTGACATGCACCCCACCCCAACCTAACCTAACCTAACCTAACCTTTTTTTTTTTTTTTTTTTTTTTGTTGTCGAGGAGGAAAGGCATTTACGCCTACCGCCCGGTCCGCGACCGGGACGGTTATGTGGGACTCACGGGGCAGAAGGCCACCGTCCTACCCACTAAAACCTCCCCGTTTCCGTCTCACCGCAGGCGGCGGGGTTACGGGAACGCGTTAGCTCACCACCGCGACCCCGCCAGCGGCCGTCGCTATGGGTTAGCGACCCACCGGGTGTTTTTTATTGAGGTTGTCTCCTCTTGGCCCAGCCGGTGAAGGCCAGACCCTCGGTCCCACCGCAGGCTGACGCCTGGATGGGGAAACGAGTTTGAGAGGCGGTGACTTTTGACGGTCTGTCCACCCAGCAACGACACCGAAACTGGGCGAACCCGCCTCTCCCTCCTCCTTCTACTCTACTCCTGTCTCCGGCTGCCCCAAAGGACACCGGAGACCAACTCCTCCTCCCTCCGGCAGTCCAAAGGACCCCGGAGTCCACCTACTTGCCACGAAGCCGCTCGCTAGTCCACTCTGCTGCAACAGAGAAGCACCAGGAGCGGCCCGTGACACTTCCGCCGCGTCAGTCTCAGCCGCGGTCGACAAGCATTCCGGAAAAAACGTCGGATTGCTGGTCGACCCCGTTGCCCAGGGTGCACCACGTGGAGGTGACTGACATGCACCCCAACCTAACCTAACCTAACCTAACCTAACCTAACCTAACCTAACCTTTTTTTTTTTTTTTTTTTTTTTTTTTTTTTTTTTTTTTTTTTTTTTTTTTTTTTTTTTTTTTTTTTTTTTTTTTTTTGTTTTCGGGGAGGAAAGGCATTTACGCCTGCCGCCCGGTCGGGGGACCGGGACGGGTATGTGGGACTCACGGGGCAGAAGGCCCCGTCCTACCCACTAAAACCTCCCCGGAATTCCGCCTCTCCGCAAGGCGGCGGGGTCACGGGAACGCTGTGGCTTACAACCGCAACCCCGCCAGCGGTCGTCGCTATTCGAGCGACCCACCTAGAGAGCGCGCCGTGGTGTTAGGGCGCGCCTCCCTCCTCTCTGCCTCCGTCCCGTACCGTGACGGACTCCCCCGAGCCCGCCACTGGAGGCTGGGCGTCAGAGCTCGACGCCCCGCGGCGGATCAAGATTTTACTGGCTCCGCCGCCGACCACACCTCAGCTCTGCGGCAGCGTCCGGCCTGCGAAGGCACGTCGCCGCCGACCCGGTCTCCTCCTACGTTGCGGGAGCGAGTCCACGTCGTCCTCCCGCTCCCGCTCCGCCGCCTCCTTTTGCGACATTACGCATGCGCTGAACCGGGACACTGCCGCCCAGATCTCTTCGCTTCCGGCCATCTTTTCGACGAGGGCCGGAAGCGACAGATCCCCTCCTACAGCCGTGGATAGGACTGCGCGAGGCTCCGCCCAAGCCGGGCACTCTGCGCGCGTGTGTTCGGCCGTATCCACGGCTCCTCCGCCACAATGGTGGCAAACCGCCGAAGGCTCCCTTTCGACCACCTCACACAGGTACCGGCCAAAGCAACCGTGGCCGGTCAAAAGCTGTGTGAGGTGAAACGTGGGTGGGCCGTGCTTGCGCTCGACCCACTCCCTCAACACCGGCCGAATGGCCGCAGCGAGGTCTCGGCTAGCCCCCCCCGGAACACCTAGTCGCTCCGCCCATTCGGCGAAGAGTCTTTCTCGGGCCTCCGCCCGCCACTGTCGAACCTCACGTGGGTGAGGCCGGTTTTCGTCCTCCGCTTTCGCCGCCTTGATCCGCCAATAGACCCTCGAGTTAGCCTCGGCCTCGAGGTCCCATGGCGGACTTCCGGCGAGCAGGCACGCCGCGGTGTGGGACACCGTGCGGTACGCTCGAGCCGCCCTGAGCGCCATCGCTCGCTGCGGACGTCGCAGCGACGCGACGTTACGAGCGCTCAGAGCGTCCGCCCATATCGGCGCCCCGTAGAGCGCCATCGAGCGCACGACGCCGGTGTACAGGCGCCTGCAGGAGCCTCCTGGCCCACCCACGTTCGGGAGGATCCTCCCTAGCACTCCGGCTGCAGCCACCAACTTTGGGGCCAAGCGCCGGAAGTGCTCTTCGAACTTCCACCTGCCGTCGAGGACGAGTCCCAGGTACTTCATCGTCGACCCGACGGTGATGGAAGTTCCCCCCACCGTGATGGACGCCCCCGGTGGTGGCGCGTTCCGAGGCCCGTGAAAAACGAGGGCCTCGGATTTGTGTAGGGCCACCTCTAGGCCCAGCGCGCGGATGCGGTGGACCACGTGCGCGACCCCAGCCGTCGCGCGATAGGCCGCCTCCCGGTAGGTGCTGCCGCGGGCCGACACGAGAGTGTCGTCAGCGTAGCACGTGACGCTGACCCCCCGCAACGTGGCCCCGCGCAGCACCCAGTCGTAGCCGATGCTCCACAGGAGCGGTCCTAGTACCGACCCCTGCGGAACACCGCACGACAGCGTCTTCCGGCTCCAGCCCTCCCGCGTCGGGTAGGCTACCGCTCGGCCAGCGAAGTAATCGGCCACTGTTCGCCTCAGGTAGCCCGGCACGTTGTGGTACCGCAGGGCCTCCATCACGGTCGCCCAGGGCAGGGTGTTGAAGGCATTCGAAATGTCCAGCGAGACTGCCAACACCACCCCACCCCGAGACACCTCCTCCTCGGCCAGGGCCCTCACCCTGGCGATCGCGTCGAGCGTCGAGCGGCCGGGGCGAAACCCGTACTGCCGCTCGTCCAGTCCCGGCTCCATGCTGCCGACGAGACGGGCAGCGAGCACCCGCTCGAAGAGCTTGCTCACCTCGTCGAGCAGCACGATCGGGCGGTAGGCCGACGGCTGATCGGGCGGACGCCCGTCCTTGCGGATCAGGACGAGCGTGCCCGTTTTCCACCGCTGCGGGAACCTAACCTAACCTAACCTAACCTAACCTAACCTAACCTAACCTAACCTAACCTAACCTAACCTAACCTAACCTAACCTAACCTAACCTAACCTAACCTAACCTAACCTAACCTAACCTAACCTAACCTAACCTAACCTAACCTAACCTAACCTAACCTAACCTAACCTAACCTAACCTAACCTAACCTAACCTAACCTAACCTAACCTAACCTAACCTAACCTAACCTAACCTAACCTAACCTAACCTAACCTAACCTAACCTAACCTAACCTAACCTAACCTAACCTAACCTAACCTAACCTAACCTAACCTAACCTAACCTAACCTAACCTAACCTAACCTAACCTAACCTAACCTAACCTAACCTAACCTAACCTAACCTAACCTAACCTAACCTAACCTAACCTAACCTAACCTAACCTAACCTAACCTAACCTAACCTAACCTAACCTAACCTAACCTAACCTAACCTAACCTAACCTAACCTAACCTAACCTAACCTAACCTAACCTAACCTAACCTAACCTAACCTAACCTAACCTAACCTAACCTAACCTAACCTAACCTAACCTAACCTAACCTAACCTAACCTAACCTAACCTAACCTAACCTAACCTAACCTAACCTAACCTAACCTAACCTAACCTAACCTAACCTAACCTAACCTAACCTAACCTAACCTAACCTAACCTAACCTAACCTAACCTAACCTAACCTAACCTAACCTAACCTAACCTAACCTAACCTAACCTAACCTAACCTAACCTAACCTAACCTAACCTAACCTAACCTAACCTAACCTAACCTAACCTAACCTAACCTAACCTAACCTAACCTAACCTAACCTAACCTAACCTAACCTAACCTAACCTAACCTTTTTTTTTTTTTTTTTTTTTTTTTTTTTTTTTTTTTTTTTTTCTCGAGGAGGAAAGGCATTTACGCCTACCGCCCGGTCCGCGACCGGGACGGTTATGTGGGACTCACGGGGCAGAAGGCCACCGTCCTACCCACTAAAACCTCCCCGTTTCCGTCTCACCGCAGGCGGCGGGATTACGGGAACGCGTTAGCTCACCACCGCGACCCCGCCAGCGGCCGTCGCTATGGGTTAGCGACCCACCGGGTGTTTTTTATTGAGGTTGTCTCCTCTTGGCCCAACCGGTGAAGGCCAGACCCTCGGTCCCACCGCAGGCTGACGCCTGGATTGGGAAACGAGTTTGAGAGGCGGTGACTTTTTACGGTCTGTCCACCCAGCAACGACACCGAAACTGGGCGAACCCGCCTCTCCCTCCTCCTTCTACTCTACTCCTGTCTCCGGCTGCCCCAAAGGACACCGGAGACCAACTCCTCCTCTCTCCGGCGGCCCAAAGGACCCCGGAGTCCACCTACTTGCCACGAAGCCGCTCGCTAGTCCACTCTGCTGCGACAGAGAAGTACCAGGAGCGGCCCGTGACACTTCCGCCGCGTCAGTCTCAGCCGCGGTCGACAAGCATTCCGGAAAAAACGTCGGATTGCTGGTCGACCCCGTTGCCCAGGGTGCACCACGTGGAGGTGACCGACATGCACCCCAACCTAACCTAACCTAACCTAACCTAACCTAACCTAACCTAACCTAACCTAACCTAACCTAACCTAACCTAACCTAACCTAACCTTTTTTTTTTTTTTTTTTTTTTTTGTTGTCGAGGAGGAAAGGCATTTACGCCTACCGCCCGGTCCGCGACCGGGACGGTTATGTGGGACTCACGAGGCAGAAGGCCACCGTCCTACCCACTAAAACCTCCCCGTTTCCGTCTCACCGCAGGCGGCGGGGTTACGGGAACGCGTTAGCTCACCACCGCGACCCCGCCAGCGGCCGTCGCTATGGGTTAGCGACCCACCGGGTGTTTTTTATTGAGGTTGTCTCCTCTTGGCCCAGCCGGTGAAGGCCAGACCCTCGGTCCCACCGCAGGCTGACGCCTGGATGGGGAAACGAGTTTGAGAGGCGGTGACTTTTTACGGTCTGTCCACCCAGCAACGACACCGAAACTGGGCGAACCCGCCTCTTCCTCCTCCTTCTACTCTACTCCTGTCTCCGGCTGCCCCAAAGGACACCGGAGACCAACTCCTCCTCCCTCCGGCAGTCCAAAGGACCCCGGAGTCCACCTACTTGCCACGAAGCCGCTCGCTAGTCCACTCTGCTGCAACAGAGAAGTACCAGGAGCGGCCCGTGACACTTCCGCCGCGTCAGTCTCAGCCGCGGTCGACAAGCATTCCGGAAAAAACGTCGGATTGCTGGTCGACCCCGTTGCCCAGGGTGCACCACGTGGAGGTGACTGACATGCACCCCAACCTAACCTAACCTAACCTAACCTAACCTAACCTAACCTAACCTAACCTAACCTAACCTAACCTAACCTAACCTTTTTTTTTTTTTTTTTTTTTTTTTTTTTTTTTTTTTGTTGTCGAGGAGGAAAGGCATTTACGCCTACCGCCCGGTCCGCGACCGGGACGGTTATGTGGGACTCACGGGGCAGAAGGCCACCGTCCTACCCACTAAAACCTCCCCGTTTCCGTCTCACCGCAGGCGGCGGGGTTACGGGAACGCGTTAGCTCACCACCGCGACCCCGCCAGCGGCCGTCGCTATGGGTTAGCGACCCACCGGGTGTTTTTTATTGAGGTTGTCTCCTCTTGGCCCAACCGGTGAAGGCCAGGCCCTCGGTCCCACCGCAGGCTGACGCCTGGATGGGGAAACGAGTTTGAGAGGCGGTGACTTTTTACGGTCTGTCCACCCAGCAACGACACAGAAACTGGGCGAACCCGCCTCTCCCTCCTCCTTCTACTCTACTCCTGTCTCCGGCTGCCCCAAAGGACACCGGAGACCAACTCCTCCTCGCTCCGGCGGCCCAAAGGACCCCGGAGTCCACCTACTTGCCACGAAGCCGCTCGCTAGTCCACTCTGCTGCGACAGAGAAGTACCAGGAGCGGCCCGTGACACTTCCGCCGCGTCAGTCTCAGCCGCGGTCGACAAGCATTCCGGAAAAAACGTCGGATTGCTGTTCGACCCCGTTGCCCAGGGTGCACCACGTGGAGGTGACCGACATGCACCCCAACCTAACCTAACCTAACCTAACCTAACCTAACCTAACCTAACCTAACCTAACCTAACCTAACCTAACCTAACCTAACCTAACCTTTTTTTTTTTTTTTTTGTTGTCGAGGAGGAAAGGCATTTACGCCTACCGCCCGGTCCGCGACCGGGACGGTTATGTGGGACTCACGAGGCAGAAGGCCACCGTCCTACCCACTAAAACCTCCCCGTTTCCGTCTCACCGCAGGCGGCGGGGTTACGGGAACGCGTTAGCTCACCACCGCGACCCCGCCAGCGGCCGTCGCTATGGGTTAGCGACCCACCGGGTGTTTTTTATTGAGGTTGTCTCCTCTTGGTCCAGCCGGTGAAGGCCAGACCCTCGGTCCCACCGCAGGCTGACGCCTGGATGGGGAAACGAGTTTGAGAGGCGGTGACTTTTTACGGTCTGTCCACCCAGCAACGACACCGAAACTGGGCGAACCCGCCTCTCCCTCCTCCTTCTACTCTACTCCTGTCTCCGGCTGCCCCAAAGGACACCGGAGACCAACTCCTCCTCCCTCCGGCAGTCCAAAGGACCCCGGAGTCCACCTACTTGCCACGAAGCCGCTCGCTAGTCCACTCTGCTGCAACAGAGAAGTACCAGGAGCGGCCCGTGACACTTCCGCCGCGTCAGTCTCAGCCGCGGTCGACAAGCATTCCGGAAAAAACGTCGGATTGCTGGTCGACCCCGTTGCCCAGGGTGCACCACGTGGAGGTGACTGACATGCACCCCAACCTAACCTAACCTAACCTAACCTAACCTAACCTAACCTAACCTAACCTAACCTAACCTAACCTAACCTAACCTAACCTAACCTAACCTAACCTAACCTAACCTAACCTAACCTAACCTAACCTAACCTAACCTAACCTAACCTAACCTTTTTTTTTTTTTTTTTTTTTTGTTTTCGGGGAGGAAAGGCATTTACGCCTGCCGCCCGGTCGGGGGACCGGGACGGGTATGTGGGACTCACGGGGCAGAAGGCCCCGTCCTACCCACTAAAACCTCCCCGGAATTCCGCCTCTCCGCAAGGCGGCGGGGTCACGGGAACGCTGTGGCTTACAACCGCAACCCCGCCAGCGGTCGTCGCTATTCGAGCGACCCACCTAGAGAGCGCGCCGTGGTGTTAGGGCGCGCCTCCCTCCTCTCTGCCTCCGTCCCGTACCGTGACGGACTCCCCCGAGCCCGCCACTGGAGGCTGGGCGTCAGGGCTCGACGCCCCGCGGCGGATCAAGATTTTACTGGCTCCGCCGCCGACCACACCTCAGCTCTGCGGCAGCGTCCGGCCTGCGAAGGCACGTCGCCGCCGACCCGGTCTCCTCCTACGTTGCGGGAGCGAGTCCACGTCGTCCTCCCGCTCCCGCTCCGCCGCCTCCTTTTGCGACATTACGCATGCGCTGAACCGGGACACTGCCGCCCAGATCTCTTCGCTTCCGGCCATCTTTTCGACGAGGGCCGGAAGCGACAGATCCCCTCCTACAGCCGTGGATAGGACTGCGCGAGGCTCCGCCCAAGCCGGGCACTCTGCGCGCGTGTGTTCGGCCGTATCCACGGCTCCTCCGCCACAATGGTGGCAAACCGCCGAAGGCTCCCTTTCGACCACCTCACACAGGTACCGGCCAAAGCAACCGTGGCCGGTCAAAAGCTGTGTGAGGTGAAACGTGGGTGGGCCGTGCTTGCGCTCGACCCACTCCCTCAACACCGGCCGAATGGCCGCAGCGAGGTCTCGGCTAGCCCCCCCCGGAACACCTAGTCGCTCCGCCCATTCGGCGAAGAGTCTTTCTCGGGCCTCCGCCCGCCACTGTCGAACCTCACGTGGGTGAGGCCGGTTTTCGTCCTCCGCTTTCGCCGCCTTGATCCGCCAATAGACCCTCGAGTTAGCCTCGGCCTCGAGGTCCCATGGCGGACTTCCGGCGAGCAGGCACGCCGCGGTGTGGGACACCGTGCGGTACGCTCGAGCCGCCCTGAGCGCCATCGCTCGCTGCGGACGTCGCAGCGACGCGACGTTACGAGCGCTCAGAGCGTCCGCCCATATCGGCGCCCCGTAGAGCGCCATCGAGCGCACGACGCCGGTGTACAGGCGCCTGCAGGAGCCTCCTGGCCCACCCACGTTCGGGAGGATCCTCCCTAGCACTCCGGCTGCAGCCACCAACTTTGGGGCCAAGCGCCGGAAGTGCTCTTCGAACTTCCACCTGCCGTCGAGGACGAGTCCCAGGTACTTCATCGTCGACCCGACGGTGATGGAAGTTCCCCCCACCGTGATGGACGCCCCCGGTGGTGGCGCGTTCCGAGGCCCGTGAAAAACGAGGGCCTCGGATTTGTGTAGGGCCACCTCTAGGCCCAGCGCGCGGATGCGGTGGACCACGTGCGCGACCCCAGCCGTCGCGCGATAGGCCGCCTCCCGGTAGGTGCTGCCGCGGGCCGACACGAGAGTGTCGTCAGCGTAGCACGTGACGCTGACCCCCCGCAACGTGGCCCCGCGCAGCACCCAGTCGTAGCCGATGCTCCACAGGAGCGGTCCTAGTACCGACCCCTGCGGAACACCGCACGACAGCGTCTTCCGGCTCCAGCCCTCCCGCGTCGGGTAGGCTACCGCTCGGCCAGCGAAGTAATCGGCCACTGTTCGCCTCAGGTAGCCCGGCACGTTGTGGTACCGCAGGGCCTCCATCACGGTCGCCCAGGGCAGGGTGTTGAAGGCATTCGAAATGTCCAGCGAGACTGCCAACACCACCCCACCCCGAGACACCTCCTCCTCGGCCAGGGCCCTCACCCTGGCGATCGCGTCGAGCGTCGAGCGGCCGGGGCGAAACCCGTACTGCCGCTCGTCCAGTCCCGGCTCCATGCTGCCGACGAGACGGGCAGCGAGCACCCGCTCGAAGAGCTTGCTCACCTCGTCGAGCAGCACGATCGGGCGGTAGGCCGACGGCTGATCGGGCGGACGCCCGTCCTTGCGGATCAGGACGAGCGTGCCCGTTTTCCACCGCTGCGGGAACTTGCCCTGAGCCAGGCATGCGGTAAAGAGGCGCCGCATGCTCTCGCCCAGCTCCTCCGACGCGATCTTCAGGGCTCGACCGGGGATTCCGTCCGGCCCAGGGGCTGTCTTTTTCGACCCTTGTCTGATGACAGCCGCCTGTAGTTCCGCCTCGGTGATGGGAATCACCGGACCCTCTTCCTCGTCGAGCCCGCTCGCCGGCACCATGGTCGGTGGCACGAACTCTCCCCGCTCGGGGAAGAGCGTGTCCACCACCCTCGCCAGGAGCTGCGGCTGGAGACTGCTGGTCAGCGGAGGAGCCCAGGGTCGGAGCTTTTGTCTCACGACCCGATAAGGCCTCCCCCACGGATCGCTGTTGAGCGTCTCCAGCCACTCCTCCCACGCCGCCTCTTTGGCCTGCACTATAGCCTTTTGTAGGCCCTGGCAGGCGGACCTGTATGCGGTGTAGAAGACGTCCTCCGCGTCGTGATCCCGGACTCTTCGTCTCCTACACCGAACGTAACGGCGCCGTGCCGCCACGCACGCCTTGCGCAGCCGACGGAGCTCCGGACGCCACCAGTACACCCGCCGACGTGGCAGGTGCAGTTTCGCCCTCGGCATCGCCGCGTCACAGACGCGTGACAGGGCATCTCCCATCCGGTCCGCCCCCTTATCGATCCGAAGGACCGGGTCGGAACCGGCCCCCCAGGCTTCGACGATGGCCGCCTCCTTCGCCAACTGACCGTCGAGGCGACCCAGACGCCAACGCGGACCTTCCGTTCTCCCAACAGCGGGTCGGACGTCCAGAAGAACCGACGTAGAGACATCGAACCGAATATATCGATGGTCCGACAGAGTCTCCACGCCGGTCTCCACCCTCCAATTTTGAGCACGGCGGGCCAGGGCGTTGGACGCGAACGTGACGTCGACGATCGATTCGCCCTGCCGCCGCACGCACGTGCTCTCCGACCCGCTGTTGAGGACCGCCAGCCCCAGCGAGACCGCCCACTCCTCCAGCACCTCACCCCGGGCATTAGTCACGGGAGAACCCCAAGCCGTCGATTTGGCGTTGAAGTCCCCCGCGACCAAAACAGGTGCGGGCGCTGTTTGCCCGATCAGAGCCCCGACCTCCACCAGCAACTGCTCAAACTCGGCGAGACTCCGACTGGGCGAGGCGTAGACGGCGACGACCTTTATACTGCCGACGACGGCCAGCACGCACCCCCTGCCCCTGGCCACACCCTCGATGGCTGGAGCGCCAGCGACCGCAGGGGCGACGACGGCCACGACCCGTTCGTGGTCGGAGACCCAGTCGTCCCGCGAGGGAACGAAGTAGGGCTCCGATACCACCGCCACATTGATCTGCCACTCTGCCATGCTTTGGACTAGGAGGTCCTGAGCCCTGGCAGAGTGGTTGATATTGGCCTGGAGACAGCGCAGGGCCATCACTGCGCGGTCTCCATCGGCTCCGCCTCGGTGCGCGACGACGCGGCTACCGGGCCTTTCGTCGTCGCTTTTCCGTCTTTCTGCTTCTTCTTCGGGGGTGCAGCGCCCTTCCCTCCCTGGCACGACTTGCTGCAGGCGGCGTGGGCAGCTGGCTTGCCGGCCGCCGTGCAGACCACGCAGCTCGACGCACCGACGTTAAGCCGACCTCCCTCAGGCTGATCCGGCTCTTGGCCAGGGCCAGAGCCTTTTCATAGCTCCACCCTTTTTCCTCGGCACCGGGTTTCAGCGTTATCGTTAACGCTGCGGTGCGAGGGGGGCGGAGTTTCCTCGTAGCCGGGGCCTTCTTGGGGGCCCCGGAGGAAGTCGGCTTCGCCGCCGCCGGCTTGGCGCTCGGCTTCTCGGTCTTCTTAGGTTTCGGCTTCGACTTTCTTCCGACCACGGCGCTCCAGGTGGTCGGAGTGGCGGCCGGCTCCGCGGACGGCTGAGGAGCCTCCCTTCTGGCTGCCGCCTCTTGAGCAGCCATACTGTTCTTCGGCCGTTTCGGGGTTTTCGGGGGTGCACGAGGGGCGGCAGGAGCCTCCGCTGCCTGCGCAGTCCTACGGTCAGCGGCCAGTGGAGGCCGCAGCCGAGGCTCCGGAAGGAGGCGGCCCTCGATTCCTTCGAGGCGAGCGTTCAGCATCGTGCTGAACTGCTCGCGGTTCGCGCGCAGCGCCTCCTCCATTATGTGCTGGAGGTTCGCCTCCGTCGCCGCCGCTGGCTGCTTGCGCATTTCCGCGACTTCCCGGCGCAACTCAGCCAATTGGCCGGAAAGTTGCGCGTTAGCCGCCTCCAAACGCGCCACCTCCTCCGTCACTGTGAGGGCCCTTAGATCCGCCACCGCACCTTTGATGGTGTCGGCGGCAGTCTTCAGGGCCCGAACGAACGTGCCCTTCAGGTTGCCCGACTTATCGGCAACCTGCAGGACCACGTCGAGCGCCTCCTGCACCGCCGCGTCCAGTGCGGCAGACGTCTGCGGTACGTCCTCGGTCCCGCCACCGGGTTGGCGCTTCCGAACACGGGCCGCCCTCTCTTCAGTGGCCACCTTGGCCGCCGCACTGTACGCGGCCAGTGCATCTTCCGCCTCGAAGCTCCGCTCTTTGGCCTTAGCGGCCTTCAGCTCCTCCCGGGAGCGCCCGAGGCCGACATACTGGCCCGTCGTGGGCGGTCGGCCACGCCCCCTTTTTGGGGAAGGCTTAAGCCATTTGGCGACGGCCGACTCAGAGTTTCCGCTTTGCGCGTCGCTCTCGGAGCCCGAGCAGCTCTCCCCAGGACGGGGCCGCTTCTCCAATTTCCGCCGTAGTCCGGCAGATACTTTTGACGAGACCGTCACCATGCTGGTGACCGACGAGTCCGACTCTGAGAGCCGTTCCAGCCGGACCACCAGCTCCTTTTTCGCGCCGAGGTCGTTGGTTTTAGCGCGCGCCATCGGGGCGCCCGCCTCCACCGCCATTTCGTCAGTTTCCCCTTGATCGCCTGTAGTCGGTATGGTATTTTTATTTGTATTCTTTTTCATATTTGTTCCCACGAGTATGGGGGAAATAAACAGTCCACCAAGGCAGTGCCCCCTGTACCTTGGTAACCCTATATACACCGTGAGGTCGGGTGGTATCACGGGATCTAATACTAATGTTTTTTATTGAGGTTGTCTCCTCTTGGCCCGGCCGGTTAAGGCAAGACCCTCGGTCCCACCACGGGCTGCGAGACGTGTCCACAACACCCGGATGGGGAAACGAGTTTGAGAGGCGGTGACTTTTTACGGTCTGTCCACCCAGCATCGATACCGACACTGAGCGAACCCGCCTCTCCCACCTCTTTTCTCCGGCAGCCCAAAAGACCCCGGAGACCTGACAACTAATGTCGCCGAAACGATCGCGAGACCTCAGAGTCGGGAGGCCCGCCCATAAAATAAATAAAAGAAAACAAAACAAAGCAAGACAAAATAAAAAGAGAGCAAAATAAAACGATAACAACATTAGACAATAAACCAAAAGAAGCAAAAACCAAAAGAAGGAAAGAAAAGGAAAAGAAAAGAAAAGAAAACAAAAGGAAGAAAGCTACGAAGACACTTTCTTCTTCCCACCTATTACTTGCCACGAAGCCGCTCCACAGTCCACTCTGCTGATCAGAGAAGTACCCGGAACGGCCCGTGGCACTACCGTCGCGTCAGTCTCAGCCGCGGTCGACAGGTACTCCGAGAAAACGTCAGATTGCTTGTCGACCCCGTTGCCCAGGGTGCACCACGTGGAGGTGACTGACATGCACCCCAACCTAACCTAACCTAACCTAACCTTTTTTTTTTTTTTTTTTTTTTTTTTTTGTTTTCGGGGAGGAAAGGCATTTACGCCTGCCGCCCGGTCGGGGGACCGGGACGGGTATGTGGGACTCACGGGGCAGAAGGCCCCGTCCTACCCACTAAAACCTCCCCGGAATTCCGCCTCTCCGCAAGGCGGCGGGGTCACGGGAACGCTGTGGCTTACAACCGCAACCCCGCCAGCGGTCGTCGCTGTTCGAGCGACCCACCTAGAGAGCGCGCCGTGGTGTTAGAGCGCGCCTCCCTCCTCTCTGCCTCCGTCCCGTACCGCGACGGACTCCCCCGAGCCCGCCACTGGAGGCTGGGCGTCAGGGCTCGACGCCCCGCGGCGGATCAAGATTTTACTGGCTCCGCCGCCGACCACACCTCAGCTCTGCGGCAGCGTCCGGCCTGCGAAGGCACGTCGCCGCCGACCCGGTCTCCTCCTACGTTGCGGGAGCGAGTCCACGTCGTCCTCCCGCTCCCGCTCGGCCGCCTCCTTTTGCGACATGACGCATGCGCTGAACCGGGACACTGCCGCCCAGATCTCTTCGCTTCCGGCCATCTTTTCGACGAGGGCCGGAAGCGACAGATCCCCTCCTACAGCCGTGGATAGGACTGCGCGAGGCTCCGCCCAAGCCGGGCACTCTGCGCGCGTGTGTTCGGCCGTATCCACGGCTCCTCCGCCACAATGGTGGCAAACCGCCGAAGGCTCCCTTTCGACCACCTCACACAGGTACCGGCCAAAGCAACCGTGGCCGGTCAAAAGCTGTGTGAGGTGAAACGTGGGTGGGCCGTGCTTGCGCTCGACCCACTCCCTCAACACCGGCCGAATGGCCGCAGCGAGGTCTCGGCTAGCCCCCCCCGGAACACCTAGTCGCTCCGCCCATTCGGCGAAGAGTCTTTCTCGGGCCTCCGCCCGCCACTGTCGAACCTCACGTGGGTGAGGCCGGTTTTCGTCCTCCGCTTTCGCCGCCTTGATCCGCCAATAGACCCTCGAGTTAGCCTCGGCCTCGAGGTCCCATGGCGGACTTCCGGCGAGCAGGCACGCCGCGGTGTGGGACACCGTGCGGTACGCTCGAGCCGCCCTGAGCGCCATCGCTCGCTGCGGACGTCGCAGTGACGCGACGTTACGAGCGCTCAGAGCGTCCGCCCATATCGGCGCCCCGTAGAGCGCCATCGAGCGCACGACGCCGGTGTACAGGCGCCTGCAGGAGCCTCCTGGCCCACCCACGTTCGGGAGGATCCTCCCTAGCACTCCGGCTGCAGCCACCAACTTTGGGGCCAAGCGCCGGAAGTGCTCTTCGAACTTCCACCTGCCGTCGAGGACGAGTCCCAGGTACTTCATCGTCGACCCGACGGTGATGGAAGTTCCCCCCACCGTGATGGACGCCCCCGGTGGCGGCGCGTTCCGAGGCCCGTGAAAAACGAGGGCCTCGGATTTGTGTAGGGCCACCTCTAGGCCCAGCGCGCGGATGCGGTGGACCACGTGCGCGACCCCAGCCGTCGCGCGATAGGCCGCCTCCCGGTAGGTGCTGCCGCGGGCCGACACGAGAGTGTCGTCAGCGTAGCACGTGACGCTGACCCCCCGCAACGTGGCCCCGCGCAGCACCCAGTCGTAGCCGATGCTCCACAGGAGCGGTCCTAGTACCGACCCCTGCGGGACACCGCACGACAGCGTCTTCCGGCTCCAGCCCTACCGCGTCGGGTAGGCTACCGCTCGGCCAGCGAAGTAATCGGCCACTGTTCGCCTCAGGTAGCCCGGCACGCTGTGGTACCGCAGGGCCTCCATCACGGTCGCCCAGGGCAGGGTGTTGAAGGCATTGGAGATGTCCAGCGAGACTGCCAACACCACCCCACCCCGAGACACCTCCTCCTCGGCCAGGGCCCTCACCCTGGCGATCGCGTCGAGCGTCGAGCGGCCGGGGCGAAACCCGTACTGCCGCTCCCGTCAGTCCAGTCCAGTCCCGGCTCCATGCTGCCGACGAGACGGGCAGCGAGCACCCGCTCGAAGAGCTTGCTCACCTCGTCGAGCAGCACGATCGGGCGGTAGGCCGACGGCTGATCGGGCGGACGCCCGTCCTTGCGGATCAGGACGAGCGTGCCCGTTTTCCACCGCTGCGGGAACTTGCCCTGAGCCAGGCATGCGGTAAAGAGGCGCCGCATGCTCTCGCCCAGCTCCTCCGACGCGATCTTCAGGGCTCGACCGGGGATTCCGTCCGGCCCAGGGGCTGTCTTTTTCGACCCTAGTCTGATGACAGCCGCCTGTAGTTCCGCCTCGGTGATGGGAATCACCGGACCCTCTTCCTCGTCGAGCCCGCTCGCCGGCACCATGGTCGGTGGAACGAACACTCCCCGCTCGGGAAAGAGCGTGTCCACCACCCTCGCCAGGAGCTGCGGCTGGAGACTGCTGGTCAGCGGAGGAGCCCAGGGTCGGAGCTTTTGTCTCACGACCCGATAAGGCCTCCCCCACGGATCGCTGTTGAGCGTCTCCAGCCATTCCTCCCACGCCGCCTCTTTGGCCTGCACTATGGCCTTTTGTAGGCCCTGGCAGGCGGACCTGTATGCGGTGTAGAAGACGTCCTCCGCGTCGTGATCCCGGACTCTTCGTCTCCTACACCGAACGTACCGGCGCCGTGCCGCCACGCACGCCTTGCGCAGCCGACGGAGCTCCGGACGCCACCAGTACACCTGCCGCCGACGTGGCAGGTGCAGTTTCGCCCTCGGCATCGCCGCGTCACAGACTCGTGACAGGGCGTCTCCCATCCGGTCCGCCCCCTCATCGATCCGGAGGACCGGGTCGGAACCGGCCCCCCAGGCTTCGACGATGGCCGCCTCCTTCGCCAACTGACCGTCGAGGCGACTCAGACGCCAACGCGGACCTTCCGTTCTCCCAACAGCGGGCCGGACGTCCAGAAGAACCGACGTAGAGACATCGAACCGAATATATCGATGATCCGACAGAGTCTCCACGCCGGTCTCCACCCTCCAATTTTGAGCACGGCGGGCCAGGGCGTTGGACGCGAACGTGACGTCGACGATCGATTCGCCCTGCTGCCGCACGCACGTGCTCTCCGACCCGCTGTTGAGGACCGCCAGCCCCAGCGAGACCGCCCACTCCTCCAGCACCTCACCCCGGGCATCAGCCACGGGAGAACCCCAAGCCGTCGATTTGGCGTTGAAGTCCCCCGCGACTAAAACAGGTGCGGGCGCTGTTTGCCCGATCAGAGCCCCGACCTCCACCAGCAACTGCTCAATCTCGGCGAGACTCCGACTGGGCGAGGCGAACCTAACCTAACCTAACCTAACCTAACCTAATCTTTTTTTTTTTTTTTTTTGTTGTCGAGGAGGAAAGGCATTTACGCCTACCGCCCGGTCCGCGACCGGGACGGTTATGTGGGACTCACGAGGCAGAAGGCCACCGTCCTACCCACTAAAACCTCCCCGTTTCCGTCTCACCGCAGGCGGCGGGGTTACGGGAACGCGTTAGCTCACCACCGCGACCCCGCCAGCGGCCGTCGCTATGGGTTAGCGACCCACCGGGTGTTTTTTATTGAGGTTGTCTCCTCTTGGCCCAGCCGGTGAAGGCCAGACCCTCGGTCCCACCGCAGGCTGACGCCTGGATGGGGAAACGAGTTTGAGAGGCGGTGACTTTTTACGGTCTGTCCACCCAGCAACGACACCGAAACTGGGCGAACCCGCCTCTCCCTCCTCCTTCTACTCTACTCCTGTCTCCGGCTGCCCCAAAGGACACCGGAGACCAACTCCTCCTCCCTCCGGCAGTCCAAAGGACCCCGGAGTCCACCTACTTGCCACGAAGCCGCTCGCTAATCCACTCTGCTGCAACAGAGAAGTACCAGGAGCGGCCCGTGACACTTCCGCCGCGTCAGTCTCAGCCGCGGTCGACAAGCATTCCGGAAAAAACGTCGGATTGCTGGTCGACCCCGTTGCCCAGGGTGCACCACGTGGAGGTGACTGACATGCACCCCAACCTAACCTAACCTTTTTTTTTTTTTTTTTTTTTGTTTTCGGGGAGGAAAGGCATTTACGCCTGCCGCCCGGTCGGGGGACCGGGACGGGTATGTGGGACTCACGGGGCAGAAGGCCCCGTCCTACCCACTAAAACCTCCCCGGAATTCCGCCTCTCCGCAAGGCGGCGGGGTCACGGGAACGCTGTGGCTTACAACCGCAACCCCGCCAGCGGTCGTCGCTATTCGAGCGACCCACCCAGAGAGCGCGCCGTGGTGTTAGGGCGCGCCTCCCTCCTCTCTGCCTCCGTCCCGTACCGTGACGGACTCCCCCGAGCCCGCCACTGGAGGCTGGGCGTCAGGGCTCGACGCCCCGCGGCGGATCAAGATTTTACTGGCTCCGCCGCCGACCACACCTCAGCTCTGCGGCAGCGTCCGGCCTGCGAAGGCCCGTCGCCGCCGACCCGGTCTCCTCCTACGTTGCGGGAGCGAGTCCACGTCGTCCTCCCGCTCCCGCTCCGCCGCCTCCTTTTGCGACATTACGCATGCGCTGAACCGGGACACTGCCGCCCAGATCTCTTCGCTTCCGGCCATCTTTTCGACGAGGGCCGGAAGCGACAGATCCCCTCCTACAGCCGTGGATAGGACTGCGCGAGGCTCCGCCCAAGCCGGGCACTCTGCGCGCGTGTGTTCGGCCGTATCCACGGCTCCTCCGCCACAATGGTGGCAAACCGCCGAAGGCTCCCTTTCGACCACCTCACACAGGTACCGGCCAAAGCAACCGTGGCCGGTCAAAAGCTGTGTGAGGTGAAACGTGGGTGGGCCGTGCTTGCGCTCGACCCACTCCCTCAACACCGGCCGAATGGCCGCAGCGAGGTCTCGGCTAGCCCCCCCCGGAACACCTAGTCGCTCCGCCCATTCGGCGAAGAGTCTTTCTCGGGCCTCCGCCCGCCACTGTCGAACCTCACGTGGGTGAGGCCGGTTTTCGTCCTCCGCTTTCGCCGCCTTGATCCGCCAATAGACCCTCGAGTTAGCCTCGGCCTCGAGGTCCCATGGCGGACTTCCGGCGAGCAGGCACGCCGCGGTGTGGGACACCGTGCGGTACGCTCGAGCCGCCCTGAGCGCCATCGCTCGCTGCGGACGTCGCAGCGACGCGACGTTACGAGCGCTCAGAGCGTCCGCCCATATCGGCGCCCCGTAGAGCGCCATCGAGCGCACGACGCCGGTGTACAGGCGCCTGCAGGAGCCTCCTGGCCCACCCACGTTCGGGAGGATCCTCCCTAGCACTCCGGCTGCAGCCACCAACTTTGGGGCCAAGCGCCGGAAGTGCTCTTCGAACTTCCACCTGCCGTCGAGGACGAGTCCCAGGTACTTCATCGTCGACCCGACGGTGATGGAAGTTCCCCCCACCGTGATGGACGCCCCCGGTGGTGGCGCGTTCCGAGGCCCGTGAAAAACGAGGGCCTCGGATTTGTGTAGGGCCACCTCTAGGCCCAGCGCGCGGATGCGGTGGACCACGTGCGCGACCCCAGCCGTCGCGCGATAGGCCGCCTCCCGGTAGGTGCTGCCGCGGGCCGACACGAGAGTGTCGTCAGCGTAGCACGTGACGCTGACCCCCCGCAACGTGGCCCCGCGCAGCACCCAGTCGTAGCCGATGCTCCACAGGAGCGGTCCTAGTACCGACCCCTGCGGAACACCGCACGACAGCGTCTTCCGGCTCCAGCCCTCCCGCGTCGGGTAGGCTACCGCTCGGCCAGCGAAGTAATCGGCCACTGTTCGCCTCAGGTAGCCCGGCACGTTGTGGTACCGCAGGGCCTCCATCACGGTCGCCCAGGGCAGGGTGTTGAAGGCATTCGAAATGTCCAGCGAGACTGCCAACACCACCCCACCCCGAGACACCTCCTCCTCGGCCAGGGCCCTCACCCTGGCGATCGCGTCGAGCGTCGAGCGGCCGGGGCGAAACCCGTACTGCCGCTCGTCCAGTCCCGGCTCCATGCTGCCGACGAGACGGGCAGCGAGCACCCGCTCGAAGAGCTTGCTCACCTCGTCGAGCAGCACGATCGGGCGGTAGGCCGACGGCTGATCGGGCGGACGCCCGCCCTTGCGGATCAGGACGAGCGTGCCCGTTTTCCACCGCTGCGGGAACTTGCCCTGAGCCAGGCATGCGGTAAAGAGGCGCCGCATGCTCTCGCCCAGCTCCTCCGACGCAATCTTCAGGGCTCGACCGGGGATTCCGTCCGGCCCAGGGGCTGTCTTTTTCGACCCTTGTCTGATGACAGCCGCCTGTAGTTCCGCCTCGGTGATGGGAATCACCGGACCCTCTTCCTCGTCGAGCCCGCTCGCCGGCACCATGGTCGGTGGCACGAACTCTCCCCGCTCGGGGAAGAGCGTGTCCACCACCCTCGCCAGGAGCTGCGGCTGGAGACTGCTGGTCAGCGGAGGAGCCCAGGGTCGGAGCTTTTGTCTCACGACCCGATAAGGCCTCCCCCACGGATCGCTGTTGAGCGTCTCCAGCCACTCCTCCCACGCCGCCTCTTTGGCCTGCACTATAGCCTTTTGTAGGCCCTGGCAGGCGGACCTGTATGCGGTGTAGAAGACGTCCTCCGCGTCGTGATCCCGGACTCTTCGTCTCCTACACCGAACGTAACGGCGCCGTGCCGCCACGCACGCCTTGCGCAGCCGACGGAGCTCCGGACGCCACCAGTACACCCGCCGACGTGGCAGGTGCAGTTTCGCCCTCGGCATCGCCGCGTCACAGACGCGTGACAGGGCATCTCCCATCCGGTCCGCCCCCTCATCGATCCGAAGGACCGGGTCGGAACCGGCCCCCCAGGCTTCGACGATGGCCGCCTCCTTCGCCAACTGACCGTCGAGGCGACCCAGACGCCAACGCGGACCTTCCGTTCTCCCAACAGCGGGTCGGACGTCCAGAAGAACCGACGTAGAGACATCGAACCGAATATATCGATGGTCCGACAGAGTCTCCACGCCGGTCTCCACCCTCCAATTTTGAGCACGGCGGGCCAGGGCGTTGGACGCGAACGTGACGTCGACGATCGATTCGCCCTGCTGCCGCACGCACGTGCTCTCCGACCCGCTGTTGAGGACCGCCAGCCCCAGCGAGACCGCCCACTCCTCCAGCACCTCACCCCGGGCATTAGTCACGGGAGAACCCCAAGCCGTCGATTTGGCGTTGAAGTCCCCCGCGACCAAAACAGGTGCGGGCGCTGTTTGCCCGATCAGAGCCCCGACCTCCACCAGCAACTGCTCAAACTCGGCGAGACTCCGACTGGGCGAGGCGTAGACGGCGACGACCTTTATACCGCCGACGACGGCCAGCACGCACCCCCTGCCCCTGGCCACACCCTCGATGGCTGGAGCGCCAGCGACCGCAGGGGCGACGACGGCCACGACCCGTTCGTGGTCGGAGACCCAGTCGTCCCGCGAGGGAACGAAGTAGGGCTCCGATACCACCGCCACATTGATCTGCCACTCTGCCATGCTTTGGACTAGGAGGTCCTGAGCCCTGGCAGAGTGGTTGATATTGGCCTGGAGACAGCGCAGGGCCATCACTGCGCGGTCTCCATCGGCTCCGCCTCGGTGCGCGACGACGCGGCTACCGGGCCTTTCGTCGTCGCTTTTCCGTCTTTCTGCTTCTTCTTCGGGGGTGCAGCGCCCTTCCCTCCCTGGCACGACTTGCTGCAGGCGGCGTGGGCAGCTGGCTTGCCGGCCGCCGTGCAGACCACGCAGCTCGCCTCGGTTGCGGAGCAATCTCGAGCCCTGTGACCGGGCTGACCGCAGCGGAAGCACAGACGGCTTCGGTCGACGCCCCGGTCACATTTCGCACCCATGTGCCCCCGCTCGAGGCACCTGAAGCAGTGCAAGGGTCTGGGGTCGAGCAGCACCACTCGTGCCGACACCCACCCGACCCTTATGCGGCCTGCCTCGACGACCTTCTTCGCGGCCGTTATCGGGCAGCTCAGCCAGAGCGAGCCAGAGCCACTCGAGCCCCGAGCGATGACTCCGGACTTTATCGCTCCGACCGAGCACTCTCCCTGTTCCGCGACCGCCGCCACGGCTTCCTCCGCCGTCACAGAGTCGTCCAGGTCTAAAAGCCTCAACTCCACGCACTTCGTGGGTCGATGGACCTGGACGATCTCCGGGCTCAATACCTCGCGGAGCTTGTCCGCCAGGGCATCCGCCGCCTTCTCGGCCTCGTTGGTGCCCGGCGGCACCTCGAGCATCCTCGCGCCCGTGGCCGCGGTCCGGAACCGCACCGACGTTAAGCCGACCTCCCTCAGGCTGATCCGGCTCTTGGCCAGGGCCAGAGCCTTTTCATAGCTCCACCCTTTTTCCTCGGCACCGGGTTTCAGCGTTATCGTTAACGCTGCGGTGCGAGGGGGGCGGAGTTTCCTCGTAGCCGGGGCCTTCTTGGGGGCCCCGGAGGAAGTCGGCTTCGCCGCCGCCGGCTTGGCGCTCGGCTTCTCGGTCTTCTTAGGTTTCGCCTTCGACTTTCTTCCGACCACGGCGCTCCAGGTGGTCGGAGTGGCGGCCGGCTCCGCGGACGGCTGAGGAGCCTCCCTTCTGGCTGCCGCCTCTTGAGCAGCCATACTGTTCTTCGGCCGTTTCGGGGTTTTCGGGGGTGCACGAGGGGCGGCAGGAGCCTCCGCTGCCTGCGCAGTCCTACGGTCAGCGGCCAGTGGAGGCCGCAGCCGAGGCTCCGGAAGGAGGCGGCCCTCGATTCCTTCGAGGCGAGCGTTCAGCATCGTGCTGAACTGCTCGCGGTTCGCGCGCAGCGCCTCCTCCATTATGTGCTGGAGGTTCGCCTCCGTCGCCGCCGCTGGCTGCTTGCGCATTTCCGCGACTTCCCGGCGCAACTCAGCCAATTGGCCGGAAAGTTGCGCGTTAGCCGCCTCCAAACGCGCCACCTCCTCCGTCACTGTGAGGGCCCTTAGATCCGCCACCGCACCTTTGATGGTGTCGGCGGCAGTCTTCAGGGCCCGAACGAACGTGCCCTTCAGGTTGCCCGACTTATCGGCAACCTGCAGGACCACGTCGAGCGCCTCCTGCACCGCCGCGTCCAGTGCGGCAGACGTCTGCGGTACGTCCTCGGTCCCGCCACCGGGTTGGCGCTTCCGAACACGGGCCGCCCTCTCTTCAGTGGCCACCTTGGCCGCCGCACTGTACGCGGCCAGTGCATCTTCCGCCTCGAAGCTCCGCTCTTTGGCCTTAGCGGCCTTCAGCTCCTCCCGGGAGCGCCCGAGGCCGACATACTGGCCCGTCGTGGGCGGTCGGCCACGCCCCCTTTTTGGGGAAGGCTTAAGCCATTTGGTGACGGCCGACTCAGAGTTTCCGCTTTGCGCGTCGCTCTCGGAGCCCGAGCAGCTCTCCCCAGGACGGGGCCGCTTCTCCAATTTCCGCCGTAGTCCGGCAGATACTTTTGACGAGACCGTCACCATGCTGGTGACCGACGAGTCCGACTCTGAGAGCCGTTCCAGCCGGACCACCAGCTCCTTTTTCGCGCCGAGGTCGTTGGTTTTAGCGCGCGCCATCGGGGCGCCCGCCTCCACCGCCATTTCGTCAGTTTCCCCTTGATCGCCTGTAGTCGGTATGGTATTTTTATTTATATTCTTTTTCATATTTGTTCCCACGAGTATGGGGGAAATAAACAGTCCACCAAGGCAGTGCCCCCTGTACCTTGGTAACCCTATATACACCGTGAGGTCGGCTCTTGGCCCGGCCGGTTAAGGCAAGACCCTCGGTCCCACCACGGGCTGCGAGACGTGTCCACAACACCCGGATGGGGAAACGAGTTTGAGAGGCGGTGACTTTTTACGGTCTGTCCACCCAGCATCGATACCGACACTGAGCGAACCCGCCTCTCCCACCTCTTTTCTCCGGCAGCCCAAAAAGACCCCGGAGACCTGACAACTAATGTCGCCGAAACGATCGCGAGACCTCAGAGTCGGGAGGCCCGCCCATAAAATAAATAAAAGAAAACAAAACAAAGCAAGACAAAATAAAAAGAGAGCAAAATAAAACGATAACAACATTAGACAATAAACCAAAAGAAGCAAAAACCAAAAGAAGGAAAGAAAAGGAAAAGAAAAGAAAAGAAAACAAAAGGAAGAAAGCTACGAAGACACTTTCTTCTTCCCACCTATTACTTGCCACGAAGCCGCTCCACAGTCCACTCTGCTGATCAGAGAAGTACCCGGAACGGCCCGTGGCACTACCGTCGCGTCAGTCTCAGCCGCGGTCGACAGGCACTCCGAGAAAACGTCAGATTGCTTGTCGACCCCGTTGCCCAGGGTGCACCACGTGGAGGTGACTGACATGCACCCCAACCTAACCTAACCTTTTTTTTTTTTTTTTGTTGTCGAGGAGGAAAGGCATTTACGCCTACCGCCCGGTCCGCGACCGGGACGGTTATGTGGGACTCACGGGGCAGAAGGCCACCGTCCTACCCACTAAAACCTCCCCGTTTCCGTCTCACCGCAGGCGGCGGGGTTACGGGAACGCGTTAGCTCACCACCGCGACCCCGCCAGCGGCCGTCGCTATGGGTTAGCGACCCACCGGGTGTTTTTTATTGAGGTTGTCTCCTCCTGGCCCAGCCGGTGAAGGCCAGACCCTCGGTCCCACCGCAGGCTGACGCCTGGATGGGGAAACGAGTTTGAGAGGCGGTGACTTTTTAGGGTCTGTCCACCCAGCAACGACACCGAAACTGGGCGAACCCGCCCCTCCCTCCTCCCTCCACTCCACTCCCGTCTCCGGCTGCCCCAAAGGACACCGGAGACCAACTCCTCCTCCCTCCGGCAGTCCAAAGGACCCCGGAGTCCACCTACTTGCCACGAAGCCGCTCGCTAGTCCACTCTGCTGCAACAGAGAAGTACCAGGAGCGGCCCGTGACACTTCCGCCGCGTCAGTCTCAGCCGCGGTCGACAAGCATTCCGGAAAAAACGTCGGATCGCTGGTCGACCCCGCTGCCCAGGGTGCACCACGTGGAGGTGACTGACATGCACCCCAACCTAACCTAACCTAACCTAACCTAACCTTTTTTTTTTTTTTTTTTTTTTTTTTTTTTTTTTTTTTTTTTTTTTTTTTTTTTTTTTTACCGCCCGGTCCGCGACCGGGACGGTTATGTGGGACTCACGGGGCAGAAGGCCACCGTCCTACCCACTAAAACCTCCCCGTTTCCGTCTCACCGCAGGCGGCGGGGTTACGGGAACGCGTTAGCTCACCACCGCGACCCCGCCAGCGGCCGTCGCTATGGGTTAGCGACCCACCAGGTGTTTTTTATTGAGGTTGTCTCCTCTTGGCCCAGCCGGTGAAGGCCAGACCCTCGGTCCCACCGCAGGCTGACGCCTGGATGGGGAAACGAGTTTGAGAGGCGGTGACTTTTTAGGGTCTGTCCACCCAGCAACGACACCGAAACTGGGCGAACCCGCCCCTCCCTCCTCCTTCCACTCTACTCCTGTCTCCGGCTGCCCCAAAGGACACCGGAGACCAACTCCTCCTCCCTCCGGCAGTCCAAAGGACCCCGGAGTCCACCTACTTGCCACGAAGCCGCTCGCTAGTCCACTCTGCTGCAACAGAGAAGTACCAGGAGCGGCCCGTGACACTTCCGCCGCGTCAGTCTCAGCCGCGGTCGACAAGCATTCCGGAAAAAAACGTCGGATTGCTGGTCGACCCCGTTGCCCAGGGTGCACCACGTGGAGGTGACTGACATGCACCCCAACCTTTTTTTTTTTTTTTTTTTTGTTGTCGAGGAGGAAAGGCATTTACGCCTACCGCCCGGTCCGCGACCGGGACGGTTATGTGGGACTCACGGGGCAGAAGGCCACCGTCCTACCCACTAAAACCTCCCCGTTTCCGTCTCACCGCAGGCGGCGGGGTTACGGGAACGCGTTAGCTCACCACCGCGACCCCGCCAGCGGCCGTCGCTATGGGTTAGCGACCCACCGGGTGTTTTTTATTGAGGTTGTCTCCTCTTGGCCCAGCCGGTGAAGGCCAGACCCTCGGTCCCACCGCAGGCTGACGCCTGGATGGGGAAACGAGTTTGAGAGGCGGTGACTTTTGACGGTCTGTCCACCCAGCAACGACACCGAAACTGGGCGAACCCGCCTCTCCCTACTCCTTCTACTCTACTCCTGTCTCCGGCTGCCCCAAAGGACACCGGAGACCAACTCCTCCTCCCTCCGGCAGTCCAAAGGACCCCGGAGTCCACCTACTTGCCACGAAGCCGCTCGCTAGTCCACTCTGCTGCAACAGAGAAGTACCAGGAGCGGCCCGTGACACTTCCGCCGCGTCAGTCTCAGCCGCGGTCGACAAGCATTCCGGAAAAAACGTCGGATTGCTGGTCGACCCCGTTGCCCAGGGTGCACCACGTGGAGGTGACTGACATGCACCCCACATGCACCCCAACCTAACCTTTTTTTTTTTTTTTTTTTTTTTGTTTTCGGGGAGGAAAGGCATTTACGCCTGCCGCCCGGTCGGGGGACCGGGACGGGTATGTGGGACTCACGGGGCAGAAGGCCCCGTCCTACCCACTAAAACCTCCCCGGAATTCCGCCTCTCCGCAAGGCGGCGGGGTCACGGGAACGCTGTGGCTTACAACCGCAACCCCGCCAGCGGTCGTCGCTATTCGAGCGACCCACCTAGAGGGCGCGCCATGATGTTAGGGCGCGCCTCCCTCCTCTCTGCCTCCGTCCCGTACCGTGACGGACTCCCCCGAGTCCGCCACTGGAGGCTGGGCGTCAGGGCTCGACGCCCCGCGGCGGATCAAGATTTTACTGGCTCCGCCGCCGACCACACCTTAGCTTTGCGGCAGCGTCCGGCCTGCGAAGGCACGTCGCCGCCGACCCGGTCTCCTCCTTCGTTGCGGGAGCGAGTCCACGTCGTCCTCCCGCTCCCGCTCCGCCGCCTCCTTTTGCGACATGACGCATGTGCTGAACCGGGACACTGCCGCCCAGATCTCTTCGCTTCCGGCCATCTTTTCGACGAGGGCCGGAAGCGACAGATCCCCTCCTACAGCCGTGGATAGGACTGCGCGAGGCTCCGCCCAAGCCGGGCACTCTGCGCGCGTGTGTTCGGCCGTATCCACGGCTCCTCCGCCACAATGGTGGCAAACCGCCGAAGGCTCCCTTTCGACCACCTCACACAGGTACCGGCCAAAGCAACCGTGGCCGGTCAAAAGCTGTGTGAGGTGAAACGTGGGTGGGCCGTGCTTGCGCTCGACCCACTCCCTCAACACCAGCCGAATGGCCGCAGCGAGGTCTCGGCTAGCCCCCCCCGGAACACCTAGTAGCTCCGCCCATTCGGCGAAGAGTCTTTCTCGGGCCTCCGCCCGCCACTGTCGAACCTCACGTGGGTGAGGCCGGTTTTCGTCCTCCGCTTTCGCCGCCTTGATCCGCCAATAGACCCTCGAGTTAGCCTCGGCCTCGAGGTCCCATGGCGGACTTCCGGCGAGCAGGCACGCCGCGGTGTAGGACACCGTGCGGTACGCTCGAGCCGCCCTGAGCGCCATCGCTCGCTGCGGACGTCGCAGCGACGCGACGTTACGAGCGCTCAGAGCGTCCGCCCATATCGGCGCCCCGTAGAGCGCCATCGAGCGCACGACGCCGGTGTACAGGCGCCTGCAGGAGCCTCCTGGCCCACCCACGTTCGGGAGGATCCTCCCTAGCACTCCGGCTGCAGCCACCAACTTTGGGGCCAAGCGAAGCGCCGGAAGTGCTCTTCGAACTTCCACCTGCCGTCGAGGACGAGTCCCAGGTACTTCATCGTCGACCCGACGGTGATGGAAGTTCCCCCCACCGTGATGGACGCCCCCGGTGGCGGCGCGTTCCGAGGCCCGTGAAAGACGAGGGCCTCGGATTTGTGTAGGGCCACCTCTAGGCCCAGCGCGCGGATGCGGTGGACCACGTGCGCGACTCCAGCCGTCGCGCGATAGGCCGCCTCCCGGTAGGTGCTGCCGCGGGCCGACACGAGAGTGTCGTCAGCGTAGCACGTGACGCTGACCCCCCGCAACGTGGCCCCGCGCAGCACCCAGTCGTAGCCGATGCTCCACAGGAGCGGTCCTAGTACCGACCCCTGCGGAACACCGCACGACAGCGTCTTCCGGCTCCAGCCCTCCCGCGTCGGGTAGGCTACCGCTCGGCCAGCGAAGTAATCGGCCACTGTTCGCCTCAGGTAGCCCGGCACGTTGTGGTACCGCAGGGCCTCCATCACGGTCGCCCAGGGCAGGGTGTTGAAGGCATTCGAAATGTCCAGCGAGACTGCCAACACCACCCCACCCCGAGACACCTCCTCCTCGGCCAGGGCCCTCACCCTGGCGATCACGTCGAGCGTCGAGCGGCCGGGGCGAAACCCGTACTGCCGCTCGTCCAGTCCCGGCTCCATGCTGCCGACGAGACGGGCAGCGAGCACCCGCTCGAAGAGCTTGCTCACCTCGTCGAGCAGCACGATCGGGCGGTAGGCCGACGGCTGATCGGGCGGACGCCCGTCCTTGCGGATCAGGACGAGCGTGCCCGTTTTCCACCGCTGCGGGAACTTGCCCTGAGCCAGGCATGCGGTAAAGAGGCGCCGCATGCTCTCGCCCAGCTCCTCCGACGCGATCTTCAGGGCTCGACCGGGGATTCCGTCCGGCCCAGGGGCTGTCTTTTTCGACCCTTGTCTGATGACAGCCGCCTGTAGTTCCGCCTCGGTGATGGGAATCACCGGACCCTCTTCCTCGTCGAGCCCGCTCGCCGGCACCATGGTCGGTGGCACGAACTCTCCCCGCTCGGGGAAGAGCGTGTCCACCACCCTCGCCAGGAGCTGCGGCTGGAGACTGCTAGTCAGCGGAGGAGCCCAGGGTCGGAGCTTTTGTCTCACGACCCGATAAGGCCTCCCCTACGGATCGCTGTTGAGCGTCTCCAGCCACTCCTCCCACGCCGCCTCTTTGGCCTGCATTATGGCCTTCTGTAGGTCCTGGCAGGCGGACCTGTATGCGGTGTAGAAGACGTCCTCCGCGTCGTGATCCCGGACTCTTCGTCTCCTACACCGAACGTAACGGCGCCGTGCCGCCACGCACGCCTTGCGCAGCCGACGGAGCTCCGGACGCCACCAGTACACCTGCCGCCGACGTGGCAGGTGCAGTTTCGCCCTCGGCATCGCCGCGTCACAGACTCGTGACAGGGCGTCTCCCATACGGTCCGCCCCCTCATCGATCCGGAGGACCGGGTCGGAACCGGCCCCCCAGGCTTCGACGATGGCCGCCTCCTTCGCCAACTGACCGTCGAGGCGACCCAGACGCCAACGCGGACCTTCCGTTCTCCCAACAGCGGGCCGGACGTCCAGAAGAACCGACGTAGAGACATCGAACCGAATATATCGATGATCCGACAGTGTCTCCACGCCGGTCTCCACCCTCCAATTTTGAGCACGGCGGGCCAGGGCGTTGGACGCGAACGTGACGTCGACGATCGATTCGCCCTGCTGCCGCACGCACGTGCTCTCCGACCCGCTGTTGAGGACCGCCAGCCCCAGCGAGACCGCCCACTCCTCCAGCACCTCACCCCGGGCATCAGCCACAGGAGAACCCCAAGCCGTCGATTTGGCGTTGAAGTCCCCCGCGACCAAAACAGGTGCGGGCGCTGTTTGCCCGATCAGAGCCCCGACCTCCACCAGCAACTGCTCGAACTCGGCGAGACTCCGACTGGGCGAGGCGTAGACGGCGACGACTTTTATACCGCCGACGACGGCCAGCACGCACCCCCTGCCCCTGGCCACACCCTCGATGGCTGGAGCGCCAGCGACCGCAGGGGCGATGACGGCCACGACCCGTTCGTGGTCGGAGACCCAGTCGTCCCGCGAGGGAACGAAGTAGGGCTCCGATACCACCGCCACATTGATCTGCCACTCTGCCATGCTTTGGACTAGGAGGTCCTGAGCCCTGGCAGAGTGGTTGATATTGGCCTGGAGACAGCGCAGAGCCATCACTGCGCGGTCTCCATCGGCTCCGCCTCGGTGCGCGACGACGCGGCTACCGGGCCCTTCGTCGTCGCTTTTCCTTCTTTCCTCTTCGTCTTCGGGGGTGCAGCGCCCTTCCCGCCCTGGCACGACTTGCTGCAGGCGGCGTGGGCAGCTGGCTTGCCGGCCGCCGTGCAGACCACGCAGCTCGCCTCGGTTGCGGAGCAATCTCGAGCCCTGTGACCGGGCTGACCGCAGCGGAAGCACAGACGGCTTCGGTCGACGCCCCGATCACATTTCGCACCCATGTGCCCCCGCTCGAGGCACCTGAAGCAGTGCAAGGGTCTGGGGTCGAGCAGCACCACTCGTGCCGACACCCACCCGACCCTTATGCGGCCTGCCTCGACGACCTTCTTCGCGGCCGGTACCGGGCAGCTCAGCCAGAGCGAGCCAGAGCCACTCGAGCCCCGAGCGATGACTCCGGACTTTATCGCTCCGACCGAGCACTCTCCCTGTTCCGCGACCGCCGCCACGGCTTCCTCCGCCGTCACAGAGTCGTCCAGGTCTAAAAGCCTCAACTCCACGCACTTCGTGGGTCGATGGACCCGGACGATCTCCGGGCTCAGTATCTCGCGGAGCTTATCCGCCAGGGCATCCGCCGCCTTCTCGGCCTCGTTGGTGCCCGGCGGCACCTCGAGCATCCTCGCGCCCGTGGCCGCGGTCCGGAACCGCACCGTCGATAAGCCGACCTCCCTCGGGCTGATCCGGCTCTTGGCCAGGGCCAGAGCCTTTTCGTAGCTCCACCCCTTTTCCTCGGCACCGGGTTTCAGCGTTATCGTTAACGCTGCGGTGCGAGGGGGGCGGAGTTTCCTCGTAGCCGGGGCCTTCTTGGGGGCCCCGGAGGAAGTCGGCTTCGCCGCCGCCGGCTTGGCACTCGGCTTCTCGGTCTTTTTCGGTATCGGCTTCGACTTTCTTCCGACCACGGCGCTCCAGGTGGTCGGAGTGGCGGCCGGCTCCGCGGACGGCTGAGGAGCCTCCCTCCTGGCTGCCGCCTCTTGAGCAGCCATACTGTTCTTCGGCCGTTTCGGGGTTTTCGGGGGTGCACGAGGGGCGGCAGGAGCCTCCGCTGCCTGCGCAGTCCTACGGTCAGCGGCCAGTGGAGGCCGCAGCCGAGGCTCCGGAAGGAGGCGGCCCTCGATTCCTTCGAGGCGAGCGTTCAGCATCGTGCTGAACTGCTCGCGGTTCGCGCGCAGCGCCTCCTCCATTATGTGCTGGAGGTTCGCCTCCGTCGCCGCCGCTGGCTGCTTGCGCATCTCCGCGACTTCCCGGCGCAACTCAGCCAATTGGCCGGAAAGTTGCGCGTTAGCCGCCTCAGGGTGCACCACGTGGAGGTGACTGACATGCACCCCACATGCACCCCAACCTAACCTAACCTAACCTTTTTTTTTTTTTTTTTTGTTGTCGAGGAGGAAAGGCATTTACGCCTACCGCCCGGTCCGCGACCGGGACGGTTATGTGGGACTCACGGGGCAGAAGGCCACCGTCCTACCCACTAAAACCTCCCCGTTTCCGTCTAACCTAACCTAACCTAACCTAACCTAACCTAACCTAACCTAACCTAACCTAACCTAACCTAACCTAACCTAACCTAACCTAACCTAACCTAACCTAACCTAACCTAACCTAACCTAACCTAACCTAACCTAACCTAACCTAACCTAACCTAACCTAACCTAACCTAACCTAACCTAACCTAACCACTCGAATATACAACAACTAAACAACATCGGCTCCGCGAAAAAAAAAAAAAATCATAAAAAATCGAAAACCGGGCCGATAATAATAAAACCAAGTTCGCGTGAAACATAAACGAGTGATTCACCGGGATAAGTGTTTGTGGCGCTCTAGTCCAAGTAGTTCCTGAGGGAGAACCCATCAAACTCCCAAGCAAATAGCTCCAAGGAAGTGAGTGTGTCATTGAAGATTTTTAAATAGTCGAAGAGAGCGGAAGAAGACCTATCCGCAGACACCCGTCACGGCGAGATCGGATAACAACAGGCGGAGTTATTAAGGTTACTAAAACAACCAAATAACCTTAAAAACCACGCGGTCTGCACGCGGCAACGTAAAAAACACGTGTTTGAGGTTATACACGTAGGACGCCGCTGCGGACGCGACCCAAACGAAGACTCCGCCCCCCTGTCGTCGTACTCCGAGGAGCATATACGAGCTGACCATCATCACAGCCAGGTGAGGATCCAGGGAACCCACCCTTCCCTTGAACAAAACCCTCCTTGCGACGGCTCAATTAAACCGTCTCAGGGAGATCCTACCAAAAACCACCCCAAATTAAAACCACCCCTTACACACCCCCCCCTCCCCCGAAAAAACCACCCCCCGCGTGAAGTCGAAGCACCCACTCCGGGAAACTCCCCCGATACTGTGCTCACGAAACGCTTCACCTCAACCATCGATAATAATATGTCATCGAAAAGCGAAGTTTGTAAAACACGCAAGGCTGCGGACCCTGCCAGACCAAAATCCTTAAGGCAGGCAGTGCTTAAAAGGAACGCAGCAGCCAAGGAGAAAACACCAACACCATCCCCACTCGAAAAAACACCACAACCGTCACAGTCGAACGTGGCCGAAATTAAAATAGTACACGACCACCCCGAGGACCGGCTGGAGCTCCGGGACACGTCGAAGGAGGAAATCGACGACCTGGAGACTTCGTCAGTGGGATCCGGTGCCTCGACGTATAACAGGAGAGTAAGTCTCCTTTATACGACACCCACAAGAGGCACCGGAGTCGAAATGGACCTGGTCACGGGAGTGGCCAACGAGCTCCTGCAGAAGGGGAAGGACGCGCTGGAAATAGCTGGGAATATGAAAAGAGAAGCTAAAGTTGCCGTCCATGACTCCCTGCAGGGCCTTTACGAAACGGTACTCACCCTCTCGGACTCCAGAAACCGCCATAAATACAATCTGGAACAAGAGCGCTCAAGACACGCGAAAGAACTGGTGCGTGTCGAGAGGGCCCATAGTAAAGAGTTAAACACGTACCAGATTATATCAACGACAGTGGTGGAACAACTGCAGGAGACCCGCAAGGACATTAACGGGGCCCTGAAGGAAACCCAGGCGGTTCGTAGCTGGCTAGGCTACGAAACGGTTGAGCCCTTCAGGGCCATAAAAGAGATCCGAGAGGCGCAGGAGGGATTGGAGGGCAGGCTTAAAGCCCAGACCTCTAACACCACCGACAATGGGAAAGAGGGGGCTAAATGGGAGAGTGTTGAAAACATGTTGATGGGGCTGCAAAAACAAGTTAGCAGCCTCGGTAACCAGCTAGACGTCCTACGAAAAGAGGTCGATAAGACCAAGACCCTTATCGTAGAGATGCCAAAACCTCCTGAAGCCACCGCCCCCCAACCCCCTGCTGCGATAGATAAAAGTCTCGGGGAAAAACTTTCAGAAATCGACACAAAAATCTCCACCATCGAACAAGCAATGCTAACCACCCAAAATGACACCCAAAAACACCAGAAAACCGACCCGACTGAACAACTAAACACAATTACAGAAAAACTCAATATCCTATCATCGGAAGTGCGTGCCCTCACCAACGTAAAACCAAAGGCGGCTTCACCTCCAAGACCGTCCCTAGAAACCGAACTGGCGGTCAAAGAGGTAAAACAGACCCTCGACACAATAAAGCAGGGGGTAAACAAACTAAATAACAACGAGAAACCCAATACAGGGCCACTCACATTCGCGCAAATAACAGCGAAGCCGAAACCCCCTCAGCAGCCAAACCACACCCTAATAATCTCGTCCAAAGACCCGAAAGAGACGAGTGACAACGTATTCACTAAGATTAGGACCGCCCTGGACTTAAAAACTACCGGGGCGAGGGTGGACAGGGTCCGAAAGGCCAGGGACCAAAAGGTGGTCCTGAGGTGCGCGTCCAAGGAGGATATGAAGATAGTAAAGAGTCGGGTCGAAGCAAATAAGGATTTAAACATCAGGGAGCCAGCAAATAGGAACCCCCTCGTCTGCGTGCGGGGCGTCCTGGCCTGCTTCACCAACGACGAGATCGTCGAATACACAAAATCGCAGAACAAACACCTTCTGCACGGCGTTGGTGAAGCAGACCTAAAAATGAGGGTTCGCTACAGAAAGCGAGCCCGAAACCCGCACGAATGCCACCCCGTCCTGGAGTTGTCCCCGGAGGCGTGGAAACGGTTCACGCAAGCGGGGAAAATATACGTGGGCTTTGGCAGATGCTCAGTGGAGGACCAGTCACCCCTCATCCAATGCGCCAAGTGCCTCGGTTACGGGCACACTAAACAGCTATGCAGGGCGAAAGGTGACACCTGTAGCTACTGCAGTGGCGACCACATAGTACAGGACTGCCCCACTAAGAGAAAAGCCGAGACCCCCCGCTGCGCGAACTGCGCACGCGCAAAAAGGGACCCCTCAGACCTGGCACATACGGCCTACAGTGCGGAGTGTCAGGAAAGACAAAAATGGGACCACATAGCGAGGTCTAGGGTCCAATATTGCTAAAGGCTCCCTGGAAACCGATACATCGGTCCCACCGCGGAGGTCGGACGGAGGGGCGGGCAGGATCTTGTTTTTACAAGCAAACCTACAACGCTCAAAACTGGCCACGGCTGAACTGCTCCAGACGGCTCAGGAAAAGGGAATAACCGTCGCACTTGTCCAAGAACCCTATGTAGGAAGGACAGGTGAGATGAAGCACTATCCCGGCACGCAAGTCATCCAGTGCACCCTGAACCGTCATAAACCTGTGAAGGCGGCCATAATAGTTTTCGGTGATAGATTGGAGGTCATCCACGACCCGCAGATCGTCACTGAGAACGTAGCAGCTGTCTTCCTGAGGGCGGGTCAGCTAAAGCTAGGCCTCCTGTCCGTCTACTTCGAGGGGGACCAAGACTTGCACCCATATCTTACCCAAATAAGGGCTGCCACAAACAAAGTTCCAACCAAGAACCTGCTTGTGGCAGGGGACGTGAACGCTTGGAGCCACTGGTGGGGCAGCAGCTCCGAAGACCATCGCGGAGCGGAATACCACGCCTTCATCACCGAGATGGACCTCCATATTCTAAACACGGGAAATGTACCAACCTTCGAAACCTATCGAGGTGAGAGGTTGTACACCAGCTGCGTGGACGTGACACTGACCAGCCAATCCCTGTTAGGCAGAATGGAAGACTGGAGAGTGGATAGAAGCCTTATAACATCAGACCACAACGCCATTACCTTCGCCCTGCGCCTAGAGAAGGCCCTAGAACCCTTGCGGCCTATCTCAACACGCAAGTATAACACCAAGAAGGCAAAGTGGTCAGACTTCTCCACCGACTTCAAGACCAACCTCGCCAACAGTGGAATCACTCTGGAACGTGTCTCGGAGCTCACAAGACCGGAAGAATTGGAGGAGATGTTTACAACATATACATCGATAATCCACGGGTCATGCGAAAGCACGATCCCAAAAGCGAAAGCGTGGAAAGGCGATCCTAGACCCCCATGGTGGTCCGCCACCCTTGAAGATCTAAAAAGGGATGTCTTAAGGAAGAAACGCCGCATCCGCAATGCTGCACCCAGTCGGAAGCAATTCACTGTCCAAGAATACATACAGGCAAGGGAAGACTACAAAGAGAGAGTGATCCAAGCAGTCACAAAAAGCTGGAAGGAGTTTTGTTCGACCCAGGACCGCGAAAGTGTCTGGGACGGCGTATACAGAGTCATAAGGAAGACGTCAAAACGACGGGACGATATGCTTTTAAGGGATACAGCTGGCGAAACACTGTCGCCCGACCAGTCAGCTGAACTCTTAGCAAAAACGTTCTATCCAGATGACTCTGTAGACACCGAAAATGAAAAACAGAGGTCCATAAGAACGACCACTGAGAACAAAACTCCCGAGGAGATTCATGATCTGTCGGCCGACGATCCACCATTCACCACCGCGGAGCTGGAGACGGTACTATCGGGCCTCAACCCGAAGAAAGCTCCAGGCCCGGATGGCTTGACGGCTGACATATGCACTGCGGCGATTAACTGTGACAGGGAGGTATTCCTGGCGCTGGCAAACAAATGCCTTAAGCTAGCATACTTCCCAAAGCAGTGGAAGGTCGCCCACGTGTGCATCCTCCGAAAACCCGGCAAAGATGACTACACCCACCCAAAATCCTACAGGCCGATTGGGCTGCTGTCAGTCCTCGGCAAGATTGTAGAGAAACTTATGGTGGGTAGGATCCAATGGCACCTACTCCCATCCTTACACCCGAGCCAGTATGGATTCATGCCACAGCGTGGAACAGAAGACGCCCTCTACGACCTAATCGGACATATCCAGGAGGAAATTAAATCGAAGAAAATCGTACTTCTGGTATCGCTCGATATAGAGGGCGCCTTTGACAACGCATGGTGGCCAGCCCTTAAAAAGCGGATGGTACAAAAACACTGCCCGCGGAACTTATACGCCTTGGTGGCCTCATATTTACAAGACAGGAGGATCGTAGTAAACTACGCCAGAGCGACCAGTGAAAAGGGAACCACGAAGGGCTGTGTCCAGGGTTCTATCGGCGGACCGACCTTCTGGAACCTCATCCTGGATTCGCTACTACAAAAGATGGCATCCATGGGAGTTTACTGTCAGGCATTTGCGGATGACGTGGTCCTCGTTTTCTCCAACCATCGAACCAGCGGGTTACAGACTACAGCGGAAACCACCCTAGCGGCCGTACAAGAATGGGGCATAGAAAATAAGTTGAGTTTCGCACCACATAAAACAAATGCAATGGTGATCACCAAGAAACTCAAATACGATGACCCTGTGATTCATATGTGCGGCACCCAGCTGAGTCTAGTAACCGAGATCAAACTGCTGGGCCTCATCATAGACTCCAAGCTCACATTCAACGCGCATGTGGCAGCCACCTGCAAGAAAGCTGCAGACATATATAAACAACTTGCATGCGCGGCAAAGGTGACTTGGGGCCTAAACGGAGAAATAATAAGGACCATATATGTGGCGGTGATAGAGCCCATTGTCCTCTACGCAGCAAGCGTTTGGTCTCCTGCAGCCGAGAAGATTATGATAAGAAACAAGCTAGACTCGCTGCAGAGAGGCTTCGCCCAGAAGATCTGCAGGGCGTACAGGACTGTGTCTCTAACATCGGCACTCATCCTATCAGGCCAGCTCCCCCTCGACCTCCGCGTCAAAGAGGCCGCCACCTTATTCAAGATCAAAAAAGGCTACTGCGTGGACCTCATACCGCCAGGACGAGAAATCGAGCGTAGAGTGGGACCTCTACAGAACCCCCACCCATCGCAACTCAAAACAACTGAGTACGTGCGCTTAGAGAGTCTGGACCCACAAACCCTTGAAGAACACCATATAGTCGGCCCCCTAATATTCACCGACGGCAGCAAGATTGAGGGGAAAGTCGGAGCTGCCCTAACATGGTGGGATCAGGGAACGGAATCCAGAAACTCCACATTCCGTCTTGAACCGCACAATACTGTCTTCCAATCAGAGATGTACGCACTCCTAAGAGCAATTAAAATGGTGAGGAAATCGAAGCAACGCTCTGCAAACATCTTGAGCGATTCGAGATCCTCGCTCGATCTACTTAGGTGCCCATCGGTGACTCACCCGCTGGCCCTAGAGATGAAGGAGTGCTTACGAGAAATCGAGGAAGAGGGCAGGAGTGTTCGATTCTTTTGGCTCAGGGCCCACGTAGGTACACCGGGCAATGAAAGAGCGGACGAGCTAGCCAAAAAAGCGGCCCTAACTAAAAAAACGGCACCTGACTACGATAGAGTCCCAATATCGTATGTCAGAAGGCGAATACGAGAAGAGACCATCGCGAGGTGGCAGGCGCGCTACGACTCCTCAGAGACAGGGTCAGTAACCAGGGTATTCTTACCAGACGTCAAGGTCGCAAGCAAAGTGGTAAGAACGGTGGCACTAACTCCCACCGACACCCAGTTGATGACCGGTCACGGGGGATTCGCGGCGTACCTTCACCGCTTCAAACTCAAAGACAGTCCTTCTTGTGTCTGCGACCCCGAATGCGAGGAAACAGTCCTCCACCTAATCTTGGACTGCCCAAGATTCGGTCAAGGTAGACAGGCGCTAGAAACTCAAATAAGCGTCACCCTGGACCAGTCTACACTCCACACCATCATGGAGAGAGAGGAACTAAGAAAACCCTTCCTCGCATTCGCAAGAAAAACCATTCAAGTGGCCGCCAAAAGGAACAGCTCGACCGCGATACCATCCGCGACAGACATAAATTCACAATCACAACAATCTTCGAGCACCACAACCACACACATACACATCAATCAATCACACATACAATCAAGTCCACACACTCATACTCATACTCATACTCACACCGGGCAAAATACCCTGAGACGGTGGCTACAGGCTCTCCCCAACACGTTGCAGGGACCGCTCATGAGGAGAAACCAGCCCACCATGCCCTTGCAACCCACACACTACGCCGCGTTTAAAGAGCTGATAAAAGACGTAGGAGCACGCGGCGTTCCGGGTATTGCGGTTAAAGGTGTGGCTCTTTTCTTAAAAAAATTTTTCTTTCTTGGCTCTTAAAAAAAAAATCTAGTAATGTACAAGATAATTAACTAGATATAAGTACAACATAAAAATGTAAAGAGAGAAATAATTAAAAAAAAAAAATATATATATATATATATATATATATACATAATAATAATAATAATAATAATAAAAATGGTCAATACGGGTCACACCCCTCCATAGAAGAGCTCCGGAGGAGAAGAAGACCAGCTGCCGCCGCAGCGCTGCAGTGGTTAGGATGTTGTAACAAAAAAAGTAACTATGTAATAACCACTGTAGCGCTATAAAACGTCAGAAATAATGTTCGCTTAGTAACAAAATAAATTTCAATATTAAAAAAAGGCACGGGCAACTATGAGCCCGTGGATGTAGTTTGATTTAAAAAAAAAAAAAAACCTAACCTAACCTAACCTAACCTAATTTGAAAGAGAGCACAGTGGCAAGGTGGTATCAATAACCTAGTATTATCTCTTAATCCAAGCCTGCTTCTATTGTAAATGAATTTTACACCATTGTTTTCTTCAAGCTCCATTCCACGTCAACTAATTTTTGTTTAATTTTTTTAGTTTTAGAATTTGAAAATTGAACAAATCGCGTTTTTGATATGTTGGCACATAAATCATTTGATTCTAGCCAAGACAACACTGATTCTACAGCTTTATTTACATCATCCTCAAAGGCGACGTTAGTTTTAGTATAAGGTACAGCTAACTATTTTATAACATCGGGTAAATCGTTAATTTACAGTATATATAACAGTGGACTCAAAACGCTACCTTGAGTTGTTTTGTTGATTTATACGGTTAAATACATTTATTTTCATTGATATTCCTTGTGTGTATCGTCGTGTCTTAGCAGCATGGCGCCTTGTTTTACTTCCGACTCTTGCCCTGTATCAAGCCTATTGCTTGGACCTTCTACTGACAACTGATCCAGACCGTTAATCAGTAACGATCTCTTCACCGTTAGGTAAGTCCGACCACTGTCTGGTGAAATCTGTATCTGTCTACTCCCCGCCCAACGCCTGTCCCACTGGAACTCGGCGGGTGTGGCGATACAAGTCAGCAGATTGGGAAGGAATGCGCTCTTTCCTTGCATGCTATCTTTGGCAGCGTGTGTGCTTCTCTTCTAATGATTCCCCGATTAGCGCGCAAAGTGTGACAGATTTGCTACGTCTGGCAAGGAATATTTTATTCCGATTTCAGACAAGCCACTGTCCACCCTAGCTCAGCCTTGGTTTGGGCCCGAATACAGACGCGCAGAAGCGTTGAAGCATCAAGCGTACCTGGCCTGGCTTGATGCTCGTAACCGCAAAGCGAGGGACATACGCCTAAGTAAGAGAGCCTTTAATAAAGCCGCCAAGTCAGGCAAGAAAGCTATGCAAAAGTCACGCTTCGATCACATTATTCGAATAAGGAAAAAACTGGCTTCGTACCCGCCGGGTAGCAAAGCGTATTGGTCCCTAGATAAATGGGTCGAAGCGAACTTTTGTCGCCCCTTACTGCCTCCTCTTCAGAAGCCTGACGGAACGCAAGCTCACACCGCTGAAGAGAAGGCAAATCTGTTTGCGTCTTTATTTGCGGAGTCATCTCGTCTTGACGCTGGTAGCGCGACACCTAGAGCAACACCTAGCGCCGACACTCATATGAGTGATATACACATTCGGCAAAAGGAAGTTCGCAAAATGCTACGCAGTCTGGACGTGAACAAGGCTAGCGGACCTGATGGAATTCCAGCAATTGTCCTGAGGAACTGTGCGTCTGAACTGTCTTGAGACTGGTAACGTTCCTAAGTCCTGGAATCTAGCTAACGTGCAGCCCGTGCCTAAGAAGGGTAGTCGTGCTGACGCTGCCAATTACAGGCTCATCTCGGTTACGTCCATTATGTGCAAGACAATGGAACGTATCCTAAATACTAGGCTCCAATGACCAGAAACCAATGACCTTCTCAGTGACCGACAATACGGATTCCACCGAAATCGGTCCACTGGTGATCTTTTGGTGTACGTCACACACATCTGGAGTGAGGCCATCGAGAAACACGGAGAGGCACTTGCTGTCTCTTTGGATATCTTGAAAGTCTTTGACAGGGTTTGGCATGATGGCCTTATCAGCAAGCTTCCTGCATATGGCCTGCCTGCTAGCCTTTGTGCGTGGATTTCAGACTTCCTGAGGAACCGATCGTTACGAGTGTTGGTTGATGGCCATTCGTCGGATCAAATGGCTACAAATGCCGGTGTTCCTCAGGGGTCAGTGCTCTCGGCGACACTATTTCTGCTGCACATTAATGATCTGCTAATGCCCGGTATTCATGGGTAGGCAGATGAATGCACAGTTGTGAGCTAGTGAGGCCCTAAATTAGGCTCAGAGAGAGGTCATGGTTGAGCGCCTGAGCATGACTCTTAAGGCAGTGCCCGATTGGGACGATGCCAATTTGGTCATGTTCAATGCAACCAAGACGCAGGCGTGTTTATTTTCCGCTAAAAAGAGGGAATTCCAGGTACCTCCCTCTTTCCGAAATGTGTCCGTACCTATAACTGACCATCTTGACCTTCTTGGCGTTACTCTCACGTCAACTCTAAATTTCGGCTCCAAAGCCCAAATAGCCGCCCGAAAGCTTGGTATGCTCCCCAAGGTGAGACGTTATTTTACCCCAGAATAATTGCTCAGCTTATACAAAGCACAAGTGAGGTCTTGTATGGAGTACTGATCTCACCTTTGGGACGGCTCTGCTAAGCACCACCTTCGGGCTCTAGAGTTGATTGAGAAACGTGCCAAAAGGCTGATAGGAGACGACACATTGGTCGAGTCTAGACTCCAAAGTCTTGAACATCGACGTGTGGTTGCACCGCTTGGAGTCTTCTATCGGATACATTTCGGAGAATGTGCGCAGGAATTACATGATCTAATTCCTTCCGCCCCCTTTTACTATCGGACGGCCAGGCAAACGCGACCAAAACGCCATAGGTACACAGTGGAACTTCCCCGCCTACGTACGAAGTTGCCTGAGTCCATATTTCCAGATAGTTACAATGTAGGTGTGTTCAAATCCAGGGTAAACGGGTTCCTTCTGGGCAGGCGCGCTCCATCCTAGACCGTGACTATGCTTAAGATCAGGCAAATCAACTGTCAAGCGCTTGCGTATTAACTGTAAAAAAAAGGCGATAAGTTTTATTAGTAAAACTTGTACGCACGTGGTTTTATTATGTTATTTCTATTTAAAAAATCCGTTAATCTATTGTGCATTACTTTATCGAAAATTTCGACAACATTTGAATTAATGTAATCAGCCTATAATTATTAATATCATTTCGATCACCTTTTTTATATATTGGATTTATGATAGATATTTTTAGTTTAACTGGAAAAAATCCTTTTGAAAAAGAGAGATTTATTAAATGCGATATAATAGGTGCTATAATATATTTGCATTTTTTCAGGACGCTCGTACATATATTGTCATAGCCTACAGATTTAAAGATTTTTAGTTTATCTATTATATTCATGATCAGTGATATCTACAAAGTGCTCATTGAATATTTTTGCGATTTGCATGCATGCATCATTGATGCATTGGAAATCGCATGTTGATGAATTGATGATTCCAATCATCAATTTTCTTGTTATTAAAGATAATATCGGTAAATTCATTGCATATGTTTTAACAATCTTTTGTATTTTTTATTATGTCCCATGTCTCTTTACTTTTGTTATTTCCAGTTTGTATATATTTATTATTAATTTTAGTATTTTAACAACTATCATATTATCTTTTTTTTACATCTGCTGATTTTTGTTTATACGATACGAATCTTAACTTTCTTTTATATATACAAGTATTCCTAATACCCTTTGTTATCCATTTTAATTTAGCCACCTTAGAATTAATTTTAATTTTTTGTAAGTGAAACCACAGCAAGTAAAACATGCTAAATATCTCATGGAAATTTAAAGCTAAGTTAAAAGCTAAGTTCACATTATCTCCTGCTTCAAAAACCAAATGACTAAGTCATACTTTGTAATGCATTTTCAAATTTTAGAATATTTTACCAAGAATTATTTTTTTGAATTGGTATTGTAGAATTCAAGGTTGTTTCGTTCACTAAATCCAGATATTATTTTCATTTCATTTTTTCATTTTTGGATTTCATTATATTTATTATTTTGGATTTAAAAATAAAACTTATGAAAATTAAATTAAAAACAATAATTCTATAATTATATATTCTGTAACTTCTGCTGTTCAACTTTCTTCTTCTGAAAAAGAACAATTAAATAATATTATAAAACTTTTTGAAGAAATTTCTTATAAAAAGAAAGGTCTAGGTTTAACACATTTAACAAAACATAAAATTATAACTCTTGGTGATCCTTTTCAACAACGTTATTGGCCTATTAGTCCTGCTAAACACAAGGAACTTTATGATGAAGTTCAAGTTTTGCTTAGGGATGTTATTATTCAATCTTCTAAATGTCTTTCATTGGTGTTGTCCAGTTTTAGCTGTCACTAAAACGATGGTGGTATAAGACTTTGTTTAGATTCAAGAAAATTAAATTCTGTTACTATTAAAGATTCATATCCTTTACCTTACACATCGTGAATTTTGGATAATATGCGAGATGCTAAGTTTATCACAGCGATAGATTTGTAGCTATTCTACAAATTCCTTAAGAAGAAACTTCCAGAGAGAAGACTGCCTTCGTGACTTCTGGCAAGGGATTGTTCGAATTTGTTCGTATGCCCTTTGGTTTAACTAATGCTCCTGCAGAACTACAAAGATTAGTAGATAAACTTATTGGCGTAGAATTCGATTCTAATGTATTTGTATATTTAGCAATTTCTAGTGATTTTCAAACTAATTTAAGTCTTTTATGTAAAAAATATCATATATTGAAAGATGCTGGTTTAACTATTAATTTGAAAAAATGTAAATTTTGTAAAGAAGTAATAGAAAATTTTCCTCATCCAACAACTGTTAAACAAGTACGTAGTTTTCTTGGTATGTGTTTATATTATCGTAGATTTATAGAAAAATTTGCTGATATTGCTAATCCTTTAACTAATCTTACTCGTGGTAGTAGAAATAGAAACTTTATTAACTGCTTCTATATTAATTTGTCCAGATTTTAATAAAACATTTTTTCTGCATTGTGATGCTAGCTCTTATGCCATTGGTAGTGTATTGTGTCAGAAAGATGATAAAGACAATCAACATCCGGTTGCATTTTATTCTAGAACATTTAATAATTGTGAAATTAATTGCAGTCCTACTGAAAAAGAACTTGTTGCTATATTAGATTCAATCGAACATTTTAGACCCTATATTGAAGGTATGGAATTAACTGTGATAACAGATCATGCTAGTTTAAAGTGGTTATTACATTTAAATAATCCAAGCGGACGCTTGGATAATTGCTGGGCTGCTCGTATATCTCATTTTACTTTTAGTATAATTCATAAAAAAGGTAGCTTACATGTTGTGCTTGATACATTGCCTCGTACTCAAATTAATGCTATTGATATTGCATTGGAAATAACTTATACTGATGAAGAAATTGAAAATCCTTGGTATCATAAAATATAATTAGGTTGTCAAAATATCCTATAAGATATAAAAATTATAGAGTTGAAAACATTGTTCTTTATAGATTTTGTAAGCCTAAATTTCATTTACATAATAATTTAGCTTGGAAAATAGTTATTCAAAAAGAAAATGTTATTGATATTATTCATAATAATCATGATTCCTTAGATTCAAGTAATTTAGGTATCATCAGGTGGCCCATATGCTCGTCCACCTTCCTATTCTAAAAAAAAAAAAAACCATCTCTAAGCAAAACTTGATCTTCATCATAGTTCCTTTTGTTTAGCAGGACAAATAGGCCAATAACGTTGTTTAATAGGATCACCAACAATTATAATTTTATGTTTAGTTAAATATGTTAAGTCTAGACCGTTCTTTTCATAAAAAAAAAAATCTTAAAAAAAAATTATAATATTATTTAATTGTTCTTTTTCAGAAGAAAAAGTTGAACAACAGAAGTTACGGAATATATAATTCTATTATTGTGTTTTTATTTAATTTTCATAAGTTATATTTTCAAATAATTCATGAGCTAAATTAAATGAGGGCCAAAAATGAAATCCTAGAATAATATCTGGATTTAGTGAAGGAACCACCATGAATTCTACAATTCCAATTAAAAAAATAATGATTGGTAAAATATTCTAAAATTTGAAAATTCATTACAAAGTATGGCTTGGTCGGAAGGTTTTCGAAGCAGGTGTTAATGTGAACTTAGCTTTTAACAATTTCCATTAGATATTTAGCATGTTTTACTTGCTGTGGTTTCACTTACAAAAAATTAAAATTAATTCTAAGGTGGCTAAATTAAAATGGATAACAAAGGGTATTAGGAATACTTGTATATATAAAAGAAAGTTAAGATTCGTATCGTATAAACAAAAATCAGCAGATGTAAAAAAAAGATAATATGATAGTTGTTAAAATACTAAAATTAATAATAAATATATACAAACTGGAAATAACAAAAGTAAAGAGACATGGGACATAATAAAAAATACAAAAGATTGTTAAAACATATGCAATGAATTTACCGATATTATCTTTAATAACAAGAAAATTGATGATTGGAATCATCAATTCATCAACATGCGATTTCCAATGCATCAATGATGCATGCATGCAAATCGCAAAAATATTCAATGAGCACTTTGTAGATATCACTGATCATGAATATAATAGATAAACTAAAAATCTTTAAATCTGTAGGCTATGACAATATATGTACGAGCGTCCTGAAAAAATGCAAATATATTATAGCACCTATTATATCGCATTTAATAAATCTCTCTTTTTCAAAAGGATTTTTTCCAGTTAAACTAAAAATATCTATCATAAATCCAATATATAAAAAAGGTGATCGAAATGATATTAATAATTATAGGCTGATTACATTAATTCAAATGTTGTCGAAATTTTCGATAAAGTAATGCACAATAGATTAACGGATTTTTTAAATAGAAATAACATAATAAAACCACGTGCGTACAAGTTTTACTAATAAAACTTATCGCCTTTTTTTTACAGTTAATACGCAAGCGCTTGACAGTTGATTTGCCTGATCTTAAGCATAGTCACGGTCTAGGATGGAGCGCGCCTGCCCAGAAGGAACCCGTTTACCCTGGATTTGAACACACCTACATTGTAACTATCTGGAAATATGGACTCAGGCAACTTCGTACGTAGGCGGGGAAGTTCCACTGTGTACCTATGGCGTTTTGGTCGCGTTTGCCTGGCCGTCCGATAGTAAAAGGGGGCGGAAGGAATTAGATCATGTAATTCCTGCGCACATTCTCCGAAATGTATCCGATAGAAGACTCCAAGCGGTGCAACCACACGTCGATGTTCAAGACTTTGGAGTCTAGACTCGACCAATGTGTCGTCTCCTATCAGCCTTTTGGCACGTTTCTCAATCAACTCTAGAGCCCGAAGGTGGTGCTTAGCAGAGCCGTCCCAAAGGTGAGATCAGTACTCCATACAAGACCTCACTTGTGCTTTGTATAAGCTGAGCAATTATTCTGGGGTAAAATAACGTCTCACCTTGGGGAGCATACCAAGCTTTCGGGCGGCTATTTGGGCTTTGGAGCCGAAATTTAGAGTTGACGTGAGAGTAACGCCAAGAAGGTCAAGATGGTCAGTTATAGGTACGGACACATTTCGGAAAGAGGGAGGTACCTGGAATTCCCTCTTTTTAGCGGAAAATAAACACGCCTGCGTCTTGGTTGCATTGAACATGACCAAATTGGCATCGTCCCAATCGGGCACTGCCTTAAGAGTCATGCTCAGGCGCTCAACCATGACCTCTCTCTGAGCCTAATTTAGGGCCTCACTAGCTCACAACTGTGCATTCATCTGCCTACCCATGAATAACGGGCATTAGCAGATCATTAATGTGCAGCAGAAATAGTGTCGCCGAGAGCACTGACCCCTGAGGAACACCGGCATTTGTAGCCATTTGATCCGACGAATGGCCATCAACCAACACTCGTAACGATCGGTTCCTCAGGAAGTCTGAAATCCACGCACAAAGGCTAGCAGGCAGGCCATATGCAGGAAGCTTGCTGATAAGGCCATCATGCCAAACCCTGTCAAAGACTTTCAAGATATCCAAAGAGACAGCAAGTGCCTCTCCGTGTTTCTCGATGGCCTCACTCCAGATGTGTGTGACGTACACCAAAAGATCACCAGTGGACCGATTTCGGTGGAATCCGTATTGTCGGTCACTGAGAAGGTCATTGGTTTCTGGTCATTGGAGCCTAGTATTTAGGATACGTTCCATTGTCTTGCACATAATGGACGTAACCGAGATGAGCCTGTAATTGGCAGCGTCAGCACGACTACCCTTCTTAGGCACGGGCTGCACGTTAGCTAGATTCCAGGACTTAGGAACGTTACCAGTCTCAAGACAGTTCAGACGCACAGTTCCTCAGGACAATTGCTGGAATTCCATCAGGTCCGCTAGCCTTGTTCACGTCCAGACTGCGTAGCATTTTGCGAACTTCCTTTTGCCGAATGTGTATATCACTCATATGAGTGTCGGCGCTAGGTGTTGCTCTAGGTGTCGCGCTACCAGCGTCAAGACGAGATGACTCCGCAAATAAAGAGGCAAACAGATTTGCCTTCTCTTCAGCGGTGTGAGCTTGCGTTCCGTCAGGCTTCTGAAGAGGAGGCAGTAAGGGGCGACAAAAGTTCGCTTCGACCCATTTATCTAGGGACCAATACGCTTTGCTACCCGGCGGGTACGAAGCCAGTTTTTTCCTTATTCGAATAATGTGATCGAAGCGTGACTTTTGCATAGCTTTCTTGCCTGACTTGGCGGCTTTATTAAAGGCTCTCTTACTTAGGCGTATGTCCCTCGCTTTGCGGTTACGAGCATCAAGCCAGGCCAGGTACGCTTGATGCTTCAACGCTTCTGCGCGTCTGTATTCGGGCCCAAACCAAGGCTGAGCTAGGGTGGACAGTGGCTTGTCTGAAATCGGAATAAAATATTCCTTGCCAGACGTAGCAAATCTGTCACACTTTGCGCGCTAATCGGGGAATCATTAGAAGAGAAGCACACACGCTGCCAAAGATAGCATGCAAGGAAAGAGCGCATTCCTTCCCAATCTGCTGACTTGTATCGCCACACCCGCCGAGTTCCAGTGGGACAGGCGTTGGGCGGGGAGTAGACAGATACAGATTTCACCAGACAGTGGTCGGACTTACCTAACGGTGAAGAGATCGTTATTGATTAACGGTCTGGATCAGTTGTCAGTAGAAGGTCCAAGCAATAGGCTTGATACAGGGCAAGAGTCGGAAGTAAAACAAGGCGCCATGCTGCTAAGATACGACGATACACACAAGGAATATCAATGAAAATAAATGTATTTAACCGTATAAATCAACAAAACAACTCAAGGTAGCGTTTTGAGTCCACTGTTATATATACTGTAAATTAACGATTTACCCGATGTTATAAAATAGTTAGCTGTACCTTATATCAAAACTAACGTCGCCTTTGAGGATGATGTAAATAAAGCTGTAGAATCAGTGTTGTCTTGGCTAGAATCAAATGATTTATGTGCCAACATATCAAAAACGCGATTTGTTCAATTTTCAAATTCTAAAACTTAAAAAATTAAACAAAAATTAGTTGACGTGGAATGGAGCTTGAAGAAAACAATGGTGTAAAATTCATTTACAATAGAAGCAGGCTTGGATTAAGAGATAATACTAGGTTATTGATACCACCTTGCCACTGTGCTCTCTTTCAAATAAATTCGTAAATTATGTGCATCGAAATATTTATTAATATACCAAAAAGCTTAAAAGAGTTACCATTAAGTTACTAAGGTCTAAACTTAAAAAATAGTTAATAGATAAAAAAAATACTCTATGAATTAATATTTAAAATATAAGAGTATTGAATGAATGAATAATAATTGAATTTGATGATTCAAATATGGCGGCTAACGGTTGCGTCCAGAGACAAAAGCATGAATTTATTCGTTAATACAATATTCTAAATAATTCCTTATTAATCTTTTAATACATATATTAATATAATTATTTTAATGTACAATTGGTGTGATCTGTATTATATATTAATTACTTGTTAACAAATATATTTACGTGCATATGGTGGGTGAAATGTATTAGTTACTTATAAAGAAATCATAACATCTGTAAACCTATGTTTCATGCAAATAAATTATTATTTTATTATTATTATTAAATGCGATTTACATTGTCACAAGTAATTCTAATATCTTTAGTACCTAAAACATCTTTGTGAACTACCTTCAGCAGTACAAGCCTTATGACATGTCTATCTTGTTTTGAGGGATTTCAACCAATTTTCATGGTGAGCATTAAAATCCCCCAAAAACACCAATTCCGCCTTAGGAAACTGCTCTTGCGCAGCATCTGCCACCTGACTAAGATGGTCAAATAATCGGCTTGTCTCCAAGTCACCATAGTGGGATCTGTAGCGGCACACGTAGACTCGACTGACAAACCAGGTCCACACGTACCACCAACATGGTATCTAGTAAGTAAGTAATATCCTTTCTAATGTTATAAACGCGAAAGCGCGTTTCGCTTTCACGTTCTAATTACTCAATCGACCATCATCTATAATGCGTCCACGTTGTCAACTGTACCTAACACTTGATACGATAGTTAGTTACTTTAAAAGTTTTTATATCTTTATTTATATAATACGAAATGTTGTTGTTTTTTTTTTCTTATGTTTACATTTATTTGTGCTATAAAACTTCTGTCGCCTTTCTGTTCGTGCAGTTATCACCCGTAATTGAGGTGACACTTCATTATTTTTTTAATTATTAAATAATTTTTCCTCTTCCGTAAAGTCGTTTCATATCGAGACGCATTTAATAAAAACATAAAATAGTTATGTATTTTCATCCTGATTAATGACCTGATTGCGTATTTATTTATTTATTTATTTATTTATTAGATCACCAACAAAATACACACTAAAAACATTCCAGATACATGAATAAAAAATAAGACTAGTGGTATCTTACTTATAGGTGATAACAGCATGCACAAAATAAAAGTTAAGCGACAACAAACAGAAGGTAAAAAAAGCTAATTAAAAACCGTTATATAACAACAATAAATTAAAATAAAGATAAGAACATAAGTAAACTATCTAAACTAAACAATTTTGAGTATTTATAATTAATATTTTATTTTTAAAATTTTTCATATTACCGAAAATATCTAAATCTTTGTCTCCGCTTATTGAATTATAGGCTCTCATAATTCTATTGAGAGGGGAGTAATGACCCAAATTAGATTTAGACATATGCTCTGAAAAAATCGTGCGTTTGCTAGTGCGTAATGACTTGGAAGGTGCAGAAATATGTATCCGCGATAATAAGTCTGGACAATCCAAAGTGCCGTTAATTAGTTTATAGATGAACATGTTGTCCAGTAAGCGTCTTCGATTGGCAAGGGTGTTCATTTTGAAAAAGGCTATTCGATCTTTGTAATTAGGGAGTTTTTTCGCTAAGCCGAATTTAAAGCAGAGATGCCATAAGAAGCGTTTTTGAATGCTTTCCAACCTTTTGACGTAAACATCGTAGTGCGGGTTCCAGACTACACTGCCATACTCAAGTCCACTACGGACAAAAGCGTTGTACAATGTGATCAAAGTCGCAGGATTTTTCAGATCTTCAATTAATTCAATTGCGTAAAATGAAACCAAGACTTTTAAATCCCCTTGAACAAATGGAATCAATATGAGTGTGAAAACGTAATTTTTTGTCAATGATGATGCCTAGATCACGAATCTCAGTCAATTCTCGTAAACTGACATTTTTAAGTCTATATGTTCTTTGTGGACTGGATTTCAATCTGCTGAAACTGACCAGATGACATTTGCTAACATTGAGACTCATTCCATTTTTGTCACACCAGTTACTTAATCGATTTAAATCGCATTGGAGCAATTCAACGTCGTTAAAGGAGGAGATGGTACGAAGAAATTTAAGATCGTCAGCAAATAAGAAATAATTAGAGTTACAAAAACAGTCGCATATGTCGTTAATGAATATGTTAAATAATATAGGACCTAAATGAGACCCTTGCGGTACTCCAGAAAGTGTTTTAAATGGTTTAGATTCATATTCATTGACTACTATTACGGATTCCCTATTGTCAAGGTAGGATTTGAACCAGTCGAGCAAACGACCGAGGATACCATATTCGGATAACTTTTTGAGTAATATAATATGGGAGACCTTGTCGAATGCTTTACTAAAATCAGTGTAGATGACATCAACAAGCTGGCGTGAGTCGACTGCAGTGGTAACAAGGTCGGTAAAAGATATTAAATTTGTCGACGTCGATCTACGACTAAAAAAACCGTGCTGAAATGGAGTAATAACCTGTTTGAAATGCCATTCTAACACAGGATATACTATTTTCTCAAAAATTTTTGCAAATGTAACGAGAATAGAAATCGGTCTATAATTGCAGATTAATTCAGCATTTCCATTTTTTAATAGTGGAACAATTAAAGATTTCTTCCAGGCTGACGGAAAAATTCCTGTAGATAAAGATTTGTTAAAAATGATGGAAAGAGGATATGCTAATGCAGATGCGCATTTTTTAACAAATAATGCAGGTATACCATCTGCTCCTGCTCCTTTATGGGGATCCATTCTTTTTATAACATTGAGTACCATAATTAGAGTGACATAGATGTTACAAACGTTGTTAACCGTTTTGTCGCCTATCGAATTAGGCGAGTCGTGTGAGTTGGCATCTTCCTCGCAGAAAACCGATTTGAAGTGTCTCACAAATAAGTTGCAAATATCAGGGCCATTGGAAGCAGTATCATCATTCAGAGTCATTTGAGCCGAATACATACTATTATTTGTTTTTTTCTTTTTATAAAAAGACCAGAAAATTTTTGGATTAGACGGTAAAAGAGACTCCAGGCGTGTTCTATATTCTTTATAACTAGACGACATTAAAATTGCACATCTCTTTTTTATCAGCGTAAAAGTTAATTGGTCTAAAGGATTATTGTTATAAGCGCGCAGTTTCATCCTAAATTTATATTTCTCTTTCAATGAGTTTATTAGAGTGTAAGAGTACCAAATTGGATATTTGTTGTTTTTATTTTTATATTTAGGTACGTATTTAGAAATGATACCGTGCAAGATATTATAAAAAGCAGAAATCATGCCGTCGACTGAATTGTAGCCACACAAAGTGTCATCCCAGCAAATGTTGTTGAGTTCGTTAATTATACTATCAAAGTCTGCTTTAAAGAAACAGAACCGTGCATCAGTATTGTAGGATAAGTTTTTAGATGTTCTAAATGGCAACAACATTTGCAAAGGAGGATGATGCGAATCTGTTATCGAAAGTGGTGAGGCGCTAGCTATTAATTTAGTAACTAGAGTATTGCAAAGTATTTCTTTATGAAAGTCTATAACCCTCAGACTTACTCAGTCTTTTATCAGATTGATATGATATATATATTGATATGATTTGAGTTGATAATATTTAAACAATAGCAAACCTCAAAGGAATAGTGCTCCTAAGTCAGACATGAAATACCTGCGCTATTTGTTACAAATAGATTCACAAAAAATAGCAAATCTATTTCCGAAATTATTTATTTAAGAATATAAATTTATTCTAAAATATGAAATGAATATTTAGCGCTCGGACGCCATGATGATAACATCTGTTTAAATTAAATAGTAAAATAAATAAAGAAGTTATATAAGGCGTATTTTAAAGTTGTTAAAGTTAAACTTACTCATAAATAAGTGTCAAAGTATTTATTTATTTAATATTGAACTACCAATAAAAGTTACGATATTACAACATAACACATAATGCAGGCTTAGCTAAGCAAGATTAATTGCAAATTTAATTACAGGTAATTATAGCATACTCATTATTAATATTTATATCAACTGAGTGACCAAAATATAACATTAATTACATATTCTAATCATTAATTAATAACATATGATAACAATCAATAAATCTAATCTAAATATCAAGAGTAAATTTACAATGTGATAATTAAATTAAATTGGAATTTATTCTTTTTAATATTAATAATAATTTTAATTTAAATGAATTAAAATGTAATTTGAACAATACTGAGACATAAGCTAAGGAACTAAAAAAGTATAATAAAATAATTAAGAATGAAAAACATAATAAGAGAAAATCTAAAAACAAGTTTAAATATTTATATATAAATATCTGCAGATGACTGAGATTAAACTAAATTAAATTAAAGTATAACTTTACATATAAAGTAAACATTAATCATTGATTCACTTATCAAATAAATCAAATTACCAAAGTGTAAGTCTAATTAAAAAAGAGTCAAGTGTGTTAGACTTAATCAAACCAAAACAATAGAATGTTATGTCCAAACGAATACAAAAATATTATAATGTTTATTTCATGACAGGAACAGGAATGCCAAAATTAAATCTTCATGTGTTGGTATGATAGTTTAATCTTTGAATAGAAAATAACAAACTTTACTATTTTAACAAAATTAACAAAATTTAAACTTGAGTCTAATTTATTTTGCATTCCAAGTTTTTAAAATATAATATAAAGATAATAATATTGTAATTTAATGGCTCAGTTCCAACACAGCGATGATAGTAAATATGTATAAACTACATTGCAAAGTCCAGTTTAAAGTTAGTTCAGTCCAGTTTAAAGTATGTTAGATTTAAAAAAAGACATCTTGACAATATCTTTATTATAATTAAAACACTTGTTGTTTTAAAAAAAACTTCAAAATATATATTTGATTGCGAGCAAGACTGACCAACTTTATTTCAATTTCGATGAATGCTTTTACCGAATGACACAAATTAAAAAATACAATAATTGAAACAGTTAATAGACATCATTTAATAATACAAAGGTGTGCTTTGTAAGTCACCAGATGGCGTTTCTTTTGATATAATTACAACAATGTTCTTCAAATAATCTTTAAAAGGTAAATTTCTTAAGAGTAAAAATCCAAATTAAGTCTTCAAAATATTAGATTAAAAAAAAAACAATTGATTTGTTAAAAATAGCCATAGGTAAGAATGGTAGAAAATAGTTAAAGAAAATAATCCGCGATAATAATCATTTAAAATGAGAAATAATTCTATATAGAATGCAATTACATCTTTATATCTATATTTTTTATAATTCAAAAGACTTACACAGACTTTCTCTTTCTGTTGTCTGTCTCTATCTCTCACTTCCTGATCCTCTGTATATGACATATCCTGAAGCATAGGTAGTTTGTCTCGGAAATGACGACGGAAGAATAACTCTGAGGGAGTCTTTCCGGTTACGGAATGTGGTGTACTATTGTACATTATCATATACTCCAGTAGAGCTTCCTTCCAGTCCTTACGTTCAGCTTGGGAAATTTTGAGCCGTTTTAGTGTATCCCTGTTTTGGCGTTCGACCTCCCCATTTTGTTGAGGCCAATAGGGAATGGTTTTAAAGATTTTGATGTTCCTCTCAGTGCAGAAGGTCTTGAACTCTTCGCTTGTAAACTGCCGACCATTATCTCCAGTTATGGAGACAGGGTTACCAAGTCTGCTAAAAATATCTTTTAAATGGCTAATTATTTCTGCGCTTGTTATTGCCCGGCATATTTTAACTTCTTTATACCTAGAATAATAGTCAACTAGAACTAATATGTATTCCCCACGCGGTAGTGGCGCCATTAAGTCGATTGCTGTGTCGACCCAAGGTTCACTTGTTTTTTTTTTTTTTATATTTGCCGGGAGGGCAAATGACTCTACTCCACCTGATGTTAAGTGGTAGTAGAGTCCAAACGCGAGGACGGCCAGTACAGTCGGGAAGAAGGTTCTGCACTAGCCGCCCTCGCCTTGCCGGCCCGCAAGATGCCTCTTCACGCCTCGTTTGAAGGAACCCGGGTCGTAAGAGGAGGGGAATACGCGAGCTGGTAAGGAATTCCATTTCTTGGAAGTGCGACAAAGAAAGGAGTTGCCAAATTTCTTTGTGCGCGATGGAATTGATGTCACAGTTAGTCGGTGACATCGAGAGCCAGCACGCGTAGACTTGTGAAGGAAGGGGGAAGCAGGAATTAGGGAAAATAATTCCTCGGAACACTCGCCGTGATACAGTCGATAGAAAGCGCTCAGCGCAGCTATCTCTCGACGCAATTGTAAAGGCTCGAGGGTGTTAGTGACCTTTACGTCGCCAATAATGCGGACCGCACGTCGCTGCAACCGGTCCAAGGCCTCAAGTAGGTACTTGGCGGAGCCATCCCAAAGGTGCGAGCAATATTCAACGCAGGACCGTACCTGTGTTTTGTACAGCAGGCACAGTTGTTGTGGCGTGAAAAAACGCCGCACCTTGTTCAGAACTCCGAGTTTCCGTGAAGCTGTTTTTATCACAGTCTCGATGTAATCCCTTGGACTAAGGTCGCAGCGAACGTCCATCCCCAGCATGGCGATTTTGCTTTGTATCACCAGCGGAGTGCCACAGAGGGAGGGAAGAGGGGAAAATGGTGACTTTTTTGCTGTGAGAGCGCATACCTGTGTTTTCTTGGCATTAAACTCAACAAGATTATCTGAGCCCCATTTGGCGATAAGCTCTAACGTCCTATTGAGTTCAATGACAAGATCCTCCCGCTTCTCCTGAATTTCCGCTCGCCCAGCCACTGCGCGTCCGTGGTATCCACCATGCACTGTACTATCGTCTGCATAGCAATGAATGTTCCCGAGAGAGAGCATATCATTGATATGCAAAAGAAACAGAGTGGGAGATAGCACAGATCCCTGGGGGACCCCAGCATTCACTACATAGAATTGTGAAGCGCAACCATCCACTAAAACACGAAGGCTGCGCTTGTGTAGGAAGCTGGCAATCCAGGTGCAAAGCTGAGCAGGCAGACCATATGCCGGCAGCTTGGAGAGAAGACTTCTGTGCCAGACCCTGTCGAAAGCCTTGGAGATATCGAGGCTGACAGCCAACGATTCCCCATGTTTGTCGATAGCTTCACCCCAGAGGTGTGTTACGTACGCTAGAAGATCACCTGTAGACCGTGATGTGCGTGCGGAGCTGCAATCACTTGATGTACGGAAAGCTAGCGGTCCCGATGGAATACCAGCCATAGTGCTGAAGAAGTGCGCGGCGGAGCTGTCTCCCGTGTTAACGCGCCTGTTCCAACTGTCTCTTTCTTCGGGATGTGTGCCGGAGGCTTGGAGAAGAGCTAATGTGCAAGCGGTTCCCAAAAAAGGGGATCGGTCTGACCCGGCAAATTATCGGCCAATAGCTATCACCTCAGTACTTTGTAAGGTGATGGAACGGATTCTTAACAACCAACTGATCCATTACCTAGAAGATCACTGTTTAATTAATGATCGTCAGTACGGATTTCGACCAAAACGGTCTTTTTTTTTTTTTTTTTATATTACCCGGGAGGGCAAATGACTCTACTCCACCTGATGTTAAGTGGTAGTAGAGTCCAAACGCGAGGACGGCCAGTACAGTCGGTAAGAAGGTTCTGCACTAGCCGCCCTCGCCTTGCCGGCCCGCAAGATGCCTCTTCACGCCTCGTTTGAAGGAACCCGGGTCGTAAGAAGAGGGGAATACGTGTGCTGGTAAGGAATTCCATTTCTTGGAAGTGCGACAAAGAAAGGAGTTGCCAAATTTCTTTGTGCGCGATGGAATTGATGTCACAGTTAGCCGGTGACATCGAGAGCCAGCACGCGTAGACTTGTGAAGGAAGGGGGAAGCTGGAATTATGGAGAATAATTCCTCGGAACCATTAACCATTCGGAACCATTTCATTATTAATTTGTATAAGCACAGCACCTAAACCTACCGGGCTGGCATCGGCTATAACCAAAGTTTTATTATGGGGATTGTAATAACCTAATTTAGGAACATTCATGAGTGCAGATTTAAGATTATTAAAAGATTTTTGTTGAGGTTCTCTCCAGTACTCCCGAATATCTATATTTCTTCCCGATTTCTGTCGTAGTACTTCTTTTAGTGGTTCTGTTATTGTTGCTAAATGGGGAATCCATTTTCCCACGAAATTTACTAAGCCCATAAAACTCTGTAACTCCGAAATTGTTTCAGGAGCTCTGAAATCTTTGATAGTGGATATGTATTTACCAAGAGGCTTGACCCCTTCTCCAGATAGTTCATGGCCTAGAAAATGAATCACATTCACCCTAAACGTACATTTGTCTTCTCTAAGTACTACATTATGCTCCTTCAATACTTCCATAACTTTTTTTAATCTCTCATCATGTTGTTTTAAATTATTTCCAAATATTAAAATGTCATCTATAAAATTGATTACTCCTTCGCACCCTAAAAGTATTCTTTCTAGTGTTTTCTGAAAAATTTCTGGTGCACATGTTATTCCAAACATCATTCTTTTATACCTAAATAATAAATAAATAAATGAATATACTTTATTGTACACCGAAACAAAAAAAAAAATACAAGAAGTAACACAACAAAATAGAAAACACGGTACAAAAGGCGGTCTTATCACTAAAAGAGCGATCTCTTCCAGACAACCTTTGGATAGAGGACATTGAATACTCTAAGAAAGGGGTTCGGAGGTGTACACCTTTTAGGTAAATCATATATACACAAACATAACATATCTACATAACATACATACATACGATTAATACATGTTATATATAACATATAAATACGTGTATAAACAAAATATTACATATGTTTTATAAATAAATTCAAATACATAAAAATACATACTTATATATAAAGTATTATTATATTTCATAAATAAAATTACAACGATTTACAATATAATAATCCTTTATTAGTTATGAATGTAGTAATGTATCTTGAGTCTGGGTGAAGTTCTATATGGTAAAAGGCATCTTGAATATCCAATTTGCTAAATACCTCTGCATCTTTGACTCTTGGTAATAGTTGATCCATAGTCGGCAACGGATGATTTTCGCGTTGGATAGCTGTATTAGCGCGTCGCATATCGATACATATACGAATGTCGCCATTTTATTTCACAACTGGAACTATAGGTGAAACCCAACTAGATGGGCCTTTGACTTCTTCTATTATATCTTTGTGTAACAACTCATTAAGTTTGTATTGTACTTTTTCCTCAAGCGGAATTGGAATCCGGCGATAAGGTTGCACAATAGGTTTTACTGAATCTTTGATAGGTATAACTACCAAAATATCTTTAAACTTCGGAAATGCCTTGCTTTCGATTTGATTTATGTGTATTTGAAGTACTCCTAAAGAAGTTGCGGTGAGGCGCCCTAGTAAATTTCGGGTCCCATTAGCTATTACGTAGAATAACGTATTTATTGAAGTTTCCTTAAATTTAATATTGGCTTGAAATGATCCCAATAGCTTTAGTGGCACTGCACTACCATAAGCTACGAAAGTTTTGTTCGGGTTCAGGTTCATATTTGTTACTTGCGCTTTATTCTGTTTCATAATTTTCCAGGTATATTGTGTAATTAAATTATGTTTACAACCAGAATCTATTAGCATGTTTACTTTGATTCCACCAATATTACATGTAATCTTTATATCATTTTCCACATTAAAAATGTAATCAATTCTACTTTCATTACTCGTTATGTTATCTGTTGCTTCGGGCTTATAAGAACTTTTTGCTTTTTTGCTTCCATTATTACCTATTCCTTCTCTTTCCAGCTTCCTCTTTTTAATATCTCTAGTTCGACATTGTAGCCTAAAGTGGCCTATAATTCCACATTTCAAACAGGTCTTCCCTTTTGCAGGGCAGCTTTTATCACGTGCAAAATGCTTTGTACTACCACACCTACTGCATGGTTCATATGTTCGATTTGGAGCGCTGCTTTTTCCAGGTTCTGTGGCTATTCTATTAATCGAAGAATCATCAGCAGTTTTTATTCCGAAGTTTTCTAATTGTCTGTTTATGGCTTCTAATACGTTAGCTTCTATTATTATTTCGTCTAACGTCATCTTGTCTCCTGCTTTTAAAATTTTCTTTCTCAAATCGTCTGATCTACATTTTTCAATAATTTGGCCAATAATGTGTTCCTCTTTATCCACAAATTGACATTTAGAAGCTTGATGTCTTAGCCTTACTAGGAACTTCTCAAACTTTTCATCAGGCTCTTGCTTTAAAAGTCTGAATAAATGACGCTCATATACCTTGCTTTGCTTTGGGGCAAAATACTCATCCAACTTTTGAATAGCTATGTTAAATAATTCACCTTCATTAGCATTAGCTCCTGGAATACTATAAAATATTTCCTGTAACTCATGTCCACCAAAGTGCAACAGACTCGCTCTTTTTTTCCGTTCAGTATCAATACCTGCCGCCTCAATATAAATATATAGGCCCCGTTTCCATTTCTCCCATTTAATGGAAACTGATCCTACATCGCCCTCGCATTCGAACTTTTCTAAGGTATACTGTGCCATTAGGCTACCTGTAGACAAAGAACTGTTGCCGTAAATTACCACTGTTTTTTTTTACGAATTAAATGACTCACGCAATTGAATGCACAAATGCCTCACGCAATTTAATGCCAAACGACTCACGCAATTTAATGCCAAACGACTCACGCAATTGAATGCACAAACGTATCTCGCAATTTAATGCTCAAATGACAGACGCAATTTAATGCACAAACGTATCTCGCAATTTAATGCTCAAATGACATACGCAATTTAATGCACACATGTCTCACGCAATTTAATGCACACATGTCTCACGCAATTTAATGCAAACATGTCTCACGCAATTTAATGCAAACATGTCTCACGCAATTTAATGCAAACATGTCTCACGCAATTTAATGCAGACTTGTCTCACGCAATTTAATGCTTAATAAGTATATGTTACCAGACATCACATGACGTTATCTTGAATAAAATTGTTATATTATTTATTTATTCAAATTGTTGTAATAACATCTAATGATATTATTTCAGCAACTACTTATTATGTCCAACATGAACTTAAAGTTAAATGATTGTCCTTTTATGTATATTAAGTGATCCGTTTTATTTCTAAGTATCTTCCGTAACTATTAACTACGAACTTATGTTATCATTTTTTTTTTTTAATCTAATATGAAAATGTTTTGAACATCTGGTACGGAAAAAATAGCTATTGTTTACTAACAAGATCACTCATACATCGAAATACGTACGATAAACAGAATGTTAAATAATAATCAGGAAACACTTTCGTGAATTATTGTGTTTGATAATAATAATAAGTCTACATTTTGTAGTATAATAAACTATTATCATTTTAACAATAGTCGAAGTAAATTTATTGATCCATTTACATTTACACAGTGTTTTATTAATTATTATTATTTCCTTTACATTTCATGTCAGTATATAATCTCAGTCAGGATATAATTAAATGTTATTATACAATTATAAATGTTAGAAAAAAAATGTAAAATGTCTGATCTTAACTCTCCTTTAATTAAGAAAATCAAAACTCACAATAATTTTCCTCGTCGCCACTTGTAATGTTCACACTTTAACTTACGACGTAAGTTAAAGTGTGACGAAGTGCGTCACCCGAGACGACAGATAATATATACACATAATATATATTGACATTATAAAATACTAATTTATATTTTATTGTAGATGGGTGTACAGTACACTCCATATTTATTAATCGTCCCGGCGGCCCTTGACGGCTCACTGCAGCGATTTGATATGATATATGATATGAATACAGCCAGTTGCTCGTATAATAATTAATCAAATTTAATAGATTACTAAATTAAGTGATTAAATACATTAAATTAAAATAATTCATCCATTCAATTAATTGACTAGAAATAAAATTCGACGCAAGTTTTAAGTGATTAACTAATATTATAAATTTTTGTTAAAAATAATTGTCAAATAATAATTTTCACAGCACAATCTGTGACATAAACTGCTATCATAATATACGCGTTGTAAACTTGGTTACAAAAGAACTTACGGGTGATTATAAGTTTATTATCACAAAAGTGCGGTTTGTGAGTGAGAAATATCAAAAGTAAAGGAATGTAGTATATAAATAGTAATAAATATAAATATATATATATATATATAATAAAAAAATAAAAACAATGACTAAATTGACAAATGCTCACTAACTCTTTTTTTAAATGTATTGAGCGTACAAGAAAACATGTCCACGTTATTAAATTTCATATTGTAGCTCTTACAAGAGCGATATCGGACGATACGATCGGATCTTACGTAAGTTGGTGAGTGGTCTTTTTGTGCCCTATCAAAAATTTTATTTCCTTATGCAGGGTAAATGCATCATGTTTAGCATAAGGTCCTCCACAAAATCACACTTGCAGTGATAGCAAGCATCTCTAGCATAACGAACTTCACGCCAAGTTTGCTTATCAATCTCAGTATACTTGTTATTGTCAGAATTCTCGTAGATTCTCCTTTCTTCGATAAGATTATATATTTTTTCTGTCATCCAACTCTGCTTAGGAATCCAATCTCTTTTCAAGTGTGTCTTATTGATGTTTAATATTTTGTTTTTCATTGAACACCACTCTTCCTCCAGCGTACGTATTATCCTAGGTTTCTTATCTGCTGCCAACATATCAAAAATGCGGTTTGTCCAATTTTCAAATTATAAAACTAAAAAAATAAAACTAAAAATTGGTTGTCGTAGAATGGAACTTGAAGAAAACAATAATGTAAAATTCCTTTTCCAACTAAAATGATGATCCAATTGTACACCACAACTGGATCATCATTATGATTGGAAACTGCATATAAGTAATCATACTTCTAGAATAAATAAGTTTTTATATGCTCTTCTTATGCAAACTACAACGTACTGTTGGCAAAGATGCTGCTCTCACTGCATATTATGGATATGTTGTTTCTTTATTAAATTATGGCTTAATTTTATGGGCTAATTCTATCTAACTTTAATAAACGTTACAAAAACTTCAAAGACTAATTTCAGTCACCATTACGACCCAATGACCGGAAGGAAAGTGAATCTTTCGAGAAATGTCAAAGAGCATCTCAAAGATATGTAAATGTCTCAAATAAATTAAAATTAGTTCGAAAATACATAATGCATAAAAATTTGCATTATGACGATACGTCAAATTTTTCAAATGTTGTATAAATATAATCTTAGTTGCACCTGTCAAAGTCAATTGACACATGACAACTAATGTTTTTTTAAGTTATAATTTTAATAAATTTGTCATATTTATTAAAAAAAAAATCAAAGCAACCATGTAACGTACGCCAATACTACGCTACTTTACCACCCAACCATAAAATAAAAGAGGAGCTCGCTCTGAGAGACTCTTTTATTCGACTACAAAAACACTAGAGATCGACTCTATTGAACAAAATATTAAAGTGACAAGCGATTAGAAAAATGTAAACTAACTTAGCTACAAGATTAAAACAAATGTTATTTCTAAGAAAAAGTAAATATTTATATTAAAGTAAATATAACGTATATACCTTATACCAACAATCTACCTTGGAGACGAGAACTCAATTTAGTCTTACTCGAGAGCAAAAAGTTGTTAAACAAAACTTTATTGTTAACAAGGAATTGAGTAAAAGTAACTATTAAACACCTTAGAGATGAGGACTCAATATAGCCTCACTCGAAAGCGGTGAGTAGTCTAATAAAACTTGTGTTAATTTAGAGTAAAGAAGTCTAAAGTTTTACTTTACTCGAAATATATAAAATTTAATAAAATATTGGGTCTAAAAAAGAACATACAAAAGTTATAGTAAACCAAGAACACCAACCAAAAAAAATGTTTTTAACTATAATAAAACAAAGAAATATAAGGTGGCCGACGTAACAATATACGACTTTCCGAACACGAAAGCATACAAAAATAGTTTGTACTGTGACCGACTAAACCATCAGCTTTCCGAGCACAGTTAAACAAAACTACAAAAATGTTATTTACAAAAATACCTAAACAATATGTTTACAAAAGTATAAACACACAATATATATATTGTAAAAACAATATCACAAATATAACAAACAAAATATATAAGGTTTTATGAGTCAGAGAAATATATGGAATCATTTTATTTTAAAAACCAAAATGTACTGAACCTATAACCTATGCTGAACTTTAGAAAAATATAATTGTAGAAAGTAATATTTTAGTTATACCAAGAAAACGAAAAACCACAGGCCATCGCAATAAATTCAGAAAAGGACCTGATAAAAATGATATAATAACTAAAAGACTGTATGTATTGTCAGTTTTTTTAATTTTCGCACTGTACACTAATAGGTGGGTGACACGCACATATCTTTTACTAAGCATAAAAACACTTTTACACATACATCTTTAATATTGGTTGTGTTGACTTTTGACTGTCTTAGATCACCCAGCTTTACAATTATATCACGTTATTTTAATGAATATCTTAGCAATGCTTTAAATTTTAACCAACCATCATGAAGCCATCGATAAACTGTTACTACCACTTAACGTCCGTGGTCTTCGCACTAAATTGGATGACCTACACAAGAATATGCTTAGCCATGATTTTGGTTTAATTTTTATTACTGAAACCTGGCTTCATGATAGTTTCTTAACTGATGAAGTATGCGATAATAGATGCGATGTCTTTAGGTGTGATCGGAACAAATATACTTCATTTAAAAGTATGGGTGGCGGTGTAATGATATGTGTTAAAAATGTTCTTCAAGCCGAAGCGAGGAATGAATTTTTGGGGAGGGAATCGAGTTTGTTTGAATATCAGTAAAAGCACGAGTCTTTGCTAATACTCAGTGTCATGCAATTCATTTTGGTGTATCGTACATACCAGGTGACTCCCTACATTCTCATCGTCTCATATTGGCTCTACAATCAATATCTAGTGTAATACGATCCCATCCCAATGATTTTGTGATTTTCTTGGGCGATTTCAATATACCCAATCTCGAATGGACACAGCGGGGACCCGTGTATTTAAAAAAGGGTACTACGCAAAGTCAGGCTGCTATAGTTAATTTTATAAACACTATTGAATTCCTTGGATTTCAATGAGACAAGTCAATGAGCATTGCAACAATTCCAATAATATATTAGACCTCATTATTACCAATAAGGGGGGGTGAAGTCGGTATTCGGATATGGGTGAATCTCTAGAAAAAGCCCGTTCTCCAAGTACAGGTGCTTGGATGGTGGAGCACAAGATTGCAGGTACCAACAAGTCCGATTTGTCCACGTCCCCGTCGTACCCCCTGGGACCTTCTGCGAGCGTACCCTAAGTACGACACCATCCCCTTTTTCGACAAACAAATTGCGAGGGCGAGCAACCGGCACCTTAAAACTGGTTTCTACTCGGAAGAGACGATACCTTAAAATAAACGGAGCTTGGTCTTGAGCTCAAAAGTGGCAGCCCCACTAAAGACCTAGGACGCAGGGGGTTAATCACCCACTCATCTAAACACAAATGATTGTGAAGAGAAAAGTAAAACTTACGGACCGAATTTTAAACCATTGACCTGTCTACTCAAAAACGGCTAGCGAATTTACCTTATGAACATGGAACATAAGAACACTGTAGAGACCAGCGGGCCTTCAACTTTTATGCCAACAACTTGCAAACCACAGGGCTGATATAACAGTTGTTCAGGAACTGGACAGGACAGGACAACGGCACACGCTTTATTGACTTAACAACCTCCCTGGGAATGGTCGTCGGTAGTACACGCTTTCACATAAAAATATCCATAAGATAACGTGGCTTTTCCACATAAAAATATCCATAAGATAACGTGGGTCTCCGCGGATAACGTCACCAGTAACCATATTTTGATAGACGGAAGGCACTGCTCTAATCTTTTGGATGTCAGAAGCCATAGAGGAGCGAAAATCGACTCCGACCACTATCTGGTTGTATGCAAAATAAGAGCACGCCTATCACGAATCAAGTACTCAAAAAGGAAAAAAACGAAGAAGATCGATACCACGGCTAAAGAGTTATACTCATACTCTCATACGGTTGTTGGGTGTTGAGCAAAAAAGACGAAAATTCCTTGTTGGTATTTAAGCGCAAAATACTAAGGCGCATCTTCGGACCTGTGGTAGAAAATGAGAGATGGCGTATGCGTTATAACCACGAGCTATACCAAATGTACGATGAACCTAACGTCATTAGGACCATAAAAATCGGACGCCTACGATTGGCAGGGACGTAGTACGAATGGACGAGGCCAGAGTACCCAAATGCCTACTGGAAGGCCGGCTGGAGGGTCGCAGAAGAAGAGGCAGGCCCAAACTCAGATGGTTAGACGGCGTCGAACGGGACACCAAGATCTTAGAGGTGACAAGTTGGAGAACGAAAGCTACAAATAGATCGGACTGGAGAGATTTACTGGACCAGGCTAAGGCCCACCCGTTTCTGTAACGCCTCAGGTGATGATGATGATGATTATTACCAATGCACCACCAAAAGTGTCGGTATCGTGCGATCCTTCATAAGTTGAAGATAAGTATCATTCAGCACTAGAAATAGATTGCTCTGATATATTAATATCGCAACATCGGCCTCTAAAAAATATAAAATACAAATTTCATAAAGCGCATTATATTAAAATTAGGGAATGTCGGTCTAGTGTTAATTGGAATGCATTGTTCCTTGATAAGTCGTGTGAGGAGTCACTTCATAGTTTTTATGAATTACTGTACGAAGTAAGAAATTCCTTTGTGCCTAAGTCTTCTTCGGGTGGAAAATTTAGCTATCCAGTCTAATACTCTAAAGCGTTGCTTTCTATAACTAAAAAAAATATACCGCACATCGCAAAAGGAGGATACATAATAATCCACTCGATTATGACGAATTTTAATTACTTCGTGAAAGACATAAGCATATTTAAGCTGAATGTTATGGATTCCCACATATTTGGAATACAAGAAAGGATAAAAAAGTCACCTAAGCTTCTTCACAATTATATTTCATCCAAACGTAGAAATCAAAGTCCTTATCCTAGTTCATTACGTTTTGGTAATCAAATTTACAATAACGAAAAAGAAATATGTTCTTGTTTTAGTGATTTCTTCAAGAATGTCTTTATTAAACATGCACCTAACTACGACAATTTTTTACACGAATTCCCCTCAGTATCGGACGACTTATCATTCTTTCACTATGACAGAAGAGGAAGTCTTAAAATTGTTAACATCTTTCGATATTCAAAAAGGGTCTGGCAGTGACAACATACCTTCAATATTTTTTAAATCTTGCGCTATTGAATTAGCTTTGCCTTTAACTTCTTCTTCTTCTTCTTAGAAATGCCAGGGTCCGCTTTCCTACATCTTTGTCTCCACTTTGCCCAATCGAAAGCGTCGTCTTTAGTGAGATCGTGCTCTCTCATATCGTCCCTCACAACATCGAGTCAGCGCTTCTTGGGCCTGCCGCGGGATCTAGGGCCTTCGACAACAAAGTCCAGGCATCGGTTCCCAACATAGTCTGGCGGTCTGCGGCTAATGTGGCCAAACCAACGGAGACGGCTTTCCTGCAACTTATCCGCTATATCGCAAACGCCAAGGCTACCACGGATGTGCTCGTTACGAATACGATCTAGTCGTTTAACGCCACACATCCACCGCCGCATCTTCATTTCCGCGACGTGAAGTTGCTGAACATGTCTCGCGAGAGCTGGCCATGTCTCGCTGCCGTACAATAAGACTGGTCGGATGATGCACTTGTACACCAGGCCCTTTAATTTCACCGGTATCCTGCGATCATAGATTACCCCGGTGACTTCCCGCCATTTGGCCCGAGCTCGTTTATTCGAGCTCTGACGTCGTGGTCGATCGTACCAGACTCGTGCAGTACGGACCCGAGGTATTTAAATTTTTCCGTCTTGATAACGGATTCTCCGTCTATCTTTATGGGTTTGGGGTCCGTACTGCTACAGGCCATATACTCGGTCTTCGCAACATTTAGCATCAGACCACCCCTCGCTAGCACACCCTTCCACTGGTTCACCTTTTGCTCCAATATCTGCTTGTCCTCATCTACCAGTGCAATGTCATCAGCATACATCATGAGCCAGGGAGACGGCTCATGGGCTTTCGCTGTGACAACGTCAAGCACTACACTGAACAGAAAAGAACTCAGGGCCGAGCCTTGGTGGACACCAACTGTGATCGGGAAAGGGCGCGTGTCGCCAACGGCGGTCCTTACTATTGATTCCGAATTATGGTACATGTCTCGGATAATGTCAATATAGATTTGTGGCACATTCTTCGTCTTCAAAGCCCACCAGATAATTTTGCGTGGGACGCAGTCAAATGCCTTCTGCAGGTCTAGAAACGCCATGTATAGCGGCTTCTTCTTTTCTCTGTGGGCCTCGGTCAGTATTCTTAGGGCGAAGATGGGGTCTATGGTTCCACAGCCTGGGCGAAACCCATATTGACATTCCGAGACGGTACATTCTTGCCGAAGCCTTGAATCGATTACGCGTTCGAAGAGTTTCATGGTGTGGCACATAACCTTAATACCGCGGTAGCTTTCGCAGTCCTGTAGCTTTGCCTTTAACATTAATATTTAATTTAATAAAGTCGTTGAAAGAGGGCGTGTTTCCCGCTAAATGGAAAGATGCACTTATCGTTGCTATCCATAAAAAGGCCCCAAGACAGACATATTAAATTATCGACCTATATCCATTTTGAATATTCCAAATAAGATCCTAGAAAAGCTAGTATATCACAAACTATACCCTTTTCTCGCGAGAGCTATACCGCATAATCAGCATGACTTCATGAAAAATAGGTCTACTGTATCCAATTTATCAATTTTCATCAGTGATTTTTACAATTATATGGATTCAGGGGCTCAAGCTGCAATACGACCAACAACATCAACCATCACTGCTACCAACACCAACAACATCAACGACAACAACAACCACCGCTACCACCGTATGTACCACCACCAAAGTATATCTGTCAAACTGCAATGACAAAGTCAATTTATAAAAGTCAATGTGTCAAAGTCGATCTGTCAATGTCAATCTGTCAAAGTCAACGTGTCAAAGTTGATCCTTCAATGTCATCCGTCAAAGTCTATCTGTCAAAGTCGATCTATCAGTGTCAATCTGTCAAGTCAATTTGTCAAAGTAACCACCGCTACCACCACTTCTTCCACCACGACTACCATCACCAACAACATTATCAACCACTACAACCACTACGAAGAACAACATGAACAACAACAACAACTACCACTACCACCACCACTACTACATCTGTCAAACCGTCAATGTCAATTTCGATCTGTCAAAGTCGATGTGCCATTGTCACTCAGTCAATGTCAATCTGTCAATGTGTCAAAAGTCAAAAAAGTCAATCAAGTCGTCGAATGGAAATTGAAGAAAACAATGATGTAAAGTTCCTTTTCCAATCAAAATGATGATCCAATTGTACACCACAACTGAATTATCATTGTGATTTGAAACTGCATATAAGTAATCTTACTTCTAGAATAAATTAGTTTGTATAAGCTCTTCTTATGCAAACTACAACGTACTGTTGGCAAAGCAACCATGTAACATACGCCAACCAAAAAATAAAAGAGGAGCTCGCTCTGAAAGACTCTTTTATTCGACTCTAGAAAAACAGTAGAGATCGACTATTGATCAAAATATTAAAGTGACTTATGCGATTAGAAAAATGTAAACTAACTTAGCTACAAGATTATAACAAATGTTATTTCTAAGAAAAAGTAAATATTTATATTAAAGTAAATATATATACTCTTAGAGGAAAATCCCTCTCAACCTAGTACATCGGCGCGATGACGTCAGGTGGAAGGGATAGCAACACAAGAACGGAGCAATACCGTGCGGCGCTTCACTTTTGCATCGGCGCTGGGGCGAGACGGTTATGTGGTTGTGCTCTCAAGTGCTATTCGTAATATTGGTGATTGCTAATTCTGATTTCATTTATTTGTGCTAATTTTGTTTTTTTAGTTCCTATTTAGTTTATTTTGTGATTTGCTCATGTTAAGATTATTTGAATAAATAGAGGTTAGGATTGTTATTGTGTTTCTTTTTAAAAAAACTTAATTTGATCTTACCTTTATAAGAATACGTTATACCAACAATCTACCTTGGAGACGAGAACTCAATTTAGTCTCACTCGAGAGCAAAAAGTTGTTAAACAAAACTTTATTGTTAACAAAGAATTGAGTAAAAGTAATTATTACATTACACCTTAACCTTAGAGATGAGTACTCAATATAGCCTCGCTAGCTAGCTCGATAACTAGCTAACACTCGAAAGCGATGAGTAGTCTAATAAAACTTGTGTTAATTTAGAGTACAGAAATCTAAGGTCTTACTTTACTCGAAAGATGGAAAATTTAATAAAATATTGGGTCTATGGAATATACAAAAGTTATAGTCTATCAAGCACACCAACTAAAAAAAAAAACTTTTAACTATAATAAAACAAAGAAATATGACCAACGTGGCCGACGTAACACAATACGACTTTCCGAACACGAAAGCATACAAAAATAGTTTGTACTGTGACCGACTACACCACCAGCTCTCCAAACACAGTTAAACAAAACTTCCAAAAAAAAATACGCAGTCTGTGACCGGCCCAACCAGTTTTTTTTTGAGCACAGAATAAAATAACAAAACAAAATGTTTCAAAAAAGATCAATAATCCAATTCTAAGGATTATATCTAGAAAACTTTAACTAAAAATAACTTATTACTAAAATATGTAATAATGTTCAACAAAACTACAAAAATGTTATTTACAAAACCTGGTCTGTGTTATAGCTTTTATAATGTCTGTCCAACGCTTGGACAACGAGTCGTTCCATGGAGTTTTCATTTCGAACAATGTGTCCGAAGTATTTGAGAATTCGTGTTTGAACAATCGACGATAGCCTTTTTTGATTTTTAGTTCCTCCAAGATCGAGATGTTAGTCCGAAATGCTGTCCAAGGGATCCGCAGCAGTTGCCGCCAACACCACATTTCGAGTGCGTCAATTTTGCGTCGGTCTTTTTGTCGAACCGTCCATGTTTCTGCGCCGTAAAGAAATATAGGGAAGACCAGGCTTCTCATCAGGCGGACTTTGGTGGCTTTTGTTATATTGCGGTTGCACCAGACTCTTTTTAGCTTATCAACAGCAGACCTTGTGATAGCACTTCTTCTTCGAGCAGCCCAGCGCGTTAAGCGTCCACTTGGATTATTTAAATGTAATAACCACTTTAAACTAGCATGACCTGTTATCACAGTAAATTCCATACCTTCAATATACGGTCTAAAATGTTCGATTGAATCTAATATAGCAAGAAGTTCTTTTTCAGTAGGACTGTAATTAATTTCACATTTATTAAATGAATTCTAGAATAAAATGCAACCGTATGTTGATTGTCATTATCACCTATCTGACACAACACACTACCAATAGTAAAAATGTTTTATTAAAAATCTGGACAAATGAATATAGGAGCAGTTAATAAAGCTTGTTAACGTTTTATAAAAGAGTTTTCACAGTCTGAATTCCATTCAACGGCACGTTTACTATTTCTACTACCACGAGTAAGATTAGTTAAGGGATTAGCAATATCAGCAATTTTTTCTATAAATCTACGATATTATGAACACATACCAAGAAAACTACGTACTTGTTTAACAGTTGTAGCATGAGGAAAATTTTCTATTACTTCTTTACAAAATTCACATTTTTTCAAATTAATAGTTAAACTAGCATTTTTTAATTTATGATAAATTTACATTAAAGAGTTAAATGAGTTTGAAAATCATTAGAAATTGCTAAATATACAAATACATTAGAATCGAATTCTACACAAAAAAGTTTATCTACTAATCTTTGTAGTTCTGCAGGAGCATTAGTTAAACCAAAGGGCATACGAATAAATTCGAACAATCGCTTGCCAGGAATTACGAACGCAGTCTTCTCTCTGGAAGTTTCTTCTAAAGGAATTTGTAGAAAAGCTTAAGACAAATCTTTCGCTGTTATAAACTTAGCACCTCGCAAATTATCTAAAATTCACGATGTGTAAGGTAAAGAATACGAATCTTTATTAGTAACAGAATTTAATTTTCTTGAATATAAACAGTCTTATACCAACATCTATTTTAGTGACAGCTAAAACTGGAGAACACCAATGAGATTTAGTAGATTAAATAATACCATACTGGTGGTAGGGCTTTGTGCAAGCTCGTCTGGATAGGTACCACCCACTCATCAGACATTCACACTCGCAAAACAGCAGTATTTGGTATTGTTGTGTTCCGGTTTGAAGGATGAGTGAGCCAGTGTAATTACAGGCACAAGGGACATAAGATCGTAGTTCCCAAGGTTGGTGGCGCATTGGCGATTTAAGCGATGGGCAACATTTCTTCCAATGCCAATGTCTAAGGGCGTTGGTGACCACTTACCATCAGGTGGCCCATATGCTCGTCCACCTTCCTATTCTAAAAAAAAAAAAAACCATCTCTAAGCAAAACTTGATCTTCATCATAGTTCCTTTTGTTTAGCAGGACAAATAGGCCAATAACGTTGTTTAATAGGATCACCAACAATTATAATTTTATGTTTAGTTAAATATGTTAAGTCTAGACCGTTCTTTTCATAAAAAAAAAATCTTAAAAAAAATTATAATATTATTTAATTGTTCTTTTTCAGAACAAAAAGTTGAACAACAGAAGTTACAGAATATATAATTCTATTATTGTGTTTTTATTTAATTTTCATAAATTATATTTTCAAATAATTCATGAGCTAAATTAAATGAGGGCCAAAAATGAAATCCTAGAATAATATCTGGATTTAGTGAAGGAACCACCATGAATTCTACAATTCCAATTAAAAAAATAATGATTGGTAAAATATTCTAAAATTTGAAAATTCATTACAAAGTATGGCTTGGTCGGAAGGTTTTCGAAGCAGTTAATGTGAACTTAGCTTTTAACAATTTCCATTAGATATTTAGCATGTTTTACTTGCTGTGGTTTCACTTACAAAAAATTAAAATTAATTCTAACGTGGCTAAATTAAAATGGATAACAAAGGGTATTAGGAATACTTGTATATATAAAAGAAAGTTAAGATTTGTATCGTATAAACAAAAATCAGCAGATCTAAAAAAATACATAATATGATAGTTGTTAAAAAGCTAAAATTAATAATAAATATATACAAACTGCAAATAACAAAAGTAAAGCGACATGGGATATAATAAAAAAAAAAGATTTTAAAAACATGCACTGTTTTCACAAACATACAATCAGCTAAATGTCAATATTGCTACAAACATTTTAAAATTTGTGAATCCCTTGAAAATGTGGCAGCATATTAATAATTTAACTTGCAATAAAAACGATATCAATGATATACCGTCAAAACTACAATCAACATCTATGCTGACCGATATTAAGGAAATTTGTGACTGTTTTAATTCATTTTTCTCCACAGTAGAAAGTGAACTTGTCAATAAAATTTCCTTCAAATTTCATAATAATTTAACAAATACAATTACAATGTGCAAGTCAAAAAGCAAATACAAACAGCTAAGAAAATTAGAAATTATTATTATTTACATTAAATTAAATAAATAAAATAAATATATTAAATTAAACCAATCACAACACGAGAATTATTAAATATTATAAATAATCTGGACTCAAATACCAGCTCAGGAGTGGATAGACTGTGACGGATGACATTGACAGATTGATATTGACAGATCTACTTTGACAGATTGACTTTTGACAGCTTGACATTGACAGATTGATATTGACAGATTGACATTGACAGATCGACTTTGACATTGCAGTTTGACAGATATACTTTGACAGTTTGATATTGTTGTTGGTGGTAGTAGAGGGGGTGGCAGAGGTGATTGTTGTTGTTGCTGATGTTGTTGGTGTTAGTAATAGTGGTAATAGTGGTGGTTTATGTTGTTGTTGTTGATGTTGGTGGTGTTAGGAGTAGTGGTAGTAGTGGTGGTTGTTGTTGTTATCTTTGTTGTTGTTGTGGTTGTTATTGGTGGTGGTGGTGGTGGACATTGAAACTTTGAAACATTGACTTTGACAGATTGACATTGACAGATCTACTTTGACATATTGAAATTGACATTGACAGGTCAACTTTGACACATTGATTTTGAAAGATTGACAGTGACAGATCGACTTTGACAGATTGAAATTGAAAAGTACGACTTTGACATTGCCGTTTGACAGATGTATATCTGTAGTAGTGTTGGTAGTAGCGGTGGTTGTTGCTGTTGTTGATGGTGTTGTAAACGTTACTGGTGGTAGAGCTTTGTGCAAATTCGTCTGGGTAGGTACCACCCACTCATCATATATTCTACCGCAAAACAGCAGTACTTGATATTGTTGTGTTCCGGTTTGAAGGATGAGTGAGCCAGTGTAATTACAGGCACAAGGGACATAAAATCTTAGGTTCCAAGGTTGGTTGCGCATTGGCGATGTAAGCTATGGTTAACATTTCTTACAATGCCAATGTCTAAGAGCGTTTGGTGACCACTTACCATCAGGCGGCCCATATGCTCGTCCACCTTCCTGTTCTATAATAAATATAAATAATAAAACGTTGTTGTTGTTGTTGTGGTTGTTTTTGGTGGTGGTGGTTGTATGGTTGGTGGTGGTGGACATTGAAACTTTGACACATTGACTTTGACAGATTTACATTGACAGATCGACTTCGACGGATTTAAATTGAAAGGAACGACTTCGACAGATCGAAATTTACGTTGACGGTTTGACAGATAGTCTTTGACGGATCACATTGACAGATCAACTTTGACACATTAACTTTGACAGATTGACACTGACAGATCAACTTTGACAAATCGAAATTGACATTGACAGATCGACTTTTGAAAGATTGAAATTTACATTTATAGTTTGACGGATCGAATTTGACAGATGACATTGTAGATCGAATTTGACAGATTGACACTGACAGATCGACTTTGACACATTGACTTTGATAGTGTTAGCATTTTATTGATTGCCTGTATCGGTCGGTTGGATATGACTGATAATAAAATTACATCTGGCCATTAACTGTCATTACGGAAGAAGACAACTGTCATGATAGCGTTTTTTTAAGAAAATGGAAGATCTAAGAAATAAATTATTTTATATTATTATATTGACAACGGTGTCTTATTTCGGACCAGCTTAAAGGTCAGAAGTGGGATTCCACTGGGATACCTTTATCTCGGTGAACACCTGGACGCCCTACTAAAAGTTTAAACCAATCACAGAAATATGGGTAGAGGTCGATGTTATCGTAAACATAGAAGGGACTATGGAAGTTCCAGTAGCGAACCCGAGTCTTCGCCAGAGAGACAACGTAAAAGATCTCGAAAGCAACGACACGTGATACGTTCTGACGGCTCACGACAACGGGAAGAGCAACACGAGACGATGAACCAATCATCAACACCACGTAATGGTTCGAGGTCCCGTGAAACATTTGTTACGGAAGGAGGATGTATGACGGAACCCGTTCCTGGTACCTCTGGAGCCAGTGTTGCTGCTAACTCACCACACGACAAAACAAGTACATCATTTTTAGATTCTAATAATTTGATAGGGGTTTTTAAGGATTTGGTACAAACGATTCGTAATGACGGAAATGCTGAGCGCTATCCTGCCATGAATGTCATACCTGAATTTGATCCTAGGAAAAGAAATCAAACTATAAATATGTGGCTTCTAAAAGTTAATGAGTGTGCAAAGATTTACAATTGGTCTGAACGTCAAATTGTTCATTATGCTCTACCTAAGCTTGTTGGGTTAGCTCAAAAATGGTATCAAGGATTACCAAGTTTACTTTTTACATGAGACGAGTGGCAAGATAAGTTGCGTTCAGCTTTTCCAAGTGATGAAAATTATGGAGTCTTGTTGATGGAAATGCTTACCTGTAAAGCGCGTTTTGGTGATTCTTTGGAAGAATATTATTATGAAAAGATAACTTTACTCAATCGATGTCACATTGGTGGTATAAATGCTATTGATTGTATTCTTTATGGCATCGAAGATAGATCGGTAAGGACTAGTGCAGAAGCAGCTCAATATACTGAACCGGAAAAATTATTAGTTTTTCTTAGGAATGTTAAATCATCTAAAAGAATTGAAAGGTTTGGTAGCGCCTTACAGGCTAGCACTTCCGACAATAAGAGAAATAATAAAGTGCAAAAAGATAATTACTTTGAGAGCAGATACAAAATCAAATGCTATAATTGCGGTGAAGAAGGTCACTCTTATTTTAAATGTAAACAGCCAATCAAAAGGTGTGAGCTTTGTCACAAAATAGGTCATTTGTCTGATACATGTAACAATAATAAGAAAGAACCAGCAACCAATACTAAAGTTTTACAAATATTATCGGATCGTGACAATAATGATGCTAAATTTTTCAAACGAGTTAAAGTAAATGGGACCGAATTAGATGCCTATATAGATTTTGGTAGTCAATGTACAATGTTAAGCGAGTCTGTAGCAAAATCTTTAGTGAAAAGAATATCACTTGATGATTTACCAGTGTTAAGAGGGTTTGGGCTTTCTGCCGTATCTTGTATAGGAAAATGCAAAATAAATGTAGAAGTCGATAATGCTAAGGCTGTTGTAGATGCGTTGATAGTGCCAGATTTATTTTTACAAGTTCCATTGATGATCGGTCAGACTTTTACGGAACAACAACACATTGTTGTCTTTAAAACAGGTGATAAATTAATAATTTCCCAAAAGAAGTCTAAATTATGTAGCTTATCGCTTTTTACAGCTGAATCCATCTTCATTAATGGTCATACGGTAGTTTGTGTCCGTTCTGACTCCATTTATAACGGGAATATAATTATAGAGCCTGGTCTATGTCAAAAGTCGGGAATAGAATATGAAATATTACCCATTATTACCAACTTACTTAACGGTAAGGGCAAGTTGATATTAAGATCAATTAATAGAATTGGCTTTCAGATAGACAAAGATGTGTTAGTTTGTCGCGCACTTCCATTAGATGATAAAGAATGCTATAACGTAAATAGTGTCTCAAATTTGAAATAAATAACTTCTTTAGCTGTAATCCGACGAGATATGATTAATATAGATAACAAAATATCTGAAGAAAATATTGATAAATTAGTTAACTTATTGAATGATTATAGAGAATGTTTCGCGTTTTCAATAAAAGAACTGGGATGTATAAATGGAGTTGAGATGGATATCAAATTAAACGACAATACTCCCGTTGCTTACCGTCCCTATAGGATGCCTGTAAAAGAGCGAGAACTAGTTCGATGCATGGTGCATGAACTTGAGGAATCCGGTATTGTTAGACAATCTTCCTCCAGTTATGCATCTCCAGTTCTTCTCGTAAAAAAGAAAACTGGCGATTATTCGGCGATTTAGGCGATTTCGCGCTCTTAATAAAAAAACCGTTAAGGAGCATTACCCGTTTTTAAGAATCGATGACCAGTTGGATAATTTATCAGGCTTTAGATATTATACTACCCTCGATTTAGCATCCGGGTATTACCAATTAAAGATGTCAGAAACATCAAAACATTTGACTGCATTCATAACACCAGATGGGCATTATGAATTTAACCGCATGCCCTTCGGGTTGGTCAATGCGCCATCTGTGTTTCAAAAAGCAATAAATAATATTCTGGGTAATGCTAGATTTAAAGAAGCTTTTGCATATATGGACGACGTGATTATTCCCTCTAGAACAATCGAAGAAGATTTCCAAAAACTTAAAGATATTTTCAATTTATTTCTTTCATCGGGAATAACGTTAAAACTTCCAAAATGTAATTTTCTGATGCAATCGATAGAATATTTAGGTTTTGAAGTTAGTGAAAGTGGTATTAAACCGGGAAAGTTAAAAATTCAAGCTGTAGAATCTTTTCCGACTCCTACTGATCAGCATAAAGTTCGGCAATTTTTAGGGCTAGCAAGCTTTTTCAGAAGGTTTATTAGAGGATTTTCCGTTATTGCAAAACCCCTTACTCAACTCTTAAAAAAAGATGGCAAGTGGCAGTGGGACGAATCTCAAGAAGCCTCATTTTCTTGTTTGAAACAAGAGTTAGTAAAACGTCCTATTCTTGCATTTTATGACCCAAAGCTCGAGACCCAACTTCACACAGATGCATCTAAAGTGGGTATAGCTGGCATTATATTGCAACGACCAAATAAAGATTCCCCTTTTAATGCAGTAGCTTATTACAGCAGACAAACTTCACCTGAAGAATCTCGTTTCACAGCATATGATTTAGAAACTCTAGCTGTCGTATCTTCTTTGCAAAGATTTAGAGTATATTTAATAGGCATTCCTTTAACGGTAATTACTGATTGTAACTCTCTTAGGGCTATTTTTGAAAAGAAAGATATACTACCCCGGGTAGCACGTTGGTGGAATATAATGCAGGAATATGACATTAATATTCAGTATAAGCCTGGAATAATTATGTCTCATGTAGACGCTCTCAGTAGAAATCCCATATGTAATGAACAAAACCCCATTGATGTTAGAAATATTGATTCAAATTGGATAACTACAGTCCAACAAAACGACCCCGAACTTCAGCGAATTGTTGGCATTTTAAATGATAAGGACTCAGGAAATTATATAGAAATTAAAAATAATTTTATTATTAAAAAGGGCTTATTGTATAGAAAGACCGATGAAGGTAATCGGTGGGTAGTGCCTAAAGGGGTTCGTTGGCAGATCGTTAAGTCTAACCTTGACGATTTGGGTCATTTCAGCTTTGATAAAACTTATGATAAAATAAAGTCTTCTTTTTGATTTGCCAAGATGAGAAAATTCATAAAAAAATATGTAGAGTCATGCTTAAAGTGTGCACACACTAAAATACCAGCAGGAAAAAGAATTATTCACAAAATAGATCGTCTTTTTCATACACTACATATTGACCATCTGGGTCCTTTTGTTCGCAGTAAGAAAAAGAATTCATACATTTTACTTATAATTGATGCTTTTACTAAATTTATTATTTTAGTCCCTGTTAAAAGTACTAAGTCTATACATTCCATAGCAGCAATTAAGAATTATTTTCATACATTTGGAGTTCCTTCTAGAATAATTTCAGATAGGGGCACTTCGTTTACTTCTAAAAATTTTAAAGATTTCTTACATTCTCTCGGGGTTAAACATATTATGAATGCAGTGGCAACTCCCCGTGCAAATGGTCAAGTAGAACGTTATAACCTCGCAAACCTGAAAATGTATGGGACTTACACGTGCCTGAAATTCAATGGGGATTAAATAATACCCTAAATAAGGGAATAGGTAAAACACCTGCACAAGCACTTTTCGGTGTTAGCCTTGTTGGTATGTCAGATTCATTGCTTAATTTAAGTACATATGACGAAGATGATAGTATAGAAAAGTCTGTTGAAAATATTAGAGAGGATATCGTTGATCATGTTAAACAAAAACAAATGGAACAAAAGAGGAGATTTGATAGGAGTAGGAAGAGGTTAGATTTCAAAATAGGTGATTTGGTACGGGTAGAACGGGAAATTCCTTCTACGGGTAAAAGTAGGAAGTTGCTAGCTAAGATTCGTGGTCCATATCGTATCGTCGAAGTACTTGGTAATGACAGATATAAAATTCAAGACACGCCTATATCGCGCAAGGGTAACAGAATATTTACGGGAATTTTTTCGGTCGACAAAATACATCCTTGGTTAGTTTTCACTAGAAGTATTGATGATAATGAATCTGGTTATGATAAAGATGATAGTGAGTAAGTCACCTTTTGGTTGTCTGTAAAATTCAGTTAGATAAGATAGATTATAGATAAAGAAAATTTATAAATGATTAATAACTAATTCTAATAATTAATAAAATGAAGTTAGAAAATAAATAAATAAGTGTTGATTAGTTTTATAAGTACGAAACAATACGTAATAATACGAAAATTATAAGTATTTTAAGCATTCTAAGTATAAATTGCCATATATTGTGATGAATGGATTTAATTATATAATAAAATAATATTGAGTAGAGTTATTACAATAATATTTCAGTAAAATACATTAAGTATGAAACAATTATTATTTATTATAAATAAACAGAGAGTGAATGCATCAAGATATATCAATGATACAAATACAAGGCCATTATTGTGTGATTTAAATTGAAGACATGAAGTTCAACTTGGTTACCAGCTGTGGATATGTAGAGGCCACAATGGTAAAAATAAGTTTTATATTACCAGCTGTGGATATGTAGAGGCCACAATGGTAAAAATAAGTTTTATATTACCAGCTGTGGATATGTAGAGGCCACAATGGTAAAAATGAGTTTTATAACGATCAAGTTGAAGACATGAAGGGGCTTCAACTTGGTTACCAGCTGTGGATATGTAGAGGCCACAATGGTAAAAATGAGTTTTATAATGATCAAGTTGAAGACATGAAGGGGCTTCAACTTGGTTACCAGCTGTGGATATGTAGAGGCCACAATGGTAAAAATAAGTTGTATAATGATCAAGTTGAAGATATGAAGGGGTTTCAACTTGGTTACCAGCTGTGGATATCTAGAAGCTATAGTTATTTATAAATATTTTTAATTGTTATTATTGTAGTATTAATTTTCAACAAATGTGTAATAATAATAATACTTATAAATCAGTAGCATATTACTCAGTTAATTTTTTTTTATTTTCTTTTTCATATGTCATAATTTCACGAGACGTGAAAATGTCAGGAAAGGCCGATTGTTAGCATTTTATTGATTGCCTGTATCGGTCGGTTGGATATGACTGATAATAAAATTACATCTGGCCATTAACTGTCATTACGGAAGAAGACAACTGTCATGATAGCGTTTTTTTAAGAAAATGGAAGATCTAAGAAATAAATTATTTTTGGAGGAAGATGATATCGGAGAATAAATAACATTATATTGACAACGGTGTCTTATTTCGGACCAGCTTAAAATAGTTTGACTTTGCCACATGAACTTCACGTCACGCCGTTTCTTAACGATACAGACACATTAAAAATGGAAGCTCGAAGAAAAATACATCTCGCGTGTCTAGTACATAAAGTTATGTTTAAGAAAAGACCGACATACCTGTACGATAAGCTGGACTTGGTTAGAGACGTGCAGCAGAGATGTACCCGTAGGAGAGAAGCAAATAAATTATTGGTACCAGCTCACAGATCGGCTCAATATACGGGAGGGTTTAAATACTCTGCCACCAAGATATGGAACGACTTACCCCCTCCTCTGTGTAATAGTACGTCCCAGGTGACTTGGAAAAAACATTTGACGGTATTATTTTTAAATAAACAAAAGTCAGAGTAACAACCTCCAAATATAGTGTCAGTCATACTACCTCATAGACTTAGTATTTATCATATTCATTTTTAATGTCTTATGTCTAAGTCTGTCTGTCTGTCTGTCTATCTTATGTCTAAGTTCCTTGTGATGTTTTTCTTTTTGTGTAATTTGTTTTTTTTTCTCAAGGATAAGGGCTTTTCAGTTTTAGTTTTTTGTTCTTATAATTTCATTTATTTATTTTCGTGTGCACGCATTTGTTTATGTTTACCCAATAGTCAGGGGCCATCTGAAAATCAGTGCTGTGCATTAGCACAGCTTATACTGAGATGAACCCCTTGCTACCTACACTGTATTCTTTAAATTTAATTATTTTCTTCTGTATAATCTATGTAATGTATGTGTGTAGCAAAATAAATGGTTTAAATGGTTTAACCTTGAAAGATTGACACTGACAGATTAAATTGACATTGACAGATTGACATTGACAGATCGAATTAGACATATAGACTTTGACAGATTGACTTTGACAGATTGACATTGACAGATCGACTTTGACAGATTGACACTGACAGATTGAATTTGACAGGTTGAAATTGACATTGAAAGATCGACCTTGACAGATTGAAATTTGCATTTATAGTTTGACGGATCGAATTTGACAGATAACATTGACAGATCGAATTTGACAGATTGACACTGACATATCGACTTTGAAAGATCGAAATTGACATTGACAGATCGACTTTGACACATTGACTTTGATAGATTGACTGTGCCACATTGACTTTGAGAGATTGACACTGACAGATTAAATTGACTTTGACAGATCGAATTAGACATATAGACTTTGACAGATTGATATTGACAGATCACATTGACAGATTGATATTGACAGATCGACTTAGACAGTTTGACATTGACAGATCGCGTTTGACAGATTGAATAAGACATTGACAGATCGACTTTGGTACATTAACTTTGAAAGATTGACACTGACAGATTAAATTGACATTGACAGATTGACTTTGACAGATTGACATTGACAGATTGACTTTGACATTGCAGTTTATAGATATACTTTGACAGATTGATGTTGTTGCTAGCGGTAGTAGCGGTGGTTGTTGTTGTTGTTAATGATGTTGGTTGTAGTAGTGGTAGTGGTAGTGTTGGTAGTAGTGGTGGTTGTTGTTATTGGTGTTGGTGGTGGTGATGGACATTGACACTTTTACAGATTGATACTGACAGATCGACTTTGACAGCTTGAAATTAACATTAACAGATTAACTTTGAAACATTGACTTTGACAAGATTTAATTTAAATTAACGGTTTGACAGATATACTTTGAAGGATGACATTAACAGATTTACTTTGACACATTGACTTTGACTGATTGATGTTGTTGTTGATGGTAGTAGTGGTGGTGGTAGTGTGTATTCATAAAACTTTAAATAAGTAAAAACTTCACCACTATTGGTCTAATATGTTTAAAGATTTAAAATAATATATTTCAAATTGTGAAACTTGTAAAGCTTATTACACCTTTTGGTATTATGACTAATCCCACGGTTGCCACGGTATGACAACACGGTTACTTTTATTAAGAAATTGGTTGTAGTTTTCAAAAAATTCATGGAGGCTAGCCTTAGGTTGTTAATAGACGACACCGACGTCAAGGGAAAGTGTTTCTAAATTTACCCAAAGAAAGTGAATGCCATCATCATATTTTTCATGTACCATATTATGCTTGAGATTGTTGTGTACGTACACAGATACACCTCCGCCCCTTGTCTTTGTCCTGACCAACTTGCCCTAGTATCGTCGGCCTCCGCGGACCGACAGGCGACGGCGATGAGGGAATCCCTAAGGTCAGAAGACAAAGGAAAACCCAAAACGTCTCGCACCGGTTCGACGAGGGCCGACTGGGGACAAGTCATACCACCATAGCGAAGACCGGCGTCAAACACGCGAGACCACGCAGTGAATGCATTTCTAGAGTTCCAGGCTATAGTGACAGCAATCCGTGAGCTTCACTTAGCCACCTGCAAAAAGATCATGCAGACCTACCAGCGAGGCAACGAAAAGCTGCTGGAGGTGGAACTCAATGAAGCCGAAGCGGCCATATACAACAACGACACATCCCAAGTCATCAAAGGGAAAATGTCGGGGTGGTACATGGCTGCTTATAGCACTGTGGGAGGTTTCGTGCGCCTAGTTGAAGCGAAAGGGCGAGAAGACTCACACCTAAAATTTCTCGCTCCCAAGGGAGACCCAGTAGTGGTGGTTGCCAGATGCACGAGAATAATGCTGGATGACAGAATTCTGGAGCTGGCTAAGTCCATCTCAGATGATCCAGATGTCGACACACCTCTCGTGGACTGGGAACTACCGAAAATATCTTGGATCAATGGAGTACCGGGCTGTGGAAAGACGACTCACGTAGTCAGGAACTTCGATGAAAACAACGAAATAGTAGTCACAAATACAGTGGAAGCCGCCAAAGACCTAAAAGAAGACGCAACGATTTGGCGAAAAAGCCAAATCAAGGGTTCGAACTATGGCTTACATCCTTGTAAATGGTATTCATGGGGACATAAAGTGCGACCGCCTTACGGTGGACGAAGCCCTCATGAACCATTTCGGAGCCATAGTGATGGCGGCTAGACTATCCGGGGCCAAGGAGTTCTCTTCGGAGATATAAACCAGTTGCCTTATATCGACAGAGAAAATCTGTTCTAAATGAGGTACTGTCACCCAAACCTGACAACAAACATCACCAGGGAGTTGTCATGCACGTACCGGTGCCCCATGGACGTCGCATTTGCCATCAGCGACGTATACAGAGCCATCTACTCTGCCAACCCCAATGTCCACTCCCTAAGGATGGAAAGGTTCACTGCCGCGCAAATACCATCAGACCAAGCCGGAACCCTATATCTGGTCCATACGCAGGAAGAAAAGAAACTCCTGATAGACCAGGGATATGGCAAAGGCGAAGGATCTCGCGTCATGAATATCCATGAATCACAGGGACAGACCTACGGCAAAGTCTTCATCGTCCAAACCAGACGCACAGGGCTCACGGTCCATCGGATCGGATCGTACCTCACGCTGTGGTAGCAATAACAAGACACACGAACACCTGTGTCTACTATACGGATGACTGTGACGAAGCAATCGGCAATTTTATCAGCCGAACGGTGGGTATCCATACAAAGATCATCTTGGAGCACAGCCTGAAAATGGCAATACAAAAGCGAGACAACATCATCGGTACCCGCCGAGAAAGCGGCGGATGCCCTGGCGGACAAACTCCGCGACGTCCTGAGCCCGAAAATCGTCCAGGTCCATCGACCCACGAAGTGCGTGGAGTTGAGGATCTTAGACCTGGACGACTCTGTGACGGCGGAGCAAGCCATGGCGGCGGTCGCTGCACAAGGAGCGTGCTCTGCCGGAGCGATAAAATCGGGAGTCATCGCTCGGGGCTCGAGTGGCTCAGGCTCGCTCTGGTTGAGCTGCCGGTAGCGGCCGCGAAGAAAGTTGTGGAAGCATGCCGCATAAAGGTCAGGTGGGTGTCGGCGCAGGTGAAGCTGCTCGACCCCAGGCCACTGCGCTGCTTCAGGTATCTCGAGCAGGGACACGGTCCTTTTGGGCTGCCGGAGAGAAGAGGAGTTGGTCTCCGGGGTCCTTTCCGGCTGCCGGAGACAGGAGGAGTAGATGTAGGCGGAGGGAGAGGCGGGTTCGCCCAGTTTCGGTGTCGATGCTGGGTGGAGAGACTGTAAAAAGTCACCGCCTTTTCAAACTCGTTTTCCCATCCAGGCGTCAGCCTGTGGTGGGACTGAGGGTCTGGCCTTCACCGGATGGGCCAAGAGGAGACAACCTCAATAAAAAAACATCTGGTGGATCGCTAACCCATAGCGACGGCCGCTGGCGGGGTCGCAGTGGTGAGCTAACGCTGTCCCGTAACCCCGCCGCCTGCGGCGAGGCGATAACGGGGAGGTTTTAGTGGGTAGGACGGTGGCCTTCTGCCCCGTGAGTCCCACATCCCCGTCCCGGTCGTAGTCCGGGCGGCAGGCGTAAATGCCTTTCCTCCTCGAAAAAAAAAAAGGTTAACCTAAGGTTATCCTAAACCTTAGGTAAAGTTAGTTCGGTTAGGTTTGGAGGTACATTTTCGAATTTTCTCGTGTCCAGTGTTTCGCTAAAAATCTAAATAAATTACATAAGTTTTATTCTAAGCCTGCTTTTTAGCAATTTTTTTTCGTTTTTCCCCACTTTTCACCCCTTTCTTTATTTCCAATTAAATTACCTTTTTCAGCGAGCCTTCTGCCCTGCTCCCGTCGAGCACTCATACTGTTATAGTGATTAGCCTTTCCGTTCGCGAGTTATCAGAAAAAAACTAAAAATGTTATCCTATTTTACCTTTTATACGCATTGCGTATTACGCATTACTAAATCTATAACTCCATAGTGGATATAAAACTTAACGCTAGCCTACAACAAGCAAACGCACCCGTTGGTCGATTACCTAAAACTAGCACAAAAACCAGATTATTATTTGCACATTTTAAACTACACAAAACAGATATATGCAGGCTGCATTTTCTATCGCTAGTATGTTGACTCATGTAGTGAAACATAACTAGGTGGCCCTGCTACAATGTCCCTTGTGATATCCCTACACTAAGCTAAGGGTCCTTAATAAGGACGAGTCATTTTGCTACAAACGTCACTTCTCGCATAAACGTTTAGTGCGTCATGTCATCCTTGATGAAATCCGTCGATTGATATTGTCCTTCACTGCATGAACTTATCAGTATAGCAGTATTAATGCCTCCTCAACGCACTGCAACATCCGGTCGTGATATCGGTACCACTAATCAACGAGAGACATCGTTAATGACATAATAACGTTAACCAGCAATAGCTCAATACCACATAGTACATACACTACTCTAGCAACCCAGCAGGATACAGTGGTGGACCTTACCATATCGCTAAGATTAGATTGACATTGACAGATTGATATTGTAAAACACAGTGTCTATCGGTTTTTAACAAATTGGAACGAACTCACCAGACCTTTTTCATACGTTACCACACATTTTCTGCACTCACAAAATTATAATACTTTCTTAGGGTAGTAAAATAAATCGAAACTGCTTTAATTCAATTTGCATAGCCAACGATCCTATTTAAGGAAGCTAAGCGTATCAAAACACATGAGGTTCCGATCCCACTTCTGATATTAGAAATCAGTATGGGAATAGGTTTTTAAAAAAGAGATAAATCAAAACAACTATACAACAATAAGGTAAACGTAGATCGACACGTACAATTTACACACACATATAGAACAAAGGAAACAAAACTGAGCAACTGAAATATTATTTATGAGACATCCGCCACAACTGAGAGTCCAAGCAGAAGTATTTGAAGCCAGCCTGGCCGGATGATGAGCTGGGCAGGGCCAGTCCCCATCACAATGATCATCACGTGATCAAGTCGAGTCGATGGCCCACGCCCCGTCGGAAGACATTCCTAACAATATATACACACTATGCAACACTGCCTATAAAAGCAAGCGCAGAGTCGAGTGTCGATTCATTCACTGTATATGTTCGGTATATTAATCTTTTTTAATGTTAAATTATTTTGTTGAATTAATTGTTGTATATTGCACAAGAAAGTTGTGCGTTTGCTATATCTTCGTAATTAATTGTAGTTGGGCAATTTATTGTTTCTATGTGGCTTAATGCGTCGGCAACTATGTTGTACTTACCGCTTACGTGACGAATATCGGTTGTAAATTCGCTAATGAATAATAATTGTCTTGTGCGTCGCGGTGTTTCGTTTGATTATGGCGTCTTATTAATTGCGAATGTAAGTGGCTTGTGGTCGTTAAATATTATTATTTGGCGTCCTTCGAATAATTTACAGAAGTGTTTTACGGCCATATATATAGCTAGTAATTCACGATCGTATGTTGAATAATTTTTTTGAGCGTCTGTAAACTTTTTTAAGTAGTAGCCGAGTGGTTGGCATTTTTCATTGATGTATTGTTGTAATACAGCTCCAGCTGAGTTGTCAGAAGCGTCGATGAATATTGCGAGTGTAGCTTGATGAGATGGGTGAGCGAGTAAAGTCGCGTTAGAGATGCTTGCTTTACACGCTTCGAACGCTTGCAGTGATTCGTTGTTCCACTGTATTATTGTTTTGTCTCGCTTCTTGACGTTATGTAGATGTGCGTTTAACAGAGCTTGTATAGTTGAGGCGCGCGGTAAAAATTTTACATACCGAGAAATCATCTTAACTCTACTATGGTTTTTGGTTGTGGATACTCGATTATAGTTTTAATTTTTTCTTCGGGTGGCTTAATACCTTCTTTAGACACGATATAACCAAGGAATTTGACTTCTGGCTGGCCTAGGTTGCATTTAGCTGAATTAATAGTGATGCCGTTGTCCCCTAGTCTTTTTAAAACGGTTCTTAAGTGTTCGCGATGTTCGGTCTCGTTGGATGAGGCAATAAGAATATCGTCGATGAATGGGAACACGTAGTCTAGTCCTCGGAGTACGTCATGTATGAAACGTTGAAATGTTTGTCCTGCGTTTTTTAAACCGGGACAAATGCGTGGGAATTCGAATAAACCTGTAGTGTACACCCATCTACAATAAAATATAAATTAGTATTTTATAATATCAATATATATTACGTGTGTATATATTATCTGTCGTCTCGGGTGACACACATCGCGGAGCGCGGGAAAATACAATAATACATATTGGAATTATTGGCGCGAAGTGAAGACGGTGTGTGTGCATAGCGAGCCGATATAAAATATAATAAATTTTATTTAGTTTGTAATACCGACCTTACGTCGTAAGTTAAAGTGTGAACATTACAAGTGGCGACGAGGAAAATTATTGTGAGTTTTGATTTTCTTAATTAAAGGAGAGTTAAGATCAGACATTTTACATTTTTTCTAACATTTATAATTGTATAATAACATTTAATTATATCAGCGCTCAAAATAAGGATTATATACTGACACGAAATGTAAAGGAAATAATAATAATTAATAAAACACTGTGTGTGTAAATGGATCAATACATTTACTCCGACTATTGTTAAAATAATAATAGTTTATTATACTACAAAATGTAGACTTATCAAATACAATAATTCACGAAAGTGTTTCCTGATGATTATTTAACATGCTGTTTATCGTACGTAGTTCGATGTATGAGTGATCTTGTTAGTAAACAATAGCTATTTTTCCGTACCAGATATTCAAAACATTTTCATATTAGATTTTATAAAAAAAATGATAACATAAGTTCGTAGTTAATAGTTACGGAAGATACTTAGAAATAAAACGGATCACTTAATATACATAGAAGGACAATCATTTAACTTTAAGTTCATGTTGGACATAATAAGTAGTTGCTGAAATAATATCATTACATGTTATTACAACAATTTGAATAAATAAATAATATAACAATTTTATTCAAGATAACGTCATGTGAAATCTGGTAAGATATACTTATTAAGCATTAAATTGCGTGAGACAAGTCTGCATTAAATTGCGTGAGACATGTTTGCATTAAATTGCGTGAGACATGTTTGCATTAAATTGCGTGAGACATGTTTGCATTAAATTGCGTGAGACATGTTTGCATTAAATTGCGTGAGACATGTTTGCATTAAATTGCGTGAGACATGTGTGCATTAAATTGCGTGAGACATGTGTGCATTAAATTGCGTGAGACATGTTTGCATTAAATTGCGTGAGACATGTTTGCATTAAATTGCGTGAGACATGTTTGCATTAAATTGCGTGAGACATGTGTGCCTTAAATTGCGTATGTCATTGGAGCATTAAATTGCGAGATACGTTTGTGCATTAAATTGCGTATGTCATTTGAGCATTAAATTGCGAGATACGTTTGTGCATTAAATTGCGTATGTTATTTGAGCATTAAATTGCGAGATATGTTTGTGCATTAAATTGCGTCTGTCATTTGAGCATTAAATTGCGAGATACATTTGTGCATTAAATTGCATCTATTTGAGCATTAAATTGCGAGATACGTTTGTGCATTAAATTGCGTGAGTCGTTTGGCATTAAATTGCGTGAGGCATTTGTGCATTAAATTGCGTGAGTCATTTAATTCGTAAAAAAAACAGTTGTAATTGACGGCAACAGTTCTTTGTCTACAGGTAGCCTAATGGCACAGTATACCTTAGAAAAGTTCGAATGCGAGGGCGATGTAGGATCAGTTTCCATTAAATGGGAGAAATGGAAACGGGGCCTATATATTTATATTGAGGCGGCAGGTATTGATACTGAACGGAAGAAAAGAGCGAGTCTGTTGCACTTTGGTGGACATGAGTTACAGGACATATTTTATAGTATTCCAGGAGCTAATGCTAATGAAGGTGAATTATTTAACATAGCTATTCAAAAGTTGGATGAGTATTTTGCCCCAAAGCAAAGCAAGGTATATGAGCGTCATTTCTAGTTTCTAAGTTCCTAGTAAGGCTAAGACATCAAGCTTCTAAATGTCAATTTGTGGATAAAGAGGAACACATTATTGGCCAAATTATTGAAAAATGTAGATCAGACGATTTGAGAAAGAAAATTTTAAAAGCAGGAGACAAGATGACGTTAGACGAAATAATAATAGAAGCTAACGTATTAGAAGCCATAAACAGACAATTAGAAAATTTCGGAATAAAAACTGCTGATGATTCTTCGATTAATAGAATAGCCACAGAACCTGGAAAAAGCAGCGCTCCAAAACGAACATATGAACCATGCAGTAGGTGTGGTAGTACAAAGCATTTTACACGTGATAAAAGCTGCCCTGCAAAAGGGAAGACCTGTTTGAAATGTGGAATTATAGGCCACTTTAGGCTACAATATCGAACTAGAGATATTAAAAAGAGGAAGCTAGAAAGAGAAGGAATAGGTAATAATTGAAGCAAAAAAGCAAAAAGTTCTTATAAGCCCGAAACAACAGATAACAAACGAGTAATGAAAGTAAAATTGATTACATTTTTAATGTGGAAAGTGGATTCCCCATTTAGCAACAATAACAGAACCACTAAAAGAAGTACTACGACAGAAATCGGGAAGAAATATAGATATTCGGGAGTACTGGAGAGAACCTCAACAAAAATCTTTTAATAATCTTAAATCTGCACTCATGAAAGTTCCTAAATTAGGTTATTACAATCCCCATGATAAAACTTTGGTTATAGTCAATGCCAGCCCGGTAGGTTTAGGTGCTGTGCTTATACAAATTAATAATGAAGGACCAAGAGTTATTGCATTCGGTAATAAGACTGTAAGCCCCTGTGAACGACGCTATTGTCAAACGGAAAAAGAAGCGTTAGCGTTAGTATGGGCAGTCGAGCATTTTGATATGTTTCTGTATGGAAAAAAATTTGAATTAATAACAGACCATAAGCCATTAGAGGTAATATTTAGTCCAAAATCAAAGCCTTGTGCCCGGATTGAGAGGTGGGTTTTAAGGCTACAATCATATGATTTTAATGTCAAATATAGACCAGGAAAACTAATATAGCAGATCCACTTTCAAGACTTTGCAAATTGGCCACAAACCCTAAAGCAATATATGACGACTACATCTTGAGTGTAACTGAGATGGCTAGACCTACGGCTATACCACTAAAGGAAATCACTGAGTATTCTCATCAGGATTCAGAGATACAAAAAGTAAAGGATGGACTTTATAACAATAACTGGGATGAAAGTGTTAACACTTATAAGATATTCCTGAATGAACTTTGTTTTCACGGCGATATTCTTTTGAGAGGGACGAGGATTGTGATTCCCACAAACTTAAGAAAAAGAGTGTTGGAAGCTGCTCACGAAGGTTATCCAGGCATCGTCGCATTGAAAAATAGACTAAGAACTAAAGTCTGGTGGCCGAAGTGCGATAAAGATGCTGAAAATTGTTGCAAAGCCTGTAAAGGATGCACCCTGGTCTCTGCTCCGAACCCCCCAAACCCTCTAAAGCGGAGGGAGTTGCCAAGTGAACCTTGGGTCGACACAGGAATCGACTTAATGGGGCCACTACCGCGTGGGGAATACATATTAGTTCTAGTTGACTATTATTCTAGGTGTAAAGAAGTTAAAATATGCCGGGCAATAACAAGCGCAGAAATAATTAGCCATTTAAAAGATATTTTTAGCAGACTTGGTAACCCTGTCTCCATAACTGCAGATAATGGTCGGCAGTTTACAAGCGAAGAGTTCAAGACCTTCTGCACTGAGAGGAACATCAAAATCTTTAAAACCATTCCCTATTGGCCTCAACAAAATGGGGAGGTCGAACGCCAAAACAGGGATACACTAAAACGGCTCAAAATTTCCCAAGCTGAACGTAAGGACTGGAAGGAAGCTCTACTGGAGTATATGATAATGTACAATAGTACACCACATTCCGTAACCGGAAAGACTCCCTCAGAGTTATCCTTCCGTCGTCATTTCCGAGACAAACTACCTATGCTTCAGGATATGTCATATACAGAGGATCAGGAAGTGAGAGATAGAGACAGACAACAGAAAGAGAAAGGAAAAGAATACACAGATAAAAAGAGACAAGCTTCAAACTGTGAACTAGTAGTAGGTGATAAAGTATACGTCAAGAGCATGACAAGAAATAATAAATTGAGTTTGAATTTGGACCCTGCCCCTCACACTGTAGAATCGAGCAAGGGCGGGGACGTAACAGTACGAAATGATGAGACGGGTCAAGAAATGAGACGAAATGTAGTACATCTAAAAAAGGTAGAAGGACAATGGCATGTCTTAAAGGATAAAGATAGTGATAAGAATAGTGAGCCCAGCGATAAAATGATTGAAGAGTGAAGTGGGAATTCAAATGAATAACTATTATAAAAGACCAATTGCGATGAACAAAATGTAATTCCAATTTTCATGGCTTTAAAATATATTAATAAACTGATATTAGAAAACCATGTTTATTACTCATATCATTTCATTTAATATTTACAACAAAGAAGGGATGTAGTGTACACCCATCTACAATAAAATATAAATTAGTATTTTATAATATCAATATATATTACGTGTGTATATATTATCTGTCGTCTCGGGTGACACACATCGCGGAGCGCGGGAAAATACAATAATACATATTGGAATTATTGGCGCGAAGTGAAGACGGTGTGTGTGCATAGCGAGCCGATATAAAATATAATAAATTTTATTTAGTTTGTAATACCGACCTTACGTCGTAAGTTAAAGTGTGAACATTACAAAACCCATTGGAGTTATTATAGCGGTTTTTTTGTCTTCATCTCGGACGCTAAGTTGTTGATATGCTCGGTTTAAATCGATAGTTGAAAATATAGTTTTCCCAGACAATTGATGTGTGAAATCCTTGACTCGGAACTGGATAGCGATCGGGTTTTGTGATAGCGTTGAGTCGTCGATAGTCACCACAAACTCTTATATCGCCGTTCTTCTTTAGTACAATGTGTAGTGGTGATGACCATGGGCTTCTACTTGGTCTGCAGAGTCCTTGTTGCATCATATTTTCGAATTTTTTTTTTAACTTTTTCATATCGATGTGGCGGTATAGGTCGAGCGCGGCAGTGTATTGGTTGCCCTTGAGTTTCGATATAATGTTCGACGTTATACCGGGGAATTCCGCTAGTATTGCGTGATATGAGTTGTGTAAATCGATACTGCGAACGGTTGGTATGTTTGTTGACACGATTGAAGCGTTGGTTTTTAAGCTTCAAGGCGTCAATTAACCTTCTATTTTTCATGTCGACGATGAGTTGATAATGATTTAAAAAATCTGCTCCCAGTATAGGTTTTGAAACGTCGGCAACGATGAACTTCCATTTATACGGACGGCGTAGGTTAAGATCTAGTTCGAGTGTTCTCTCGCCGTAGGTAGTTATTGTTGTGTTATTTGCTGCGTAGTTTGAATAGTAGCGGCGTAGCTTTTTGACCTGGTTTTCTTGGTAGGGCGGATATATTGGCCCCTGTGTTTACCAAAAAAGGTAGTCACGTTTTGAATGTAGCGCCGGGAGTCGCCTCAGCCACGGTTCGATCTGGTTTCTCGACGTTTGTGTTTGTTGTGTAACTGCACGGAATTCTTCGCACAGCGTCTTGCTTGGCTTCCGAATTTACGGTGGTAGAAGCAAAGTGACGATGATGATGATGATGTACGTGTGCGAGAATGATGTCGTGACCAGCTTCGTTGATAAGATCGAAATAAATTATGATGGTGGCTGTGTTGAGGTCTTGCTTTGAGTTTAGCGATTTCTTACGATAATTTCTTTAGTTCGCTGATAAGAAGTTGAGTATGTTGATCTTCCATTTTGTGAGTAAATGAGAAGAGATTCCATGGTGTAGACTGGCAGATATTACAAGCAGTTCAACAGGCTTTTTCGGCTCTGATGGACTGGCTTCGTTGGTTCTTGCTCAGGATTCCAATGGCGTTCCTTGGGTTCCTCAGACGGCGTGCTTGCTTGGGATTCCTTCGGCGTGCGTGCTCGGGTCACCACTTTAGGAGGTGGATGTTGTAACAGTAGTAAAATAAAACTTCTTGAGAACAGTAGAAACGGTGGAATATGGTGGAATGCTTTATTAAAAAATGGTGCGAGTATATATACAAAAAGTGAACTAAAAATTAACCAATGAAAAAAAAAGAAAAATATAAATAGGCATGATAACTGATTTTGAAATAACCTTCTATAATGTAGGTACACGTATACTATTACTGAAAATAATTTTATTTCAGTAATAAACTAACTGCTTGCGCAAATAATTGCATTTTCATTTACCTATTTTGAATTTCGCTCGAAAGCACCCGCAGGTGGTGTCTATACTCAACGAAGAAAGGCAGAAAGTATTGCGTATTTCCTAAGGTTAAAAATGAATTCAAAAGTATAACAACGTACATTAGAGGGTAGTCATAGTATACTTTAGTATCAGCTCCGTATTTAAAATAAAAATAGTAATTCTAAAGTTGGTGTAGTGAAACAATAATAACTTTGTTTGTTCTGATTTAATAACTTACGATTAGTGTTTGTGGCTTCTTTGGATCAATAAATATTAAAATAAAGGGTAATACTGTATGAGACCATTCAGTTACAGTTAATCACAGTTTAAAATACAGAACAATTGTTTATTTTCAAATTTCATTCATATCTGTGCTAATATAAACCTATAAAACTCTTAAAAGTGTGCAAACTCAGTGCTTTAAATAGTAAAATAGTGTAATTCTGTGATATAGACATTAAAAAACTAGTTATTTTATTCGAACATTCATATGTCATTGAACTTGCTTCTCATTGGATAATCCGCCACTAATACAACTCAAGTTAGCAACTGTTAAACAATTTCACAAAGTCTTCGAAGTGCATCGTTGGTCTAGTGGTGTCGATACCTATTCTAGACTCCTCTGGCGCACGAGCGACCCGAGTTCAATCCCGAGGCGAACTCGATCGAGTTTTATTTATTTTCATGTTCAAGATTATTATTTGCAATTTTAAAAGATACATTCTATAAAAATGAAGTTCGCGTGCTGTAAATCCACCACAGAGGGAGCTACGGGTATGATGACATGTTCCAGTTGCAAAAACAATTATCACATCGCTTGTATGTATCCCACAGACAAGAAAAAAATATTACCCGACCTTAAAACCAAGTGGGTCTGTCCTGAATGTCGTCTTAGCAAACCGAGGCAATATAATAACGACAATACACCTTTAAGAAAAAATGATCGCGGTTCTCCTGAGAATGTAACAATGAGGCGTGGTGATTCTTACAAATCACCGGAATGCTCAATGGAGGCGTCGATTGCATATGAACAAGTTCGTGAAATTGTTTCTTTGGAATTTGAGAAATTTTGTTCTAAATTGAAGACAACCATTGCAGATATTATATCAACTGAATTGATGCCCATTAGGAAGGAAATTGCTTCTTTTCAAGACAGTATAGCATTTATTAATGAGCAGTACGAAAACTTGAATAAAAAAATTGAATTTATTGAAAATGATTTGAAAACTTTGAAAGCGACAAATAAAGAAATTGGTAAAATCAAAAGTGACTTAAATAGGTTTGAACAAGAACACAACAACCGTGAACAATGGTCGAGACGTTCGAATATAGAAATATATGGAATACCTGAAAAGAAAGGCGAAAACTTAATTGATATACTTAAGAGTATTGCGCAACGGATGGATTTCCCTCTGAACATTAATTATGATTTGGATTTTATAACTCGGGTAGCCCCAAAGAATAATACTTCTAAAAAACCTAAACCGATTGTTGTTCGTTTTTTAGCCCGCTATAGAAAGGATGATTTTTTGAGTAAAGCAAGAAAATTAAAATTAAAAGCTAGTGACCTGGGATTTAACAATAATAATTCGCCAATATTTTTTAACGATCACCTGACTAGTGAAAACAAGTCTCTTCTACAGCGGGTTAAGACGAAAGCGAAGGAAAACAAATATTTGTATACATGGGTTAAGAACTGTGCTATTATGGTTCGTCGCACGGATACTAGTCCCATTATACATATATCGAATGAGACTGATTTAAACAAAACAAAGTAAGAATTTTTTCGCTTCTGTTGTACGCTTACTACTCGATAATTTTCTATCTCATTCTTTTGTTTTGTTTAATTGTATTAATAATTCTAAATGTTACATGCTTGGGTACAACTTTAACAATTTGTTATATACAGTTAACTTTAAATAATTTGATTTTCTATATAATAATTTACAATGTTTTTAAATTTTTTGAGAAATTATTTTCCAATAGTGTATTAAGATTATTATCTTTATTTGTAATTTGGTACATATATGGTATATTACGTTATCAGAATAACCACTCATTCCATAACCGTATCACTAAATGTGTCAAATTGGTTACCATCAGTTGTGGATTCATTTAATCTTTCTATATATTATCAGAATGTTCGAGGTCTTCGAACAAAAACTAATACATTTTTCAGAAACTTATTAATTAATGACTATGATGTTATATGTTTGAGTGAAACCTGGCTCGCTCCAGGTATCTTCGATGCTGAGTTATTTGATTGCCGTTACAATGTATATAGATGTGACCGTGATTATGTCTCAAGAGGTGATCGATTTGGAGGCGGTGTGCTTATAGCAGTTAAACGCGGTTTGATGGTTAAAGAAACGAAAAATTACCAATTCCCGGGTGCTGTCGCTGACGTTTTGATGCTTTCTATAGAATTAAATAAACAGCCAAGTTATAGGGTTCTGCATCTGTTCTGTTGTTATTTTCCTCACTGTCGTAATCAGTTAGATTGTCTTAATGATTTTTTTGAGACCGTTTCAAATTGCCACGTAAATAAACCTGATGACTGCTTTTTAATTATAGGTGATTTTAACATCAGTTCGGCTGGATGGAGCTCTAGTAACTCTTATACCAATAATTTAATGATTAGTAACGATGTATTAGTCCAGTCATTGTACTGTTTTCTTCAATTTACAAAATTTAATCAATTCAATACTGTATCAAATATAAATAAAAGATTTCTTGATCTAGTCATCAGTGGAGTTACTTGCAGCGTGAATCGATGTAATGAACCTTTGGTCTTTGAAGATTCTCATCACCCAGCTTTGATTATTCATCCTAAAATATCATGGAGTCCTTCACTGCGGTCGCCAGTGCGTTTTATACCTAACTTTCGGATTGCAGATTATGATGCAATAAACTCAGAATTATCTCAGGTAGATTGGACTGACTTAATTGATGATAATGACATAGATGTATCCCTTGACTGTTTTTATGAGGTTATTAACAACATAATTAGAAAATATGTTCCAACAAAGAAATCTTTTAATACACGCTATCCTCCATGGTATTCCAAAGCTTTAATAAAAATTATCAATGAAAAACTGAAGTTTCATAAAAAGTGGAAAATATATGAGAGATCGAGTGACTATGATCAATTTGACTATCTTCGTGATCGCCAAAAACGTGTGCAGCTAGACTGTTACAATAGATATATTAGAAATGCTGAAAATAACATTAAACGTAACAGTAAGATCTTCTGGTCTTTCGTAAAATCCAAGAATGCTACATCGGATATACCTGATTTGATGTTTTATAATACCATTCAATCATCGGACGGCAATGAAATTTGTCACCTCTTCAACACTCACTTTCAGTCTGCTTTCGAACCAGATACTAGCAATGTATCTTCATTACCTTTGGACCATTTTTTAAATTCTGTGTCTGTGTCTATAGGTACAATTGATGTATCTGTTGATCTAGTTAGGAAATATTTGAGAAATATTGACATTAGTAAATCTAGTGGTCCTGATAAAATCCCTCCGATTTTTTTGAAATCCTGCTATAATAGCTTAGCACTACCCCTTTGCATGCTATTTAACATATCTCTTCGTAGTGGAAGAATTCCTAAGGTGTGGAAACAGTCGTATGTGGTACCCATTCATAAGTCTGGTGATAAGCATAATATACAAAATTATAGGCCTATCTCTAAATTGAATACTATTGCTAAGTTGTTCTAGAAAATTGTTTATGACCATTTATACCCTATTTTAAGACCGGTTATTATTGACCAACAACATGGGTTTATTGATGGTAGGTCGACTGAATCTAATTTATGTGAATTTACTCATCAACTTGTAGCTGTGTTGGATAGTGGTGGTCAGGTGGATGTAGTGTACACGGACTACTCAAAAGCGTTTGATAAGATTTCACATTCCATATTAATCAGAAAGCTTCATTTATTAGGTATACACGGTGATCTGCTTCGCTGGCTTGAATCATATTTAAGAGACCGCAGTCAAGCTGTTGCTGTTAAAGGGTTTTGTTCATCATTTGTGCCCGTCACGTCGGGTGTACCACAAGGGTCTCATCTTGGGCCTTTATTATTCAATATTTTTATTAATGATATCACCCAAATCATTTCTAATTGCAATATTTTACTCTATGCAGATGACATGAAAATTTTTAAAACTATAAACTCGACTCAAGACTGTGTATCACTCCAATCTGACCTTAATAACTTAAGCAACTATTGCGTTAAAAATCTCTTATATCTAAATATAAATAAATGTAACATAATAACGTTCACAAGGAAAAAGAAACCTATAGTATATAATTACTCACTGCAGGATACCTTATTAGCCAGAATATCAGAGGTTAGGGATCTGGGTGTACTTTTAGACCACAAGTTATCGTTTACTTGTCATATCGAGTATATTACTTCTAAGGCTTATCGTATGTTTGGGTTCATCTTAAGATTGAGTAAAGAATTTACACATTGCTCCACCCTTATTCTTTTATTCAACGCATATGTTAGGTCCATACTTGAATATTGTTCCACAGTTTGGAATCCCAATTATAACATCTACGTAGATAAATTAGAAAGATTACAAAATAAGTTCCTAAAAAATTTGCGATTTAGAGCTGGTTTATCTGATAACAAAGATATCTCTAGAATAGTCCCATTAACTGTGCGTAGACAATTAAGAGACCAAATATATTTGTATAAAATAATTAATAACATGGTTGACTCTAAATATCTTCTAAGTAACATATTATTTAAATGTCCTCGTCTTAGTGCTAGAAATAATTCTTTGTTCTTTGTACCCTCATGTAAAAATAAATTTACAAAGAATGTGTTTTTGTACCGTTCTTGCCTATATTATAATAATAACCTCCAAAACTTAGATATTTTTTGCCCAAAAATTGGTTTTTATAAAAGAGCAGTTCGTGATATCTTAAAATGCTAATTGTTTTTAACTCTTTTACCTAAAGTGATAATGTATTTGCAGTTTTTATTTTTGTTTTACTTTCAATTTTAATTTAATTTAATTCAATTTGTTATTTTTTTTTTTTTTTTTGTGTATTTGCTTTAAGTGGAAACTTTATTGATTTGTGATTTTTGTTATTTTTGTTTTATATTACAGTGTTTTTAAAATTGTTTGTTTCCTAAATAAAAATAAAATAAAAAATAAAATAAAATAAAACGTGCATATGTAATATGATGCAAAATTAATTTTTAAACGCGTAAACACAACAAATGTTCAAGAGAAACGGTTATAAATAAAAAGGCGTGACGTCATTCGCTCTGATTAGCGTTTCAAATAAAATGGCCGATTGCAGAATTTTATGCTTTTATTTTATTAAAAATCTTATTAATCCCAATGTGTAAAATGGGATCATTTTTTAGAAGCCTTTTAAAATAGTATTTTCTCTAAAATCATTTATTTTCTCTTTTTATTTTGTAAACGAAACATAGTATTAAAAAAATCCGCTAATTCGCTTTCGCCGGTTCTTCTCAGGGCCCACTCCTGTTTCTTTTCCGAACCAGTGGTAGTTTCTAGTTTGACTATCAATAAGCAATTGTAATGCCTCAATGTTGAATAAAGTATTTTAATTTGATTTACCCATTCATTGCGTTGTGCAAAAATGTGCAAATCGCGGTGTTAAGATTTTCTACGGATTAATGAATGGTACAAGGCATCTAATAAAAGTTATAACGGATAATTCTCATCGGACAAGAACAACTTTTTACAAAATGCATATTTACTGTCTGGCTGTTTATTCCGGCTAATATCCGTAAAGATTGGACTGATTTTGACGGGGTTTTCACTGGATGATCGCTGATGTAATAAGGAGTAACTTGAAAAGGATTAGGGTTCAGTTAAAAAAAAATTAAGTCCATGAATTCGAAATTCATGCGGAAAGCGTCGCAGACGGAAGCTGGTATTAAGTGTATATACATTTGGTATTCTGGATCATGAAGGGAAATCCTGTCAAACTCTGTATGTAAAAATTATAAAGTTATGGACAAAATATAATTTGAGAATGTGCAATTAATAGTTTATTTGTTTCAATTATTTATTTCGGCGATGTAATGCTCATCATTCATCATTCATGTAATGCTCAAAAATCATTAGGTTAAAAATTATATTCTTTTACATGTTCTACTTGATAAAAGTAAATTAAGATTGTGTTAGCTTGATTATTTTAATCATACTGTAATTTCAAATAAGTATTCAATCACCGCTGCGCTCGACACCGCGTCGTAACGTTGTTTACAATGTTGAGTGTTTTGTTCGACTATAATAGATAAATATGACTACTAATGGATCCAATATACAGGTTGAGACGGAACATATAATGCATATTGATAGGAGTGATAACTTTGAGTATTCAGGGGAACATGAAGAGATTAGGAACCGTGAGATGCATGACAACGATAGAAGACCAAATAAAAGAAACAGGGAGGCTAATAGAGAACAAGTTTGGTCCACCATACAGAGGAAAGGTAAAAGGTTTGCTCGTAACGGGGACTTTAATGAATGGGAAAGAATACCAGAGGACCAGATTGAAGTTTGCATTACATCCACTGACCCAGTTCCAAAACAATTTAAACTGGCTAAGATTTTGAAATCAGAGAACATACAAAATGTTGTTCGTGTTAAATACATAAACTCATTTAAAGTATTGATCCAGTTTGACAAAGAAGATAGTGCTGAGGAATTAATAATTAACAAATTCTTTAATGAAAATAGATACAGGACATATAAAACTATGGAAATAAATCATACGTATGGAGTGACATTATAAAAGACATAGATTTAGACCGTACTGATGAAGAAATTTTAGAAAGCTTATATAGTAGTATACCAATTATGGGAGTAAAGAGGTTATAACGTAGAAATAGCTCGGATGGAAGATGGGAGAATAGCGAGGCTATGAGAATATGTTTTAAAGGGTCATCGTTACCATCAAAAATTAAGATGTTCGACACCACAGTAACAGTAACACCCTATGTATTCCCTGTTACGCAATGTTCTCGATGCTGGAGATATGGACATACGATCAAAATTTGTCCATCTAACAAAATTGTTTGCCCGAAATGTGGTAAAAACCATCAAAATTGTGAGCGATCTCCATTTATTTGTAATAACTGTGGCGGTAATCACATGGCTATGACCAGAATATGCCCTATTTATATTAAAGAAAAACGAGTTCGAGAGCTAATGGCAGAATTTAATTGTACATACAAAAAGGCTCTAACGTGGAATATTTTGAATGAAAGCCTGGGAAGTGACCATTTAATGATAAAGATTAAACTAGATATAAAGTTAAGCTACACAGTTAGAAAGCGAAGAAATTTTAAAAAAGCAAATTGGACATTATATAGCGAAGTCATCAAAAAGCCCCTTCTTGAATATTCAATTCCTAGCAACAATCAACTTGCATATAACAAGTTCATAGCCATAGTCAATGCAGCTGCAGAAGAAGCAATTCCATACACGAAAAATTTTGAAATTCCAGCAAGATCTGGTAATTTTAAGCCAAAACCTTTTTGGTCACAACATATTTCGTGTTCAGTGGCTAAGAGACGTTTAGTCTTAGCAGAATTTAGAAGAAATCCCACTCCTAACAATCTTAAAACTCTGCAAGAAAAGATAGGACAGACACAAAAAGATATTAGACGTGGTAGATACAAAACGTGGCAGAATTTTTGTGATAATATGAATGAGGAAACTTCATATTGTGAGATGTGGATTCGTATGAAATGGATCAAGGGTTACAAATCCACTCAAAATTTTATAGATAACGAAATTGCTGAAAGTTTACTACGAAGTTTAGCACCAGATTTTGTATCACCGAATCGCCCAATATTTAAGTCCGATAATGTGAAGCTTAAAACTCCGATTACGGTACAGGAATTAAATAATTGTTTAAAACGATCAGATACAGCACCAGGGCAAGACGGCATAGCTTATTCAATGATTTATAATTTGCCCGATTCTGGTAAGAATATACTTGTCACTTCATACAACCGGTTTTTATCAGAAAGTTTCATCCCTAAGCAATGGAGGAAAGTTACAATAGTTCCTGTACCGAAACCGGGAAGGGATAACGGATCAGTATCCGGGTGGAGACCTATTGCACTAATATCTTGTGTCTGTAAAATATTACATACTATAATGACTCGTAGATTAGATTGGTACCTTGAAAAGAACGATTGTTTTTCATATGAAACAGTAGGCTTTAGGAAGTCGCGTTCTTGTTATGATAATCTGGTCAGACTAATAACTCGCATTCAAATCGGCTTTACTAAAGGTTTCGCGACGGTTGGTTGCTTCATCGATATAGATAATGCCTATAACAATGTAAATATCGCAAAGCTACTGAACCTTGTTGATGATGCCGATGTTGGAGCTTTTCTGTGTCGATATCTATGGGAATATCTTCGTGAAAGAATTTTAACTATTCAATTTGGTAACAGTCAAAAGTTAACGCGCACTTCAGCAGTAGGCTTACCACAAGGTGATCCTTTATCCCCGTTATTGTTTAACGCGGCTTCCAGAAGAATTTGTCGAGAGATTTCACAAGTATTTATCTCGCAATGCAAATGCAGACGATTTTGTTATATATAGTTCAAATAAAATAGTCAATGTGGCGGCAAACGATATTCAAAATGCGTTAAATGTATTTTGTAATCTCATAAAAGAAATTGGATTAAGTATATCTCAACGAAAAACCAAAGTTTGCATCTTTAGTAAATGCAGGTCTAGAAGTAACACGGCAATCCAACTGTTAAACAATAATTTTCGTTTACAAGATGTCGATAGTGTTAAATATTTGGGAATGTGGTTAGATAGAAACTTAAAATGGGGTAAGCACATTAATGAAATTAGAGACAAAACTCTTAAATTTTTAAATATTTTTAAGGTGTTAGCTTGCATTTTATGCTACATTGGACAAACAAAAGGATTATATGGAGTAGGTTTCCTGATAGAAAAGGCACTAAAAAACAACATAACTAATTTCACCGGCATCTCAGAAAGGGTGGCATTACTACAATTAAAATTTGAAAACCTTAACTTATCGATTATACAAGTGTATGCACCTACAAAATGCTCAAGTGACGAAGAAATTAAAAAACTGTACAAAGGTCTTGCAATGCACATGATTTAGCCGATGAGAAAGTTTTAGTAATTGGCGACTTCAATGCCAAAATAGGGCAACCTAAAACTGGAGAACACCCTGTAATGGGTAAATACGGTTATGGAGTAAGGAACGTAAGAGGCACGAAACTAGTAGAATATGCCTTTGAGTGCAAATTGTCTATAATGAATACATACTTTAAAAAGAAGCCAAATAAAAAATGGACTGGGGAATCCCCAGATCATAAACACAGAAGCGAAATCGACTTCAAAATGACAAATACTCCTAAATTGGTGACCAACTTCGAAATACTAAATAATATAAATTTCTCTTCTGATCATAGATTTCTAAGAGCTACAGTTAGGTTACGAGTCCCGAAAAAGAGCAGAATGAACTTCAAATCATACCCAAATACCCTACTTACAGAAAATGATATTAACTCATTTACAGACAACCTAAAATCTAACAAATTCGAAAAAAAGTCAAAAGAGCTAAATGTCCAAGATTATTATGACACTATAGAACAAGCACTAACTTCAAGCTCGACTCTGAATTACACAGGAAGAGAACTGAAAAAGCAAAACATATTTAGCGTCAGTACAGTAGCATTAATAAAAAGACGCACCGAACTTATATCTACAAAAAACAAAACAAAGGAGATGAAAAGAGAACTTGGGCAAATATTTAAACAAACCAACAAAGAGATAAAGAAAGACTATAAAATGCATAGACAAGCTATTATAACTCAAAACATAGCCAAGTTAAGAAGCACTAAAAGAGCATTTAAGGAATTAACCTTACATAAAAAGTGGATACAAAAACTAGAAACTAAGACAAATGAGACAAAATCTAGAAAGGACATAATAGACCAGGCAACTAACTTCTACAAAGAACTTTACAAAAAAAGAAACCAAGAGAAAAACATGGTAGATATGGTAAACTATATTCCTAACATAGAAAGTATTCCTCCAATAGAAGCACGCGAAGTATACGAACATATCAAACTATTAAAAAGTGGAAAAAGCCCAGGACCTGATAGGATAAGCAATGAAATGCTTAAACATGCTACACCTATTCTACTTAACCACTTCACACAACTGTTTAACCTCATATTGGAAACAGAAACTGTGCCAAAACAATGGTGTTCATCTGACATTATACTCTTATATAAAAAAGGCAATCCTCTGGATGTTGGCAACTACAGACCGATAAGTCTAAAGACTTCTTTATACAAGCTTTTTGCATCGATAATCTTTTAAAAAGAATATAGAACAGGCAGGATTTCGACCAGGTTATAGTACGACAGACCATCTGCAATCGCTGGAACAAGTGATAGAGAAATACAAGGAGTTTAGAAGACCTCTATATATAGCGTTTATAGATTACAGTAAGGCCTTCGATAGTATAAGCCACAATTCTATCTGGAACGCATTATCATAATTGAACACGAACATAGTGTATAAATATCCTAAAATATATCTATACCAACGCTACAAGTAGAGTGAAACTCGAAACCAGAGGAGAAAAAATAAGAATTGAAAGGGGAGTAAGGCAGGGCGACCCCCTGTCACCAAAACTATTTATCGCGGTTCTGGAGAGTGTATTTAAAAAACTAAATTGGAAAAACAAGGGGTTAAATATAGGTGGCGTTGATCTCAGCCATTTGAGATTTGCAGATGATATCGTTGTACTTGCCGAAACACCTAGGGAACTCGAAATAATGATACATTCGCTTGACGAAGAAAGTGCTAGGGTTGGACTAGAAATGAATGCCTCCAAAACAAAAATAATCACGAATAGCCAACGTCTTCCTATCAGTTCATTTTTATTTTTTATTTTATTTTATTTAGGTTTACCAACAGTTGTTTACACTGAATATAACACATAAAACATTTAAAATATATACATAGAATAGCGTAACAACTAATTATAGGTAAACACCGCTTGTAACAACACATAAAAAGTAAAAAGTAGCTACAGCAAATTCATTTAACACAAAATATAGATAAACTAAAACTTAATTACAAAAATAGACATGAAGAAAAAAAATGTTTAACAAAAATATGTATACATAAAAGTGTCTTATAAAAGTAGTTATTTTATTAATCAATGTAAGATAAGCCAGTACAAGTTGATTTCAACTTAGTGAGGGAATCATAATGTAGATCGATTTGATCACTTATCACTTTACATAATCTACAACAGGGAGAGTTGGCACCTAACACAGTCTTTCTAAGAGGTGGACAGAGTGGTGTGATCGAGCTGCGAGGGAGCCTAGAGGGTACACGCAGCTTGAATAGGCCAAGAAGCTGGGGACAGTCAATTTTATGGCAAAAAATTCAAATATCAAATTTTATATCAAAAAGTTCAAATGGTAACTTCATAGAATATGTGGACAAATACATACTTGGGAAAACAGGTATCCTTCTGTAAATCTAATAATGAAGAGGAAGTAGAAAGGAGATGTAAAATAACTTGGAACAAATTTTGGTCCCTAAAGGAAATTCTAAAAGGAGATTATACAACAACCATTAAAAAAACTGTAATTGATACCTGTCTTCTGCCTAGCTTATTGTATGGCTGTCAGACATGGGTTTACACAAGTAAAGTGAAAGAAAAAATAAGATCAACACAGAGATCAATGGAGAGAAGTACACTAAACATTAGAAAAATACATAAAATAAGGTCAGAAATCATCAGGCAAAAAACTAAAGTAACGGACCCTTTAACACAAGCTTTAAGATTAAAATGGCAATGGGCTGGCCATATCTCAAGGCTTAAAGACAATAGATGGACAACAAAAGTGACATGCTGGAAGGGGCCATTAAGGAAAAGAAGCATCGGCAAACCAACAAAACGGTGGGCTGATGATATCGTTAAGAAAGCAGGGCAAGACTGGATGATTCTGGCCAGAGATAGAGGATTCTGGAAGGAGAAAGAGGAGGCCTTCACCCAATCGGGATCCACATTACAAGATAATAACTAACCACACGATTAGTTTAATAAGTTAAAATATATACTAACACGACTAAGAAACATTCGAATTATAAACATTTTAATGTGGAATAAAAGGCTTACTTTACTTTACTTTACTTACAGAAATGTTAGCAAAAAAAGCAAAATTTTGGGATGATTTAGAAGAATACTACTATGAAAAGTTAATAGCCTTGAATCGATGTGGGATAGTGGGAAGAAACGCTGTTGATTGCATTGTTTATGGAATAGACGATAGGTTGGTGCGATACGGGGCAGAGGCAGTAGGCTTCGAGAATACTGTTAAACTATTGGGTTATTTCAGGGGTGTTAAGCATGAGCGATTAGACAAGTTCAATAAAAAACCGGTACGTTCTGTAACTGGAAATCCACATAAAGCAATTAAGAATGATTTAGGAAGGCCATTAAAATGTTTTAACTGTCATGAAACAGGTCATGTAGTATCGGGATGTCAAAAGTCTATTATTAAATGTCAAAAGTGTTAACGCATTGGTCATGATGATCCTAAATGTAATAGGAGCGTTTGGGTAAATAAAGCCGAAGTTAGAACATTATGACTAGAAACCAGTACTGACATGCGAGAAGACGACAAATTTATCGAAAGTATAACAGTTAATGATGTACAGTTAACGGGGTATGTAGATTTTGGTAGTCAGTGTTCTTTGATAAAAGAATCCGTCATGAAAGGAATAGTACCACGCGAAAAGTGGCAAGTAAATAATCTACCATCTCTCAAGGGTTTTGGTAATACATACGTGAATGCCTTAGGTAAAATTAAAATTTCTTTAGTTATTGACAATGCAAAAATTACAGTAGAGGCAGTTGTGGTACCTGATAATTATCTAAATCATGACCTACTTATTGGACAGACTGCCACGGAGCATGGGTTATTAAAGGCATGGCTTATGGGTATTTAAAACTAATAAAAAAATATTGATTACCGATAGGCGAGTGAGAGACGACACGCGACTGGTTTTAAGATCTCTAAAGACTGTTATGGCTGAAGGTTGTATTTCTGTAAAAGTGTTCATCAATACAAATTTTAGTGGAATGGTTTTTGTTGAAAATGGTCGTCGCTTAAAATATGATATAGAGATTGGTACTTACAATATAAAAAACGGTAGTGGTCATTTAACTATTCTGAACTATGAAAATAAATTAATTCATTTTAAAGAGGGTCAAATCTTAGCTCGTGCCTGTATTATCGAAACAAATAATAACTTTAAAAGCATTAATAGAATACAATTAAAAAAAGGGAGGAATTATTCTCCCTAATTCCTACTTCCCCCTTCCTTCACAAGTCTACGTGCTGGCTCTCGATGTCACCGACTAACTGTGACATCAATTCCATCGCGCACAAAGAAATTTGGCAACTCCTTTCTTTGTCGCACTTCCAAAAAATGGAATTCCTTACCAGCTCACGTATTCCCCTCCTCTTACGACCCGGGTTCCTTCAAACGAGGCGTGAAGAGGCATCTTGCGGGGCGGCAAGGCTTTCCGTCTGTACTGGCCGTCGTCGCGTTTAGACTCTACTACCACTTAACATCAGGAGTAGAGTCATTTTCCCTCCCGGCAAATATAAAAAAAAACAAGATGTACAAGATCACCACGCTAAAACTCCACTTACATTGGATGACCTTAACATTGATGAAAATCTCGATAATAGACAGAAACTTAAATTTTTACAAACATTAAACCAGTACCGCAATTGTTTTGCCAAGGACTTGTCGGAACTAGGTCAGACAACGATTGCAGAAATGAATATTCACTTAAAGGATTCAGAACCAGTTGTTTATCGACCATATAGATTGGGTCACTCAGAACGCGAAGAAGTTAACATCATGGTCGAAGAACTCTTGAAATATGACATTGTACGCGAATCTCAATCGCCATATGCAAGTCCCGTTTTGTTAGTGAGAAAGAAAACTGGGGATAAAAGACTTTGCGTTGATTATCGCGCCCTAAATAAGAAAACGATTAAGCAACATTACCCGTTGCCTCGTATCGAAGACCAAATTGACAGATTGGCGGGAAATAAATATTTTTGTGCTTTAGATTTGGCGTCGGGATATTACCAAATTACACTGGCCAAAGAAAACAAGAGTAAAAGTTCGTTTGTAACACCTGATGGGCAATTTGAGTTTAATAGAATGCCCTTCGGATTAGCTAATGCACCAGCCGTTTTCCAGCGAACTGTCAATTTGGTTCTGAGCAATTTACGATATAGCATCGCATTAGCGTATATGGACGACATTTTGGTGCCTAGTAGATCGTTTGAAGAAGGTATTAAGAGATTAAAAATCGTACTTGAAACACTTAGTCGGGATTGACCCTAAAACCCCAAAAATGTTACTTTTTCCGAAATAATGTTGAATACCTAGATTTTGAAATTTCCAGCGAGAAAATTTATAAAAAAATATGTAAATTCCTGCCTAGAGTGTGCTTATACTAAAATGCCATCTGGGAAAAAGCAGGGTTATTTGCACCCGATCCCTAAAGAAACTACGCCCTTCCATACTATCCATATTGATCATGTTGGACCATTTGTGAAATCAAAAAGGAAGAATTGTTACATCTTGGTTATAGTAGGGTCGTTCACAAAATTTATTGTTTTGAAGGCGGTGAAAAATACTAAGTCCACTTCCACTATTACAGTTCTTAGGGACTATTTTGGAACGTTTGGTTTACCGAAACGGCTAATTAGTGATAGGGGCACGTCATTTACAAGTTTGAAATTTAAAAAGTTTCTTACTGAAGTAGGAGTTCATCACATAGAGAATGCAGTTGCTTCACCTAGGGCAAATGGCCAGGTAGAGCGATATAATCGGACTATTTCGGACGCCTTAGCCTCACAAAATCACGGTAATGGCGAAAGACTTTGGGATGACAAACTATTACAGGTACAATGGGGATTAAATAATACAGTTAATAAAGGTACGGGCAAAACTCCTGCTGAAGTTTTATTCGGATTAAGGCTTACTGGGATGAATGAAGGCAGACTCATTTCGCAAATAGATGAAGAAATAATCAAAAGCAATCCTGATGAAAATGCAATAAGTAACAGACATGACAGTTTACGTAAGATGAGGGATAAAGTAGATGGACATACAAAAATATCACAAGAAAAACAGAAAAATAGATATGATAAAAAGAGAAAAAACCGTTAAATTTTAAAGTTGGGGATTTGGTAAGAGTTGAAAGAACAACTCATATTATAGGTAGAAGTAGTTATTACCAAAGTGTTCAGGGCCATACAGAATAACAAAAATTCTGGATCATAATAGATATGAGGTAGTAGATACTCCTATTACAAAAAAAAGGGGGCACAAAATATAAGGGTATATTCTCAGTTGATAAAATACATCCTTGGCTTTGTTTTAATACCCAGGATAGTGAATCGTCTACTAGCGAGAATACTGATGATTAATTTAAAAAGTTATTGTGGTCGATTATATTTATTTGCGAGTGTTTCGTGTATTTATAAAATATAGTGTCCTGAAAAATAAACAATAATACTTTGTGTAAATGTGTATTGTAATTCAAGTACAATAATGATTTGGTTAACTAAATAAGAAATGTAAAATAAATATCGTAATTTTATTGGGAATTCTATTTTTGAGTTTGTATATATTTTTTCTTTTTTTACTAATTTAGAATTGTATATTAAAATACACAATTAGTAAGCCTCCGAAGTGTCTTGAGCATGAGAGTAGATAGCTTTTTGAACTAACATGTTGTGTATTAATGTTGATTTGCTATGAGCAAAATAATTTTGAAGTGCAAGGTGCACATAATTACCTATATGAAACGCTATGAGCGAACATGATGTTTTACCGCTATGAGCGCGTATCAATAAAACGCTATGAGCGATTATTACGTTGAAGTGCAATGTGCACGGAGGTAAGTATGTACTGCTAAGATGATACTCTACTTGTGAAGTGCAAAGTGCACAGTAACTATAGGAATAAGTAATTTTAGAATAGTGAATTTAATTTATCAAATGTATCCTATGTTTATGTAATAACCGTTATATAATAATAAAAAACATGTGTTTGTAAGAACATACTAGTTGTTTTATATACGTAATCGAATGTAAACACCATATAAATTTGTATTCTTCGCGGGGACGCGAAACTTATCAGGATGGACGAATTGTTAGTTTGATAAAATAATCATACTGTAATTTCAAATAAGTATTGAGCATTTTGAAAAGAATGTAATAAATTATAATTTATATTATTGTCATATTTACTACAAAACGTGATTTTGTTTGTTTATTTTTAATATTGTATATTTAAATATTTCATTTTTTTATTATTTAGTAGCCCTATTTTGACTACCGGTTCCGAGGAATATTATATTATGATTAGTCAGTTGAGTACTAGAGAGAAGCTCGCATTGTTTGGTTTTTAAAAGAGAGGAACGGAAACTTTTGAGTTGTAAAACAAGTTGATTGTTACTACTGTGGATAATATCGTGTAGTATTGAAAATAATAAAATTGTCAAAACGGAGAAGTGTTTGAATTTAAATACCTGCGGAGTTACAAAATTTAACAATTGTTTTGTATTTTTAATTATACATAATACTAGTTGTGCCCGCGGTTTCACCCGCGGATAACTTAAAGAAATCATTAAGTCAAGCAGACTTATAATATTTCAGTATATTAGTATTTATTGGTTTTCGCCGCACCTGCATCTAGATAGGGCAGCATACAATCGGCCATTAGAAACACAGCATTCCGTTAAATCTACTTCGACATACTTGAATATCTTGCCCTGTACTTTATTTATTGTAACTGCAAACGGCAGCTTCACAGGAAATGTGTCTCAAATAACTCAGTCCTATAGGTAGCAGCGCGGCAATCGGCGCACGTAACATATACGCGTGGGCGCGTTTAACCGACATGTGTCCAGCATAAGCCTATTTAATATGACTGATCATATGGATTTGAGCTCAACTTACATTGGAAGAATCTAAATCTCTGAAACCGTCCATTTTTTTAACTTTGTTTTGTTCCTATAATGCTTGCCTCTCCCCTCCCGGACGCCAACTAGAGTGGACGTGCAACTAGTTTTTACGTTTTTTTGTTACAAAATAATAAAAAACAAAAGTAATTTAAATTTATTGTTTAAATCGCTATAATAAAATAGGAGTGCATAAACCTCAGAAGGTGTAAGTAAAGTGATCGTGCAATAACCGACACGCGTAACATCTGCCTTCGTCCTGCTCGCACTTGAAAGGCGGATCTTACATACTGAATCATTTCTATCGCTCGCTGCTTCCCTAGTACTTTTTGCGATGCCACGCAAGCGCACGCCACCGACACAGACAACTCGTTCACCATCGACGCTTCCCTCCGCCTCTCGCTCGCCCAGCCGCTTGTACCGATACTACAACATGCGGGATCGGACTCAGCGCTTGACAATATCACAACGCGTAATAAGCGTAAGTTTATGAGCGATGAGGAAAATACAATGTGTGCTTTTATGGATGACATGAAGAAACTATTTAATAATTTCACTGAAATCCAAGAAAAAAACTATCTTTTATTCAAAACACAGTGACAGAAATAAAACAACAAAATGATGATTTATTTAAATCATTAGAATTTTTAAGTACAAAATACGATCAGATGCGGGAAGAGATGGATAGTTATAAAAGGGAACATAAAGAGACAAAGAAATACGTAGATACTTTAGAAAAGCGAATTGAACAATTAGAAAGAAGAACAAAGACAAATGAAGTGGAAATACGCAATATTCCGAAACTTATCAACGAAGAAACCAAGCTTGATTTACATAGCAATTTTCAAAAAAATTGTTCCACTCTTGGTGTAGATATTATTCAAGGAGCTATAAATAATATATACAGAACCAACACAAAAAATGAAAGAAATAAGCCTATTATTGTGGATTTCATCAGCACTACTTATAAACAAAAGTTACTAAATGGATTAAAAATATATAACGGCCAACATCCCTCCGATAAACTTACCAAACACCTACAAATAAACGGACCAGATAGACGTATCTTCATCTCCGAGTCACTTACCTTTAAAACAAAAAGAATATTCCGGATGGCGCGCGACTTCGCAAATGAAAATAACTATAAATTTTGCTGGACATCTAACGGTACTGTGTATCTGAGGGAAAAAGAAGGCGCCAGAGCTCTGAAAATAACTGATGAAAATGATCTTCCAAATAAAAGTTCGAAGATACAATGACTAGTCATTAAGTATACTATTTTATATTTGTTACTAAATACATTGTTATTACTAACAACATTTAAAAAGTGTGCTTCGTATTTTGAATGCAACATATTAAGTTTTATAGTATTAAGTATCTAACTCAAATATTCTCACTCTTATTCTACATACTACACACGTTCAGAATACACTCATCGCAAAATAAACACACACAAGACACATCCATACACTACCATATAACAAGCACAAGCCATATCGAAATAATAGTAACTATATTTGTAAAACTAATGGACACACCCATGGATACACAGTATATTACACTTGGTCTCAGTCAATAATTATTTATAGCAAATTAAAAAATGGCATTAAGAAAGGATTCTATCAATCTAGAAGGATTTTTAAATCTCGTTAAAGGTGGTGTCAAAACCATCAGGAGCAAATTAAAATGGATATTCTAGCTTCATATCATACGAAAAAGGATTTCCGCAGTTTCTGGAAGAATACTAACAAAATGAACAGCAAGCCTTCCCTCCCTGTGAGCATCGGTGGTGAGTGTGAGCCTGAAAAGATTCCTGATCTTTTCATGTACCACTTTCGCGTAAAATCACCACGGGGGCTTTCTCAGTCAGTGATCAATGTTGAGTCCAGCGTGGAAATGTGTATTAAGTTTAAATATAACAAAGTTGCACATATAATCAAACATATGAGTAGAGGTAAATCCCTGGGCCATGATGGACTTAGCATTGAGCATCTTCAATACGCTGGGCCACATCTTCCCAGGGTTTTGTGTATGCTGAACAGCTTTTATTTGAGCCATAGTTTTATGCCTGGCGAGATGATACGTAAGATAGTTGTGCCTATTGTGAAAAACAAAACTGGCGACCTGGCTGATAAAAACAACTATAGACCTATTTCGTTGGCTACGGTCATCTCGAAAGTGTCTGACAGCGTGCTCAATATAGAATTAAATAAATTTATAAAACCGCATGATAACCAGTTTGGATTCCGACCTGGATTGTCTACGGAAAGTGCTATACTTTGTGTTAAGCATGCTGTCACATACTATACTAGGCGTAAGACTCCAGTTTATGCATGTTTTCTTGACATGTCGAAGGCATTTGATCTGGTTTCGTACGACATCTTATGGCGTAAAATGAACGAGATTGGCATACCTTCGGAACTGACCAATATCTTAAAATTTTGGTATGGAAATCAGGTCAATAATGTCCGATGGGCAGGAGCATTGTCACGTCCATATGGGTTGGAGTGTGGGGTGAGGCAGGGAGGATTGAGCTCGCCAACACTCTTTAACCTTTATGTAAACGATTTAATCGCCGAGCTTAGCAGCACCAGGATCGGCTGTTACATAGACGGTATTTGTGTCAATAACATTAGCTATGCCGATGACATGGTGCTGTTGAGTGCGTCTATTTGTGGTCTTAGAAAACTGATGGCCAAATGTGAGGATTATGTGGGAGGTCATGGTCTTAACTATAATGCAAAGAAAAGTGTAGAGATGGTTTTTGAGGCCGGAGGTAAAGTGCCAAGTAGTGTACCACCTGTAATGCTCAATGGTACAGCACTGCAAAGGGTTTCCCAATTTAAATATCTTGGTCATATATCGACCTCAGACCTCAAAGACGACGCTGATATTGAAAGAGAACGGAGGGCGTTGTCACTGAGAGCGAACATGCTGGCTCGCAGGTTTACGCGCTGTTCGGAAAGCGTCAAGGGCACGTTGTTCAGAGCATATTGTATGAAATTCTACAAGTGCAACCTGTGGGCCAAGTGTTCGCAAAAGTCGTACAACGCTATTCGTGTTCAATATAATAATGCTTTCAGGGTGCTGATGGGGCTGCCCCGATTTTGTAGCGCATCAGGGATGTTCGCGTAGGCACACGTGGACTGTTTTTATACTACTATGCGTAAAAGATGTGGAGCCCCGGTGCGCAGAGTGCGGGGCAGTACCAACAGCATCTTGAAACTAATCGCGAGCAGGCTGGACTGCACATATGTGGGTCACTGCTGCGCTATTTCTAATGGAATGGCGCAGAGGTGCAAAATTTAACAATTGTTTTGTATTTTTAATTATACATAATACTAGTTGTGCCCGCGGTTTCACCCGCGGATAACTTAAAGAAATCATTAAGTCAAGCAGACTTATAATATTTCAGTATATTAGTATTTATTGGTTTTCGCCGCACCTGCATCTAGATAGGGCAGCATACAATCGGCCATTAGAAACACAGCATTCCGTTAAATCTACTTCGACATACTTGAATATCTTGCCCTGTACTTTATTTATTGTAACTGCAAACGGCAGCTTCACAGGAAATGTGTCTCAAATAACTCAGTCCTATAGGTAGCAGCGCGGCAATCGGCGCACGTAACATATACGCGTGGGCGCGTTTAACCGACATGTGTCCAGCATAAGCCTATTTAATATGACTGATCATATGGATTTGAGCTCAACTTACATTGGAAGAATCTAAATCTCTGAAACCGTCCATTTTTTTAACTTTGTTTTGTTCCTATAATGCTTGCCTCTCCCCTCCCGGACGCCAACTAGAGTGGACGTGCAACTAGTTTTTACGTTTTTTTGTTACAAAATAATAAAAAACAAAAGTAATTTAAATTTATTGTTTAAATCGCTATAATAAAATAGGAGTGCATAAACCTCAGAAGGTGTAAGTAAAGTGATCGTGCAATAACCGACACGCGTAACATCTGCCTTCGTCCTGCTCGCACTTGAAAGGCGGATCTTACATACTGAATCATTTCTATCGCTCGCTGCTTCCCTAGTACTTTTTGCGATGCCACGCAAGCGCACGCCACCGACACAGACAACTCGTTCACCATCGACGCTTCCCTCCGCCTCTCGCTCGCCCAGCCGCTTGTACCGATACTACAACATGCGGGATCGGACTCAGCGCTTGACAATATCACAACGCGTAATAAGCGTAAGTTTATGAGCGATGAGGAAAATACAATGTGTGCTTTTATGGATGACATGAAGAAACTATTTAATAATTTCACTGAAATCCAAGAAAAAAACTATCTTTTATTCAAAACACAGTGACAGAAATAAAACAACAAAATGATGATTTATTTAAATCATTAGAATTTTTAAGTACAAAATACGATCAGATGCGGGAAGAGATGGATAGTTATAAAAGGGAACATAAAGAGACAAAGAAATACGTAGATACTTTAGAAAAGCGAATTGAACAATTAGAAAGAAGAACAAAGACAAATGAAGTGGAAATACGCAATATTCCGAAACTTATCAACGAAGAAACCAAGCTTGATTTACATAGCAATTTTCAAAAAAATTGTTCCACTCTTGGTGTAGATATTATTCAAGGAGCTATAAATAATATATACAGAACCAACACAAAAAATGAAAGAAATAAGCCTATTATTGTGGATTTCATCAGCACTACTTATAAACAAAAGTTACTAAATGGATTAAAAATATATAACGGCCAACATCCCTCCGATAAACTTACCAAACACCTACAAATAAACGGACCAGATAGACGTATCTTCATCTCCGAGTCACTTACCTTTAAAACAAAAAGAATATTCCGGATGGCGCGCGACTTCGCAAATGAAAATAACTATAAATTTTGCTGGACATCTAACGGTACTGTGTATCTGAGGGAAAAAGAAGGCGCCAGAGCTCTGAAAATAACTGATGAAAATGATCTTCCAAATAAAAGTTCGAAGATACAATGACTAGTCATTAAGTATACTATTTTATATTTGTTACTAAATACATTGTTATTACTAACAACATTTAAAAAGTGTGCTTCGTATTTTGAATGCAACATATTAAGTTTTATAGTATTAAGTATCTAACTCAAATATTCTCACTCTTATTCTACATACTACACACGTTCAGAATACACTCATCGCAAAATAAACACACACAAGACACATCCATACACTACCATATAACAAGCACAAGCCATATCGAAATAATAGTAACTATATTTGTAAAACTAATGGACACACCCATGGATACACAGTATATTACACTTGGTCTCAGTCAATAATTATTTATAGCAAATTAAAAAATGGCATTAAGAAAGGATTCTATCAATCTAGAAGGATTTTTAAATCTCGTTAAAGGTGGTGTCAAAACCATCAGGAGCAAATTAAAATGGATATTCTAGCTTCATATCATACGAAAAAGGATTTCCGCAGTTTCTGGAAGAATACTAACAAAATGAACAGCAAGCCTTCCCTCCCTGTGAGCATCGGTGGTGAGTGTGAGCCTGAAAAGATTCCTGATCTTTTCATGTACCACTTTCGCGTAAAATCACCACGGGGGCTTTCTCAGTCAGTGATCAATGTTGAGTCCAGCGTGGAAATGTGTATTAAGTTTAAATATAACAAAGTTGCACATATAATCAAACATATGAGTAGAGGTAAATCCCTGGGCCATGATGGACTTAGCATTGAGCATCTTCAATACGCTGGGCCACATCTTCCCAGGGTTTTGTGTATGCTGAACAGCTTTTATTTGAGCCATAGTTTTATGCCTGGCGAGATGATACGTAAGATAGTTGTGCCTATTGTGAAAAACAAAACTGGCGACCTGGCTGATAAAAACAACTATAGACCTATTTCGTTGGCTACGGTCATCTCGAAAGTGTCTGACAGCGTGCTCAATATAGAATTAAATAAATTTATAAAACCGCATGATAACCAGTTTGGATTCCGACCTGGATTGTCTACGGAAAGTGCTATACTTTGTGTTAAGCATGCTGTCACATACTATACTAGGCGTAAGACTCCAGTTTATGCATGTTTTCTTGACATGTCGAAGGCATTTGATCTGGTTTCGTACGACATCTTATGGCGTAAAATGAACGAGATTGGCATACCTTCGGAACTGACCAATATCTTAAAATTTTGGTATGGAAATCAGGTCAATAATGTCCGATGGGCAGGAGCATTGTCACGTCCATATGGGTTGGAGTGTGGGGTGAGGCAGGGAGGATTGAGCTCGCCAACACTCTTTAACCTTTATGTAAACGATTTAATCGCCGAGCTTAGCAGCACCAGGATCGGCTGTTACATAGACGGTATTTGTGTCAATAACATTAGCTATGCCGATGACATGGTGCTGTTGAGTGCGTCTATTTGTGGTCTTAGAAAACTGATGGCCAAATGTGAGGATTATGTGGGAGGTCATGGTCTTAACTATAATGCAAAGAAAAGTGTAGAGATGGTTTTTGAGGCCGGAGGTAAAGTGCCAAGTAGTGTACCACCTGTAATGCTCAATGGTACAGCACTGCAAAGGGTTTCCCAATTTAAATATCTTGGTCATATATCGACCTCAGACCTCAAAGACGACGCTGATATTGAAAGAGAACGGAGGGCGTTGTCACTGAGAGCGAACATGCTGGCTCGCAGGTTTACGCGCTGTTCGGAAAGCGTCAAGGGCACGTTGTTCAGAGCATATTGTATGAAATTCTACAAGTGCAACCTGTGGGCCAAGTGTTCGCAAAAGTCGTACAACGCTATTCGTGTTCAATATAATAATGCTTTCAGGGTGCTGATGGGGCTGCCCCGATTTTGTAGCGCATCAGGGATGTTCGCGTAGGCACACGTGGACTGTTTTTATACTACTATGCGTAAAAGATGTGGAGCCCCGGTGCGCAGAGTGCGGGGCAGTACCAACAGCATCTTGAAACTAATCGCGAGCAGGCTGGACTGCACATATGTGGGTCACTGCTGCGCTATTTCTAATGGAATGGCGCAGAGGTGACTCACATATCTTAGATTCATATTTTTTTAAGATAGCCTTAGGATAAGTACTAACATAGACATTTAAGTTTTTTTGTATTACTAACAAAATGAGTCGAAGATACTTGAAATAAATCTTATTATTATTATTATTAAAAATACTATACTTCTAGTAAACACTGCACGCTTCACTAATTTAAGACTGATTAGCTCACCTAAAATATTCTATAACATTAAAACTTACTTATGGCTACTACAAATAAAATATTTACAGAAGTTTTAGATGATACAGATATTATAAAATGTGATCAATTATTGGACCCTAGCAAATGCTCGCAGGTATTAAATAGGCTTTCTAGATTTAACACTAAAACACTATGCGTACTGAAATACAAGAATAATATCAATTACAGTTACAAAAAAATACTAAAAATAAAAAAGAAACTTGGCGAATCATCAAAGAAATTGGTAATTTAAATATTCAAACAAAAACATCATCTGATCTGCTTAAAATTAAGGACAATTATACAGACTCGCTTAATGAAATGAATAACTATTTTACTTCTATAGGATATAACTTGGCAAACAATACACTTAATAAGCTAAATAAAACTGAGGCTGAATTAGCAACCAATGTTCAAACTAACAGTGACAATATATCGCAATCAATGTCACTTTTCTTGACGGATGTATATGAAGTTAGTTCAGTAATTTCGAACCTAAAGTCCAGATGTGCAACTGGCTGGGACAATACAACTAATGATTATTTAAAGAAAATAAAAGATATACTTACTGAGCCTATTGTACATCTATGTAATATTAGCTTCACAAATGGCGTTTTCCCTGACTTGTGTAAAAAAGCAATCCTATCTCCTATCTTTATAACAGGTGCTACCAATGCCCCCTCCAATTATAGACCAATATCATTGCTCTCAACCTTGTCAAAAATCATTGAAAAATTAGTAAACAAGCGTTTAACAAAATATCTAGAATCAAAAAATCTGCTGGCAAGCAATCAATATGGATTTAGGCCTCAAACTTCTACTGAAGATGCAGTGATGGAATTAACTTCAAAAATAATTAACCATCTTGATATGAGAAAGAGGTGTATTGGGGTATTCTTAGACCTACAGAAAGCATTCGACACAGTTTCAGTGCCTATTTTATTGAGTCGCCTTGAAAAGCTAGGTATTCGTGGAGTGGCACTAAATTGGTTCAAAGATTATCTAAATAATCGTAGTCAGATTGTTAGGGTGAATGGGATAACGAGTGATTCTATGTCCTGTAATTACGGCATTCCTCAAGGCAGTACCTTGGGACCAACGCTATTTCTAACGTATATTAATGATCTTTGTAAAATCAACTTAAATAATGGCGAATTAATAATGTTTGCTGACGACACCGTCCTAATCTTTCATGGATCAACTTGGGAAGATGTCAAAAGAACTGCTGAAAAAGGTTTATCCAAGGTTACTGCATGGCTAGAAAATTCATTATTATCCCTTAATATAAATAAAACTAAATATATATGCTTTTCTATAAACGAACTTGGTAACCCAAACACTTCATTCACATTGAATACACACACATTTCCTTGCAATCTTCATCCTGACACTCCACATAATTGCAACTGCCCCTCTTTAAGCCGCGTTAAAACCATCAAATATCTTGGTGTCATGATTGATGAACATTTAAAATATCATATATCTCTTATCTGTGGTCGTATAAGAAAACTATTTTTTGTTTTTAGAAACCTACGCACAGTAGCTAATTTTACCTTACTTATTAGAACATACAAAGCACTGGGAGAATCACTATTAAGTTATTGCATATGTGCTCTGGGAGGTGTTGCACAAGTGCATTTAACCAGACTAGAAAGAGCTCAGAGAGCAGTATTAAAGGTACTTATGGCACTTCCAATTCACCACCCAACCACACTATTGTATGATACAACTCAAGTTTTAAATGTCCGTAAGCTATTCACATACCAAATAACACGCAGATTCCATAGCAGTGAAGTAATGATAAAAGACTAAATAAATGTCCTGTTCCCTTTTTTAGGACAAGATTTGCCCAAAGATCCTATAATTACCTAGCTCCTAGAATATATAACATATTGCATGCTAAGCTTAACATTAGGAAATACACAAACAGACAATTAAAGCAATTCATCTGTAAGTACCTTTTGGATTTAAATGACACAAATGTAAACAGTTTATTTACACCTTTAAAATTGAATGAAATGCAATACACCTTTAAAATACACCTTTAAAATTGATTGAAATAAAACAAACATAAGTTTAAAGTGAACCTTGCCACAACACATTAGTGAAAACTGCACCCAAATCAATTAAGCCGTTTCTAAGATTAGCATGCACAAAATTCTAACAATTATTGTTTTGAGTTCTGTAGCGTTAATGAAAACCCCCCGATAGTTACTTATTTTAGTTACCCCGATACTTACAAATATATATAAGATATATATATATATATCTACAGGACTATAACACAAGCTCCTTTTTTTTTTTTTATAGAACAGGAAGGCGGACAAGCATATGGGCCACCTGATGGTAAGTGGTCACCAAACGCCCTAAGACATTGGCATTGTAAGAAATGTTACCCATCGCTTACATCGCCAATGCGCCACCATTCTTGGGAACTAAGTTGTTATGTCCCTTGTGCCTGTAATTACACTGGCTCACTCATCCTTCAAACCGGAACACAACAATACCAAGTACTGCTGTTTTGCGGTAGAATATCTGATGAGTGGGTGGTACCTACCCAGACGAGCTTGCACAAAGCTCTACCACCAATTTCAATTAAACATACACTTTGTATAAATATCTAAATTAAACACACCTATTAGATTTAAATGTGCAATAATGTAATCTTTGCACTTTATTGTAAATATAAAAAAAAAGAAAAGTTGTTGATAATCTAACCTAACCTACCGAGTTACCGAGACTAAATGTCACAACAAAAATTCTAGTTTCAGTCACAAAGACTGAGACAGAGTTGCCAAATACATAAATGCAAAAAAAAATTAATTCTTACTCCTATAACATTTTAATTATCCTAGTGTATGGTATTATGTGCATTTGAAGTCAAGCAGTCTCATCATATGAAAATTAGTTAATTCTTAAAAACTACCGTGGCAACCACAAAGGTCAAAGTGATTTAGGCTAATGTTGACAATTGTCAACCCCGAGCGGACGCACGACGCGGGGCGGCCGCGAGCGCGCCGCGTCGTTGCGCGCCACCGGCTCCGCGCGGGGCGACGCCGGCCGGCCCTCGGCCAGTGGCGTCACGCCCGCCTCCGATTCTACGGGTTGCTCGTATCCGGAAAGCGAATCGAAGGTGGCGGATGATTGCGACTCTAGATCTGGTTCCAGTTCCTGCTCCGGCTCCGGCTCTAGCTCCATTTCTTGTAAAGGTACCGAGCCCGGTACGGTCCCCTGCTCTGGCTGTGGGTTGCGACGCGCGCGGCGCCGAACGCGTCGACGAACGCGTCGCGGCGGCGGTTCTTCTTCTGTTGCCTCGACAGCATCGCGGGCACTGTGATGTGCATCTAACAAAGCCAGGGCACGGCGCTTAAGTTGGTAAAAATTAATCATCGTGTCTTTTTTATCATAATTTCCTTTATCTCCATCCCCTGTAAAACTGGTAATATTATTTATTGGCGAATCAGTATTAACCAAATCTTGTGCATTGTTCAATGTTCTGGTACCATCTATGTCATCATTACTTTCGAGTTTAGAAGTATTTGCATCTGCATTTGATGTTTTCAATGTTCTATTGTCATTAACACCTTCTGATATTGTCTGAATGTGGTTAGATATGGAAGCAAAGTGATCAATACCACAGTTGGGGTGGCATGAATTGCTCAATTTTTCCTCATTTTGAACTTGCTTTTCCAATCGATTATTTACATTCAAAATTAAAGTATTTTGATTATTAACCATTTCCATGCTTACTTCACGAAGAGGAATTACTCTAAAAATTAATTTCAAGGAGGTTAATCATAAGGTTTAACATTCTTTGCATCAAATCATTCATTTTGAAATCTATCCTTTTTGAATGTATCAAAAGGACATTCTTTTTTACACACTAACTGAACATTCTAATTAAATATTGGGGTATTTAATTATTTTGCATAATAATTATAAATTTGGTAATTTAGTTTAACAGCTTACAATAAAAATTAAACCTATTATATAATTTATAATTATATGATAGGTATTATCAAATTTCAAATTTTGCAAAACTTACTCTATAGAGTCTTCGGGACGTAGCAACGCAAGTGGTTCGGTTGAGGGCAACAAGTGTCCATTGGCACAGAGACAAAAATCACCGGGTAACGAAAACATTTTTTGTAAACGCTTTTCTAACCAACGCACCCGTCGATTCCTTATAACAAGTATGTAACATCGAGAACGAACATCCTGAAAATATCGTTGCAGGCATACGCTCACGCGAATCGCTGATTTAGAATTAATAACGGATTCTGACAGTTCTGAATCGTCTGAACTACATCTACAAAACATGACTGATATTACAACAAACAATAGCCACTTCTTGAATGAATTAAGACACTGAGTTCTTGAACTAAATGAACCAATGAATTTGAATTATGATTTTGATTTTTGACTGTCGATTCATGACAAATGTCACTGTTGACATTATGGATTTAGACATTTTGGGCAATGCTACCACATCACATATTAAATATTTATTCAATTATTATTGCGAGCACCTCAATGTGTATTGATTTGGGCGCTCTATGCGTACTTAAAAAAATAAGCATCATATTCTGTTCGCCTTTTCCTAATCAAATTATTTAAAATTATGACTATGCGGTACAACAAAAGACAATAATTTTAAATAGCAATAATAATAACATTATACTATAATATTACTAAGTTTTAGTTTTAAGGTAACACGAAAGAGCTAGGAAAATTAATGTCATAATTTAATTCAAAACTTACATTGTTTGTCTGTCCGTTTTTATGGCTAAGCTAGTAATTTGATACAAAGTAAGCTTGATCACTGAGAAAGAACAATTTACAGGGATAAAATTATGAATAACAGTTTGTATGCAAGTTTGTATTCAATTTTTAAGTTGAAAATGTACAAATGGTTACAAAATATTAAGATTATTAGTTTTTGTATAAACTGCCCCGCTGCTCTTCGTCAGCCTAAAAATAGTAAGACCATCGTCAATCATGCTAGCCCAATGTAGATAGGTAGAAGTTAGCTAACAAAACATCATACACATATTCTGGAACAAGTTATTTATACTGTCTGGCACACGAAAGTTGAGCCTGAGATTTAATTGAAACTTTGTTCGTGGCAACATTCTATAACCCGGCATAAAATGTGTGAACTATTGTAACCGTAGACAGAGAAACTAATAGACGCAATGACGATTTCCTTCTTACTTACTTACAAGAAAGAGAACGAAAATTACGTTACAAATGGCTTAGACAGAGATAGAAGTATCAAATTTTTTGTCCTTTATCGCGTAACCAGTTTTGGTATTTGTTTCGCTACTCAAATAGCGAAACAAACTTGACAGTTGGCAAACTTGACAGCGTTCATTGTGTTTTTTGTTCAATTTTAGCTTATTTTTATGTTACAAAACGATTCTAATCCAGTGAAAAGACAGAGAAACAATCCTTATATCATAACGAAAGTTATAATATGGTGCATTGTCGTATTATTTCATGTTAAAGCGATAGCTAGAAGAAAATTGCCGGCGAGTGTATTCACGCGTAAGTACGACTATTTTGTCCCTTAATATAGTTTCTCAGTGATGTTTATTTATGCCATAGCATGACGGAACCTTATATTGCATTAAAATCCTGAAGATAATACGATTTTCCAATTTTTATCATTCATAACCTATAACTATTTATCACGTAAGTGCTGCCAGCGTCAGCTAAAAATGTCCCGATTTTTAATAAAAAATATCGACTCGTTGACAATGTAAACAAATAAATACGGAGTCCAATAATAACCCAGAATGCTTCGTTATTTGTAAATATTTTATGTTAATTTATTCGTTCTCCTATTTATAATTTCCTAACGATAATATTATTTAAAATTCTTCTTGTATTTATTATGTATGTAATTATATGATATCGTCATCATAGCGGAGTCGCTGGAACAACTAACCAGAATGCTGCGTAGCCTTAGTGAATCTTCCCGGCGTGTCGGTCTCGGTATGAACTTGGACAAGACCAAGGTCATGTTCAATAGGCATGTTGTGCCGGGACCGATATACGTCGAAGGGAAACCTCTCGAAGTTGTTAGGGAATATACCTACCTAGGACAGGTTATACAAGTCGGTAGGAACAACTTCGAGAAGGAAGCCGATCGAAGAATTCGCTTGGGATGGGCAGCATTTGGCAACCTTCGTCAAGTCCTCACGTCGTCCATACCGCAATGTTTGAAGACGAAAGTCTTCAATCAATGCGTCTTACCTGCCATGACATACGGTGCCGAAACGTGGACACTAACTGCGGGACTAGTCCACAAATTCAAAGTCGCTCAGCGTGCTATGGAGCGAGCTATGCTCGGAGTATCTTTGAAGGATAAGATCAGAAATGAGATTATCCGGAAAAGAACCGGAGTCACCGACATAGCTTGCAAAATTAGTAGGCTGAAGTGGCAGTGGGCTGGTCACGTATGTCGTAGGACCGATGGCCGTTGGAGCAGACGAGTCTTAGAGTGGAGACCGCGGATCGGCAAACGCAGCGTAGGGCGCCCTCCAGCCAGGTGGACCGATGACCTTAAGAAGGTGGCGGGCACCGACTGGATGCGGAAGGCGGAGGACAGGGAGCTCTGGCGCACCTTGGGAGAGGCCTATGTTCAGCAGTGGACAAAATATTGATTGGCTGTTTTGATTGATTGATTGATTGATTTATTATATTATTAGATTCCGAGTCAAGAGGTTAACATAGAAATATATGTGGCAACCATTCTTTATTAACAATTTAATTAAGTGTTTTAGATTTCAACATCTGAGGAGAATGTTAATTCAGTATCATATAAAGATGCTGAAGTACTATTGATAAGGGAAACAAAAACAAACAATGCAACGGTTTTTGGGTGTAGTTGGAAAAAAAATATTTTAATTAAAAAAATGTATTATAAATATTAAAAAGTAAAATTTAATAACCTTATATTGTTTAATTAAATCCTGAAAATTATTTATCTCCCAAAACAGGGAATGCAGTTACTATGGCTACATTATACGCACACATTGACAAACTATCTCTGTCTCAATCGCGGTTTCACGGCCCCTTGGTCTATTAGTTTCTCTGTCTACGATTGTACTTAATACGGTTTTACTAGAAACTGAAGTTTTATTTTCTGATTTTTGATTATGACTCATAAAATAAATTAACATTAAGCTTAACAGACAACGGAAAAGGTTAAAAGACATAAGTCTATTAACCTGTCCTACCTTCTGTAGCATCTTATTATTCTTTATTACGATAATATTTTAGAATTAAATATAGCCATAAAGTCCATTTTAAAATTTTGTCACCATTAATATATAACGATTGAAAAAAGGTGGCAGGTACGGGATGGATGCGGACTACCCATATAGTTGGCGTTCTATAGGGGAGACTTTCATCCAACAGTGGACGACAAAAGGCTGAGAAAAAGAATATATATATTTATATATTCAGTCAACGTCAATACATAGATTTTACATGTATAGTACTCTACTCTAAACTACTACTAAATGTATAGTACTCTTAGTTAGCAACCTCTTTTCGTTATGTTTTATAATCTGTGTAGCTTTCGTTATTATTTCTACTCTATATTCAACAATCAACTGCCAAGCCCACAGATATCAAATAATCTAATAATTATTTTCTTTTTTAACGAACTAATGCTTGTCTTAAAACATAGCAAAACAAATTTATTATTTTAACTGACTTATCCATTTCAATCGAATGTTATGAATTTATAATATTTTAATTGCCAGCGTCTCTCATATATTAAAAAGCATTTTGTTCTTGTATAGAGTTAAAATATCAAGTAAACGAAGTGATATTCCCAAGCTGGTTTGTTTTGAATGTGATGGTGTAAACCGTCAACAGTGGGCATCGCTCACCGTGGAGACTTATTAGAAGCTCTAAAGGGAGGATGTCTAACGTCGAAAACGTGTGTCCGCAAGTTCTGCGTGGTGTGACGCGCGAACTTCGACGGCTCGCGGCCAATCCACCTTCAGGCATAAAGCTTGTCCTTCGAGATGACAATATTACCGATGTCGTAGCACTGATTGAAGGCCCTGGTAAGGTTCTAGTTTTATTGTTCTACAATACACTGTTTCGTGTACTTCTCTTTTTCTCTTATTATTAGCTTCGCTTTAGTTGACCATAACATGAAACTTATTATTTGACCAAATTTAAAACTAGAATACAAAGAATAACACACTTGGGAATAAAGTAGTCTTGACCCCTGCGTCTGTAATTACATTTACTCACTTATTTTTCAAACCACAACATAACAATACCAAGTAGTGCTGTTCATTAGTAAAACTAGTGATGAGTAGGTGGTACCTAACACGGGCTTGCACAAAACCCTACCACCAAGTTAATTAGTTAAATATTAAGTGAGAACTCTTTTTTTTGGTTTTTTTCTATAATATAGCAACATCAATGCATTGTTTTTTTGGATAGATAATACTTTGAAGATACCTTGTAAATTAGATGAAAATTCCAAATCTAAGAGTAAAAACCTATATTTCTATAATGGTATCTCATTTAATCAGCACTTTCTGAAAAACATGTATTTTATTAATACAAAAACTATAAAAACATTTATTTATCGTTAAAGGTTAAATAATAAAGTTAGTAATTATTAAAAACGATAAAAAAATTACTTGAAAAATAAATGTTTATACCACATATTATTGGGGGATCCTCAGGAAATTCGGTTAACTGTTCATATAACTATATTTTATTTGATCATTTTACAATTGTTATTTTATTTTCATTTATATACCCAGTAGCTAATATCTAACCAGCGTAATTCATTGTATTGTAATATTTGTGAATATACTTATTTTTACTTTTTTAAAATAAAAGAACACTCACCTCAGTCATACAGATCTTCAACAAATAGTTTCCACATACAAGGTAATTTATGCACACTACATATCAACACATTAGCCTGATATAGCTTGGTGGTCAGAATGTCTTTATCACAACTTAATATATGCATATGATCATGCAAGCAATAAGCATTCTTGTTCTTTATAGTTTACTGTTGCTATTCTGTTATTACTTGAGTAGTTTTTACTTTCTCATTGAATGATATGATATCTTTTACAAAATTGTTTGAGGGTAATTGTGACCTTTGATAAATCACCATAATAATGCAAAAAGTCACATCTGATCTAAATCTCACTCAGTCACACCTTATTATGAGTATTGGTTTTTTTGTTGATTAAATAAGTGAGAATAAAAAAACATTTTTTACTTCAAAATATAAAAAATCTACTCTTGTATAAATGGTACACTAAGATTACACAGTTAATAAAAAAAATCATGTAATCTTCTAAATGGACATCTTTTTTTTAGTTTCTAAAATATTTATTTACTTTGCCATTTGTATTCATTATGATTAGATTTTACTAAAATGTATTAATTAATTTGTAAAGTGTAAGAAAAATAAAACAGTAATAAGGTCACCACTGCAGCACTGGTGGTAGAGCTTTGTGCAAGCTCATCTGGGTAGGTACCACCCACTCATCAGATATTCTACCGCAAAATAGCAGTACTTGATATTGTTGTGTTCCGGTTTGAAGGATGAGTGAGCCAGTGTAATTACAGGCACAAGGGACATAACATCTTAGTTCCCAAGGTTGGTGGCGCATTGGCGATGTAAGCGATGGGTAACATTTCTTGCAGAGCCAATGTCTAAGAGTGTTTGGTGACCACTTACCATCAGGTGGCCCATATGCTCGTCCGCCTTCCTATTCTATAAAAAAAAAAACTATTTCTTGTAAAAGTACTAATAAAACAGGTTTATGTTTTTAATGTATATATTTGATGTTTATAAATTTGAGTTCTTTCATAAAGCATAAACTTAATTAAGCCAAACTATAAGTTATATTATTTTTACAATATATGTAACAAAAAAAAATTGTATGTTATAAATTTATTTTATGATGAACAATCCTAATGTAATGAATTAAAAAATGATCGCCAGCGGACACGCCGTACGCCGGTGGAGTGTTCCGCGTCCGCCTCGCTCTGGGCCGCGAGTTCCCGACGGCGCCGCCGCGCGCCTACTTCCTCACCAAGATATTCCACCCCAACGTGTCGGTGGCGGGCGAGGTCTGCGTCAACACGCTCAAGCGCGACTGGCGACCGGAGCTCGGGCTCGAGCACGCGCTGCTCGCCGTCAAGTGTCTGCTGATCGCCCCCAACGCGGACTCGGCGCTCAACGCGGAAGCTGCGGCGCTACTGCGCGACCGCTACGATGACTACTTCGCACGAGCCAAGCTATACACCGACATACACGCGCGCGGGCGCGACGTGGAGGCGGAGGCGGGCGCGGCAGCGTGCGCGGGCGCGGAGGCGGCGGCGGGCGGCGAGGGCCCGCGCGCCAAGCGCGAGCGCCGCCCGGCCGCGCCGCCCGCGCGCGACAAGCGGCGCATCCTCAAGCGCTTATGAGGCGCCGCGCCGGCGCCTGTTCCTCCCGCACGTGTATTGTCATGATTTTTATGGTATAGGAGTGTAAAAATGTGTCCTTTAGTTGTATTTATTTTCTAATAAATAATAATAATGATAAAATTTAGTGAATGCTTCTTTCTTGTTTCTTTTCTTTACATATTACTTATCTTGAAGTGCCCAAGTATGTGTCAGGATGCTTGTTACTCGACGATGGAACGAGATAATGTGGTGGAGTAGGACATAATGTAGTTTTTTAGTTATTTATAAAAAATATATCACTAGAATTGATGTCGAGTGAAGTGGTAAATAATATAAAAATTGTCATACTAAAATAATAGATGCCGAGATCAAAGGATGCACATGAGACTGGTGGAGGGTGGAGTATTGAACCACGAATTATTCTGATTAATAATCAACAACTACCAATATTAGGCCTCCTGTAGCTATTACTATAATATGTATAGATACAGATAACAGGTTCCCCCCTATTTATTATAATATGTAACGATAAATATATATGTATATGTGTAGTTCAACAATGTCTAATATATAATATAAAAACAAAGCAAAGTAACAGTAGTGTAGGCATCGGTCAATAGTTATAGAAATCTGTGTAAACTTTTTATTCGGGTTGTGTTTATACAACTGATCCTCACTATAACAAAGCTGCAACATCGAATAAAATATAAACATACCTAACACAAACATTGCGTGTTGTATATAAGTATTATAATATAAAGTGCTAGTAAATAATGGGTTACAAAACAAGTTTTAGATACCTACATCATTTGTACTTCAAACCACCCTGGTAGAGTTCAGTAAAAAGTGTAATAAAGATTGTCCCGTTAATAACAATACCTACACGAATATAACAAATAATATAAAAAAGCTTGGAGTTTGTGTTCGTGAATTTCATTACAGGGCTAAATTTTAGTGTCATTAGTTTTACTTTGTATTTCGTTACAGAAAAAAATTATTTCAATTCTTACCTTTCCTTTCTTGTGTTTTTTTTCAATTCTTCAATCCCAACTATGTCTTAAGCATAAAGTTCCTAATGACACATTTATTTTATAAAAAAAATATAGAAGGTACCTTCAAAATGGCAATACCACAACCTATCATGCTCATTAAATAACTTAACAGTTTTCGCATTTGGCCATTGAGCAACATCGTACCAAATGCCAGGATATTTTTATCTTTAAAATCTTTTGATACAAGTTGTCAATAATTGAACTGTTATGTGATTTCTTTAGTTTATTCTTCAATCTGCCAATAGTAAAAATATAATACTGTGCTTTTAAATATTAACCGTAAACAACAACTTCATAATCACACACATGGTAGCAGTCGGCTATATGTATAATTATGAGTTACTATTTTAATAGTTTAATAAGTAAATAAATAATTCCTTACTTTACTTATTTACTAAACTGTAAATATGAATATTTTGTTTATCTACATGCAACTTCTGAGTTTTTGGGTAAATATTAATTACGAAAAAAATGTGGGACGATTTCCTTCTCAAAGGTAAAAAGTTTACAGCCAAATTTTGTTCCAAGTACTCGTTAAGTTAGTCACTAATTGAAATTTTTTATAATATTAATAAAATTAAGTGCAATTTTAACTTTTTAGAGGTACATTTATCGCTTGTGATTGTTAAGTATCTATTAACAACAAACAAGGCGTGAGTCTCGAGAGATAAATGGTAGTGAATATAAATATCGAATACTATTTAATATCAAATAGGTAAGTGATAAAATATTTTTTATTTTCGTTCTGTTCTAATAAGCAGAATTATTAAGTACCTACCTACACCTATTAATCTGTTTATAAGATTGATTCTTTAATATTATATATAATAAAACGTTTTATTCACCCAATCCTAATAAATATTGTAAATGCGAAAGTGAGCTTGTTTAGGTATTACTATTACCTACACTGCCTTACTTATAAGCGACAATCGTTACGGTTGTTAAGTTAAACAAAGCCGGGTCTTCGAATTTCAAACCAATAATGACAGAAAAGGCGAAATCTGTGTTTGACTAAACAGCCGCTTAGCAACGCTTGTCGCTTATAAGTGAGACAGTAAAACTGATTCTGTACTTTATGATTAATGTAAAAACTGAAGAACTGATGATCTTTTACAAAAAAACCTCTTTTAATTTCTAATGATAGATAATATTGTATTATTATTTTATACTAGGACCAGTCCTATTCACATCAATTACTAAATAATCATAGTATACAGACTATTACTACTTTTATTAACTAGTTAAACATATTCCTAGAACTGATTACAGATAAAAATAAAATTACAAATTGTTGGAAGAAATGTGAACCATAACAATCTCAGTGTAACTGATAATACACCTATGAGTCAGCGTTTTTATTTCTCGCTGGAATAACTTATTTACATGTTTCCCCAACATGAAGTGGTGTGGTATGTATGTCGCCCACACCTAGAACGTCCAGTGTATCGGAGTACCCACTAAAAACCAGCGGTACACTTTCCGTCTCTTTGGGGACCTTCACGGGATTGCGCATACTACCTTGACGCCCCGACGGTTGGCCCGCCTACACGGTCTTAACCTTAGTTGGGTTTCCAGGGTACAATGAACCCAACTAGCACCGGTTGCTCTTATGGCTTACAAATTGTAACTAGGAAAAATTCCAAAATCCGGCAGTTTCCTCTGTAGAATCTGGGCACATCCCGACCCAGTGGTAGTTTCACGATCAATCTTGTAACACGGCGATAATACTTAAGTAACTTGTTTTTATTTTGAACTGTTGCTTTTAGTTTTTATGACTGCTTTCAAGAAAAATACTGCTTACGGAACATTTTTACCTCCTATTTATAACATATTGAGTAAATGTATAGTAATCATTCATAAAGAAAATTGAAAAAAAATGATATTTTTTTGTAACTCAGTACAATTATTTATTTTGTAGTTGTTCACAAAACATAGTTATTATCTAATATTTATCGGCGGCTACCATTTTATTACGTTTCAAAATCGAAAGAGTTTTTTTTTTAACACATAGTTTTATCACTTCGAAAAAGTTTTTGGCAATATATAAATTTTTGTATCTTTTCAATATTATAGTCATTTTCACGGCGGCACAATCACTTCCAGTCATGTAAACTGCCTTACCCATTGTACTGTAGGAAGGCTGTCAGCATCGGCTTGCGGAGTGAAGAACTTGTGTGTGGCTAATGTTCGGTCTTATCGTGTAGCGGCAAGTCTTCCACACGCGGTGGAGCGGGGCGACTCGGCCGCAGCACATAGCGGTGCAGGAGTGTTCCCAGCGCCGAGCCGCCCAGTGGGCCCACCCAGTACACCTGCAAAACGAAGAGGTAGAACGTTTGATTATTTGATGTTTATTTAGCGCTTAAGGAATTCGTATTTCGCTTGACCTATTTATTAGGATTCGGGTCAGCAGGTCTTCATTTCTATCTTCTTATCTATTATGTCTTATTAAAGAAAAGAAATATATTTTCATGAAAACAAATTAAATGTACAACCATTAGCAAAACATGTTTGGGTTTTTTTTTTGTATTGTATCGTACAAAAAATACGAAGACGTTTTAAAACAATGATTGTTACGACTGGTCATTCACACGCACACAAACGAACAAATATTTTATTAAAATATACACAATGACTTCTATTTAGAATACCTAAAGAAACTATTTACAAATCGGACGTCTTCAGCTCACCAGAACAAATATTACATAAATATTAGAATGTTCTTGTAACTTGCGAAGTCGCTTTATAAAAGTAGACGTTAAAATATATATGTATGTATGTGTAGTTGATGTACTAACCCAGTGATCAGAACGGAAACCCAGCAAAAGCGCAGGCCCAAAGCTGCGTGCTGGGTTGAGACTTGCGCTTGACATCACTCCCTATATAAACGTAGGACAAAAGTACTCAATATTAAACTCTGATGAATACTTAAATAACTATATACATATTACATAATATGTATTTTTCAATAAAAAACCGTAAAAATCCATTATGTTTTAAATTAACTCACTCCTGCATAGACGAGTCCTGCTATTGTGAGGCCGAATTTTATAGAGACGGTGGGGTCTTGCTTGCCTTCATCGTGAGCGCGCCAAATGGCGCAGCACAGTAAAGCCAGTACTCCGGTTAGCAGCGCCTCGACACCAGCGGCGGCGATGACTCCTACACTACCCGGAGCGTTGCCACCCACGTTTGCTCCCGAATTGAAGGCATCTGGAGCTATCGCCATGAGTGCACCGAAACCGAGCGTAGCGCCGAAGATCTGGGCAATGACGTATGCGGCTGCCGCAATCGGTCCTATTCGTCCATCAAGTAGAGCAGCTAGAGTCACGGATGGGTTCATGTGCGCGCCGGAAGTAGGCCCAAATGCTTCCACGTTAGCTAACACGACGATGCCAAAGGCGAAAGCTGGGTGCGTGAGTGGTGGGTGCTTGCCATCCACAGGAAGTAACGCTGCGACACCAAGCAGCACGAGTAACGCTGTGGCCACCACCTCCGCGATCAGCGGCCGCCACCAGCGTCGTAACCACGCGGTTAAACCGCGCTCGGAATCTAGAGCGTGTACATCGATGTCAATAATATTTTGTTATGGCATTTAGTTATTTCGCTTCACCGCGATGGTCATTCGCTAAAAGGTGTAGTTTGATGTTCTCTTATATTAGGTATATATTAGTTACTTTCTTAAGCCTTAGTCTACTACTACCTCTTCTTAATGTCTTAGGTTTGTTATAAAATATTACATATTGAGTATATGTACATATTTTATTGCACCACTCGCCCATATCTTATACTGCATAATTCTAACCCTAAGCTACTCTGGTCTTGTCAGGATGATAAGTACGTAATTTTGTATTTCTTGTGTGTGAATTTGGTGTACAATAAAAGATTATATTTCTATTTGTGATATGAACTAGTCAATAATATAAAATTATGTTGATACCGAATGATTTCAGTCACAGCATGCATACTCAACGGAGAATAGCCAACTTCGCAGAATACTTCCAACTTTCAGACTCCGGGCTGCTACTGAGAATTTTCTGACAGAAAAACCCAGTAACTTTTTTTATTGGCCCGAACTGGGAATTGAAACCAAAACCTTCGGACTGCGGCCTCATATCTAGCCACTAGACCAACGGGGCAGTATAGAATAGTCCTGCGCAGTTGGCTAGACTCTCCCTTGAGTTGGGCCTCTGATCATTTTTATTTTTATTTAAAGTAATACCTAACGCTATCAGAACTAAACTTTGAAGTATATTTAAATTAATACATAATATTTGGGATGTTGTAATAAATAGCAAAGGCCAATAGCTGGCAGTTAGTAAAAATGGGCAAGAAATAAAATTGTTTTTTTAAGGACTTTTTGTCGCATCTTATAAAAAACACAGCATTAATAACACACACACTATTAATAATAAAATAAAAAGTTAAGCGTTGTTCGTAATACTAATAGTACTATATCGTGCATAATATTCAAGGTAATTAATTTAGTTTTGTGAGTATGTATTGGGTTTGTAGGCCTGTAAAAAGGTTATTTGTAATAACTACTATATTGCTTTATAATAATGAGAAATTCATGTGGAGGACATGCTCCGAGAGTTCCGCGGCGCGTCGAGTCGCGTGGCGAGTGCTGCCGCCTGCCGGCCGGCGGTCCCCGCGCCCGCACCGAACACACGTACCGCTCTTAGAATATGTAATTAAGGCTAAAGTGAACTTAGCGACGCCACATTTCCTGTTATTCGATATAAATATAATTACAATAGTCACCATTCGTGGGCGTTAGTTGGGTAGTCATTTACATAATTGTAATTGCTTTTATTCGATTCGAACCCGTTCACGGTCGGAGTAAAAATGTTTGTCCTAACTTCTAGGGGATACAAGAGGACCGTTGTGATAATAACGGTAATATGTGTGATGCATCATAATTATAATATCAACATTATCACATTCGTATATTAATTGCATATTTGTGCAGTACAGCAGAATTTCTTTGGTATTTTTTACGAGGTGAAGATATCGGGTTCTTAAACGAGGTGTGTTTCTATCCAATAAAACAATCAATCCATTAGCGCGTTAATAGCAATTAGCACAAACACAGTTTGCAACCTTTAATTACTTTATTAAGTTGCTGAAGAAACAATAAGCTCTAACACATGACATATACACTACACACATCACAGGACTATTATTTTTTCCGATATATTTCGAACTATATTAAAAATAGGTGACCGTAAAATATCTCGCCGGGAGCTTGCAGTGATTGTATGGAAAGCCAACACATTGCGCGTAGTAAATTACATTAAAAGTATATTATTTCGCGCGAAAGATTTTTTAAGCTCTACACCATTAATTATAATCTAACTTTATTTGTTTTTTCTTTTTATAAAAGTTCTATTTTCGGTTTTTTGAGTGTTAATTTTTGTATGTACAGTACATTTCGGACATACGGCCGATAATACTGACCGTCAGTAGGCATGACTAGCGAAGACCGGAACAAACAGAAAAAGCAATGCGGCGAGCGCGGGAGCCGCAGGGTGACTGCGGCCGCGGGCGTTCCGACCGCGGACCGCCGGAGACCGTGCGACGCGCTCGCAGCTCGAGCCCGCCCACGGCTCCGCGTTGCCGGCGCCTGCACCTGCACGCTACTGCAGAGTGCTGTTTTGCACTCGTAGTCTTCAACTCTAGTATGTATAGTGCAACTGGAGTGAGACTTTAAGTGGAAACACATGACTGACAAATATTAAAATACTCTCGAGATCGATATTCCATTCATATGAACGTAGCATTTAGCAGTCGGTATCATTTCTAAAGTGCAAACTGATATGTTTCAATGAAATTAAAAGCTTTGGCTGACAATGTCTAGTTTCCTAGAAAACCTAGTATGCTAAAGTGACCAGTGTCCCATAATGTCCAGTGTTTCATATATAGGGTCCAATCTATATGTCAAGCGTACCGTAACGTCGAGCTTTACCGTCTAGTTCTAGTTCAATACATAATTATATAATAATATATACTTACAGTAAGTAGATAATATTTTAAGGCATATGAATTAAGCTACACATATCTACTGATCTGAAATAAATACATCTTCGGTTAAATAGAAAAATCACATTAAAATTTTACAGTACAAGCATTTAAAGATTTTAATTTTGCTAAAATTAAGTTTTCGCCCTATGTTTGATTTTTGCATATTACTGCTATATATCATTTTAAAGGTACTTAGATCATAATTAAGATTGTGTGTTCATTTTAATTAATTGAATAAAATTAAATAAAAAAAGTCGTTTTTCTACATAATTGCAAAAATATTGCAACAAGTATTTTCTTTAAAATTAAGCATAGTTGTACGAGAAAAATAGTTTTATTTCAGCAAATTGCTTAAATTAAATGGGAGATTTAAAGCGCCGCTGCAGAAAAACATAATAAAATAACAATCAATAGCAAATCTGTCTTTAATCTCACAATAATGAGATTCGTCAGTTCAAACTTAAGTGTATTCATAATGTTTCAGTAAAAATAGATAACTTTAAATATTAATGTATATTATAAAAGAGGAAATATTTTGTGAACTTTAAAAAGACCTCCAGCCAATCGAGAACGGCAGAGTTTTGGAGTTTGTACTGCTCGTAGAACAGATACACCGAACTTATTTAAAAAAAAAATCTTACGCAGCCGAATTCTCTGTCTAGATCAAAATAAAATGCATGGTTATAATCTTTTCTTATACTTCCTTCGCGATTATATCTTTATAAAGGTTTTATTGCAGTTACATGTATATTAATAAACTGATGTTGCTTTTCTAAGCAATTCAAGTTCTTTGTATAGAAAAATGTCATATAAACAAATCAGTCGTGTCTCTTTCGTTTAATTTCCTCACTAGATATCACTTGTCCAAAAAATACATTCTTCTGTAAATATTTATAATAACAAACAAATTTAAATTTGAAAATGTCGTTTTAACATTTTTTGATTAAACATTATTACATAAATGTTACTTTTCTTGTATAATCGTTTCAAAGGACTTTTTTTGAAAAATGTCATTATTCCGTAGACAGAGAAACTAATAGACGCAATGACGATTTCCTTCAAGAAAGAGAACGAAAATTACGTTACAAATGGTTTAGACAGAGATAGAATTATCAAATCTTTTGTCTCTTATCGCACAACCAGTTTTATCAAGGTCGGCTACTCAAGTAGCGAAACAAACTTGACAGTTGGTGCGTTCATTGTGTTTATTGTTTAATTTGCTTATTATTAGGTTAGAAAACGATTCTAATCCAGTGAAAAGACAGAGAAACAATCCTTATATCATATCAAAGGTACAATGGTGCATTATCGTATTATTTCATATTAAAGCGATAGCAAGAAGAAAATTGCCGGCGTGTGTTTTCACGCGTAAGTACGACGGTTTTGTCCTTAAATATAGTTTCTTAGTGATTTTTATTTATGCCATAGCATGACGGAACCGTATATCGCATTAAAATCCTGAAGATAATAGGATTTTCCAGTTTTTATTCATAACCTATAATTTTATCCTATCATATCATATAAGTGCTGCCAACGTCAGATAAAAAAATGTCCCGAGTTTCGATAAAAAATATAGACTCGTCGACACTGTAAACAAATAAATATGAAGTCCAATAATAGTCTAAAGTGCTTCGTTATATGTAAATATGTTATTATAATTTATTCGTTCTCCTATTTATAATTTCCTAACGACAACATTATTTAACATTCTTTATTAATTTATTATATTATTACATTCCGAGTCAAGAGGTTAACATAGAAATATATGTAGCAACCATTCTTTATTATTAATTTAATTGAGTGTTTTAGATTTCAACATCTGAGGAGATTGCTAATGCAGTACCATATAAAGATGCTGAAGTACTATTGATAACGGAAACAAAAACAAACAATGCAACTGTTTTTGAGTATAGTTGGAAAATAAAAAAATATTTTAATTAAAAAAATGTATACTAAATATTAAAAATAGTAAAATTTAAAAACCTCGTTTTGTTTCAATTAAATCTTGAAAATTATTTATTGCCTAAAACAGGGAATGCAGTTACTACGGTAACATTATACGCACACATTGACAAACTATCTCTGTCTCAATCGCGGCTTCACGGCCCCTTGGTCTATTAGTTTCTCTGTCTACGCATTATTCCTATCAGATCAAACGCAGATGTGTTCGTTTTGTGTACAACTTGCAAATGACATAGTGACGATTTAACTAAAAATAGAATTGCTATTATTGAAATTCATGACTGAAATATATTCTATCCAAGTAGGCTTTCACAAGCACTTATGAATCATTGTCATTTTACTGGATCGAATTAAATATAATATAATAAAACTACTACCGGTTCAGACTTTATATTATATAAATGAAATGAAATACAAATGTTGCTGTCTGAAAGACACTATTATTTATTCATGTTTTTTTAATAAATGATTTAAATTTATTAATTGGCAAAGCTTAAAAATATCTCAGAATTTAAGGAGGTATAGTAACGAATACTTAGGTAAGATTTTTTGACTGTGAAGTCGGAAACTCGCCACCTTATGGGCTCGTCCTTACCTTTCGTGTCTATACAGTGATAATCACTGATTTTATCAAGAAGCTCAATGTTATTTTGAGTAATACATAACATTGTTATACAACTGTAAGTATTAGGAATACTTACTTACTTTAATCAAAAACATCCCGAAGGCAGTCTCTAGCTCAAAGTTTATAAATAGGTCGGACTGCTCTCTTTTAAATATAGTCTTTTAATATGTTACATATGTTATTATTTACCCAATAAATATGTGAGATACGTAACGTGGGCAGAGGGCCCCTGGTGACAACTGCAACTGGTCGCGGACGGGCCGCTCGCATTCATTGTGTTTATTGTTTACGCTTTACAAAGTTATCTTCACAACAATTATGTTCGACTTTATATTTTGAAATTATTTTATGTTGCATTACGATGTTAGACACGATGACAGCTTCTTATTTTAAGAGAATGTTAAAGTGTAGGTAGATAATTGTCGTATCGTATTACATACATACATATTGATGAGGTTAGACGGTTAGTGTTTGTTCGTCTTTTAGACTTAAGCCAAAACTACGACTTCAATCTACATGGGTACATATGTCTTTAAATTTGACCATATTTTTTGAGGATTGAGCTAGTGAATAATAGCCATCGCAGTCGGAACAAAAACTTATTTTGCGAACGACGGGAAACTGTAAAGAATTTATTATATTTACATCATTATACTCGGACGAGCCGCTTACAATAATTGTATTCAAATGTTACTGTAATAATTAAGTGGCACTAAGATTTTTGTTTAGTAACGATAACACTCACAATCTATACAAGTAAATAAAATTATGTGTCCGTCTGTGATTTCAAAACCTCAAAAGCCTAACATTTACCAAAACATCTGTTTTTATTATTTTAGACAACCGTTGCTATTTAATAATTTACTTTATTTTTTATATATATGATTGAAATAGGCATTATATACATTAAAATAGCAGAGGTTGAAGGATTTTCGTCACAAACTGAATTCGGCAAGGCGTAGCTGCGGGTTTTGCTTGTGTATATTATAATCAAAATGCATGGCATGTTTATATTGAAACTTTGTATTTGATTGCGTGTAATTGCGCCGGGTCGCTCTAGAAGAGTTGGGCTTAAGAAAATTCTCGCCGAAGCTTATCAGTGCCCTCGCGAGATAAAACATAGTGGGTGCTATCGCTACTCGCTTGTTGTACGATTCTACATTAAACAACCGAATAGTGACCCAGTTGAACCGGTACTGGACTAATGATAGTATTTCTCGTTTTATTGTAATATACAAATACATGTTGGAACAATCAAAGTCGTTTGAATCGGTTTTTTTTTTCGTCACGGAAATATTTAAATTTTGCAAGTCATTTATTTTTATAAAGACCTATTAATAACAAAATATCGCGTTAACCTTATCTTTCATTGTGTGAGTGTGTCTGGACACAACCACACACAGCCAAGCACAAGTTGTGTAGTTGTGACAGATATTTCAGTACTCATTTTTTATGTAAAGTATAAGTACTGTTCTTTCATAGAAAGTATTGGTATGTATATTTGGTATGTATACATGTAATAAACTTATATTTACATATGTATACATGTTTATTACGACTTGACAGCTAAAGACAGAACCCCGTCCAAAACCAGTTGCTGGTTTCAGCAATGGCCTGGTAGCCCGCACTGAAGCGTGATCATCTCACACACGCCAAAATGTCGATGCATCGCCATCCATAGGATGCAAGATGTAGTGTCTCACTTCCGCCGGTGCCCATTGATACAAAGTAATTTTGTTTGTCGGTACACTAGCTTCCTGCACAAAGCTCCACGTAGTGGCGGCAGCGACAGCAGTCAGAGCATTGTTAGTGATCGGCGACGCTAAGTAGATTATATTTATAGCTAAGTTCCATGTGACCGCTTGATGTTTCATTGTGGTTGTTAATAGGTATACTGAGTAGCAAAACTCGTGCTTTCAGAAGCGCGATTCAGTAACTCCAGTAATAATCGACGATCCCCGTCTTCTCGTACCTACTGTAGTGTCGGTACCGACACGTGTATGTTTATCATATCGCACAGTGGGCACCTATTAAAGCGAAGCGGCAGAAAATATCTCGAAAATACAATTTTGTCTAACTACATGTTATATATTATTTACTATGTTTTACCTTATTCATATTTTGAAGTTATGTCGTGCATTTTACTATATACAATTATTATTGCGTAAGATGAATAGCTAACCAGTTGTTTTGTACTAGAAAAACAGACGAAGTATACTTTACACTTGTATTACGGCGACGGGCCGTTTGGCGTGGTTGGTAGATACTTGCATTTCCCGCCGAAGGCTGTGGTGTTTCGATTCCCAGGCAGGAGAGACATTTGTGTGCATGAACATGTCTGTTTGTCCTGAGTCTGGATGTAATTATATTATATATAAGTATGTATTTACAAAAGAAAAGTAGTATATGTAGTATATCAGTTCTATCTGGTTTCCATAGTACAAGTTCCATAGAACAATGTCCCAGGATATTATTATTATAAGTAAGAAGTAAGTTACTGCGCTATGAAACGATTATAACAACAGACAGAGAACAGACTAATTCAGATTTGTCCTCGAATATTATAATTAACTTTCCGCGTATTATTTTATACGTACGTAGTTATCTACTAGTTACGTACGTGATAATATTACAAATTTCAATTACGTGAATAGCAACGTGTTCGTGTGTGTAGTAGAGGCAGTAAAATAGATATTTATCTACAATAATTAGCGTTATTACAAGAGGTCGTGGGATATGTATCGAATACATATTCTATAATTAATTATTATTAATGTCTGTACATTGATTGTATTTATATTATGGGTGTTTACTTTGTTTGACTTTAAAATTATTGTTTATTTTATAATAAGTATTCGTTTCTTTTAGAATACTTATGCGAATAAGAGATGATATTTATAATATTATAATAGTTGACTAGCTACCCATCTCTCAATTTTCAATTCCAGAAGTCATAATTTTTGTCCAAAACTCATCACTCGTTTTATAATTTCAAGGAATATGTATATAGATAGTTTCGTTTCATTTATATATAAATATATGCACTTTTTGTATCTGTGTTAATCTTAATATTTACTTGTCATAACAAATGCATCTATTTATTGTATAATCAGTCCTCTGCCCTAAGTACGTCTAACGATAAGGCCGTCGGTTGGACAGTCACACTCAATTGAGACGCTGGTAAATTTCCTGATTCGTTATAGTATAGATCAGTATAGTATATCTTAGTATACTAGTTTATACTCGAGTCAATCAGTTTAACAAGTTGTCATTAATGGAATAGTTTCAGTATCAGTAACAACATTAATTCCACATTAGTTCCACGTAACAAAATTAGTTTTTACGTGACCCATTCACATATTTATGATATTATACGGTATTTACTTCATTATTTATTTAACAATTCTCCTAAATGTTATAGTTAATTAATGAAAAAAAATATTCCAACATTGTTTTTTCCTTACCAATAATATATAAGTAAATAACATCTAATTCATTATTATTGTTAATCAATTATTTGTCAAATTATATTTTATGAAATGAAAATATGTATGCTAATATGTTTTTAAATGAATGAGTTTTAGAATCAACTGTAGTATGTAGAAAGATAAAAATATGATATATAGTTTTGCCAAAACTCGTTTATAAAATGAAAATCAGTTTCGCGATACATGTGGAGTTTAAACGAAGGTTTTACTAGCGAATCCCTTAGTGTTGCCTCTTTTGTGCTATCGTGAAAATGAAACTTAACCCACAATAATTACCAATATGAAAGTAAATCGTTTTTTATTAAAGACAAATATAAGAAAGAAGACACAAAACAAATGAAAAGAATATCAAATTAAATAAGAAAGAGAGAGAGAAACTTAAAACATAACCACTGCTACGTTTTTTTTTTATAGTTAGGTGGACAGGTAAATGGCCTCCAGATGTTAAGTGGCCACCACCGCCAATAGAAATGGGCCACACAAATATTAACCATTATTTGTATCGCCAATGCGCCATCAGCCTCGGGAACGATGGTAACATGTCCCTTGTGCCTGCAGTTACGCTTGCTCACTCACTCAAACTGGAACACAACAATATTAAGTATTGCCGTTTAGCGGTAAAATATGTGATGAGTAAGTGGTACCTACCCGCCTACAGTCGGGCTTGCATAAAGCGCTACCACCAAGTATATCTGTATGTATACTGTCATAGTACGCCGGATGAAAGATGAAGCAGTTGATGATTATTTTCCAGCTCGTACTACTCGTTTTTTTTTACCACTTTCGCAACCTCCCACAACCAAACCCACGGCGGGCGCGACAGCTGACGCTTGGTTCACTTATTAGTCATTCGAGTTCTATTGAAAATGATGACAATCTATCGGCTTAAAATCACTACCTAAAATGCAACGGGCCCCGACTAAAATGATTATTTATAGGATTCTAAACAGAAGAAGCAATCCAAAATAGTTGTAAAAAAATGTTATAAAAAGTATGTAAGTTGAAGGATGCTTAAACTCTTTGGCTATCCTCGGCACAAAACCCAATATACAATAAGCTTTGTTAGATACATAACCCACGGCTCATCGAAGATTGACTTAGACTCAATGAACATTCCAAGATCTTTAACAATACCAACTCTCGAAGTTATATTTCCGTTTAAATTCATACCCGAATAGTTTTCTAGTAAATGTTACACTTGTAATGTTTAATGATATGGAATTGTTGCAAAGATTAAGTCGATCTAAGTAATCTACATATCTATACAATCATTAGTCACATTTATTGTTTTAATTATGTTATTATCATCAGTATTTTATAGAAATGTGAAGTGCTTAAACTTGTTTTATGTTACTCATACATTCATGTCATATATACATTAAATAATAAAACTGGATGGTACAAGAATAAAAGATGAGCAGTATCCTTTAATGGTACCTGCTCGGCTACGATTATTAGGTTCGACTCTATATGACCTACGAGTACCTAACTCGTAGAAGGTCGCCATGAACATCGATGTACTTTAATTTTTTAAAGTCATGATTAAACATAAATATGTCTTCACAAATCCATCAAATATTTCTTTACAAAAAAACAATAAACACCAACAATAAAAATGTATCCTTAAACTTGAAACTTTTATTTTGTTACGTATCAGAAAATATAAGGATATTCGTATAAAATATAAGTAATGTAAGTATAAAATAATTATTTAAACAAATATTTGTATTAACTAATCCGTTATTTCTAGAGTCGCTGTCAACCAAAACAAAGCAAGGCAAACCGATATACTTAGATATAATACAACATGGCACTACAGCTCCGTCTGTCTTTTTTCCATCAGATTCTCAATCGGCTTAGATAACACGTAACTATAGTTACAGGTAAACAAGTAGTATTCACCTAAATTAACGTAACATAACCAAGCTGTACTAATACTAACAATAAACTAATAACTAACAAATTAATATAAAACGGTATGTTATCAGCTTACCTAGAGCTTTTGTTTGGTTATTTTTTTTTAATATCGTTAGTTACTCAGTTATTACAACAAATTAATGTTCTATAAAAGTAACTTTTCTTGTCGTTTCCACTTTTTTAATAAGTTTGTATTGTTCCCAGGGAAGTGGTATGTCGCTTGTTCAGTTTTTTTTACTTTTGTTTAAAATTCATTAAGAAATTTCAGACAAAGAAAACTGCAAGTTCCCTGGAAACAGGGTTAGACCCTAATGTTGTCACGCCATGCGTTAATATATTCGATCGAAGCAGCGTCGTTGTCGCGTACTTTCAGAAAAAAACAAATTTACTTTAATATTTCTCGAACGTTTTGAAACGATTTTAAATTCTTTATTATTTTCCGAGTTAGAAATCTAACTTGTTTTCTTGTTTTTAATATGAGTGGTAATGCCTAACTTGCAAAAATTTTCGATTAAAGCGATATTTTTTTTCAAAAGTAGTAAGGACGAAGTCTGAAGTTTTTAAGAACAAGTTGAAATTTGCATACATCCAATAATATATTTAAAACAAGGCCGTAATAATATACACTTTGTTATCTTCATAATATAATTTTAAATTAGCAAATTGAACGCCGAGGGAACCAGCGAAATAACGCTACGTTTGGGCTTCTTGCGGGCGGCCGATGTTAGGCGGAGTCAAGAGCGTGCTTATCGGCGGGGCAGTGGGCTATCGGCAGGCTATCTGCCGCGGTGATTGCTAACGCAGGACTTGACAACTAACCATTTATTTTACGACTTTCATTTAATACTTTATTATCTAATCGACACGAAAATGAATTTGAACTATAATATAACAAGGGCACTTTTTTAGTAGACATAATTTTTGTTCAAATAATTACAATAACTTAATATTATAAAACTTCAAAATAGCCGCTAATAGTTAATAGTAAGTTCACATAGTATTTCCATTTCTTTAACCACAATTTAACGATTGTCATGCACATTGCACATGACACAAGGAAAGGAAACGTGGTGGAGTAGGCTCTCATCTTTATGTAAAAGAGAAGAGGATGCCTTTGCACAGCCGTGACTTGCATGCTTGCATTTACGGGTTTTTACTTTAGTCTTTGTTTTAAAATATTTTGTGTACAATATTTCCACTTTTTATTTCCGCCGAAGTGTATTATCGTTTAAAAACTTATCAAATCGATGTTTGTACCACTCAGGCAAGGTCTATAAAACTAATTGAATAATATCGATGTAAAGTCCCCCATCTCGATCCACAAGTGTTACTGTGAGCATGAGCTGACTGCAGCGAGAAATAAACAAGCGAATGACTTAATAAATCATAAATTTCTAAACTTTGTTTTAGTAATATTTGAACGGCAGCAATAGTCAAGTATTGATAAATATTCGTTACGTATAAAGAAATACCCTCCGTACTTTACGTCTGACCTGTTTATTTAAAGTTCGTAACGAATAAATAAAAATGTTAATCATAAACATTAACCTCTTAGGGAACATTTACAATATAAGCAGAAGTATGTGCGAGGTAACGATCCAAAGATATAAATTATATTTTGCCGCGTGAGGGCAACGTGTTTGTAGCTGGCGTCGACTCGGAGGTCGGGTTCGAACTATGGCGGGCGCATTTGCAATAGATCCAACCTAATATTATGAAACCGTTGAGGTCCGACGGATGTAGGTCACAAAGAATGAATCATAAGTTGGACGAGGAGTTATGGGATTGTGGCTCGGGTAGGTTCTCTTTTGCAGTTCTCTTGGGACAGCAAGATCCTTTCATTTTGTTTTCGTTGTTAAAGAGTCACGTCGAATAAATGATTCGATAAAATTGTTCAGTTGAATTGTCTGAAACTTTAGCTACCTATTAAAGATAGTCTGTAAAATTATGATGATTGAAAGTTTATAGGAACAAAACAAAGTTAAAAAAATGTACAATTTCAGAGACCTAGAAATCCAATTTAAGTTGAACTCAGATCTATATGATCAATCATATTAAATAGGGCTCAGCTTATGCTGCTATATGTCGATTAACTCGCCCATGCGTAGATATATGTCTATCTTTTAAGTTTGACTATAACCTTTTGTATAGTAATTAAATTTGTTCTAAGATAATGCATTATTTGCAGTCGTTTTTATAAAATATTAATTCTTATGAAAGATATCGAGATAAGACTATAGACTTAATACTTTTTATAGTTTTGACATATTATTACAACGGGTAGTTGAGTGGGTTGTTTGAAAATACTCATGCATACACACGTATTTATTTTCGGTTTGTAAATAACTCTATAAGTTAAAGTTTATAGGTTAGGTAGGTATTTCGTTTCAATGCCGCATACATATTTTTTCATGGTTTTGTTAAAATTATACTTAGTCGGTTAGTTTGAAAAGTAAAGTAAAGCCTTAAATATACGCAAATAAAAATTCAAATTAGTTACTGTACAAATCGTTACCGAGTGGAATGGTGGCAAGAATGCTAGCAGCATTTCCCCTTTGAATCGCAATTTCGATTCTCTGGGTGAAAAATGAATCAGTTAGTCGGTTAGTTTGTAATAAACACTTATTAAAAAAAACGGACTTACGTTTTTGTTTTGCAAGGAAATTCAAAGAAAATTGTGTTTACCTGCAAACGGATAGTTTGCAGTCACAATAAATAAAGCACAGAGAAATACATTCAAGTATTTTAGAATAGATTTAAGGATTTTTTTTCTCATATATGATTCCAATTGTATGTTGCCATATCTATATCCGGGTGCGGCAAAAACCGAATAAATACTAATATCCCACGAAAATAAAACTAATAGTGTATATTCTGAAATATTATATGTCTGCTCTTAGTGTTTTTTAAGCTATACGCGGGTGAATCCGCGGGCATCGTTAGTAATGATAATAAAAACAATGCATTTTAAATTATGCGGAATTGGTTAACAACAAATAATTTAGTTTCAGACTTCCAACAAAAACTCAAAATGTTGAGCTAATGGATATCTCTAGTTTAAATGATACCGTTCTTTCCGTATCTTTAGGAATTACTTTAGACTCAAAGTTTCACAGTCAAGTTCCCAGACTCAGCTCAGCACCATGAGGTTAGTCGGACAGATTACTCACATTGATACACATTGTTCGATTAGTATAACTACCTATGTATGTGTTGGCCATTTTCATAGTATGTAGCTTAGATCATTTTCCATTTACCAATGAACAAATTGAAAGCTCAAGTTCAACAGCTTACATAAAATATATATTCGATATTTTAACATTTAATTATTGAGATATTTGTGTAAGATGACATACTCGTACGTTATCACAGCTCGGATATCGCGGTGCCGCGTCCTCGCCTCTGTATTCCAATTATTATTATAGTATTTTCGTACAAAATATTATTTAATTCTGTCGTGAGCGTTTAATATAGAAGTTGCGTAAGCTTCGCTCTCGAGTGTCCTCAAGTTCCCCCGCGCAGATCTACTGCGTAGTGGCGCTCGAGCATACGAGTATAAGCATATCGACGGATGCAATATTACATGATATGTGCCTTTTGTTTATTTTTTCGTAAACTTTAAATCCATATTTAAAATGAATGACATACTTGGAGCAGGCAACAAGGCTGCGAAGCAACGACAACTTTGTAAAGATAGTGTTTTTCTAATTATTTCTCGAACTAGGTGACGATAAAGTAAGTGATGGCATCAGTATAAGTACAACTCGATCCGATGTATTTTATATAAAACCAGACAATAGTCCGTCAGTGCACGATTCTCCTCACGGTGATTTCATGGACAGAATTTATTTTCGCACACAAGCTGGAAGTAAAAAACGATATTAATGCAAAACCAGTTTTTGCATAAATTACACGAGTTTAGTATATCATTATGTAGTCGATGTATAAAAGAGTTACGACATCGAGGTTATCAGCCAGTCCGAGCGAGCGTTTGTGACATCATATTTGTTCATTTATCGCAACGAATCGTCATCATTTAAAAAATATATTTTAATTTTTATATAAAATAACACTTAACTTGTTCATATTAATGCAAATCATAGTTTTAATGCAAAAAAAAAAAACTTCATTCAATAAGGCTCCGACAAGGTTCCTGTAAATTAGCTAGGAACTCCCGTGTTACTTTCGACATATTATTTAAATAAAATAAAATTTATTCACTCTTCATGTAAATCTACAAACTTTATGTTCACGATTTTTTATCAACTACTTGAATATTATTATAATCTTCTATAGAATATCATTGACATAAGAAACTGAAAATGCTTTACGTATATATTTTTTTGAGTGTAATGCACTAAATTACTAACTTATATCAATATTGTTACATGAGCACCTGAGATGAAAGGAGAGTGTTGTTTACCAATACGTTTGCGTCAAAATATGCCTGTCATTTCCTTATTTGATACCATACTATCTTCACACAGCAACTTACCACAAATAATGGTCAACCTTTCTCGACTTTCATATCCATCTTCATTAATCCGTCTTAAGAGCCTTAAGATAATGGTTTGCTATTGCCTCTTATCAATCAAATATGTAGCAATTCCTTCACAGTTAAAGATGTCAAATTATGAAATTCCCTGTCTTTTGAAATTTTGACAAGCTGAATCCATACTTTGCGTATACTGAATCCGAGGTGACCCAGTGGCACCCGAGCAAGCACCACTGATTTGTTTTGATTCATCAAAACATCTTTAGGAAACCTGCATGTGTCGGGTGACAATTTTACAACATATTGGGGAACAAGGATAAAGATCTTCCTAAGAGGAGAGGAGCCCTTTGCCTAGCTGTGTAAATTAACAATGCGATAATCTACTTTAACTATAATATGTGTAGACTAGACTAGACTGCAGTAACAATCACAAACTAGTAAAAATAGTTATTCAGCGAGTTGTCGCCAATGTTACACAATCGCAGGCGTATTCGAACGAAACTATTCGATATAAGATTTCACAGCGGTCACATTTACATTTAAAATTTGGGAATATGACAACATTATTTTACACGCTTATTAGTGATCGAAAGGTTCACGTCTTTATTTTGAGCATTCTTGGAGGCATTCTTAAAAGAAAAAACCAGTGACGACTTTATTTGCGCCCGCAGCTTTACAATGTCGTCGTCGATGTCATACAATACGCATTATACCGCACAGCTATTTAAATTATGAATTGTTTTTAGAGATTGTTGTGTTTTGGTTTTTTTTTAAGTTATTTTATTTTCTAGCGATTTTTACTTAATTAATTACTAACCACCCACTCATCACATGTTCTACCGTTAATAAATGTATTGACTCATTCGCGTTATATGATATTCCCGTCCGGTCAGTAACGAGCTTCTCATACTCCTGTAATAATTGTTATTCGGAAGGTTCGCATTTCGAAAATGTTCTTAGTCGTTTAATTACGTTCAAGTCAAAAGTTCTTATTATTATAAAAAAATACTTTAGTCGTCCAAGTTTCTCTCGCATTATAGAAGAAACGTCAGCACCGAGGGGCAGCTCGGTAGACTCGCGTGACTTTTCACACGTAGTGCCGCGCCTTGTGCGGCGCCGGAGCGGGCGCGTGCGGGCCGGGCGCGGGCGCGGGGCGCGCGCGGCGGCGCGGGGGCGGCGACGCGTCGCGCGCGGCCGCGTCCGGCGGCGCGCGCCACGCGCACGCGTACAGCGCCGCGCTCGCGCACGACCCGCACAGCGGCCCCACCACGTACACCTGCGGGGGAGAACGAGAGAGTTAGATCTAATGGGCCATTTGAGACGGGCGAGCTTACGTTTCAGTCGTCACGGGAAGATGAAGATAAGTCTTCAAAGAATAGGCAAAGAACAACAAGTAAGTAAATGTAGACAAGGAGTACCAATAAACGATTTATAATGAGATATAATTTATGAGCCAACATGGTGGGTAGAAGATGTGAAACTTAATTGAAGACCAGAAGAAAAGTACCGACTAACTCCATCGAGCGTTCACGTGTCTAGAGTTTATTTTTCAATTCATCGCGTGCTCGCCAGTGACGGCTCCCACTACACACAGTAAAGGCGAGCGGTGTAAATGAATAAGCTTTTATTAAACCACCATATTAAGAAAGAGATTTATAAAAAATGTAAAATCGATTTAATAATTAACTACCCAAAGAGCTTCCCATTCTCCACTGAGCAACGCTGGCGCGAAGCTGCGTACGGGGTTCATGCTCGCGCCGGTTAAGTCACCCTGCAAATAGCCAAGTAATCTTCTTACACCTCTATATATAATTGCTATTAAGCGGTCTCCTCAGTTCAAAATACATATGATTATAATTTATAATATACAATATTTAAAACGATATAAAATTTAAAATATGTTCGTCATTTTGACTCTTCGTACGGTAGTAAAGCCATGTTGGGATACACAATGTACACTCACGGCAGTCAACGACAGTGCGGCGACGATGAAGCCGATCCGCAGAGGCCACGAGTCGATGAGGTGTCGGTTGCGCGCGTCCCACGACGCCAGGTTGGCGAGCGCCAGGCACAGACCCAAGAGAGTCTCTATCGCCAAGGCCTACCATACAGATAAACAACAATTACTTTAAAAACAACTGTACTTGTTGTTGTATTAAATTACAGTTTGTTTACGAACAAAAATATTAAAAAAAGAAATATTATTATATACAACAAAATATTTTCTGTTCATATACTCATCCATATCCGTTTAGCGGTTTTGCGTAATTAGTTGCAAAATATAGAACTTTCTAACATAAGTAACATTTCTATTATTTTATTATAAAAAAACAGCTCTTCGTTTGTACTTCACCTGATAAATAGAGATAAAGCTTGCGGGCTTAGTGACGCAAGTCCGCCCGACTGGCGACGCAAGCAGGTGCAGTACCCCGGCACCTAGCACTCCTCCTACCAGCTGTGAAACGCACATAATTATCGCTCGAAGCGTAGAAACTCTTCCAGACAGAGCTGCTGCCAACGTGACAGTAGGATTCAATTGAGCTCCGGAAACGTGATCGAAGCACTGCACGATGAGCGCGACCAGGAGGCCTGCCGTGAGGGAGCGTTGCAGCAGCGACGTGTGCGCGGCGTCCGCAGCGTTTGAGGCGCAGTCAGGCAAGCACGACAACAGAACTAGAAGGGCCGTGCCACAAGCCTCCGCCGCCGCGACTCGCCACAGCTCGCAGCGGGACTCGGGATTGTCACACCCACGCCATTCCACACCGTCCAGTGGTCGCATCTCCGCATCACCTAGCATTTAATACTTTGTACATTATTGTATCTATAAGTAGTTGATTCGTACCCAAACTCATGTTGATGATATCAAATAAAATGCCTTATGATGTAGTATATAAATAGGAAAGTTCTTACTATCACAAATGTGCTGGCTGGTATACGGAAAACAAGGGAGACAGAAAAAATTGAAAGATTAAAAAGAGAAGGTAGATAAGATTTCATACGAACACGTATTATGTTGATTGTGAAATTATATAATTTATTTCGTAAATCAGTCGCTGCGATGCTGCTGTTTTTTATTTATTTATTTGACAACGCCAACAACTATAACTGAATATACATAATAAATCAAAGGTCAAATACATATAAATAAGTGTATAGATGATTGCCTAATTTATAAAGGTAATCTGAAATTTCTTAGTGTAGTCAACATCTTTTAATAGTAAATAGTGACATATTATTATAATATTAATTACATTTTTGTCAATACATTAAGAATAAGTTAAATTTGCATTAAATCGATTTTAAATTTTATTTGCACATTAAAAAGTATATATTATACAGTCATACTTAATAATAATAATGTCCTCCAGACCGATTTTGGCCACGGCGGCCAATCTCAAGAGAGATTAGCCAACTACGCAGGAAATATTATAGTGCATAAGTGTGTGCGCAAACACAGGTGCACTCTCTATTCCCTAACTCTCATAATCTGATGGAACGGCAATCCGACACGACCGGAAAGAGTTCAGGCGCAGGACCAACGGCTTTACGTGCTTTCCGAGGCACGGGAGTGCCTTCACACACTTCCAACTTCCAAACTCCGGGCCGCTACTGAGAATTTTCTGATAGAAAAACCCAATAACTTTTTATTGGCCCGACCTGGGAATTGAACCCAGGACCTCCGGGTCTGCAGCGTTATATCAAGCCACTAGACCAACGAGGTAGTCATACTTATTAAGTTACTCACATAGTAGGTAAGCATCAAGACCTATCCACGTCGTCTACCCATTCGTACTAATTAATTAATTATAACAAATTAAAAGATATATTTTTGAAGTGAACAACTATTTTAAAGTGTATTAGATACTCAAGTTTAAATGTGCTTGATAAAAACTAAAATAATAAACATTAAAACTTAAAATTAACGAAAATATCGAAATAATTGGTGTAAACTAGTGGAGTGGCCAGTGTGTTGTATAAAACGCGTAAGCGACACGGAATACACGGCGCTTACGACGTTTTGGACGTGACATTTTTTATAAAGCAAAGTAATACTTTGCAGTGTTTCTTTTTGTTTACCTACCTCACATTATAAAACAAAATGGATTGTAAACAATGTATGGATATGTTAAAACCTGAAGTATCTATTAAATGCGTTAGATGTCAAGGTAACTTCCATCACGAATGTATTGGATTATCAGAAGGTGATTTTAAGAAAATGTTGCCAATGAATAAGGCCAAATGGAAGTGTCCTAATTGTAAAATTACTAAAAAGATTGGTCAAAGCAGTCCCTAGGAGCTGACCGCGTCTCAACCGCATTCTATTTTAAACGTTGATGCAAACTCTTTAATGTCTCATTTCGATGAGCGTTTTAATAGATTAAGCTCAACTATCGAGACATTCAAAACTTTTATAACTGAGGAATTGAAAAAAGTTACTGATACGGTCAAGAAGTGGACTGAAAGAATTGTAAACATCGAGTCATCTGTAAAAAGTGTTAATGAAAGAATAGATAATTTTGAGGTCGAATTATCTAAAATCCATAGTTTGCAAGCGGAAGTAAATAACTTAAAGACATTGATCAAGGACTTAAAGGAAAGCCACAGTAAGAATGAGCAATGGGTTCGGCGCTCTAATATACAGATTAATGGCATACCTCAAAAAAAGGGTGAGAATTTAATAAATATAGTTAAATTACTTGCTGAAAGATCAAACTTTAAATTGTGCCCTGATACTGACATTGACTTTTTTACTCGAGTTGCCACCAAAAATGATTTAGACATTAAAAAGCCTAAACCTATTATTGTGAAGATGCAGGCTCGATATAAAAAGGATGATTTCTTGTCATCACTTCGCAAATTAGGAAGCATCAAGGCGTCTGACATTGGATTTCCAGGGGTGCAAAATCAAATATATGTTAATGATCACCTCTCCACCCGTAACAAAGCATTATTGAGAGAAGCCAAACGTCTTTCTAAGGAAAAAGGTTATGTCTATTGTTGGGTCCGGAATTGCACGATTATGGTACGAAGAACAGATAACTCGCCAGTACTCCACATTACATCTGAGGAATCTTTAAAAAAAATTTCATAAGCGTTAACTCGTTATTTAATATTTTTTTTTACTTACTTAATTTATTATAGGCAATCGTTATATTTTTTATATTCTTATATTTTTATGTAATTCTTTGCATTATATCATACTTTATACCTTATAATCGAATTAAGTTTGATAAAATTGCTATGGTTGTCGGCTTGCTATGCTTATCGGTTGTAGTTTAAATCTTGTGATAAGTTAATTTTACTTCTTCTATTTAATAAAAATAAGCCTAGGGGTAATTGCTCAGATATTAGTACTCTAGTTAAGTATTGGATAATGTTATTCGAAAACTTTAATTGGATAATTCGTAATAAACAGAATGCATATTTGTATATTTTTCTATATGCGCCATGATTTTGAAAATTTTTTACCACAACGTTCGTGGTTTACGTACCAAGACAAAACAATTTTATCTTAATGTATTAAATCATAACTATGACATTATCTGCCTAACAGAAACGTGGCTTTTGGAAGGTATTTTTGACGAGGAATTATTTGATACCCGATATACTGTATATCGTAATGACCGTAAATATGACTGTCTTGATATGGAAAGAGGGGGTGGAACATTAATAGCTATTCGTAAGGAATTTTCTGTAGACATGTGTATTAAAGAATTTTCACCAACTCATCCTCATGTCGATATTACATACTTAAAAATTATATTGCGGCACAATTTACCACATAAGTCAATATTTCTTTTCTGTTGCTATTTTCCACAAAATTGTTACCAGGCTGAGTCACAATCGGAATTTTTCGAGTTTGTTTCTGACTTAATTATTCATCATCCATGTCAAGACATTGTGATGGTGGGTGATTTTAACATAAGTAAATCGGTTTGGTTATATAGTGATGATAACAGCTCTCTTAATATTTCAAATCCTTCTGTAGATGATATAACATATCAGTTATCTGCATTTATAAATTTTACAAGCTTGCGTCAGTTTAATCACGTTCTTAATGTAAACGGTAGGTTATTGGATTTAATTCTTTCAAATTTACACTGTGATGTATCTCGTACCGCCCCTTTATCTGAACCAGAGGATGCCCACCACCCTGCTCTCTGTCTTATGATAGATATTTGTTCAATTGAAAGGAATTTAAGACCTAATAGGCGTATTGTTCGTTTATATCATAAGGCTGACTATGAGGTTGTTAGTGCTGAATTAAACAAAGTTAATTGGGAGCTTCAGTTAAATAATAAAAATATAACCGAAGCAGTTGATATGTTTTATCAAATCGTGGACCAGATCATACAACATTTTATTCCATCAAAAGTAATTACTGAAAACAATAAATATCCTTGTTGGTACTCTCGGACACTAATTACCTTAATAAATAAAAAATTAAAATGGCATAGGAAGTGGAAAATTTATGGACGAATATATGATTACAATAAATTTTCGGACCTTCGGGCTCAAACAAAAAATATTGAAACTGATTTTTACAATTTATTCGTAGAGAGAGCAGAACAGAATATATATTTTAATTCTAAGCATTTCTGGACTTTCATAAAATCTAAGAAAGGTCATAACAGTCTGCCGGATACTTTATATTATAATAATGAATTCAGTTCTGATGGACAACAAATCTCGAATATGTTTAATCACTTTTTTAATTCTGTTTTTGAATTGGATTCAGGGTCCATGTCGATCATATACAACATAACAACTCTTGCAATCAGACAATAATAAATTCAATTGAGATTACTAATAACAAAGTAGAGCATTATCTTTCAAAGCTGAATATATCTAAGGGTAGGGCCCAGATGGCCTACATCCTATTTTTCTAAAAAATTGCAGCAAGGCACTTTGCACTCCTTTAACTATTCTCTTTACAAAGTCCTTGAACACGGGTTGTATGCCACAGGAGTGGAAGAAATCTTTAATCACACCTATTTTTAAACAAGGCGATAAAAATAATGTTAAAAACTACCGTGGCATTTCAAAATTGTCTGTGATTCCTAAAATGTTTGAAAAAATTATTTTTGATACCTTGTTTCCGTTATTAAGGCCTTTACTTATACCAAATCAACATGGATTCATCAATAAACGCTCAACTCAGTCAAATCTTTGCGAATTTCTTGATATAGTATTGAAAGCTATGGAAGATGGTCACCAGGTGGATGCCGTGTACACCGATTATTCGAAAGCTTTTGATAAAATTTCTCATAATCTGTTGCAAAAAAAACTAGAAAACATCGGTGTACACGGCGATCTTTTGCGATGGTTGACGTCCTACCTTCGTGATCGTACTCAAGCTGTCGCAGTTAAAGGGTTTACTTCTACTTTTGTACCTATAACATCCGGTGTGCCTCAGGGTTCCCACCTTGGTCCCTTATTATTTAACGTCTTTATCAATGACTTAACATGCTGCTTCTTAAACTCACAGTTTTTACTCTATGCCGATGATACAAAAATTTTCAAAGTTATAAGAGATAACCAGGATTGTATCGAACTCCAAAATGATCTAAATAGGTTAGGACAGTACTGCAAATCTAATGGTTTACAACTAAATTTGGCTAAATGTTGTATTATAACATTCTCAAGAAAAAAAATGCAACATTCTTTCAGTTATTCAATGTTTGGTGTTAAATTGCGAAGGGTAACTGAGGTACGGGATCTTGGTGTACACCTTGATAGCCGACTCGTGTTCGATAAGCATATTGAAAAAATTACTTTAAAATCTTACCAAATGTTGGGCTTCATCTCAAGGCAAGGTACTGACTTTAGGAACCCTAATACACACATTATACTTTATAATGCTTACGTTCGGTCACACTTGGAATATGCATCGACTGTATGGAATCCATGCTATGCTAAGTATATTCAAGCAATCGAAACAATTTAAAATAAATTTCTTAAAAAAATAAAATATAAATTTGGTCACGATTTGCCTACTCTACTGTCCTTGAAAACTAGACGAGAACATAGAGACCAATTGTTTCTATTTAAAATTATTAACAGCCTTATAGATTCGCCTTATCTCCTAAATAAAATATTATTTAACTGTCCTCGCTTAAGTGCTCGGTACAAAGCCACTTTCGCAACTCCAAATCATAAAACAAATAATTACAAAAATAGTTTTATAGTAAGATCGTGTATCAACTATAACGATAAATATAACCACATAGACTTGTTCAGCAGCAGTCTCAGTAAGTTTAACTCGATACTTAAAAATAATTAGATTAAGATTTGTTAATAACTTTTTTTTCCTTTTTCATATTTCACATGATATAAGTTTGGTTTATATACATTTTTACACTTGTTAGTTTTTTTTTTTAATTACCATACATTTAATTTTACTGTTTTATCTCTTTTATATATACGTTCACTTCCAGATTAATTATTTGTGGAAACTGTATTGGCATGTGTGTTATTTAAGGTTTATAAGTTTTATGTAATATAAAATATGTTGTTTTTTTTCACTTACAAATAAATAAATAAATAAATCAACAGTTCACCTCAGGCTTAATAACTGCTACGGATCTAAATAATACAAGGTATCAAATAATTTTATAAATATACGTTATAGTTTTTTTATTCAAATTAAATATATTTTATCTATTTCTAAAGCGAAAGGACTTTACAATAATGTCGGTCGTCGAAAGCTCTAGCTTCTAGCTAGAGCTTTCGACGACGCTGACGACGATGACGCTGACATCCTTGGACACCTCAAGCATTTTTACTCCGATTACTTAGACGCCGTGGCAAATTGATGGAAGAATTATAGCAAGAACTATGCAGTCACAAGATTAATACATCTAGTGCTTATCGTAGTTACCGCCTCTTACGATGAAATACAGACCAAATGGAATCGAGTTAAATAAGGTAATTGTGAGATTAATATTATATTATATTTACTTGATGATAACAGGAAACGTGTTGTAAAATATTACCTCGTAGCCAAGTTCATATTATACGATTTATCTTTACACAGATTTATCATACGCAGAGTTTACATGATTATGTAATACCTCATTAACTTCAGTTTGGAACATTATACACCAAAGGTGTAGACACAGGAAATCATTTACATTAGCAATAAATTAACGTACTTGCAGGTATATTTTTAATAAGTTATTTGAAACTATAAACAACAATATCCTTGCGATCTTGTTAGAGAACCAGAAGCAGAGTATGATCGGTGCGTTCTTTTAATGTTTTATTTTTTTATGTATACTTAAATGCGATTGCATGTAATTATGTACACAGTTACCTCGAAGTGCGCCATCCGTCTTAATTTTTTTGCTAGAAGCTAATTTTAATTAAATAAATAACATTGTTTGTTCAATCATTGTTGAAATTGGGAATATAATAATAATGAAAATCTTCAAATCGATTTTAGATGATTCGTTCAACGACATTACACCATTGCTCGATAGTTGATTTCAGTAATGCGCTGCGCAGAAACTTTTCTTACAAGGCTCAGTTATACAAAATCGAGAAGATCAAATAAAAACTGTAAAACATTCAAGAAGAATATGCTAAAATGGACAGAAAGACAACATGTCCAGTGATTGGAATAAAATTATATTCCAGATTGTGAACACTATTAAAACCTCGTCGTTCGTAACATGATAAGTATACTAAAAGCACTTACGGTCCAACATGACAGGATGCGGTTCCTCCATGACGTGATGTAGAGTTACTATTATCTCTTGCAATTTATTTTGAAGAATATTTCACTTGCGTGTTTTCTAACACAAAACCCAGGTTGATTAATGAACAGTTGTCACATATGTGTTTATCACCACACACGGTTGCAGTATATATAGGTAATACAGACACTATCGTGTGAATTACGACTTGATTATGTTTGTCCTGGGTAGTGCGGCGTTACAGCGCTCACCGGCCCAGGCTGGCTTATCAGCCGCGTATAGAAAACTAAGTTTAATATTTGCAGATCCTAGCACCTATCTTCCTATACAAGTCTATACAAAGCAAGCTATTTGCTTTTGTCACTAATTTTAACAGCATCACAAATATGGTTTGCTTAGCGTGATTAAAGAATGACTCAGAACTGTTTGTACATATATACACATTGACGATAATAATATAACTATAGAGTATAGGTATATACTTAGGCTTTTAAAAACATGTTTTTTATTTGCGTGTGCTGATTATTCCTATAAGCAGTACATAGTTGGTGGTTTAGCCGTTATAGGTAGGTTGTTTGAAAATATCCTAAATATAATAAAATTAATATGATAAAATTAACTACATGGTAAGTTTTAATTTAAGTGCACAATAATATCAAGTTAAATATTTATTAATTTAATGAATTATTCAAATGTGTAATCATTAGATTTTTGGTGTATTTTGAATATTTATTAAATAAAATTTACATTTACTGAATATTACGAGACATACATTGCACACGAAATCTATTATTAAATGGCCTAAACACCAAAAACCACACAAAACCAGACTACATAATCTTGCGCGCACTGAGGAATGTTGTCCTGTACCCCAGACCACAAGTACCTACGCAAAATTTCATGATTTTCGGTTGAGTAGTTAAAGACGTGAAATTGTAACAAACAAATCAATTTCGCATGTATAGTCAATTAAGATTCTTTAGTACCTACGCTCGAATTTTTTTTTTTTTATTACATTAATTTTTGTTTTGATTTGTAAGCTTTCATGCTAGTATCAATTTTTATGAAATCAAATAAATGTTCTTTTAATCGCCCATATGCTTATAAATTAAGAAGTCGAAGTGTTTCGTGACTCACCACTTCACACTCGTCACGTCATCAATAAGTCAATAACGCGCATAACAACTGCATTGCTCGTATTTAAGGAATACTTAATAATATAGCTTATTCCAACCACAAGAGGAGTAAACCCCACAAAAACAACTTTGACACCGATATCAATTGACGCGATATCATTGGTCGAGATTTTGAATAAGTAATCTATAAACTCGCGAAAAAAATGGCGTTTTTAATGTCTTTGTAACCCGAACTTGGAAAGTTAAATTAATGTGATTTTAACTAGATAAGTGGAATAGTGTTGTATTATAAATAAAGATAAAAAAGAACTGTTTATAGTGCGTAATACAGCAGAACAATTAGAAAGTTTGTAAATCTACGATTTGTTTCCTTTATTCCTTCTCCGATTGGAATAGGATTGGGTATACGTAACTCATAATGAGTTAGCGTCATACACTATTTTGATACGTGTAAACTGTAAATGTCATAATTATAATGGTAAATGAAGTATATCACTTTCCTTGTCGAGTTTCAAATTCGATGTTACAGAACGGCTCCACTGAACAGATACGTTGGATGGTAATCGGTTTTTGAGATTAACATACTGTTCAGAGACTTCATCTTTGTTTTATGAGTTTTGGCTTTGATACTAATTTTACTCATCGATACCATACGATACGTATTTTCGGTAAATGTTTGCCGTATGATGTTCGGTAAAAAGTCTCTCTAACATATTCGTCACCGTCTATCATTTTCGTTTAACTGTTAATATATTAAAAACCTAGATACACACTCAGCGTCTCAAATTCGTCCGCATAAAATGAACGCACAATTTTGAATTGTGCGCTCATTTCAAATATTCTCGCGTCGTCCGCGTCACTGCACGCTCGTTAAAATGGCGAAGTGTTCGTTGAAAAATTGTAAAAATATTCATATACGTCAAGAACGTTAAAAAAGGATGGGATATCGTATTTTCCTTAAGTAAAAGTGTTTATTGATTTGTTTTTATTGTTTATTTGACTTAATATACAACGCAATATGTGATTTTGATTTAATTTGTCTAAAACTTCACTCATCAGTCCAAATATAATACGGAATATTTCAATGGCCGCATTGTCAGTGTATGAACGATGCGTAACAGCCGCCTTTTATTTTAGTCGCATAATACAAATGACCCTGTTCTTGTTTAATGGTGTTTATTTTTTTATTATGTTTAATAAATTAATAATTTTGAACTTTTCTGTGTTAAAATTTTTGACAAATATTTATAACTTATACATAATATAATATAGTTTTTAATCGATTAAGCAGAAATGGTCGTCAATTCGACGATTATATTTTATGTTCGTAAATATTACATCGAATGTCCTACTAATACTATTTGAACTTTTGAATATGTGTTTAAAAAACAATTTAACAAACTCTTAAAAATTAATTCAATGCCTTGTCCTACCGACTGATTTCGGTCGTAAAATTTTATTGCTTTTGTACACGGTTTTGTGAAAACAATTAGCGATCCGCGTAAGGTTGAATTTGCAAAAAAATTGTTTACAGTATAACTACTTATATACACTTTTTTATAGTCGTTACTGTTTCTTTAGAGAACGGATATCGGAAATAAATAAAAGAAGGCTGCAGTCGTAATGAATAAATGTATTTATAAAAGCGGCGCCGGCCTAGAGGCGCGTGAGGTGGTGCGGCGCCAGGTGGTGGTGCGCGTGCGGCTGCAGCGCCAGCTCCAGGTCGCGGCGCCGGCCTAGAGGCGCGTGAGGTGGTGCGGCGCCAGGTGGTGGTGCGCGTGCGGCTGCAGCGCCAGCTCCAGGTCGCGGCGCCGGCCTAGAGGCGCGTGAGGTGGTGCGGCGCCAGGTGGTGGTGCGCGTGCGGCTGCAGCGCCAGCTCCAGGTCGCGGCGCCGGCCTAGAGGCGCGTGAGGTGGTGCGGCGCCAGGTGGTGGTGCGCGTGCGGCTGCAGCGCCAGCTCCAGGTCGCGGCGCCGGCCTAGAGGCGCGTGAGGTGGTGCGGCGCCAGGTGGTGGTGCGCGTGCGGCTGCAGCGCCAGCTCCAGGTCGCGGCGCCGGCCTAGAGGCGCGTGAGGTGGTGCGGCGCCAGGTGGTGGTGCGCGTGCGGCTGCAGCGCCAGCTCCAGGTCGCGGCGCCGGCCTAGAGGCGCGTGAGGTGGTGCGGCGCCAGGTGGTGGTGCGCGTGCGGCTGCAGCGCCAGCTCCAGGTCGCGGCGCCGGCCTAGAGGCGCGTGAGGTGGTGCGGCGCCAGGTGGTGGTGCGCGTGCGGCTGCAGCGCCAGCTCCAGGTCGCGGCGCCGGCCTAGAGGCGCGTGAGGTGGTGCGGCGCCAGGTGGTGGTGCGCGTGCGGCTGCAGCGCCAGCTCCAGGTCGCGGCGCCGGCCTAGAGGCGCGTGAGGTGGTGCGGCGCCAGGTGGTGGTGCGCGTGCGGCTGCAGCGCCAGCTCCAGGTCGCGGCGCCGCGCGGCCAGGCGCGCGTGCAGGTAGCGCGCCACGCCCTCGCCCGCCCACGCCTGCCCGTAGAAGTCGGCGCGCCGCTCCTCCTCGGGGTTGCCGCCCGCGCCCGCCGCCCCCGCGCCGCCCGCGCCCGAGCCGCCGTTCATCGTCTGCGGCGTCACGTGTCATTGTTACGTCGTCACAATATATTAATATATCTGTCGATGGAATCTTTACTACGAAAATAATAGTAATTTCGTTGTCGAGGAGAGTTTTCATTATCGTTTTAAATATTTAAGCGCAAAAAGTTGAAACAGAACTCGAACCTTAAGATCTCGAGACTGGCTCACGAGCCACTTCTGTATAAACTGCTGGGGATCTTTGCTGAAGCTCAGGAAAAATTCGCGATTCGTCTTCAGCTGGTTAATGGTGTCCACCTGAAACGATAGATTGCAAATCTTAGTCTCGCCGACGAGGACCGTCCCGCGAGCCCGGGGCCCGGGTCGACCTACCGTCTCGTGAATCTTCGTGTCCAGGCCCTGTATCTCCTGCTGGTTGGCCGTGCTCAGCAGGAAGTTGTTCATCTGGGTCTTGAGCGTGTCGTCGACCTCGACGTCGATGTCGTAGCAGGCGGTCTGCTTGCTGTCGTGCGGCGGCTCGACGGAGATGAGGTGGTTGATGACGATGGGGTCCGGCGCGTGCAGCAGCGCCCCGAGCCGCGCCGGCACCTCGGCCAGCTTCATGCGCGCGCAGCCGAAGATCTGCTCCAGGTACTTGTCGCAGGCCACGTACTCGCGCTCGTGCGGGTCCTGCAGGCGGTGCGTCTTCACGTACTGCCACAGCGCGTTGACGATGACGGGCCGCGCCTGCGTGTGCACGCCCAGCAGGCGCGCCAGCCGCGCGTCCAGCTTGAACTGCAGCGGCTGGTAGTCCAGCAGCAGCAGGATGGTGCAGCGCACGTTCTTGTAGCCCGGCCGCTTCACCTGCGGGAGGGGATTGCTCTCGGTACTCTGTGACGGTACGAACGGCACCACGTCGTGTGGTCGCGCGCCTGTACCTGGAACCCGTCCGTCTCCTGCGTCGTGAGGGTGCGATGCCACTCGACGAGGTGGTTGTCGGGTCCGTACAGCTCCTTGTCCAACTCTATCACCAACGACTTGAAGAAGGATGAGAATTTGCGTTTCACCTGAAGTTGAATAAATAGATTAATTAATCATTCATCTGAAACAGTTCATTCTGAAACTAAGTATTACACAGTTCTAAAAAAATTATAGTTTGTGAAAAAGATTTATTTTTACTAATAAATATATTACAAATGTATTATTTGAAGTTGTTATTTGTATTTAATATTTTTGACAAACCTTATTAGGGTCATTTTTAGAATCATCGAGTAGACGTCCCTCCACACGCAACTCCCACGAGGCTACCGCGTTGTCGCCTTGTCCTAAAAAGTGCGTTAACACTGCGTTTTAGATTTTCTATATGAAAGATTTATCTAAATAAAATTTTGAAGTACCATACCGGGGTAGAATGTATTCGAGATGAAAATACGCAACTTGCGCTTCTGTTTCATGGGTCGCTTGAGGGCCTCCTGGATGTCGAGTCGCTTGCGCATGATGGTGGCGTCCAGCTTACGCTCGAAGGCCAGCAGGTCCATGTAGGCCTGCGACTCCGGTACCAGGTCGCGCACCTTCTGCGGCAGGATCTTGTCGGCCAGGCGCTTCTTACGCTTTCCGCCGGCGCCGTAGGCGTCGCTAACCGAAAATTGTAAGTACAAGGTTATACTCTACAAAAGTTTTTAAAATCGACAGTTTTAGGAAAGAATATGATGACAGTAATCAATAGTTACATTTCTTCTACCGATGTAAAAATAAAATACCAAAGTCATCCTACCCGGCATAATGCTGCGGTTTGTGCTGGGGGGGCAGCGGCGCGCGCGCGTCCGGCGGGCGCTTGGCGGGCGCGGAGGGCGCGGGCGGCGGGCGCGGCGGCGCGCTGTAGGGCGCGGGGGGCGCGGGCGCGCCGGCGGGGGGCAGCGCCGCGCCCGCGCCGCCGTACGGCGCCGGCCCGGCCCGCGCGCCGCCCGCCGGGACGCCGCCGCTGCCGGCCGGCGGCGGCGTGAACCCGCTGCGGGGCTGCGAGCCGATCGTAGGGATAATTAGACAAAGACAGGCAAGGCAATTTGTAAACTTACGACTTTAGACTTTGTGAACTAATTATGTATAATTTCATCTGAATTACTGACAGATTTTCAATGTTAATAATATAATTAAATACATTTTTGAGTATTATAGTATTTAAAAAAAAAAACAAATAAATTGAAAAAATATACAGTAACAATTAAACGTAAGTGTTTTTGTTACTTAAAATTAGTCAACATATACCCTAAAAACTTATTTGTAATGTTTCAGATATAATTATTCGAAATAACTATTACTATTCTTTTACTATCTGAATTACATGCGGGCAAAGCCAAAGCTTCAACTTGTTAAAAATAAAATAAATAACTATGAAAAAAAAATTAAGTTGCAAATTATCATGTTAGCTTTCTCACATGAATAATTGCTATTACTTGAATAAAGAATCAGAAACAAATATTTATATTGTTAGTCATAGCATTAAGAATGTTGTACTCTAAACAAATGCTGTATATTGTACAAAAATTTACCGACATTACTATAGGAGACATGGGTATAAATTTTTTGATCAACTGACAGTGAGATATAAGACCCAGGATGTTCACATCTTATTACTCCATGAATTAGCTGATACAAAAATGTGAGGTCATGTATCTTGCAACGATCACATACTTTTCACATTGATTAAATTATTCGATTTTGATACTAAGTTCTATGAGATATACTGTTGGATGTAAAAGTAACAAATTTTTACTCTATAAAATCTGCAAGGTCAAAATAGTTTCTTTACTTCTTTCATTTCTATTTATAGAAATTTTTAATTGATTTATGTATTTGTTAGGACCATGATGTTGCTAGTGATTTGAGCATATCCTCAAGAATAACCCAAAAGCAGTGCATAACATATTGAATACGAATCATGATTTATTTGGAACCAGTTGTTGTTTTTTTATATTTGCCAGGAAGGCAAATGACTCTTCCTACCCGATGGTAAGAGGTAGTAGAGTAAAGATACGGCCTTGCCGACTCGAAAGATGCAACATTATGCCTCATTTTGTCGTTGATCTTCACTCCTTGTAATATTTGATGACTCGTTTAATGAAAAGTTACAATACTATTTGCTATCTAAGATTTCGCTAACATTTAGCTAGTGGCAATATTATAATAGATACTGTGTTAATTTCTAAAAGTTTATAATTTATGACGGGTCATTGGCATGTTTGGTAGGTATTTGCCTTTCATGCCGAAGGTTGTGAGTTCCATTCCCACTCAGGAGAGACATTTGTGTGCATGAACATGTCTGTTTGTCCTAAGTGTATTAGTGTGTAGTAATTATGTATATAAGTATGTATTTACAAAAGAAAAGTAGTATATCAGTTGTCTGGTTTCCATTGTACAAGCTCTGCTTAGTTTGGGATCAGATGGCCAAGTGTGAATAATGTCCTGGATATTATTATTATTATCCCAGGATACATAAATATAATGTTAATAGACTATCATATGTTATACGATTATAAGCAGTTTAATGAGCCATAATAAATAAATAAAATTCTATTACAATACCGGAAACGTAGGTCCAGAATATGGTCTAGGTGGCATGGGAGATCCTTGAGGTGGTGCCGGTCCAGGATATCGCTGCTGTGGTGGCATACCACCTGTAGGAGGTGCAGGGCTAGGCCCACTTGTCGGAAAACGCTGTGCCATTATCACTCACAAAGTTGTACTTTCTAAGAATCAAAACACTTCATCGTTTCATAAAACTATTTGTTGTTATTGTCAGTAGTAAAATATAATAAAAAGTTAAGATTAGATTACGCTTACTAATATACAATTTAATAATTGAAATATGTTATTATTTATTGAAAATTATCATAGTATTGATATTTGAAACTATTATCTGACATTTACATACGCCGAAGACGCCATATTGAAAATGCTAAAAACATAGATAAAAAATAAAGTTATTAGACTCAAAGTCTTAGCTTTTTAGGTCGTTAGCAAACAAATAGGTATTATTTATTATAACTTTTATTTAATGTTAATAATTCTAATGTAAATAAAATATAAACAATTCACGGATATAAACGTGTTTTTTTTAAATTAATTGAATAAAAAGGAGGCATTTCTAAAAAGAAGTATTACTTTTCTACAAAGCTACAAAAATATTGCAACAAGTATTTTCTTAAAAAATTAAATACAATTGAACAAGAAAAATAGTTTTATTTAAACAAATTGTTTAAATTAAAAGGTGGATTTAAAACACCGCTGCAAAAAAAATATTAAAATAATTATCAATAGCATACCTGTCTTTAATCTCACAAAGTCATGACATCAGTCACTTCTAACTATAAATATAAATGTATAGTATAGAAGAGGAAATATTTTGTCAACTGTAAAAAAACCTCCAGTCAACCTTCAACTGCAGAGTTTTTGTACTACTGCTCTTATCAGTCTAACAGATATACCGAACTTATTAAAAAAATGTCTTATACAATTAGAATATTCGATATTTGTAATCATAAATAACAAGAGCAGTATCTACCAACAGTGTATGCTACTAATCTTAAGGTGGGTGTGAAATCGTAATCTTGAGAGTTTTTTTATGTATCAATTCATTCGCTCCATCAGAAAATAATATGAAAAATATACTTCTTCTACGTAATAAACTTTAAATCAACCACATATATTAAGGATATATATATTTAAAAAACATAAAATATGTCACTCCCGTCCTTTTGAAATCAGTTAAAAGCAAGTGTTGTAATTAAAGCAGGAAGACATGTATTAGGAATATGTCAAAAGCAAAACTATAAATTGTACTAAAAATATCTTTCATAAGTAGTATTGACTTGTTATTGACAGCCTCTCTCTGAGTAAAAGTGTTCTGTGGTCCGCCTCAAGGCTGCGTCATGCGTGTGAGTAAGGCATATGTCAGTTGTTAACTCGGTGACAATTAAACGAGAATACTATAATATAGACGTATAAACAAATAATAACAATAATAAACAGATCATATTTTTTTAACAATAATTTATTTCGCTAGGTTTTTCGGATTTCCATACAGTACAGAAATGACACTTGTGACATTTTAGTGAGTTTATGAACGTATAAAAGTTATGACTTTGAAGTTTTACGAATTGTCATTTTTCCTCTAAAAAATTAAAAATACAGTTGATAACAAATCGATGTAATAAATATTCGTATTTTCAAAAAAATTGGTAATATGTCACTTTTCCATTTAAGCGACGAACTATTCTTTGAAGATTTAGTTTAAATAAGACTTTTGCTTAAAAAATGTTCAAATTTACTTAATTATTTAGTTGACACTGTAAACAAGTAACGATTTTAAATAATAATAAGCAATATATATATATATATATATATGTATATATACCTACATAATTATATATCTTCGCTAACCAAATAATGCGTGTGTTAGGGATTTTCAATAACACATGCCCATTTATATTAACAATTTCTGTTTGCATTGTATCTGTACAACTAGAAGAAATAATAGCATTAACAAGTCTGTATAATGCTGGTTAGAAGTCAATTTGAGTTTAATGCCGCAACAGAGGCTCCAAATGAACTTCAATATTGTTTAAAGGTGTCTTGCTTATTTTTTTCCGTTTTCATGCAAAAACCACTATTCCAATAGGTATGAAGTTTTTATATTATTTTAATTTTAATTTTTTATATTATTTTTAGTTTATAATTTTAGGACGAACATTGGCTATGTTCTTACCTATACGGTAAATATTTTTTTGGACATCGTAGATGAAAGTCAAAAGGAAGGCCGTAACCGAAAGGTTATTTGGAGGGTATGTGGGTATTATTATCGAAATAATCGGAGTACATTCAGTAACGGCGTATGATTGAATAAGCTGTGATTCCTTTTGATGATATGCAAATCTTGTTGGTGGGTTGTATGTGCGAATGGCGGCTAATAGTTATTAGTTGACGCTGTTTTAGTCTATACTACCCCAGCTCACCCCCTCACCCCCTCACATTAGCAGCTATCTTTTTTGCACCACGCTAGTACCTAAGTATCTAACTTGAACATTTGCAGATGCTAGGCACGATAATTCATAAAAGTTTATTAAGCAATCACTTTATTTTCTCGAATTTCGTCAGTCTCTCGCTGCTATTTCGCATTTATTCAATAGAAATCGCGTCACTTAGTATTTTAACGTAGTATGTATAAATTTGTTTTTTTTTTAATATCGTTGTTAGCTTGTCATTTTTTCTATGAAGAAAAAAATGTTTTCATAACATATAGGCAGTGTATATCCCAAACTGCACTATATATTATAAAAAAGTGATTAATTGAAAAAAAATATTGTTATGCGGCATCAACGAAGCTATTTGAAGTTAAAAAGAGTAAGTTTTTGAATTTGCGAGATAGTCGCCGGGTTCAGTTACAATAATTTAAATGACTCCTTTCTTTGTCGCACTTCCAAAAAATGGAATTCCTTACCAGCTCACGTGTTCCCCTCCTCTTACGACCCGGGTTCCTTCAAACGAGGCGTGAAGAGGCATCTTGCGGGCCGGCAAAGCGAGGGCGGCTAGTGCAGAACCTTCTTCCCGACTGTACTGGCCGTCCTCGCGTTTGGACTCTACTACCACTTAACATCAGGTGGAGTAGTCATTTGCCCTCCCGGCAAATATAAAAAAAAAGACCCACTAACAGTCACTGAAATCTGAAGACAGCTACAGTATGATTTTGATCTCCGTTAATGGGTTTGGTTAAAGTTTGTAGTTTTTTTATGTTTCAAATTATAATGGGATTGATTTAAATCGAATAATAAGCTATAAGAAAAACTTAGCATCACTCTCTAGCTCTTTTGCGGGCTTGTTACAAGAAAACATGTTTTTCGTCAAAGCAGATCCATTGACGAAATGCAGTGAATTATCCAAGAGAGTTTATTTTTTAACTTAATAGAAATAACTATTCGAATGCCACTCTAATGTGTAAACTTATAAATAAGACTAGGAGCTAATTCACAATTGTAGCCCAAAACACTATTTGACGATATAGACAATACACGTCTCGGCGCGGCAGAACGTTTCCGTACATTTGGCGAATTGTAGAAATTAGCTAATAAAATAAAGCTTGAGTCCGTAACTAGAACTATTTATCAGATTCATAAATGTTTCAGACAAAAATTCTTCTAATATGTATATCTATAATTTTTGTTATGACTATTTTTAACTCACGCGACATCATAGAGAGAAGGGAGAATATTTTGATTTTGCCGTTGAGAAAACACTACCACGTTAATGTTCCTTTCTGTGAGATATATCACATTCAATTCACTATCTATGGGTGAAGGTGACCCATCGCCCCGTACCCTCAGGGTAATCTGTTCGTTCGTCTATGCAATATTGAATGGTAGTCAAACTAAATAATATAATAAGCAACTTTTTTTCAGCTATAACGTTACCGCCTGTCTATGGTTAACCTGTCTCGTAAGATTAATATATTTGTTCGTATTTCGTGTCTCGTAAGATTAAGATAATTTGTTTATAAGCCCGCAGATATGTGTGAATACCCGTGCAGATGGTTAAGGCCTTGACACTGGTTGCCGTTCGAATAATTGAATATTTGTGTTTCATCTGCCATCACAATATAATGTCAGACGGCTATGTACCTTATGCTTTGTGGTAACACGCTCGCTAGCCATATAAATCATGTAGCATAAATATCATATTCGCACAATCTGTGACCTAGGAGCTGAAGTATCATAGAAGCATAAATTTAATGAAATTAAAATATTAACTGCAAGCGACTGTTATTTTTTTATATTTAAATACATATATTGTTTGTTTTTATTTTTTATTTAAATTTTGCGATTCCATGTGTGATATAGTATATCTATTCTTCTTCTTCTTCGAGTGGCCACTCCGACTAGCGAAGGTTGGTAGTCGGCTTTAAATATTCCTTCTTGTTCTTCGCGAGGAGAAAGAGATCGGCAGCACTCGCAATTCCCGTCCATTCTCGGATGTTGCACAGCCAAGACTTTTTTCTGCGCCCAACAGCTCTCCTTCCGGCAACTTTTTCCATCATAATGAGTTGCAAAAGTTCATATCTTTCATGCCTAAGCACGTGTCCGAGATATGCAATTTTTGCTCTTCTTGACAGTCTCCAAAAGTTGCCGTTTTAGGTTGACGCGTCGCAGAACTTCCACTTTCGAGACCTTTTGAGTCCAACTTATGGCCAACATACGTCTATATGCCCACATCTCGAAATTTTCTATACGTTTTTTGAGGTCTTCTTTCATTGTCCACGCCTCGCATCCGTAAAGAACTATAGGCCAGATGTAACAATGTAGGAGTCGTATGCGCACAGGGATCTTAAGTCTGCGATTGCAGAGTACTTTTTTTAACGTGAAGAATGCACTTCGAACTATTTCGATGCGAGTCTTTACCTCCTGTTCACAGCTCCAGGTGTCATTAAGCCATGTCCCTAGATATTTGTACTTGCGCACTCTCTCAATTTTTTGGCCCGCTACAATGATAGCAATGTCATCGAAGCTGTGTTTAGACAATACCATGATCTTCGTTTTTGATGTGTTCATCCTCAGACCAGCGTTTTCACTGCAGTCATTAACACGGCTCAAAATTAATTGCAGCTCTTCAGGAGATGATGCTATTAGGACTGTATCGTCAGCGTATCTGATGTTGTTAATATACCGGCTATTTATATATCTTATTTATATATATTTATTTGCCGACGACATTGTCATCATGGCGGAGACTCTGCAGGATTTGGAAGAGATGCTAAACAACCTGAGCGATTCTTCGACTCATTAGACTTTAAATAAATAATTTTATGTTAAATACTTAAAAAAAGAAAGAAAAAGCTGGTACTCAATGGGGAGTCGATAGAAACAAAAAAAAAGTTGATTCAACAGAATCCAAGTTCTAATGCAAATATGAAGTTATTATCTTAAGCATTGCGGTATAAGCGGTTAAAAAATTGACTAATTTAATACATTTTGTATAATGTATATATATATAAAAAATATAAATATACCTATTCAGTAACTTCTTTATGTAAAACTAAGGTAAAAAATATTTTAAGTTAATTATAAGTTAATTTGCTTATCAAAAAATACATCATATTTGTTACATAAAGGAAGTTTTCTTTTTTTTCTAATCTATTGGAACAGGTTTATTTTCCCTAGAAGTATGTCGATGCGAGTCGCGATGGGTATAAACGCTTGTCAGTTCTCAGCGACAATTAACATAACCCGTCACCCACTTGTGATCACTTGCGTTAGAATAAATTGGAATTTTTGTTACTCTCAAGTTTTATAGTGAAATTCGATGTAAGGCAAAACAATAACCCTATTACGGAGGAGTACCTACCTAACAAATGTATAAAAAGAATATGGGCGAACTATGTGGTCGGGCTTTTATATTTTATACACCTTAAGGCTCTTCGAATGGTATCAGTGACAGCTTTGTTTCAGGTTCAGTTTTGGATTTAATAAAAAGCCCTCAATCTTAATTTATTATTGAAACAGGAATAATTTGATTTAAAGTATTAAATACTATTTATAACCCCTGTACATTCCAACCGCGAGATATATACAAGTAAATGTTAAAATTGAAAGTTATATCAATAAACATTAAAAACAATTAAAACTATTTAAGGTGAGTGGAATTATATATCAGGAAAAATAACTGTCGACGCAAATCATTAAGTGGTAAGAGCCGAGATGGCCCAGTGGTAAGACCACGTGAATCTTAACCGATGATCGTGGGTTCAAACCCGGGCAAGCACCACTGAATTTTCATGTGCTTAATTTGTGATTATAATTCATCTCGTGCTTTACGGTGAAGGAAAACATCGTGAGGAAACCTGCATGTGTCTAATTTCATTGAAATTCGGCCACATGTGTAATTCCACCAACCCGCATTGGAGCAGCGTGGTGGAATAAGCTCCAAACCTTCTCCTCAAAAAGAGGAGAGGAGGCCTTTAGCCCAGCAGTGGGACATTCACAGGCTGTTACGGCTTACGATTACGGCAAATCATTAAACATCGGGCCTTGGTCCATGGGACTAATAAGTTTGAGGACCTCTGATTTATGTTAAATCGCAAAATTCATACTAAGTTGAGGAAATTTATCGTTGTTAACAATTTAACTTTTATACTGTTGGCTACGGATCTGATTCAGAATGAACCAAGACCATTTTTTATTGGTCAAATTATTGAAGTCCAGTACAAATTTTATACATAGATTTCGACTCTGTGTTTTTATAAGGATCACTGTGTGTATTTTGTTAGTTTGTGACTGTTTACTAAATACCAACATGAAATGCAGATATTTAGACCGAAGAGTACGCGAATTTTGTGCGTTTTCTGTAGGTACCTGTTCTGGTACCACCTAATTTGCCTTTCACCATTTGAAAGGTAAATTTCAGTGGCTTATAGACTATAATTAGCTAAATATATTATGGTATTCGGCAACTACTTTCGTCAGAAAAAGTAATATTTTAATAATAATAATAATAATTTAAAGTATTACTTTAATAAGAACGCACGCACTTGACGCAATTGGAAATCAAGAGCTTTTAATTTTAACTTTAAAGTTTTTTAATTTAAATAATAAGTATAACATAGCCTTTTTAAAACGAAGTTATTACACACATTCATACAACATTGTAAATATAATTTTGTAATCAAAATATAATTGATAATTGCAATATCGGCAGCACTGATCATTTTCGTGCTCTCGCATAATATTAAAAATGTGTATCCTGCTGGCACAACTAAAAGCCTGTTTTGTATTAAATGATGGTGAAATAATCTTATATTATTATTAATTTAGAATATATAAGCTCCAGAATCTTTTGTGTTTCTTTTGTGTAGTCTACATACACCTACAGCCAACTCAATATAATTTTCATATTGTTTTTTTATAAGGAAATTAAAACATTTTATTAAATTTGATGCTTGTTATTGTGCTACGTGAAAGTGGGGAGAGGGTAACCCCCACAAAGTACCTAAAATACTTAGTAAGTACCTACTTTTTGATATAATAGTACGCATAATGATAAGCCATTATTTCGTCATATCGAACAATCATGTTCAGATAGAGGAACGTTTGTTTTTAATTGTTTTGAGTTTGGGTATAACGGCGGTTCTTGGTGTTGGTAAGAATGTCGCTGGTCGGCGAGGGCGCCAGGTCGAGAGGTCGTGTCGGAAGGCGTGGGGCGTGCGGCGGCGCGGCGCCGCCTCCGCGGTGCGCGTTCGGCGCCCGGCGCCGCCAGTCGCCACTCGCCCTCAGTCTTCGCCGTGCCTCGTTATCATTCGCACGCGTCGCAGCGCACTCGCGTTGTCACCTCGCACTCTGCACTCAACTTTCCGCCGCGCATGCCGCGCAACGCACGCCTCGTGTCTCCTCGCCGATTTTCTTCCTGGATATCTGCATTTTGGAGTGGCGGTTCGCATCTTACCGGGCAGCATTAGAGTCGTATTGTTATTTTCTAATACTGTCAGGTAAAGATGTCGTCCGCGCTCCACTTTCTACGCTACAGTTTCAACGATGGATTTCGGAAGCTGGTCCATTGAGACCGTTCGAATGACCAGGACCGTTGACCAGGACACCATTAACAGTCCCGGACTTGTCAAGATCGGCTCATGCGGCGCTGCTGGAGGTATGTGCGCTGGCGTTGGTGCGGAGGTTACGTCACGTGTTTGAACCGGTCTCCCGCTTTCGTAACGAGACTTTCAACCACCTTCTTTCGTGTTCAATGTCCGCGATCAGCGGGCCGTCGAGTTCACCTACTTTAATGCAGGTAGTATTATCAATTCTTGTATATTTCAAAACATCCACGTGGCTCTGTCATCTGGTTCAGTAATCAGTACGTTAAGCCATTTTATTTATAATCATTAAAATGTTATTTAATAAAAAACGTTTTAAGAATCATATATAATTGGGTGTTTCCAAAAATGTAAGCAAGCCAAAGCTGCATAACTTTATACAAGCGCAAAGTGAGTTCAACATCAAAATAAGTTCATGAAATTGTTTAGTTGTAACGTGCAAAGTATAGTTAAATACTTGTGTTACGTTTTTAATTGTAATTCAAAAGCAAGTCGTATATAATAGTTTCAATCTGTCCGTTTACCTCCTCGTTACGTACCACGTCGAGAAAACCAATAAGCGACGGCCATTGCATCGTCATTACATCGGTTAGCATTAACATCGCTGCTGTGAATCACATTAAAGTTTCGAGATAATTGGTTGATTTTACTCGTGTGCTCATTGTCGCCACAACAGAAGTATGAAGCGCTATCCACGCATAAGGGCACCTAGTATAGTACCCACATTTACTTTTGCCGTCAGATATCTTGTTCTAGCTGCTGTCCGCGATCTGTTACCCCATGACCGCTAACCTTACCCATTTAACTAATTAAAATTCCTCGCTACGACAATGGCATGAGTTTTTTAACTCCATTACTAGACCCCCTGGCCCAGATCATGTTTGAAATTACGGTTTTAGGTCATGGAGCGTTTGTATTGTTTCGTAATTTCATGTGAGTTACATTTTTCGCAGCACCTAACAGATCAGCCATTCTTCGTTTAATAGTTTGTGTATCAACAAGTCCGACATGCCGACTATGATACGAGGCGATCACATAACATGTTATTGAATAACAATGTAATTTTTGTTGGTTGTTAGTACGGTAAAGCGTGGACGAATGGGGGGCTCTCTTGGCGTTTTATACTATAGGTACTATAAGCAAGCTTTAAGGTTGACAGAGATTAATTATTCGTTATTGATAATGTAAGACTGGATATTATTATTTATTTAATGTATTAAATGAGTCGAGTTCTCCTTCGGGCGGGCTGGAGGGAGGGAGGCGATGGTGTCTGCCAGCTGCGATGGCCTGGCCTTCGTTAATTCACGAGAGCCTCTGATTATGCTGCTGGAGATGTGGTGCATTATTCATTAGTAGATGGAAAGTTTTGACTTTTCGAATATAAAGATGTGGGTCAAGGCCCGAGCTGTCACCTTTGCGTGCTGGCGCGCCACTTTATGCTCGTTTAGATGCAACCTCCTTTTGAAGTTGCTTAATTATCTGCTATAACTTCCGCCTCGAGTGGCGAATGCTTGTGTACCTACATGCTCCACGGAAATTACCACAAACATTTTAAAAATACGTATACGAGTACATACATATTCATTAAGTCTAAATAAGCTTTGTACTTTCTCTTTCATTTTATTGTTGTATTATTTTCAAACTTTAGTGTGACCACTTTGCAATTTATATTTATTCAGGCAATAATTATAAATTGAAATAAATTTAATTCCTAAAACGTGTGCTTTTATAATAAGATGGAAAATATTTTAGGGATCTTAATATTATTAATTCGAATTCATGAAGATGAAGAGTGAGCGGAGATAAGGTTAAAATGAGAAGAGCGCTATCGCCCGGGGTCAGAGGTCGCTTGATATCACATTGTTTTTGCTGTGGAAGAATCGCCGCGCTATCTATTGCGGGGCGGCGAGGGTTATCGCTACGATGTTTGACTATTTAAGTAAAGCGGGGCCGACACGCGGGGATCTTATGCTCGGTACTTATTTGTCGCAGGAGAGCTGTGCTGAGCTGCGAGGCGAGCTGAACTTTGCCGCGTTCGAGATCGACCACGAGGCCGGTGAAAGCAGCAGTAAATTAATCGTTCAGGTGGATTCAGCTTTCGAATCGAATTCTTATTGGTACCGGAGTGTGTCCGCTGCGGGACCGGTTCTTAATTTCCTATAGGTGCGCGTTGTGCATCTATTTCGGGAGTCGTTGACCGCCGGTTTGGCACTGCGGCCGGTTTTATTCTGTTCGTGTCGAAGCGTCGTTCCGGGAGCGGCTCGCCGCGCCTCGCCGCCTTCGTGTAAAACGCACGCGTATTTCAGGCGATGACGTAACCGGGGAGTGCGTCGTCCCCGGGCGCCGTGTGGGACAGACCTAATCGAATATGATGTTTTTAATAAGTCGGGGGCCGGTCGTCTAACCCTCGCATAAAGCAATGTTTATTGCCCGTCGGTCGCATGCGGCCCCGTCACGAACATGATATCCCACGTGGCGACTCGTCGCACTGAGCATTGTTGTGGGCTATTTTTATCGGACGCTAAAACGAGCCACAGATCGGCCGCCCGTCGATCCACCGTGAGGAGCGTAAGCAGTGCGTCTTGCTTGAGACCTAATCGTCATACACAAACATTCGACTCACTAAACTAAATAGTCGATCGCAGAAGAACTATTTGACTTCTAAATTTCTATTAATTACGTACATTAAAGATGAATTTTGTCATGTGTTTTAATTATTGGATATAAATGGTCGGACCAATAATTTAATGATAATGTAGACTCTATATAGAATTACATAACACTATAGTAAACAGCGCATACGGTGTTAGGACGTTATCTCGAGTGTAGGAGGTCGGCAGTGTCGTCCGCGGGCGGCGCGAGGCACGCGGGGTAAGGGGAACAACAGCTATCGGCTGACCCACGAAGCAACTCTCGGCAAAAACAAGTCAATCCATGGAGCCGAGAGTCCGTGACCCGCTCTCGACTCTCGCGAGCCCCGACAGGTTTGATTGACAACGAGCTTTCGCTCGTCGCTACTAACGCCTCACCTGCACTCCAATTTAGAGCCCATTTACGTGATATTTGTGATATTTTCGACATTATAAAATTAAGTATTCAGATTTCCTGAAACGCAAATTGTTCCTACTAAGAGAGGACTTCAAGTGTCAGTAATTTTAATATAAAAGTAAAGTCCCGTCCTCAAGGCTACGGAACAACCGCAGAAGGAATAAGTCACATTCTAGTTGAGAATCAATTTGGGTCTGTTGAGATAAGAGAGCTAATCGGTGTAGATACTGAAATCATTTTAATACTCCGATAGGGGCTCGATAAGTGTCGATAAGCGACGGTGGCTGGTGTTCAAACAGTGGCAGATATCGCGCCCGTATCGCGGACGCAGCGGCGAAGTACGAGTTATGTTCGACTGAGAAATGCGAACACTACCTACCGTCGACTGATATAACGCACGTTTTCATAATATCACAAAACATGTATTTGTCAACTTTCGTCATTTACGAAAATAGATTTATAGAGAATAATTTTAAATTACTTATATTTAGTAACAAATGCTTTTATTTCTATAATTATTTAAAAAATACCACAAAAAACTTGTCAAAGAAGTAAAGGCCACTCCACTCAAGGAGTAAGTTTATTATTCCACTACGCAGCTTCAGTCAGAGTTGGTGAGCATAACTATGTGGTAGAATACTAATCCAGTTGTATCCTTCGGTTAAGTTCCACGTGTTGTACCCACGGGCCCAGTGCCAGTCGTTCAGATATCGCGATTTGTCTAAGTGGGCTTTTTGGAGAAATTTTTAATTGTGAGATATTCTATTTTCTAACAAATATTACTTTTCTTTGTAAACGATTAGCATTATTGATTTCTGATTGTTCAGATTTGTCTAGTTCCAGTAATGATAAACAATAATCTAATTACGTGGCCGTTATTATAATGGGGTATAAAGTTTATGTTCTACAAACATATAACACGACACAATATTTGTTTGTGTTCGCCTGCCGCTAATCAGCGCAGTAAACAGACAGTCATTTAAAAGTTTTATGGTTTGTTTAAATCAATCATAATGTTTACACAGTCATTCCGTTACGCCCTCTTTTCATTTTTATGGTTCTCAGTGCAGCTCCATACGACCAGATCATGACGAAGACATGACGACACTGGGAATAATGTTGTCTTTTTTTCTATTTCACGTCTGCACTTACACGTCTGCAATTACACGTCACGTTTACCGTGCACTGAATACCGAGAGATATCAGTCAAAATTTCACGAGTTACGAAGTGATTTCTTACAAAATATCTCTTCAGGACACACTTCTACGATATATTTTTATAACTGCAACAATTTATTTTTTCAATTATAGTAATTAGTGCTTTATAAAAGTAGTTTAATTTATTTAAGCTACATGTGGTATCTCGATTTGATTAATAAATATGAAATAATTAATATAAAAAATGTATACGTCGAAGTGTTATGTTAATTCGTTTTAATTTTAGTGTATAAAATAATAATCCAAAGTAAGAGTACATTTAGTTTACTCTCCTTTCTATAAATTATTATATTCAAGTTAGAATTGAGTGAGATACGTCTGTTAGGTTTATGGCAGCTAACATTAATGTGTAGATTATTATAGTGCAGTAATATCACATAAGAATAATTTATATTGAGAATTGAATACATACAGATCCAAACGATAATGGCTACGTACTAACCACGAACGCGTGTCCTAGTGGCGAATATACTGGCAGCATTTCCCTTTTGGCACTTACGCTTTTCCAGACGACATAATAGCCGGCACTCCGGATGAAAGCAGGCAATAAGATGGAGTATCAATCCAACAGTACAGGATGCTTCGATTCCTGTTGATATTCTTGATAAAAGAGCGTCTTCCTGATTGTTTCAATGTTACGGCAAACATTCTCTTAAAGCGAACGCGATGATATTTCGTGGGTACAGTTATATCTCCGAGCGTTCTTCGTCTTCATAATCCTATGCTAATACAGAGGTGTTTTATTTAAATTTAACTCGTAAAATATAACTCCTACATTACAGCAGGTTCGTTAACCTCCGAAACTATAAGAATAAAATACAACACTATTTTATGTCCAATATAATTTTGAAAGTGACTGCCCACGCTAGTTATACTAAAAACGGTTATAATGTTACTGAATATTTTATAATAACCGTCGACAGTATGTATAAAGCTGTTACTGTATGGAAAAATTATTTACATTTTGCTCTCATCGATGTTACCTAAGGTAGTGTAATGTGTATTGAGTATAATAATAATAATTAAATAATAATAATTTTCAGAATATAATCATTAACAAGTTTCACAATGAATGCAACGATAAAATTTGAACGATACTAAAAAAAAAAACAAAGTACGATGAAAATCAATTCTATTATTTATTTTCAGTTGAAATTTTGCATTAACACTTGAATGTTAGAACTTATCATTGTGAAATATTAAGTAAGAAATAATCGAGTAATTTATTAGGATCTTACTAAATACTAGATTTTCAAGTAAAAATTCAAAGACCGACTCATCAAATATATCCTCCTTAGCAACTATTACTATTACTAGGTAAGCCCTGCTCGGTAAGGGCGGTCTCTCGCAACGCGGCGTCACGGCTCAATTAGTTGGACTTGTTAATTTTTTCGTATTTGTACGCTCAAGTTGCCTCGCGTTTTCCTCCGCAATCACGCGATTAAATGCTAATTGTTACTTAGGTTTTTATTTAAGGAATTCGATGCTATCTGTCAGTTTCATTACATTCGGTCGGACTTATATATACCTAGTATTTATAGTTAGTTTATAGTTAGTGTAATTACAGGCACAAGGGGCACAATAGCATAGATGCAATGGTTCGCAGCGCGTTGGCAATGTATCTCTTCTTTGATAGCCTCTAATAAAAATGAACTTTTTATTTATAACGTAACGTAACGTAAAATAAAAAAAATGTGTATATTTAACGGTGAAAGTAATTGAACAAAACAATGCAAAAAACCTCACTAAGGTCACAGTTAAGTTCAAGCACTGTACTTAAACATTGTGTGACAAGTAACACTTGAAAAGTCATTGAATTTACGGTGTCGTATTCAGCGTACACTAAGTTATTACACACACAAACGTACGTACACATGTTATAATATTATACTAATATACTTGCTAGTTTTCCGTAGTGCACTTGGCGTGTGTTTTAAAGAAACACCGGGACATCTTTGTGTAATTGAAAGCATATTTCAGGTTCGTTAGGAAAGGTCATCTCTATGAGTACTGACCTTCGACTTCGATTGATTTTGTCGAACATACTACAATAGGTACGTAAATAAAGTCAGCCGCCAGCGAAGATTGTTTTTCCTATGTTCTGTCCTATATATTAGTTGTTGTTCCTAAATCGGTTTTTTGTTATCTCTTAATAACTATTTTGAAGATAAAATAATGTTCTCGACTGTGGTCTCAGGTCTAGTTCCGCGATCGTAAGACGCCTCCAAAAGACATCAACGACAACTGCCGCGGTTCTCGTACATACAAACCGTTCCTCGCAATTATTAGTATTTCCTACATACTTATACTTAAAATAATGTGTGACTCGAGTGCAGTTCTTCGAATAAATAAATAAAATTAAAAGATATTGTATGTGTTCGGCTCCGTTTGTGGTAAATAACGTGTAAATATCGTATTTGTATGTATAAATTATGGTTTAGGTATTATGAAGTCACAACTCCCCGAGTTAAGTTAAAGAAAGTATCGAAAGCACAACTTGTTCTTATAATTGTTCGTTCGTATCCGTAACTTGAGTTTTCACGTGACGGCTCGCAAACCAGTCTTGATTTTTTGACCTGAATGTGTACATGCATACAGAATGTACTGGAATGAATATAAAATCGAAGATACCTCTTTGATGATGTAGATGATAGTCTTGAATTGGTTTTAAAGACGGAAGCGGTTTTGCATTCGCGCAGGTACTTATAATTTAGTTTACCAAGTTATTTTCATAAATTATACAACTTATTCGCTCCACACGTCAGGAAGACTGGGTTTTGCCAAAAGAATCGGAATTGTGATTGAACGGGGAATGTGAAACTGTTCGCATTAGCGCGGCTATTTTTTTTTAAATATTTACCCTAGTCCTCAATGTAAATAATTGTTATTGTATGAATATTAAAAATACAATGAATAGTACTGTGTTAGCCTTTACGTGAACTGTGATTATTAATATTCGAGGTATGCGTTTGCGTAACAAGAAAATATGTAACAGCTAACAGCGGTAAATGGCACACTAGCATTGCGATACTAGGTATTCTTGCATCTCTAACGTGATATCTTATATAATGTCAGTATTTTGAAGACACGTCTCTTGCAATATTACTGTGGGTTCACGAGAACATTTGCTTATATACTTAAAACTGGGGAAGCTTATTGATAAGTTACTTAGCCCGCCACGTTGCTCCAATGAGGCTTGACGGATACACATGTGCTACAATGACATCCGACACGTATTAACACATCTCGAAACACGTGACAATTTTGAACTGGACGCACATCGGTACCTCGCTGACCATGATTAAGTTATTCTATACAAGTTTTGACGATTCATATGAATATTCACAATTAAGTTATTAGAATACAATGCGTTTATTTTAAATTCATTAAAAATGTAGTTTAATTAAATAGTATAGTTACCTACCTATTTGTCGTTGTATATATTTACTGTATGTACTTATAATAAACCTCAGTGAAGATATACGCCAGTATGACAAACACAACAACAGCCAACAACAAGAGATAAAAAGATCGTTTGCAAAATATGACTTAACCTTACCAAACTTATACTACCTATTTGGGTAATTCACATTTATTGATATAGTAAGAAGCCGTTTCGATCAATGAATAAGATAATAGGATTCTACAGACGAGCAATTATACGTAATAATATAATTAATTTGGATCGCTTTATGAAAATTAATCAGCAGAATGCGATGTAATCGCATGTTTACGAGCAGTAAGTCAGGCGTTGCGCGGCGGTCTCGGCGGGGCGGGGGCGCGGGGCGCGGGCGGGCGGCCGCGGGGAGCGAGCGGCCCGCGGGCCGTGCGGGCGGCGGGCGGGTGTGGCGCTACTAAAAACTATTATTAGAGACATTTGCAATTTAATTAGCGCCGTCACTATAATGCCTAGGTGCCCACGATCGCGTGCTTCTGGGTTGCCCGGTGGCCCGCCATTTAGCGCATCTCCGAGTCGGACTGTCCCAAGCTTTGTTGTGTGCTTATTATACTTAACAATATCTAAATGTACATATCGAATCATATCTTAGATATCATTAAATAAGTATTTGGTCGATAAGTAAAACGAGTTACCGTTAAATATACAATATTAACCTTCATGGAAACTTTCCTCGTGTCGTTAGTAAAATAATTGTATCACTTCTATAGTTATAGGTAATACTTTAGTCGGTATAATATACAAATTATTTGAAAGAATTTTGATAAATGTAACCTCGCAATCGGTGTGTTTGAACAATTGTGTAAAGTTGACACAGCTTTCTGGAGGCGCGCCTTTTGTAAAATCGATAATAATTCAGCCACGGCCGTGGTATTCGTTAAGGGCACGCAGTGTAAAATTACTGCCCAGTGCCGCCGTCGCATATATCGTGCAGTGTGAGAGCGTCCGGCGCCTGAGACCGGTGTGAATACTAGTTTCCAAGCGAGTCTATTTCACCGCGACGCAACGAGCGGCGCGACGCGCACCTGCTCCGCCGCGCCACTCTGCACGCCTTAGAACCAGTAGCCGGTAGCCATTCATCCGCTGCCGGTTATTGCGAAACGCCCTCGAACACATAGTAGGCGACGACACCCGTTCTCGCCTCGTCTCCGGCCTCGTTGACTAATGCTCGCACTAGATCTTTGGATACGGTACGAGTAGGCATAATACGGTACGAGTAGCCACTAGCGCCAATGTTTGTCGCGACAGGTTAAGCTTATTAATTGGTCCGCGGCGTCGCTCGACGTGTAACTGCCAATGTCAGCGAGCTGGTAGCGATGACGAGGACTCAAACAAAGTGCTGACTCGGAACGTGTATTTATAGAAGGCGCTGTCGATGTGCGGCGGTGTGCGTGCGCTGTCCGAGTACCCACTAAAAATACGTCGCGGTGACACACACGCGGCACACTACTCCCTTGCATGTTTGTCAGCTTATCAACTTATATTTTCGCATGTCGGCTGACTGGTGAATTGACCATTAATCGCTGACAGTAAGCGGAAAACGGGCCAATAATAAAGTGCATATATATAGACACTAATCAATATAATTTTCAAAAAATCACGAATAATAGCGCCTCGCGGCTCGGGAGCCTGCGCGGCGCACGCGGCTAATTACATCTCGGCGGCGTAGACTTTCACTTGTATCCTACATTCACATTCACATGTCTCTCCCAACTTTCATACTGAACACTGACCCACTGTCATATCAACATCAATTACTCAATTAACTTCTCAATTAAATTCATCGCATTAAATGTTTGGTGTAAAAAAAACACGAATTCTAAAAGGCAAGCGTTACTTTCGTTTTGAACTTTCTTCCTTATAACACTTTAACTAACTTTCTTCCTTGATTAAACTTTACTAATGTAATCACAATACAAATATGTTGGTACTTATTTTGAGGATGAATCTTCTTCGCGGTGTGCCTTTACAGTGAGTTGTACGTATGTTTAGTATTGTTGTCTTTTTATTAAAATACGTAATATATGCAATAGAGCTAAACAAATATTGCGGTATAATATTTTTGAAACGAATCTTCGAACATGCCAAACAAGTAAATGTAACATACTTATCAATCAATTACTGTAATCTCGAACGACAGTTCGAGATTACTAGATTGTAAAACCAAAAAATGTTGATTACAATCTAAGTTAGCTTAGGTAATGAGGTAGTATTATGAGTTGATATACGTCGTCGTTAAACGATTTGATGTAATATTTGTAACGGTGCGGCGTCGGGCGAGAGTCGAGACACTACTCACACTCGTCGCGAGTCACGAGTCCACCGCGACATACACAAACAAACAAGCAAACAACATTTAACTGGTCTTGCCAAGTTATTTATTACTAGAAACTATTATTTATTGCTTTAAAGTTTCATGTGTAAACATCTAATTGATTGACTTGAGTAATGCACTGGATGTGCATCAACGGCTACATTGAAAATATATTTATATAACCGAAATCAAGTAAATAAACTATTGTTATTCAAATACAAAATCTTTATATTCAAAATTCAAAAACCTACCACCGGTTCGGAAAGAAACACCTCAGAGCTGAGAATATACGGCGAATAAAAACTGGGCGTTACTTACCACTCATTTACTGATCTTTTATTAAAGCACGTAAGTCGTCGTCAGTCGTTACGCGAGAACGTACAGGTCACTGTGTTCCAAGTATAATATGTATATTATGTTCTTCAGATGTACGGGTAAGTATTTATTTTACACTGTCTTGGTGATACTTATTATAAAATAAATAAATATATGTATAATTGACTTTAGCTATGTATTTATCTCGTAGCGTTCGTAAACGTGAGTAATATGAAAAAGGCGTAAATAAAATGACTTTAATAACATAATAGGCATACATACATATTTCTTGGGAACTAATAAAGTTCCAGGTAGAGCTACACAGTCAAAGCTACATACTCGGACGATAGAGCAGCTAAATCTTAATCGAAGCAAACGCCAGACAGTCAAATGACAGAGAAGCGAGGACGAGGGCGTAACAACGACTCGATTTTGTTAAGACTTTATTCTTTCCCCTTTTACGATAAACATGCCATAACAATAATTTGTTAATCATTATAAGCTGTTTCGAAGTTAATACTTTAACAATAATGTAATTCTATTTAAATAATTACAATTCTTCCATATTATTTTTTAATGACATCATTCTCTTTAAAAATAATACTTTTGCCTTGATGTTGTTAAATATTAAATTAAAAGGTTTTTTTTTTAAATAACGCTGAAGCTGAACACAAGCTTGTAAATTTGCCAATCGACATAATTATTCTACACAAGATTATAGGTAATAAAGTGTTCACTAAAATGCCTCAGCATAATTATTCAATTTGTAGGCGAGTTTTAAATAAACTTGCTCAACTATGCTATCTTTAAAAAATATTATGTTTTATTTAAAAACTATATGAAGTCTAACAAGTCTATAAGCTAAATGGATGTCACCGTTGCTTTGGTATTAATGGTTTTTTTAATAAATATATTGAGCACGACAATGCTGTATCTTTTAACTCAAATTTTCCGACTTCTCTAGTCTCTAATTTTTTGTGGCTTGGCGTTTTTTTGACTTATATCAACTTTATTACCATTATAGGAATTCTATGTCTTAGAACCAAATATTTAATTTTTCTTTAAGCTTAAGCTCAAATTCCAGGCAAAATAGCATTACTAAAATATATACTTCTAACTATTGTTATAATGTATTGTAATACTTTAAAGTGTATATACTTACGTAAGTTGTCTACTTATTCTATAATAAATATTGAATGGTTTTTAGATAAATTTAGTTTTTGGGAATGCATATTGCATGCCATTATAGCTTATATTTTAATAGATTATATTGTTATTTTTTAACTGTTCACATTCGCGAATATTTCGGAGAGCCCAACTTCTGGTCAACAAGGATATTATGTTCAAGGCTCATACAAATTTAAAGTTCACGGACTTGGTTAGTATAAAGAAAGTCATGAATTTGTTGTTATTTGATGATCGACAGCAGGTGTTAACTATGCTGCTAGTAAATAAAAGATTTAATCTGACATTGACGTGGCCCGGCGTGAACTGACGAAGGGCTTAGAACTCTATATGATAATAATGAGTGTGTTAGTGAGCGCTTGTTAACGACTTGGATGTGTGGGGACGGGGTCGGTCCTTTTACAACGTTCATTATTTATAATAAATATAGTCAAAAAGAAAGTGACATATATCAGTAGTGTACCTTACGGTTTCAGGATATATTACATAATATACTCCTGCTCACAATATTTATTGATTATCGATTTATATGTTTATGAAAAGATTACTATTCTTATTTATACTTTTCATATAAAATATAATGGTACTGAATCTAGGGATAATATACTATTCTCTGTTTTTAAATATAAAATTAAGATCACAAGACAACAGCTCTACACTAGTAAAGAACTTTCTTGATAACAAATAACTTTAATTTTATACATTTTATATGGAGGATTTTAACAGGGTTAAAATGTAAAATAGTTTAAAAACCAAATTACGATAAATATGAATTTGGCAATGAAGGAAGACCAAATGACACCGTAATCAAATTTTATACAAATATCTATAGCTTTAGTTGATTTAATTGAAATTTTTCAGGATCCAAGTGTAATGTAACTCATAAAAAGGGCAGTGTATTGAGTGGTGTGGCCGGAGGGTCGTCCGGACGCGGTGAGGTAGGAAGGGCGGGGAGGGCCCGGCGGTGACAACTGTTGATTCAGCGACACGATACACCGCCCGCGACGCCAGCCTTGATAACGATACACGTATTGACAGTCGACGCGACGCCAAATTAAATTCATGTCACCCTAACACTGGACCCTGGACGTTTGTAGTGTACCGTCTGCTTTTAGTAAGTGTCATAACATTTAGAAATTACAAAACACTTTGTAGCTTAATCCAATAACTTATATGTTATTATGTTACGTAAGTTGTAATAACTTAACCGCTTCCAATTAATTTAATTCATGAGACGTTGGCTCTTGCGTAAGTAGTTTGATAAATAAATAATCTCTATATGATACAATAATATCTCTCAGATACAAAGGTATGAAAATGAGTTACTGTTAATAAAATGTCAAAATTTTTCGAGTAATGAGCTCATCGTTGTGCATTACATACAACTGAATGAAACAATATGTTTTAGGTAAATCGATGATATTGTAATAGTAAAAAAGCTGATCCGAGCCAAGGTCCGGGTCGCCAGCATCGTTCGCTCCTCGCTGCGTGGAAGCACCGCATTAGTAAAACCCACGTGTCACCTCGTGCGGACTGCGGCCGACCGCCGACATGATGCTATCGGCCGAGTAATTTAACTAGCAACAACTTCTCTGTAACTTATACATGCGATGAAATTCTAGGATTGAATGCGTAATTATGTTAAATGTCCATTCTCTGGGCTAATTGATTTAGTTGCATATTGCATGCTCTTTGTTTGATAAAGCCTAATGCGAATATAATAGGGGAAGATGTTAAACTTGTTTGTTTTTAGTGTTTGGTATGATGAGAATTTTAGACGTTATTATGTTTAAATTAGCTAACTATGCCAAGTCTTAATCTCCCTCAGCCTTTCAACTAGTAGAGATAAGTTCGCTGCGTTTGTGTGTGAGCGCGGCAGTAGTTTCTTTATAATGTAGCGTAATTGAAGTGTAGGGTGTGTCATAGCAAGTGGCCGTGAGTGTCGACTGTCGAGACAAGGTCCTGGCACGCAAAGGTCGCATGCGCAGCTGCCGCTGTTAGCTAGTTGCTATCACTGTCCTCGGCTCATACCCCCCGCCCCGCCCTTTCCCTTTCCGATCGATCGACTTTGTGCTCAAGCTATTTACATTCATCTTTATACAGAAAAAGTACTGTAATAGTCAACACACATGACGTAAATCGTTTAAGCGGGATATATCATATCGACTGTTATAAGAGTTACAAATACTATTCGGTTGTCATATGTATTTCAGTAATTTACACAATGTCTTGTTGTTATAATAATCGGGAAACATTGAGATATAGAGAGTATAAGGAAAATAAATAAATAATTATGTCTAAGTCAAAAATTAAGCCTTCGCAAAAAAACGACCTAAAAATAAAAAAAACCTAGTCAGTGTCGTTCGCGATGATGGAAGGATTCTAACAATACTCAACAGATCCGCATTCAGACACAATTTGTGGCGAGATCACACAGGTATATACCTAAATACATGAATCCTGAAAATCTTACACGTCTTTTTTGGGCCTGTAATAAAATACGACGGGTTAATTTCAAGGTATTAGTCTTAAAACACTTTTTTTCGTTTGATGAGCATCATCTAGTTCTGTTAATTTTAATAAAATACCAACCTATAAATAACTAAAAATAAATATATATGTGTATCTTATTTGTATATATTATTAGAAATAAAATATATTTAGATACTGGTGATGCTTCACCTGTAGACACTGAGAAATATATATCACTTGTTGCAGTGATCAAAGATGTTATGTCTCTTGTGGCTCTGGCTCACTACACACTGGCTCACTCAAACTATATAAACCGAAACAAAATCTCCAATATTGCCTTTTGACCGTGGGATACCCCCTCGTGACAAGTCTACCCAGCTGTGCCACCAATGTTATATTCAGAATGCAAGTATGTTTGACCCGACTCATCACTGATCTATACTTCGAGCCTCGAGTCATGAGTGCCGCAATCGTTGTCCGGGCGGTTCATTATAATCATTGCACACAACCTGACATCAAATTAACGGTCTAATTAGTATAAATTAATTTGTTTTATACGTTTGATATCAAAAAGTGCATTCACTTTTCTCATTAAAATGTTTATGTAAGTACCTACATGTACATCATACATACGAAATAAAGTAACAGTCGTATGACCCACTTCTTTGTAAAGGCTGCTTCTCTTTAAGAAAAAAATTGGAGATTATTCCAACTCGCTCTTCAAATGCGGGTTGGTGCAACACTTGTATCAGAATGTCATTCGACGCCTACAGGTTTTACAAATTCAGGACACAAAAATCCAGTGGTGCTTATTCAGACTGAAACATGCGATCTTCGTTTGATATTTACGTTCCCTATAATACATGTATTTGTATATTAAAAATAAAAGGGAGTTAAAGTGTTAGCAGCCTGTTAATGTCCTAATGCTCGGCTTAGGCCTCATCTTCTTTTGAGGAGAAGGCTTGGAGTGCACTCCACCACACTGGTTCAATGGGAGTTGGTAGGATACACATGTGCCAGACTTTCGTCCGATAATATCCTCACGAAGATTTCCTTCGCTCAGTACGAGATGAATGATTATGAACCAAAATTAAGTACATGAAAATTTCGTGGTGCTTGCCGGGCTTGAACCCATAATCTTCGGTTAAGATTCACGTATTTGAACCACTGGGCTATTTTGTTACACGAACGAAACGAGTATTTAAGTTGAATGATGCTATATTTAAAATAGCATAATTTATTTTAAATATTCGTTACAGCAGTCGAGTAACCAAACAACCGCCGCACTCGTAGCGTGCTGTACGGTTTATCAATAGTAATCGTTCTCTTATCGGCCGATAACAGTTTTTGGACGAGTGCCACTGTAATTCGTAAGATAATCATTTAATAGTGTTTCTATCTGTATCTATATATACTAAGATTTATGTGTATAAGAATGTAATTGAAGTTTTGGTAACATCGCCCCATCACGGCGAGGTTTGGTAATTCGTCTTTAACTGCTGAAGTTAAAACGTATTCGTCCTTGTGTGTCGTGCACGTTTCTTGTTGATCAAACACAAGTACCAGTGCGAGTGCTCGCTACACTATAGACCAGCTCGTCAAAGAGTAGATAAATATCGAAATCACGTATTTCATTAATGTATAAATTTTGTTTACAATTTTAATTACGATAAGCCATCATCTTATGATAATCAGCAATTAGTTAGGCTCCTCGCTTGAATCCATTTCCGCTGGAACCCGCTCCGAGCACCAACTCCGCTGATAGCTTTAGGACCTCAGCGGACTGCGGACTGCGACGGTAACTGATTTTGAACCGGTCGCTAGCCCACGCACACATCCGTCGCCACACCGTCTCATGATTGATTTAATTGTAGTCAGTTTTTGTTAGCACTTAGACATACGGCGATATTATCGGAATATTTACTGCAGAAACCTTTTCCCACCTGTCTCTGATGGAATACAGGTTTGCATGATAATGACAGGCTAGACGTTACAACGACGCAAGGGACAAAGGATATCGTGGACGAAGGTTTTATATAAACGTTTCTTTTAGTAAGACGAATAGTGACTTAGATGCAACTTCAAGTTGATAGAAAGAATGTTGACTAGCTGAGGTAAGCCTTCGGTTATATGGTCGTCGGTCGAGTAAGTATAGACGTCGATCAAATGCGAATAAATTATACTACATATCCAGCTATCAAGTACAGGACAGGACTATATTCAGTCGTAATGAAGTTGTACAGCGAATGTTAATATCATTAGTGGTCTCGGTCTTCGGCAGAGGGCGACGGGAGTGCGGTGCGGAGCGCGCTCCGGCGCATGTCCAAGTGTCGCGTCGCTTCCATTCGGCGGCGGTCGGCGACCCCGCGCCCGCGGCCGTGGGCGCGATCAACTTTTATATATTTACATCTAGCTTATACTCATGCTCAATCGACGTTCATATGATAGGCACTTGTTTTAGAATAACATCTTACGTTTTAAGTTGACATGAAACATGCAAATTATATATTTGGAAATGCAATTAAGCTACCTTAATTTAAGAAATAGGATTAACTTAAAATTCAAGTAGCGAAAATACTCAATATCCTCGATGTAGCTTTATTTTTTTAAATATTTTAAGCTTTGTGTAATCCGTCGTCCGATTTTATGTAACATGTGCACTTGGTCGCCCGTCCACATAACGCTCCAGTCGGTCGACGGTCCCGTTATTATCCTCGCCTTCAGCTCACTTCTCGTTCTGAACCTGCTCTGGCCTGCTCTGTATTCTGTACAATTTCGCCAACCATCGTATCTGTATCAAATATGCCACGCACCATTGATTTCTTTCTACAAATCACGTTATGCGTTCCTAACGAGCTATCTTGACATACTCTTCATATAATTGGTCGGTAATTTTTCTTCTTCATTATATAAATAAGCCATTAATTTATTTTAGGTTTAAGTATAAAAATACCTAATAAATAGGGTACCTACTTAAATAATACACACCAAGTAATGATTTCAAGTCAAAACCATAGTCGTTGAGCTGTAACTACCATGCTTATACATATTTCCTAAGGTCACAAACACAAATAGATTATACGTTTCGTACAATGTGTGTGTTGGTTAATATGGCGCCGGTACACATGACAGAACGCAGCTAGTTGCTAGAAGCTCGAGTCCCGCACAGCAAAGCGCATCAACGCGAAGACCGCCCGGAGACCGGCCGGCGACCGGCCGGCGACCGGCTCGCGACCGGCCCGCGACTGCCCGCCGCACGCAACTGTAAATTTGCCTCGATAACTTCTTTGTATTAACTTATACTTGCCGATAAATATTTTATCGATACCTCAGTCCTCAGACTACAAGTTTCTTGATGACAGTTTTTGATTTATAGGTATCCTGATTATTATTATACATAGAAATACATAGAAAGAGCGTCCATTAAACATGATACTTTTTCTGTTGATCGAAAATTTTAATGGATTTACTTTTAAAAAAAAGAAACCATTTAATTTATTAGTGACTACGATCAGTGTATTTATTGATCGCCGCTGGCTAAAACGGAAATAGTAGCTAACAGTTTTTACTGTATATTATACGAACCAAAGATATGCATGGCTTCTTATTTGCTTAATATGTGTTCCAGTACATTTGAGAAAAAATACAGGGTCGTCAGAAAAATAAATAAATGTCCCACAGCTGGGCAAAGGCCACTTTTTTTCTTCAGGAAAGGATTAGAGAGTCGGAGCTCATCGCGCACACAGCTCTAGTGCGGACTTGTTCCGACACACGCTTGTGTCCTCGTGATTTTTTCCTCCTTCATCGCGCATGAATTATGATTTAGGCATATCAGGAAACCACAGCGGTGCTTACCCGGATTTCAAGTAACAATCTTTGATAACGATCCACGTGGTTGACCACTGGGTGAGTTCGGCTCTCTTGCTATGTAATTGGAAATATTTAAACAGGAGTTTTCAAATTTATAATATGAAATGTTCAGTTTGTAAGTGAAATGTAGTAACACAGGAAAACAATATAATCAGATTAGTAATGTCAATTAATTCTTATGAATAAAATATTGCATTATTCATTAAATAGGAAATTATATTCAAAATACGCTATTGTTTAGTGGGAATGTATGAGTAGGTGCGCGCCTCGCGGCGTCTTAGACCTGGTTTACACTGCGGCAGAGCGACAGCTTAGTCGCTGGCTGACTGTCGGCTCACACTAATATATATCGCGTTGCTGGATAATAGCTAGCTCATAAGGCTGCAGATCCTGATGCTTATGTTAAGATTCCAGCCGATCAATGTTATTGGGGTTTTCTGTCAAGAATTTCTCAACATTACAGAGAGATTGAGCGACATAGAGGAGTTGTCGAAGTTTTTACATTCCCGGGCTACGTAAAATGTGAGAATACATTTCGAATCAGATGACATTATTTACAAATTGTCTACACTTTCATCAGTTTATTTAGTTTTTTCGCCAATAATATCGTACCAAATAGTTAAATCGCGGGCGAACGCCCGATAAATGTGTCGTGGCCGATAGGTTTATCGGACGTCATTAATTTGAATAGTGTTTTTGAAATATGCATTCGACATATTTGTCGGGACGATAAATGTGTCGGTACTAATGTGTACCAGCCGTGAGTTTGACCGTTGTGCAAGCTCATCGTCGGAATTTTAAACTAAAGTAATTAACTGTGTGCCACTTTTAACCACGGCCCGACGCGTGGCGAAATATGACAGGTATATTATGGATACATCATTTAATTGCAAGTGAAAGATATCACAGTTTAATTGGAAACGTTTGTATCACGCATCTTTCTGACCAGATTCAGATCGCGACATTCAGAACTTGTCGCAAGTAGTACTGATAAGACAGATTTGAAAAATGATGATTTATGAAGACACTATGTAGTCGAACTGTGTACTGTGGGCGGACTGATAGACGACAGCTTAGCGTGGAACTATCTGTGACATAAAATTGTGAAGTCGTAACGTTTATCACTTTAGCCGACTTCAATTTTCCGGAGTCGGGCTGGCCAAAGCGTATCAGCTATTCTGATATGGACACTGAATCCAATAGAATCTAAATCTAATAAATTATGTATTGTTAGTTTTAAAATAACTGTTTTATATATTATAAAATTTTCTTTGATATAATTAAATAAAGAATACGATTTTTGGCAAATTATATAAGGCTTTTACAAGAATCCGATTTATTAATTATATAAACAAATAAAACGGTTATTATGTACTCACACAGATGAAGTTAACATAATTAAAGATATATATCAGCATAAACATAATGTATCGGGAGCAAACCGACCGCCTGGTGGTAAGTTGTCATCAATGTGTACTTCACAAGATGTGATAATATGTATAAGATGTTTTTATATACGATCTCAAGCAGTTTCATTTATTTACAATTATTTTTCTTATCGCCGATTGCTTGTCACTCCTCGAGCTCTATTTGGATTTGTTATAAATATATAAGTAGTAGTCCTTGTTTTTGTATAAATGAACACAAATCTGAAAACTAAAACTATTTGCTAGACTCAAAGAGCGAAAACGCTCATTGAACAAAAAAAACAGCTCAAAACCCTTTTTTGAGAAAAAAACCCACGACGCGTTTCTAAATTCAAAATATATTTCGAGATTGTCAATAAAGAGATGTTTGAGGTTCAAATGCGTTTTCCACAACGCGTCATGGGCGTTTTTATAAGAACCCGATCACGAATTTGGCGACATTAATGTTTTACAGTGACGACAACGAGCTTTTTCGATTGTTGATCCTAACACATACATTTACACATATTAGTAAAGATGACAATATTTAATTAGCAGTATATTTTGTAAAGGAACTCGTGAACCGGTACTGAGGTGCGTACCGAGGTGCCGGCTGCGGTCTGCGTGTGCTCGACTCGTTGCTCGACTCGACTCGCATTGCCTCGCCTCGTTTCGCCTCGCAGTCGGTGCCCGTAGTTCGGTGGTCGCTTGTTTCTGCTCTGTCATTCTGATGTTTAATGAATGATTCAAACCCTTTACATAATAGTCATTAACGAGTGGAATACTTACTATAATTCATTTGAATAGTTGAATAAAATTACTTAAACAAATTCGGGTACATCGTTTTCATCGTTACATGCAAAGTACATTTTTATTTTTTTGTGCTTGTAAGCTTTCTTTTAGAATTTAAACCTACCTAAGGAATAACATCTGAAATACAAAAAAAAAATCTATTTGTGATATCACTCTTATGTAAATATTTACTTCTTATAATTTCGTACAGGAGTAAGTTTACGTTAGGGTGTTAAGCTATGACAAGCAAACAACAAATGTATATTTTCATTTAAAATAGCATAGATAATAAATATTAACATTTAAATGAGTATTTTCTATTTATTAATATTAAGTTAGGGATTAAAGTTATGATGTTGAAATGATTTATCAAATGCCTAGCAAAAATATCGTGTTTATATAGGCGAGTCGTGATTTCTCTCAGACGAGGCGCCGCTGCCGCCGCGGGCCCGCCTCCGGCACCTCGGGCTCTGCCGCTACCACATTACGCGCACCTCACGATGTGCACTTTACACTATTTTTAAAAATATGTCTAGGCTATTTATAATATTAGGTCTTTTTCTTTCTCTTCTTGGACACCGCAAAATCAATACAGTCCTTCCTAGGGCAAAATGTTATTTTCTAAAATAAAATTCCTTAAAGACGTTCATTTTGCCAATTGATAAATTTAAATATAATGCTTAAAAAACAATAATAAATTACACATATTACTTAATACAGCATTATGTAGACGATAAAATAGCGTCGATTTAGTTTCAAATTAATTCTATTTAATTAATATATATACATATGTAAATAAGTTGTCAGAAATTATTCAATAGACTCTACGGAAAGGACCGGCAAGAAACAGATATTTAAATTTTTCGAAACCGATAGCTTTACATGTTATTTTTTAAATATAGTCTTGTGACATGATTATTCAGAAATGTTAGTAAAGATCGTGAATGGAGTCGGTATATTTGCGTTTTTCAAATGATATTTTATTATTTACAGCTCTGCGAAGTAGTCAAATCATCCTTCGAAGTTTCAGGACAATTGCAGACAACTGTTTGTCAGAACGCTGATGCAAGAAACAGATGACAACAGCGAGAGCTGCGAGAACAGACAATCATTCGTAAACGAACATTGTGCCGCACACGAATATTTTATAAGTAGTCTAGCACAGGGATGTCATCTCGAGATATTCTCGAAACTAACGGAATATACCCTATTCTTCAAAGGAGGCGTTAGTTTATTTTAAAAACCGAATAACGTTTCCAACAAAACATCACAGATGACAGCCCTAGCTTTAAATAACTGTTTGTAAATACATGTTAAGAAACGTTATTACGCTGGCAGTTGGTAGTTAAGATTAAAATTTTATGAAACTATCAATTGTTTTCGTTAAATTATGAAATTAGTTATTGTCGCGTTAGTACCTACCTTATATACATAATCAGTTTCCTTCTAAATTATTTTGAAAAAATGTTAAGGAAAATACACATCTTGTTACCCGGCAGGACTAACAGTGTTCAATTATAGTCGCTACATGACCTTGGATTTCGAGCCATCATATACAAAATTATTCCCAACAATTTAAGCCCATTACTATTCAATCCGTTAACCTTTAAGCTGTTCCGTTGAATTTGTAAGTAATATTATGCGCGTGCGCAGTATTGGTAAAAGTGTTTAATTGTTTTAAGTTTTCTATTTCGAATGTTAACCTGTCGAAAGTATTTAAACGCAGACTGACTATTAAAGCGATGATGATAAGTATGTAGCAATAATTATTTATGTTCAATATATACTCTAGGAAGGTCGGAGACACGACGGTAAGTCATGTTTTATATAGATCGAGAAGACTAATTTTAGAAGACTAACAAAAATGATATTGATAAGCGAATTTCGAAACTCCTACAGTATCGATATGCTTCAAAAGATTATCATTATGTTAGAACTCTTTAACCGACGGCAGTCGTTAGCTGTCACTCTTAATTATAATCCTAGTCTAATTGAACTTAATCCAGTTACTGCTAATTAAAACGTAAAGGCAACGTGATGTCTGAGACATTCTCACGTGATATTTTTTTACGTGTGAGACTCCGACATTGTGGCCGACGCGACGTCAACGTTTCGGTGGAACGATTCTTTAATTGTTTTGTACGAATTACATTTTAGGCAGTTTTCCATTCAAAATTTTAAATGATTATTAAAAAAGCTCAGATGGTTCGTCGAATGGTGAATTTATGAATTATTAAGCGAGAATAGCCGGTCTAAACCCGCATCAATAAATTTTCGTTAGTTTGCTTGGTGACGAAGGTTAACATCTGCATGTTTCAGATGAAAATCTACCACATGTAGTAGTAGTACCTTAGTAGTAATGTAGTATCCAACAACCATCATTTGACCAGCGTGGTGGAGAGCAGGCCTTAGCCCAGTAGTTGGATATATACAGCTTGTTCTTCCACCTTTTTTACTTTTATGAAAGTACAGTTTTGTTTTATTCATAAAAACTAAAAGTTACTCTCGAGTCTACACTTAACGTAAAATGAAAAAATAAAGACCAAGCGATAAGTATATGACATTTCGAAATAGTACAATTAGTTAGTTTTTATATGAGTTGAACACAAGCCGACCGACCGACCCGTGTACGTGAATCATCGTACAAATGCATCCGCGAGATAAAGGCGCATTCCGTGCCCGCTCCGCGCCCGATACCTGTTGCGTCACGCGAATATGCACTCTAACTCTATCCCAATAGGGACACGTGTTGCCATCGATTCTTTATTAGTTGTCAGTACGTTGCATTTTAATCTACACATGTCATAATACAGTAAGTATCGTATCAGATTTATAAAGTTTTTTCTTTCTAATATTATTCGCTTTTGTATGTCAATCGTACGAGGGGGTATTGACCAAGAACTTGTGGCATAAAATAATATAAGCTTTAGTAACATTTGAATGAATAAAATTTAATTTATTCTCAGCCGGTTTCTCAAAGGCTTTCAACATAATTAAGTAATCCACTAAATAATCGCTGATTAAATAAAAAAAAAAAAATCTCAAACTCCGATTCGCTACTACTAAGTGTACTGGTTAACGTTTTTAACCAAAGTTATCTTTGCGGTGTTGTTATAAGTAATAATAAATGTATTGATATCGCTTTAAACAATCTCAAAATTTGTACTAACTTATGGAATAACTTGCATCTAATATTTGTATGAATATTAATTGCAAATTATTTTACGTTGGTACATTTTACGTTTTTCTAAGTAAAATTTAAATATTCTTAAATAATATAGTATGAAACATTTGTCTAGTATAGACTTTTTTACATAAACATCCCGAGTTCATATGCTTCAGAGAGACTTAAATTCGTTTGTACGTAATAACTATCTCAGGCAGGAGATATTATAACGCACAAGTTTGTGCACAAACACAAATGCACACCCTATTCCAACAAGTCCTCATAATCCAATCGGATCCCATCTGAAAGACGTCAGACAAGATCGACAGGGCTCTGCAGCTTTGCAAGTCAGCCACTAGACCGATGCGAAATTTTGATGATTAATGTTGACAAGTGTTAGATGATCACTATTGATCGGCCTTTTAGAAACAGATTGTCTATCTAGTAAAGTTATACCTACGTCATAGTATGCTAATAAATAGGTAATCATTATGTTCTATTTTTTATTTATGAAAAAAAAACAGACGAGCAAATAGTCATCGCCATTTGTCATCACATACTGGCTTACTCACCCCTTCAGCCAATGCACAGCAATACAAAGTAACAAATATCTCTATATAACTATTTATATAGAGATATTTGTTACTTTGTATTCATAAATAAGCTCTATAGCTATATAGCTTATATAGCAATAAGCTCTATAGCTTATTGCATCAGTAAATATTTTATTAAACTTGTCATTTTTACCAGGCAATCATAAACCAAAAAGTAACGTTATGGAGAAGTATAATAATTATTTCGAATTAAATATTTATTTTTTACAGTCAGCGGAAATTTTGAACAAACGAAAAATATTATATTCGCAACAGTGACGTGTCATTCAGACCTTGATAACATCGTTCTAGAAGCGACGTTTGTCATGACGTCGACATTGAAACGGACGCTTTAAAAATCATGTTTTTAATTGGATCCCATTGTAAGCTACTAATCGTTAACACTTAATAAATCCATTTAAAATGTTGCACTAAATCGCAACTTAAAAAAAACTTCAAGAAAATGTTTCGCTTTAAAGTTAAAAGCGTAAATCAAATATAAGATTAGTTTTGCATTTATAATGATAATATTCAAAGATACTTGATTAGTCCAAAAATAGCATATAATAGTATTTTCTCCTAAGAACATTACAGCTTAGATTTCTTAAGTTTTATTTAAACTTGCCCTTAATGCATTTTTAAATTCAAATCCCACACAGACATTTGGCCTCATTTTTTTTGGTTTAAATAAGATTTCATAAATGCAGAAATATTTCAGGTGTAACATTCAGATGTAGTTCTAATATGGGTCAACGTGTCCTAAAAAAAAGCGTCGCGTTATTCCTGCATCCAGCGGTTCCGCATCGTTACAATGCAACAGAGTGGCACAGTTAATTCTATCTCTGCTATTATTAGACAAGTGTGAACCAGTGTGAACTATGTAAGGCCAATAATGAGACAGGTATCTTCGCTTTGAGAAAATTCGCACGATCAATGCCACTTGCGACTGCAAATGGAGTGGAACAAATATAAAATATACTTAATTGTGATGCCTTGATGTATGACGAAAGTTTGTAAATGAAAAAATTGGAAATTAATTTAAATATGTAAAAACTCACAACCCAATAACTGTTAATTTATTTCCAAATATTGTTCAAATAAATATCGAATCTAATATTAAAGATATGAGAGATGAGATTTATGTAAAGTATTAAGCATATAAATTTAATTTTTATTTATTTATAATTTATTTATTTAAGCACACAAACATAAACATATTTGAGTTGATATATGGATTACAAACTGGTAAGCTTATGTACTGAGGCATAACATAAATATAGTAAATAATTAAAAATTAATTGAGTATTTTTTGTAATGTTGCAAGATTTAGATAACGTTAAATGCCGTTTTATAAAATACTTACTTATCATTGAATTTAATAATATTTATAAAAGTAAAACGGACAAGACAGACAGCTGGAGCAAATTATGTACAAAGTTTCATATTGACAGATTAAGTGAGTAGACTTTTGCTAAATGTGAATATAAAAAAACTGAACCTAAGTAACGTTATTATCAATTTTAGGAAAAAATATCGACCTAATTATTTTGCCTACTAAAACTCACTTATTATTAAACGGTTATAACTTGTTTTTACAGATCTAACAAATATAGTTAAGCATAGTACTCATAACACGAACGTAAATGCAAGTAATTTCGACTGATTTAGAAATAATAGCCATGAAGTAAATTTGTTCACAAAACTCTGTTCATCAAATGTTCGGTTTGCTAGGGGCATTAACGAAGAAGAATAACGAATAACTAAACGACATTATTATGATGTAGTAAACGAGACCCTTGGAAACTCATGCCATCGCTTAATGAGTGACCATTAACAGAACAACTTTTGAATCGGTGTACTGCCTGCTCTGCTATCGGTGTACCGGTGATTTGCCACCAGGATCAATTTTGGCTCGTCTTCAATATTAGTACCATGCTTATTTTAGTGCCATTTATTATGTTATGGTATGTTATTCTGTTTGCCGATTGAACTTCGTTAATTATTAATGCTAAACTAATATTAATTATTAATCGCTAAACTAATATTAATATTAATTATTAAACTAATATTAAATATTAATATTAATTGTTTCGACTCTATCACTTACCATCAGGTGGAGTAGAGTCATTTGCGCTCCCGGCAAAAATATAAAAAAAAGAAATAAATATAACCATAATAATTATATAAAAACAATCCACAATGTATTAAATTTCATTAATGTATCAGATTATATTCAGAATATATTTATAAAATACGATCCCAAGTGTACTAATATTTTCTAAAATATTGTACTCATCTTGTTTCTAACTCGTAATTTCGAGGACTGATATTGTAAGATTTGTATGTTGCTGCGCATCGCCCCGTCGCTCAATGCTTCCTGCTCCATAAAGCTTCGCAGCGGCGTTGTATTAGCATTTTAACAAGCATTAACGCGTTATACACGCCGTATTCGCTAAGGTTACATTATACAACGATTACTTTACTAATATTACGCAAAGGACACTTGTATTTGATTAAAGAGATTTATGCAAATAATTCTCTCTTTCTTACCGAAATTGGGTCATGGCGGCAAATCTTAAGAACTTTTCATCTGCGCAGAAAATGATAAACACAAGTTGCGTGCATTGAAAAATGGCTGGCTGGCGGCTGACCCAAAATATTATCTTTAAACTCCATAGCGTAAGTTACTAGTCTAATGTGCTCCTTGGGGGCATTTTGCTTAATCAATTTAATTCATGGTGAATATTTTAGATGATAATATATAGAAATTAAAAGCCACACGTACAAGTGCTCGCATGGAAGCGTTGGCTTGTAATAATTTGAAATGTAACACTCAAAGGGGTTCGTCGAAAAACCGACGACTGTATGGAGCGTGCGGTACTCACAGCGAACGGCTCGGATCGGTGCGGTGACAATACGACAGCTCACATTACGTTCAATGTTCAGGTCAGGCACCAGCTTAAGAACAAATGTATGTTTCGAAGGTGAATTCGAATGTGAAATGTTAAAAAAAACGTTGAATTGCGATGATGCGACATCGAATATAATAATTATGCTAATGAAAGGCAACGCAACGATCGACACAACGTGTCTGCATAAATCGGTTTTTTACATTTCACTTTCGAATTCGCCCACGAGTTTCGCATTTGTTCTCTCAGTATAGTTCTACTGAGCTCGATTCCAGCGTGAAACTGGACATGCAACCTCCATTTGCAATTCACAAACGTGGTAGCTATATAAGAATCGTCTCAATTAATTTGAAAATATGGAACGAATCGAGCGAAATCGAATCGATGGGATCTCAATAAAATGCAAATATGTCTGTGTGTCTCACGGTGTTTTTTGCGGCGACTCGTCGAGCGACAAGTGGAATTAACGGTTACAGATGCGATCGCCTTAAGTGGACTCCACTAGTTATTGCGGCCGTCCCATTATGTGTATGTGCGTGTAGTTTGATGGAAGTATTGAAGGTTTTGTTTATTGAAATGTCATTGAGTATTGAAATGTTTTTGAGGAGATGATGTTCGACTGTTGCCGTTGATAGTGCGCATGCGCAATTAAAAATAGTATTAACATTTTGTTTATAAACGAGCTTTGTATACCAGTTCGTTTATAGAAGCCATTTGGGCTCGCTTGGGTCTATTGGGACGTGACTGTCTATACTTACTTATATAAAGTGCATTTGTTGTAGATGGCATATTGTCAACTAAAATATATTATGCAGAATGTGATTTGACGAAGAAGGCTTCAATTTCAAGTAACCACCAATTGAAAATTTTTATTCTTTTATGTACACCAGAACAAATATTTATAGTCATAAATCTTTGTGGGAATCGAAAAATGAGTTGCGTTATAAACGCACATACATATATATATAATACTTTAAGTTAGTTGTTATAACATTTTTCGCGATTGAAGCCGCGACAGATACAATTAGTGTTCTTTACAATTTATAACTTAATATTCTAATAGACAGGTACATATGTGGATATTATTGAACTAAAACGATTCCGTAAAGTAATAACTCGCTGCACACTGACTCAAGCCGCGCACGTAATCTATATATAATAAGGACGTATGTACGTATGATGTATTATGTCCTGTTTTGCGTGTTATTGATTTTAATCCATATAATTTCTGCTTTTAAAGCTTGATAGACGTTTGACAAGCCTGGAAGATATTTATCTTACGAGATTAAGATATCTACATACACATAATAAATTTGCAATAAGCCGTGTCTGTATATAATTTCCATATTATTTGTCAGTTTATATGTGGAATGAATCGCCTTTGGAATTTTGTACGGGTTTGAATGGTTTGATGATGTTGAATGTTGATGAGGATCTTGCCCTCCTGACTGATTTCGAATACTGTGGCCATTCTGAAACGAGACTGCAGTGGACATATTATAGGTTATAAGTATTCAGCACAAAAGCATCTACCTGTTCCTGATCTAACACGACCGAAAAGAGTTCAGACGGAGGACCAACGGCGTTACGTGGTTATCGAGGGAGGGGTGTGAATGTCAACTTCTATATTCCGCGCTGCTATTGCGAACAGCCTTCTAACTTGATTGTCATTATTATAAAGTAAGTTTTTTTTATGGTCATATCTCATTGTTTGAAAAAATATGAAACCATATTTTATCCGCGCCTTGTTCGGAACTCACAACTAGTGTCCGTATTAGCCATTGAGGACATTTTTTTCGCAAGAAAATGGAAGATTTGCATAAATTTAAGTGATACTAGCATATAAAGCTTTGATTGTTTTGTTTGACTGCAGTAATCTTGGATGCTACCAGCTAGGTTTGGAAAATATATGTTTGCACTAACGAATCAATCACAATAACTGCTTTTTATTCAAATTAGTTAATTAAAACACGGGTAGAGTCGAAAGATGATGATGTACTTCATAATAAGGCTGCGTTTCCATCAAAGATGTGCGACAATAGGTGGTGAGGGATTTGCTTGTTAAGAAACAATAGAATCACTTAACTTACTTAGCCTCGCTCAGCGCAGGTCTAGTGGAAAAGGCTCAGCGGCTTCGCTCCGCTTTTTTGTACATGCAAAACAAGGGAAAAATGTGTGCTACGGATGTGTTGCGAGGGGCGTGTACGAGGGATTAGTGCTAGAGATGTGTGCTAGGAACGGACACAAGCGAAAAAATAGCAGTCACTATACGGTGTTTTTCAGAAGTACATGTGTAGTATATAGAAAACATGGATCAGTGAAAAAAACACTTTTATATTTATAAATTTGCGATGAAGAAATGGAGAAGATAGGAGACGCAAGCAGCGGAGAGAGGCGCGCGCGTTTCGCTTCCACCACACCTTACCCCGCGCGCATTAGAAACGAGCCCGCTACACATCCTCGCACCGCTCATCCGCGCACCGTTTCACAGCCTCGCTACACATCCTCGCACCTCCCAGCTGCCTCGCACATCTTTTATGAAAACGGAGCCTAAAGGTGGATTATGTACATGTAAATTCTTCTCTTAATTATTAGTCTGATGATTGTTTCAATTTTGGTAACTCGCCAATAGCCATATTACCTTTAAAGCGGCAGTCATTTTAAAATTACAGACAGACACTTCAATATTATATATTCATATAGATAGCCTATTCATTGTAAATGTTATAGAGAATATAATATCACGCTAAGAACAACGGGGCGGAGCAGTAATGTTTAACGCGAGTAAAACCAAGTGGCGCAGCTAGTATCTAGTTCTAAAGTAACGCAAACGATCGACTCCGTGGTCAGTACGTGTTCGTGATAAGAAGAATACGCGATGTGTGTGCGTACACGTGTGGGCGCGCGTGTGGCGGCGAGCCCTCGACGTCGTGTCCATGTCGGCCTGTCGGATGTACTGCACTTGCTAACCAGCTCGGCTAACTGTACCTGCAGCATGCCTGCGTCCAGCGGTGCAAGCAACATTCAGTTTAATTATTGAAAATTTCTCTCGAGTCTATATCTTCGCAGGCTCTAATATGATAATAATCAGGCATAATATTTTAATTTGTATTAACATAAAAAAGGTACAATATCAAATTATAGAAATCTAACGAGACGTTCATTACGCGTTTATGACTCGAATGAAATTAAACGCCATTGGGGACAAGGAATTCCTTACCAATATAGTCAATAAACGCACACATTTTGAAAATGACATAATATTAATAAAGAACAACATGTGCCATATTTTCATACTTGTCTGAAGTAACGGAGAGCAAGTCTTAGCCTAGCATTGACATATTTACAGTCTGCTGTTACTTTTATATTTTTATTGATGGACTATCGTATTTCGTTATACTAATTTGGTGTAATAATTAAATTATTATTATTATAAAACCATTACATTCCATATGTACAAAAGGTTTAAAGACGAAGCGGAGTAGCTCGTCTTCTATTATAATTTTCGTTAAAACAACATTTTGTTTAAATTAAATAAGTCTGCACCGTTAAATGATCACTTTTAGTTGATTTTTTTGTATTCGTATATACTTAATATTTAGTAACCTAAAAAATGTGATACATTATGTCATCTAGTTAGCGTGAATATTTAAGTTAATTAAGTGCTAGCGTGCCGTGTGTCTCTGGAGGACGCGCCACGGCTGCCACTACGGCATAGCTGATGTGCGTGTCGCTTCAAATTATGTTAAGCTTACTAATATAAGACATTATATAAAGTAAATGAACAGCCTGTGAATGCCTCGCCTATTGTAGGACGAAGGCGTAATAATCAACCACGTTAGTAAATAGCAGGTTACCACTTAACAGCTACTTACAACTTGAAAAACTTTGCCTTTATTGTCAAGATATTTTAGTCACAGGAGGATACCGTAACCGTAACGGCCTATGAATGTCCCACTGCTGGGCTAAAGGCCTTCTCTCCCTTTTGAGGAGAAGGTTTGGAGCTTATTCCACCACGCTGCTCCAGTGCGGGTTGGTGGAATACACATGTGGCAGAATTTTAGTGAAATTAGACACATGCAGGTTTCCTCACGATGTTTTCCTTCACCGTAAAGCACGAGATGAATTATTATCCCAAATTAAGCACATGAAAATTCAGTGGTGCTTGCCCGGGTTTGAACCCACGATCATCAATTAAGATTCACGCGTTCTTACCACTAGGCTATCTCGGCTGGAGGATAACAGATGGGAAATATAAGAAAAAAAGCGTCATCTGACATGTTTAGTTCAGGCTCGAAGCGCGTCTTTGCCTTATGATCCACGCGTGTCAACCGCTACGTTATCTCGATTCTTGACAGGACTATTGATAATTGCAAATAATATTTAAACATTATCTTTTTCAATTAATAAAACCGATAATATTATCTATACTCGGCCCTCTGTATCTACCAAAACCTTGGCTTTCTATTACTGTCACATGATTGGTATTAATATTATAAATCAAAGGTCTCTACTATCGATAAACTAACAACATGTACATATTTATCTCAGTCGTCTGTCAGTACAAAAAAATCCATAAAAATAGAATACAAATTCGTATTGTTGAGTTCCCGCGAGTGTCGCCCGGACGCATGCGCAGCCGTACTCGCAGTTATCGGTTATCGCTGCGCGGGCGGCGGCGGGCTGCAGCCTGACTCACTCTTTGTTCCATTATTTTGAGCTCTTTTGGTAATGATAAAATAACGAAGGATAATCCTTTTTGCGGAAATGACGAAGGTTTACTTGTTGTTACAACAGAAAACATAACAATATTATTACCCCCCATTGAGCTATTTACATTAAAATAATAATTACCGCTCTTTGTGTCCGGCTTACGATTAATAACGCATTCAGGGAGCTGAAATAGCTTTAGAGATGTTTGCTAAAACAGTTTTTACGAAATAATGCAAAAAGATGAGCATACTTAGTTCGCAGGGTTCGGGCTCAGCCAGCGATGGCTGGGCGTTTGTAGTCAATTACTCAAGATATTGTCTTTCTTCTTAATCTTAACCGATGATCGTGTGTTCAAACCCGGGCAAGCAACGCTGAATTTTCATGTGCTTAATTTGTTTTTATAATTCATCTCGTGCTTAACGATGAAGGAAAACATCGTGATTCCTCACGATGTTTCGACACCTGCATGTGTCTGATTTCATTGAACGTTTTCTGCCACGTATGTGTCTGCCACATGTGTGTATTCTACCAACATACCGCACTGGAGCAACGTGGTGAAATGAGCTCCAAACATTCTTCTCAAAAGGGAGAGGAAGCCTTAGCCCAGCAGTGGGACTTCAAAGGCTGTAACTGTTACTGTTGTACTGTATTGTCTTTTTGTATATAAATATGGACTTTTCGTTTGACTTCCTGTGACCTTCTACTATATTCAATCATTTCAATGATCACGTACAATATTCATACAGAACGAAACGTCGAAGTAGATCGCTACGTTTTGTTGTCTAGCGAAGAATTACGGCTGCTAACGAGTAACGGTTGTAACGTTTTGATAAACATTGACGACGATGTAAAGAAAATAAAAAAGTTCAAGGGTAGCAAATGACCGTTGTACATCGTTCTCGATTTACGATCGTTTTTCCTCTATACCTTTTTTATTTGCATTATTAGTTAAGGCAATAGGCATTTGTTTTAGAATTATACTGATAGTTGTTTGTTTGATTGTTAGGTATAAGTAACATACATGTGTAATTATCGTAACATATAATAGTACAGGAGTCTGAGTCACCGGGCCAGCGCTAGTCGCTGAGCCGCGCGTCGCACCGACGTTTGTTATCGACAGCGTTCCTTATATATCCGTTTATATTTTCCTCGTTGTTTTATAATGTCCAGTTTTAATTTGAGATTTTGTCCTTTATATATATATAATTATTATAGAGGAGCTCAGTGGTTAGAACACCTGATACAAACCCGAAGATCGTGGGTTCAAGCAAATGCACTGAGTTTTTATAACCTTAATCTATTTTTACCTGTTTTGGTGAGGAAATCTGTATGCACCACATATGTGGAGCTTGGTGCTTCAATCCAGTTCAATCCAGTTCGTGAGATAAGCTCGAAGCCGAGGAGACTCCTCTCTCACTAGGAACTTCTTGTATCTATTAGCTGAGACAGAGCAGAGAGAAATTTGTAGGTAGCTCCTTCACCCATCTGGCATATCAAGGCAAGAAACAATATAAGTCAAATATATTAAAATTTTCCTCAAACACTGCCACAGGACAATCTTTTATACGACGTGTTTTTGCTATAAATATGTAAAGTGTATTTTGTTTTTTATTTTAATTTATATATTATAGAAATGACAGTACATAATTCCTCAAATACTTCTAGATTTGCCAATTAATCAATTTAAATCACTTGTAAAGAAAACTTCAGTTAATAAGGCGCGTCAGTCGATAGAGAATTATAATATAAATGATAAAAAAGTGCGAAATTAGTGTTTGTTGATTTCCATCCATATTTTATTATTGGTGGTAGAGCTTTGTGCAAGCTCGTCTAGGTTGGTGCCACCCACTTATCAGATATTCTATCGCAATACTTAGTATCTTAGTATGCGTGGATTGAATGATCTCTGGATCTCGTTGAGGAACTAAGTGTCTGTAATTTATATAAACAGGTATTTAAAAAAAAAAACAGTACCGTGCCGGTTCTTCTTGGTAGAATGAACATTCCAAAATAGTTTTAAATTTGATTTAATCTTGTAAATTTTACAATGAAGATTCAAAAGTCCTCGCAAGAGTTTACTCGAATGAAGCATATTTCGATTTGGTTTGATATAAAGATAGTTTGCAGCTTCTATTGTGCTGTAGAGTTGCAGCGGTCTAAACCAGAAACTAGAAACGGAAGTTACAAACGGAATATATACGAATATCGTTCGTTATTATGTCTAGTTAGTTCTGTAACGCGGCTGTGCTATGCTAATGACAACGATGCTCATCGTTTGATATGTGAGTCGAGATCCGAGACTCGTTACCCTAAATTATAATTGTGTTAACGACTTTTATATGCGTATAGAGCGTTGTGCAAACAGATTAACAAACATATATAAATGATAACATACTAATTAATAATGAGATTGCAACAATCCTTAAACTATTCCATTCATCTGTGTCATCTATATTTATAAAACTTTGTGTATATTTGTACATAAAGGCTAATCATCTTATCGCTTATATAAGGTAAATATGTATCGGTATTATATTCCGTTGTCATTTTTATTACATTAATTATATATTCGTTGATAATAAATGTTTTTTTTTAAATGTAAATTCTATATCAGACATGAAATAATTAAACTCTGTTATATTATAAACATATAATTTTTAATACAGCTTACTTTATATTCACTTTAAAACTGTCTTTGGTCGACTTTTAATCAAGCAAGAAAGCGTCAGTAGCGCAATGGCCACCGGGCCGCTTAGCGATGTAAGGGTCGCAGGTTCGATCCTGATGCTTTGGGCTACTAGCTTTTGTTAGGAGTAGGGTCTTAACAAAAATGTAATTACAGTGGTAAATATGAATATTAGTAATTTTCTTAAAACGGGAATTGCTAATAAGCTACTTCTTATTAGGAATAAATGTTCGATACCAATTAGGAGGACGGGCAGATGGCCACCTAACTGTAAGATTAAGTGGTCACCACCGCCCATAATCAATGACATCGTAAGAATTATTAACCATTATTAAACACCACTAACGCACCAGCAATTTAGGGAACTATGATGTTGTATCGCTTATTCCTGTACAGTACAACAATAATAAGTATTTCTGTTTGGTGGTAGAATATGCGATTAGTGGATATCACCACCAACTTAATTCCGGAATATTATAATTAGAAAACACTTTTAAACCTTTCTTTGTCGTTTGTTATTTTAAAGAGTAATGAATTCCTTAATTTTTTTATCGACTGGTGCCAAATTATTGTATTTCACCAAAATCAAGACAGAAAATGTGGTCAAACTTGCTCCAGTTGTAATCGGTTCGCGCTGAAACGGAGTCATTGATCCTGACTGTTTTTTGGATGACAATTTAGTCAAAACCGGTCGGCTCATTAGCGCACTTGCAGTGGAGCCGGAGTATCGGCTCGATAAGATAGCAGCCAGCTGATTGCGGTTTCAGTTCAGTTCTTCGTAATTATCAACTACCGGTATTTATCATTTAAATTAGAGTAAGGTCACTAAAATATTACAATTATTGTTATCACGCCGTTGTATTGCGTTAGAGGACATTTTTAATATCAAGTACAATTTTCCACATATTTAGCAACCTGACCGCTTCAATACATTAAATGTTTATATAACCAAGATGTCGTCCAATAGTTTTGCGACGGGTCGTGTTTCTTGTAACAGAAACGATGACGCATTACGCATCAACATCAACACATTAAGGTTGTTTTCCGTATAATGTCAATAATGTAAATGACATCCCGGGTAAATAGGGAGATGTTTGCTCATTTGAATAACGATTTATTTTGTTAATTTGAGGAATAGAGGAAAGTTGCCAAAATCTGTGTCGGTGTGAGAGCTGCGGGGAGTGGCCGTCGGTGAGGCGGGGGAGAGGTAGGCACTCTAATTAACTCGTCGGGCGCGGCAGCACTCCATTACGGGCTGTTTATTGTGACAATTATTCGCCGCACCCCCGCGCTGCCTCCGCCCCGCGCGTCCCGCACTCCCGGGACGAGACCGGCCACCGCGCCTTTGGTATTCACGAAAACCTCATTACCTTTTTAAAATTTACATTACCGAATTCTTGTTTGTTTTTCTACTGAAATGAACATTTGTGATATTTAGGCATTCATATTAATGAAAACTATTAATAAAGGAAATTTTGAAAGTCCTTCCGACTGTACCAAACACATTTTTACAGTAAACAAATATCTATTCTAAAATTATAAATGCGCTAGTAACTTTTGGTCTGTTACGCTTTCAAGGCTAAATAAACCACTGAACCGATTCAGACTAAATTCGTTGTGAAGCAGGCTTGAACCCCGAGGACGGACGTGGGATACTTGTTACCTAATTTATACCCGATGGCGAATACTGGTTGGTAATAATTTCTAGCGTGCTCTAGGCAGCGACACTTACTACCATAGCTATGAAATAATTAAAATTAAATGATACTCAGGTCTGTTTTGTCTTTTCTACAATAAAAAATTTCATCATCGAACTTCATTATTAATCAAATCGATGATTATAATGTATCTTACATTAATTTAGAAAAATTGTATGGGTGACTAGTTTGAAAGTTAATAAGTAATAAATGAAAATCTAAATGGTTTTGGCAATGACATTGAACACGAGAGTCGAGGCGAGGCGTTTGTTGTTGTCTGACTTGAGCTGAGGTGTCAAAGTCAACGGCATCTGGTTTAACAGTAACGTGGCAAAGCAAACAGGAGACACGTGCACGAACGAGCCGGCGTCGAGCCGATGAACTTGCTGTTTGAAGTTCCAATTGCCACTAATCTGAGCACCATTAGAGCCTTTTGGAGTTGCTCCCTTCACATGAGTGACCTTGGCATGCAAAGCCTGAATCACTGCCGAATTGGTGAGATAAACAATTAACGTTCCTGAGACGTTAGATGACGACTTGATCGTGAAACGGTTTTATTTCAAATTTGAATAAATTACGTTTTAAGGTTAGGACCTCCTCCAATGTCTACCACCAAAATCACTCTACCTCCGTAATGAACTACAAAGTAATTCATTTAATTTGTTCAAGTAATACTATTGATGTTCTATCAAGAAGCGACAGATGATTTCTCCTATCGTATTTTGTGTATAAATTTAGTGGAATATTATTATTTTTTCATCGAAACGCACAACAAAGTATTAACTCGTATTATGTAATGCATGTCAGTACGTAGTTAGCAACAACGATACGATAACATTGTGTGATCTTCACGACACTTAATGATCTTGACCTAAGACAGTGATAAATATGGAAATTTGTGCATGACTATCTGTAATACGACCGTTAACTGAATGTACTTGTTTTTTACAAATAAACTTAACATACCTATAATCAATCAATTCAAATCAATATATATTCATTCAATTATGGTGTTACAAGTATTTACAAATTTTATTTACTTTAGATTTATATCAAATGTAAAGCTACTACCGGTCCGGAATGAAGATTCTACCGAAAAGATTTAGCAAGAAACTCATTGGTTACTCTATTCCGACATTTCAAAGACAAAGTTATATCAAAATCATTTTTTTAACATCAAATTCGTGTATCCTGATTGAAAATCAACAAGTACTAACTCCATGTTTTTTATTATCTTTATAAACTTGTGTTGACTATGAAAATGACTAAAATATAAAATCCAAATTGAAATTGAGCAGATCCAATATCAGTTAGTTATCTAATCACGTTTGCTTTTCCATGGTGACGTGTTTGTGATTGGTGAAAACTTTTAAGAGAATATTCATTTTCTTTCTAATTAATTTTAAAATGAATAAAGCTTTTAAAATATATACTTAAATATGATCATTTCGTATTTTAGTAATGTATTCATTATATTCCTTAATTTCACTCTTAATTCAACTCATTAATTATAATTGTAATTATTACAAATTATAATTATAATTTCGTACTTATATAACAAATGGTGAAAACTGAAATGGCAGCATTTCAGTCCGTTATTTCAAAGGCAATACGGTATAGTGTGCGTCGTTCGCGACAGCTGCACATTTTTGATGTTGCGTAATTCGAAACTGTTAGCTGTGAATGTATAGCATCGCACCGACAGCAGAAATCGGAACCTGCCGCCGTAATATTGTACATACGTCATCATACTGTAAAATGTAATCAACAGAACAGTAAAAATAAGGATTGAAGTTAAAGTAAAGTATTGAAACTCAACTCAATTGCTTTTTAATTTTTTAAGTCAAAATTTTGGTAAAACATCTATTGTGTTAACACTTTGTGTACGTCTGGGTGAGTACTGGACTAGTACCTATTAATTAATTATTCTACAGTCTACCGTAAACACTCTCGATTGGTCTGATCCGACGTGAAGGGTGATTCAATGGTGTAATTACAGGGACAAGGGACGTAACATCTTAGATCCTGCGTATACTGGTTAAGGTAATAGATGGAGTGACTATCAAATAGCCCATTTACTAGTCTGCCTTCCCAAAAATCTAAAAAAATCCAATGCAAGTTACATAAACTCATACTAGTTAGAGTGGAAACCTATAAACAGGTTTCAATAATTATGTTCGATTACCGATACGTACTAAACCGAAGGTCGTAAAACTGGCAATTCAAAAACATAACTTATTTAAAAACAAGCTTTTTGCAGATCTGATAATAATGATGATGATAATGATTCGGAAAACAATACGTCAGATTGGAGAAGAATAACCCGGCGTAACCTTGCGTGGATGTGTGAAGTGGGAGCTTCACGTGCCCCATTTCTGGCCTGGCGCTGCCGTAAACACTAAGTAGGAGTTCGGGGGGTGGCAAGTTTACCTACGCCTCCTAAGGACAGCTTTGCCGAGCCATGAGAGAAGCACAGCCTGCAGGGCCGCGGATGCGTTATATCGACACGATCCCGCAGCTTCTCGGATCTGCGTCAGTATCGCAGTAGTTTTAGTGGGTAAGAATTCTGCATAACGCCGTACTTTCTAAGGGAGCCGTGCACCTTTCCGAAGATTTCCACAAAGTCAAAAATCGAGCGGACCTTACTTTATTTTAGTGATAATTCAAAAGAGTACTTGATTAAAGTACCTATATATTGATTGGTTATATATTTATTCTTATACAAAAATTTAAGGGAACTCATAATAATGTGTTAATGTCGTAACCAAATTACTTGCTGAATGTTGTTCACAATAAAAATAGGGAGAAGAGACTAAAAAGTATTAAAATGAAGGTTTTTAAAAAGTGATACTATTAAAAGGAAATAAATAAGAAAGATATAGTGATGTGATGCAATAAAATGGAGTTTGTTTCATTATGTATAATTCTATAAGAACCGGTTTATTAACGTCTTAGATTCCATGGATGGCGCATTGATGGCGTGAGAAGTGATTTAGACTTATTGTAGTGACAGCGTCTATTGGCAGAGGATCACTTACTATCCGGTGGCTTTCCTCGTCTGCCTTCCTTAAATATATAAATAAAAACAAATAAAAGTTGAAGCTACGATCGTTATAGGCAAAGAGTGTTGGTTCATCACAAATAATATTCGTAAAACAAACACAAATTCTTTACATTCGTCGATTCTTCAACGAAATAGTAGTAAAATTATACTTTAAATTAAACACACATTATGTTAATGCGTCGTTAATTCCACAGCGCTGATTGACGGTTATTGTACGGGGACCACTTTTATAACGCTGTAAAATGGAGTCGTCTAATTTGCAAGTTAATTTCGACTTGGTAGGAAATCGTTTTATAGTTGTCGTCGGTGACGAGTATCGGATGCGTCGGGCGCAACAGGTCGCTCTGCGGTCGGCCGGTCGGCCGGTCGGCCCGTGGATTGGTTACGTGATATCTCTAACATAACTTACTTATGAACAGTTACGCAGAGTTCAGTAACAACATTTAAGTAGTTAATAAGTTGACTATCATCGTGCTGAAATTGTAGGCTTAATGGTTTCAATAATTTAATTACTTGTACCAATATTTCTTGTTAGCATTACATAGGAGCTAAAAGTGCTTGATAATGAAGCGTTAATTCGACGTTCGCTAGGTGTTGTGATTTATGTAAGCGAGCAGTGCGCGGGCGCCGCGCCGACCCGGAATCAGCGGGTCACGGGCTATCTGCCAGCGGTGCGCGGCGTACATATTGTACTCGTACAGGCATACATATGCAACACATGCTAAGCGACAGCGAGATACGACTTTGTATACTCATATGACTTTGTTTCAGACTAATATAGCACTTGAAGTTGGTTTTCTAGAAGTTTTTGTTATATTTAAATCTTTCATTTTATTACTATGAAAATAAACAACTATCATGTAATTACTAAGACAGAGAGTATAAGTTTGAATATAACGAATACAAATGTTTTATAAAGAATGTGGTGTTTTTAACAATCCAAGTCATTGGAATGTACGCTATGAATTGTCAATTTGGTGTGACACCAAAAACAAAAGGTACAATATGGCGAATGGTCGATAAGCAGTTTGTCGGTTCACATAGTTCCTTGCTCTAATTACAGCGGCGCTCGCTGGCGACACACGCGACCCATTTCGGACGCGACGCTTGCACTGGTGTGCGGTCGTGAGTACGCCGTCGGCTGCGCTGGTGTGCGTGCGTGATAAGAGGTCGCGCGATAACCCGGCCGAGGCCATCGGAGACGTGGAAACAATAGTAACGTCACGCGAATCTCACTCGTACAAAAGAGCAATAGAGTCTACGTTGGTTTGAAAGGCGTCAATCGTTGTCAAGTGCACATCACGCGTGGGTAACGAGCCCAGCCCGCTCCTTATGACGGCCGATTATTTTTAACTCTTTCGTCGATAGCCGCATGTGTAGAGCATGGTCGGTAATGAGTATTTGCTCGGGAACGAGTGTGTCAAACACAAGATGTGGCTGTCGAGCGACACCACGTGGCGGGTTCCGGCCGCCAGCGCCGCGCCGCGGACTGCTACAGGCCATTTAATGTAACTGCTCGTTATCGCCCGCAAAAAGGGAATTCTATTTATACATAGCAGGAAAACAATAAATTTCATGAATGAAACACTACTGGCTTCGAGAGATGTTTAAGTACGACGCGATAAAATTAATATATTAAACTGTACACATGGGACTTTATACGCGTTAGCTTCAAAATTAATATAATTGATTAAGTAATAACGATATAATTTAAGATATAGTTTATGTTCTGTTTTATATTTTAAACAATTTAACGTACGAGTTTGATAGCACAGGAACTGCCGGTAATGATGTTATAAAATAGAGCTCCAGATCAAACTATTCAATGTTACGGTTCGTTACGGACAAGCGAGGGCTGAATCAAATAAATAATAATAACGACTTGAGGGTGACTTGATAGTCCCCCGCAGGTTCTAGGGTCCAGTTATATTACTCGACGACAACAACCGAACATATTAAATAATATTATTCCAATTCGCGGGCACTATCTCTTCCTGGCGTGATCCATCGTTGTCATTGTTCAATATAAAAAAAAAACCGGTAAATTTATTTACCGTGTAAAAACCTCGCAGACAAACCGCAGACAGTTGTAGATTTATCATAGTCTATCGAATATATAATGAAATTTGAGGCACCACGCTGCTCCAATCCGTGTTGGTGTATACACATACGGCAGCTTTTCATCCAACACATCGTTCAGCACCTGAATTATAATTACAAATTGTGTTTAAAATTTAGCTCGAGCTAAAGCACAGAAAAATTCTGCGGCGCTTGCCCGTGCTTGATGTCTTAATCATCGCTTAAGATTTACGTTACGTTATGTTATCGTGGTGTAACATGGTCACTCCCATCTCTTATAAATTATTTTTAATTCAAAGTAATAGACTTTTTTGTTTTGTACGTTACCCACACACTATAAAATTACCTGTACATATTGAAAACAAATAGAGCGCTTTCGAGCTAATTTTATTAAAACTATTACTCTACTGTTAGATATTTATGAATTTATTGGATTTTAAATTAACTTTCCGAATGAGTCGTTAAAAATAGGTCGAAAAGTCATTTAAAAATGCAATAAGAAGAGTCTATGTCACATTTTGTTTTTCACTGGCAGTATTTGTTTAAGGTTAATTTCTTCCAAGTTATTCCTCTACGGATCTGACACAAATAGCGTGAACGAGAACGTGAGGGTTGATAGTGTGGCTGTGTGCGTTTGAATTTTTTTTATATATCAGCTGATTGCTACGAACAGTATATATACTTAGACTAAAACAAATGCATCGAAACCCGATGGTAGAGCATTTTGGGTACCACTCATTAATCTGTTACCGCTATGGGTAGAGGTGAATTTTCAAGACGACATTTTATTGGCAAAATGTATTGAATCATTTCTGCTGTTTGAAGAGGGCAAGGACTCTTATTGACAGCGCCGTAGTCGTTTGTGAAGAAAAATAAACGAATGTGAGACATCCCGGTGTTATCGCACCCCTAATTCGTGTGCCTCGCTTTTAATTAAACACCACTCAAACGAATTAGCCATCGCGTTCGTCCTTATTACATTAGTATAGTTATGGCTGCGTTAGTTCAGAACATCGCTGATATATTAAACGGTAACATGAAAGGTTTTGTGCGTAGGCTTTTTTAATTTTATTTCATTGTTATTAAAAATATTTTGTGTCAAGGGTGCGGCTTTCATAATATATAAAGTCGACCATTTATGTTTTGTTTGAAGGTTTTACTCGTTGCGTAACTAAATCTTAGCAATTTGTTTGTATTCTACTGATCACAAAACGCCAGCTCTCTTGAGAACGTGTGTCCTTTTTAAATGGCCGACGGGATATTCTCGCGCTGCTGTACGCCCTTACGAGGGGTGTAGGAGATGGTTGTATAACTCTCTTCTTCCCCTGTAAGCTCGGTTAATCCATGAATGACGGATAGTAAGGGAGAGATAGTAAATGCTTATGTCAACGCGATTCCGCAGTCCGATCGGTGTCGAGGACAACCAATGGAAGGCTTAAGGCAAAATTTCTTTGAAGACTTCCCTTCCCGAAAAAAAAGTAGTCCGGTGTCGATCCGGAATAATCTAAACATAAAGTGTTGTCCATGTAAGCAAACAAACTATCTGCTATGAGAACCCGCAGACGGGTCTCATGCGTCTACTAACTTAACTATTCATACAAAAAAAAGCGTAACAACATAGACAGATAATAAATTAATATTGTAAAAAAAAAACATGTAAACAAAACTAAAATTTGTGATGAAATTGTTTTACTTACTCGTAACTAATTAAAAATATGATTAAATTTTCATTGAACTCACAGATAAAGTGCTTTTTTGCTAGTTAATGTTATCTCGTGAGCCTTGCATTTGAGTCATCGAAACTTGAAAAAAATATTATATCATTTAAAAATGCAAAATAAAATAATAATTTAAATAATATAACAGGCGATTATTATTGTTATGCTAAACTAACGATTATTCGTGTTTAGTGGTATTCAGAATTAATAAAATATTTTACATAAGATTAATTGACATCCGTAATATATTCGTGACTGCAATATTTGGCAGTTTCTCGATCTTTTTTTCTCGCCAAAACAAATGAGATCGCATGTTAAATATTTCGATTGGTTATTATTCCTGTAGGCACGTTGACTGATGACGAATTCGATTTTTTTATATATTATAGGTAGCATATCGGCCAGCTGACGGTAAGTGGTCACCAACGAACATTGACATTGGCATTGTAAGAAATGTTAACCCCCTACATCGCCAATCACCAACCCTAAGAACTAAGATGTTATGTCCCTTATGCCTGTAATTACACTGGCTACTTCAAACCGGAACACAACAATAACATATATACTGCTGTTTTGCGCTAGAATATCTGATGAGTGGGTGGTACCTACCCAGACGAGCTTGCACAAAGTCCTACTACTAGTAAAAGCTTGCCAAGAGCGAGCACTTTTATATATCAGTAATTAATTTTTATGATCAAAATACTTATTTTTGTGAGTATAGTATTATATTTGTAACTATCGCATTTTTATGTATCCACCGGATAAAAGTAGCGTGGAATAAGCTCCAAGTGAGAACAAGGAAAGGAGGCCTTTTCCCAGCAATGGGTCGTATTGTAGGAGCGTACGAGTACGTTTACGGGTGTGAAATCGTAATAAGTAACAGATCGTGTTACATGCAATAGCAATGATCATGGCAATTAAAAACTTCGTCTATTTCCTTATGTATTTTTGCTTTAATTTAAAATATATATTAACAAAACCACTGTCATTACATGAGTATTAGTTATGTTATTTGACGTCAACAGATAGTCGTAACGTACACCTTTAGCGACATCGACCGGTTTACACTTCGGCTGAACTTCACTTCTGTTGGCACTTGGCATGAGCGGGCACTACCGACTTAACGAATTATTTAAAATAAAGAACTATTTTTTTAATCAAATCGACAAAACCTGTTTGGAATCTAGAACTAGGTAATTAGCATACACGAAAACAGTTTTATAATGTTTAGTATCTAAAGCTTGCTGTTCACTGTACCTGTTTACATTTTTATTAGTTTTTGATTGATTGGTACTTACTTATAAACGTTTTTTTTTATTATATATTATTTAACAAAATATTGTTCTTAAGATTTGTAAAAAAAATTATAATAAAAAATGCATTATTTTTATTTTCTGAAAATAAAAAAATTGACAACATATTAATTCAACGCATTTTATGATAAAAGTACCATTTACTTATTTAATTTTGGTTTTAAAAGTTATGCAGATAATAAAAACAAATGAAATAAAAACAGGACAAGGAATGGGAGGATGACGGGTGTCGTCAATATTTTAGCCATCAATTCATAAGCAAAATATCTTTACAACTGACACTTATAGGACATAGGAGATATGAGTTTTATATGGAAGAACTGCTTAGTTCTTAGCTTATGTATGTAAGAAATGCGTTGTGGAGCAAGCTGAGCATTTGGCGGGAACGTAACCATCGGGGATCGCTTAAATAGTAATAAACTAGGCGTGGTGTTCGTGTTAAATATGACAAATGCGGGGCTGGTCGATGCTGGTGATGTATGGCGCTATTTGTCAGCCGGGGCAGGAGGGGGCACGACAGCGGGGCACGAGAGCCGCGCCCGGACTTAACGCCGATAATCGTTTTTGTTTAATTTAACGGACGCATGTTCAATGGCATTTTTCAGGTAATAATAGTCAAACAACATTGTCAATAAAACAAAGCTAGTTCGCAAAATTATACATTTAATATTATATGATTAAGTTCCTTCAAGTTGCCAAAGCTTTTTTTTTAATAATAGGAAGGCGGACGAGCATATGGGCTAACTGATGGTAAGTGGTCACTAAACGCCCTTAGAGATTAGCATTGTAAGAAATGTTAACTGTCGCTTACACCGCCAATGCGCCACCAACCTTGGGAACTAAGATTTTATGTCCCTTGTGCCTGTGATTAAATACTCTATAACAAACGGTGAAACCACTACACCCATTTCGATAATTTAACCTTTTTCCTTTGAGGTAGATCCCAAAACGGTCCCATATATTTGTTATTTACCAAACAGTATAGTCAGTAGCTTATAATGAGTAGTTCCTTTATTAACTACGTGGGAATGCAAGCTGCTTTAATACTCACTTATCGTCCACTTCCGGACAGTTATAGTTGACATTTTTAGATACACAATGTTAATGCTTAGCAAAGTGAATAACTCATAAATGTAAAACGTTTTTATGCGATAAAAATGGCCGATTACACTTTATTATTGGGACTAATACCTTCTACTGATGTTTACTATTCGATGTTGCTGAATAAAATACGTGAGGCGTTCGGTGTAATTGTTTTTAACCGATTTAAAAAGCCCGAAGGTTATATGTTCGACTGCAGATAGTTGTGTAGTACCTATAAACTTTATATCAAATATTATAAGTATATAAATTATAGATTCATAATATTGTATAGATCTTTAAATAAAAAAACACTGAAATAAAAATAATAAGCTAATTTTTGCTTATGTATTTTCGGCTAGTTTCAGTCGGTTTTAGTGTTTGAAGTAAGATTTTGGGAAGTCTTTATGATATCGTGTCGGTCGCGGCCGGGCGCGCCACAGGTCGCGCCACAGGTGGAGGGCGGCGCACCCTCGCCGCGCGCCGCGCCCTCGACGGTCCCCTCTCGTCTTTTGACATTTTATTATTTTCAATGGTGATTCAGGACCGTGTTGATTAGTAACGGACGGGTCGAGTAATTTGGAAAAATTGTCTTTTGTTAAATAGTTCATTCATTTTGATCAACAATTTACAAGCTCAACAAATTAGTAATTTTTTTATATTGTTTAAGCACGTCGGAGTTATTCGCTGAGCTGCGTTTAAAATAACGTCACATATCATCATTCGCGGAATAAGGAGAAGTTAGCGACCTAAAATATGATGAGAGACTTTTGAGTTACACGAGAACAGACGAATTTACTATTGTAGTAGACTAAAATCATAGCCCTTCGTTTTAATCGGGCGTAATCAGGTAAAAATAAGTTTCGAATTTATTATTACAAATTGCTTATCCGACGTGAACAATGCGTTGTCACTGATACAGGATTGGTTTACAACTAATAACTTGATGTTGAATAAAAAAATCAACTAAATGTGTTGTGGTTACGTTACTCAACGTATGACAACAAAATATTCAGCTAATGCTAGACAATAGAGATCTTACAGTATCTTTAGAATCACCTTGTATTCAAAGCTCCAGTGATATTCCCATTTATCATCACTTACAGGCAGACTCATCGTCTGCTCATCAGGTTGTTTTTGGTAAATAAGAATACTTACGTTAGCTTCACAGTATATTAACAATAACATTGTGTAAATAATATATACATATGAATATATAAACACGAGAAAGAAAGATAAATATGTAACACCACGCGACCCGACTTCACAAATAATAATATCTAAGGATTGTTATAATACTGTCCATTATGTAATGATAGAAGAACTTGGAGTCAGTATTCGTTGATGTTAATACAGGACACATTAACTTGAATATTGTATATTATATATACATGTTGTGATTGTAAAAAAGTGTATCTACTGAGTTTCTTTATATTAAAAATTGCATTGTAAAATGACGACTCAAAAGTGCTCGCAAGAGCCCGTTTGTATAAGTTTTGATCCATTGTTAACTAAAATCTCGCGGTTAGCAGCGTTACGAGTGAATTTTAATTATCGCAGTATCAGTTTCTTTCGATGATATCGCTGCGAGATCGCTAATCAGCTACCGTTGCAACAAGCAGATGTTTCTTCACGTGGAGACTTGTTTGGTTTGTTTTCGAACAATCACACATATCATTGGTAATTCATTTTATATATATTCCTAAAACTAAAATAAAATAATATACTATATAAATAGTTCCATTTTGTATAATTATTCAAAGAATTTCTCTATATTGATCAATAAAATGTATAATTTAATCATAAGTTTTTATCGTCCGTTGGACATGCGACGTTGCCGGTTCTTGTGTTTCGTCGAGATATTCAGTCGACGGCGGCGGCGGACTCGCGCTGTTACGACACTGACTATTTACGAGCATTCAAACTATTCGATTGCAAACGACTCTAGAAACCTGTTTTAGAATATTCAACGAGACCTCGTTTAATGAATGAATTTAAAACCGCGCACCGCGCCGAGCCACAGAGCGCGATGTTATCTACGCGATACAAGGGAAAAATTACACAAACTTCCTCCCCGACGTTACAGTGTGCCGCCTATAACTGTGGCTTCTAACCGATCGACCACGTGACGTGCCATTATCCGCGCTACGGGTACGCAACAACGACCAAATAGTCTATTAATAATAATTAATAGTAAAGCCAATGCATTCATTGAGGAAGCAGACAGAACAATATTACTCGTCAACACTGCCCAGTGTTGATGCATAATAAATAGTATGTACACGAGGAGTCCAATGGAAGCCTAAAAATCACTTACCAAAAGTTTTCAACAAAACGTCGTTGAAAATCTTTTGGTCAGTGATTATTTGGTACGATATAAACTGGTTTAGTTTGCTAATAAGTTTTTTTGTAAGTAAATTAGGCAGTTATTATAATGAGGCGCGCAAGTGGTGTGTACGGCATTCCACGTGTTTGCTAGAATCGTTTCATAATTACTAGACGTTAACATGCGATGATCGAGCAGACTTGCGCGGTCGTGTGTACTTGCACATTATCATAAAGCGAAGGTCGGAGACGAGCCTCTGTTTCACGAATAGTAAACTTTAATTTTGGTTTACACTTAATGAATTTTATTGGTATTAAATAGCTCGCCTTTTGTTGTACAGTTTAAAGTCAATGGCTTTGTTTTATTGGATGCACAACTTGATTATATTGCTAAAACTATCTGTATAATATCCAAGTTGAATCAATCTCCTGCAGGTGGTCTGGACTCTGAGCTTCTGCGGTGCGACTTATATGGAAATTTTAATTATAATCTACACGGTCTTGCTGCTTCCCTGGTATATAAAAATAGGCGTTTATTATTTCTCTGCCATTATTTCAAAGATAAATTACCGGATGCTATAAATTAAATACTTTCAAGAAATATTAACTGATGTGGACATTATTCAGGATTGTCCCAGAAGTACCTCGCAAAGCTTTCAAGGAGAAGATGTGGAGCTTATTAGAGTTGTCACACGTTGCCGAAGCGCTGATTGGTGTATATACATACACGTGGCAATATTTCATTTGATACAAGTTTCCTCACGATGTTTTCCTTCGCGGCCATCGAATGAGATGAATTATGAATGTATTTAAAATGATACGCATAACTATATGTAACGGGGTTACTTCCAATATTAAATGTGTTTCTTTTTTAAATCTTAATAACTTTTATGCGTATTTCTTTGTGTTGGAACTTTCATGATCACGAACACGATCCAAATATTTTATTTTACCTACCACTTTGGACTCTACTACCACTTACCATCAGGTGGAGTAGTCATTTGCCCTCCTGGCAAATATATAAAAATATATATATATATATATATATATATATATACAATTCTTTTACAATAAGAAGTAAAAAAAATAAAAAAAATACTAAGTAATAAGCAAGATTTTTGGTAGTACAATAAAACGCACAATATCCAGTAATGAAAATCATTAATTAAAAATTATATACAAATTTTAGCCAGTAATCAAGTAGGTTTTAAAACAATTAATTCATTGATTTGCATCGTTTTCAAATAACGATATTAAACACCGCTGGTAACGGACGCATTATTAATATTACATATAAAATAGTCGTATTGTAATGTAGGCTGTAGTTCGCGGGCGAGTTAACATTGAACTTGAAACAAAAGTGAGGTTATTTGAAATTCAATCGACGTTTTCGGATTCAGTGTGAGGCGCGACCCGAGCCGTGACGTCCGACGGCATACCTGTCACCACACGCGAGTCGCGAGTACCTACCTACTATCGCCATGTAGGTACGAGTGTACGACGTACAGTACCTACGTGAGAACGAGTTACGACTATAGGAATAATGTTGTTCCTTTTACACTATGTAACATTATCATTGTGATAATCCAGCATTAACCATATTTGAGCTGTAGCTAGGACAACTGTTTTTCCTTCAATAAATTACAGTTGGTGTTGCTTATAACATAATGTTTGTGACTTCACAACTTAAATTACTTAGTGGATAGATGGATCTAAACATAGGACGGTGGTTTAGAATCCTGCGTAGTATCGCTGAGTTTTCATCAGCTTAATTTGTATTTATATTTTTTTATGACAGTGAAGGAGAACTTTTTGAAGATATCAGAAAACGAATGAAATCGACCAAAAGTGTTCCAAACCTTCTCTTTAACAGATGATGAGATCTGAGACAAAGCTTTAATTGTCTCGACTCGGGATTTCAACCCGGGACCTCCGGCTCTTTAAGCGAGCCGCTAAACCAACAAGGCAGTTTCTCCATAAAATTATGTAAATATATGTAAGGAGAGATATTACGGTATCACCGTCGTATCTAACACTTGCAGTAGGAGCTGTAACTTGCAATCTGTCGGGGACCTCACTACGCAGGCTAGGGCTGCTCCCTTAGAATTTATCGATACTAAGGTTTTTCGGAACAATAAATAATAATAGGAATAACATTATACAATAATATTAACAGATGTTTTAGGTATGTACTTGAAACTGCTTATCAAAAAAATGTAACATTCCCATAACGATAGCATAGTTTGATGATTAGTTATATTGTATATTATTATTTTATGAGATATGTGGGTATGTCAACGTAGTTGTAGTCATGCGGAGGCAAAGTGTTGACATATTACTAAAATGTAGTTTTTAATTGTTCTAGATGAATTATCATTAATAAATAAATTGCAATAATAAAAAAATGTATGTGTTTCTTTCCGTCATCGTTACCTCATAATTTTTTTAATCTTTTGACTTGAATGTTGACAATAAGGCTGCGTTTAAAAATTTAGTCTTTTTAAATTTATTTCAGAAAAGGAGATGCACTAATTTTCTCTCTCTTAGTGTATAAGTGTTCACATTCGCCCATAGACATTGTAATTGCAAAAAGTACAAACCACTTGTTACATTGTGCTCAAATACCACTGTATCACTGTGTAAACGTTTAATAATAAAAAAAAAATTACAAATTCGAAATACCTATTGTATAATAATCATGCAAATCGGCGACATCATACTTATGGTAGTAGTTATTAAATTGAGTTTTAGACTAATGTCGAATAAATTAAAAATACCCTTAGCAAAATTAACTATATTTTTAGCTTTGTAAATTGTAGATTTATTTGAAATATTTGTCTTTAATGAGACGAACAAACGTATACACGCGAATAGACAAAAAATTCCTCGTTGGTAAAAAACGTATACATTGCTTAACCTTATTTTATAGCGTTGTTTACGTACCTTCGATTAATATAATTGAATATTTCGAGATACCTGATATGAAATTAAAGATTCTAAAACAGGTCATTTGAGCTGCACATGTGACATATTAAAGAATTAGTGAAATATTCAGAGCACTTACATTATTGTGTAGTTTAGGTAAACCTTAATATTAAGAATTTGTGTTGAGAATTTCGAACAAATAATTATAATCAACTAGGTAAAAGTCGGTGTGCATTGTAAAGCCTTCGTAAGTTTTCTAACAATTCTTATCGGATACGACTCTTGCAGCTACCACTTATACGTGACGCGCAGGTGCCGACAACAAGTTATAGTAGTACAAAGTTATAACTCATTCAAGCGAACTGTAAAGGAATGCAAAACAATTTTTATATAAATACAATTTTATATATTTATTAAATTGACAACACTACGCCTCACTCCAGCTCGACGCCTACTGTAGAAAGTATAAAGAGAAGCTCGTGAATGTGTCCTTCTACGGAGAACCTGTTTCTATATCTAGGCAATAATATTCGTGTTTTATGAGGAACTATTCCGTCGGATTAACACTAAGTCCAGTTTATGAGGCGGAGATAAGTTCGAGAGCTGAGCGCTCGGTTGCCGATACAGTAATCAACTTACTTGTACCGACAGCTAAACTTGACAGAAACTGGGGAGCTATGGGAGCGCTGGAGCTGAGAGGAGCGAATTTAAACGGGGAAGTTTTCCAAGTAACTGTACGGCATACACATCGGAAATCAAAGTTAAAGAGGCGAAGGACTTAAATGTTTAAGATGGTCGTATAATATATAGTGTGCTTATACTTTCAGTGTACCTGCAATATGTAAGAAAATAGTCGCTATTCTTCGTATTATGTAGATATGTTATATATGTTTACTTGGTGGTAGAGCTTGTCCAGGCGTAAAGGTAGCTTCTACCGAGGAAAACCGCCAAATGACGAGTGGGTCACCTACCGAGACGGGCTTGTACAAAGCACTAACAAACAAAAGAAGCTGTTCCTATTTCAAATATAGATTTTATCAGCTGCTATTTAAAAAATAAAAAGCTTTATTACTATGAATGTGTGAAATGTGTCAATAAAAATTAAATGTTTCGTTATCTTTCTTAGGGAGAGGTCAGATAATATGGTCGTGATTGTTTTTACAAATGACAGTTGTCCCATTCGCTATCCCTTCCGCAATGTTTATCGTATTTACTATCCCGAGATTAACGCTTATGAGTATCACGTGTTTGTTATAACAAAAGGGACTGGGAGTTCTGTAAGAAAAAACTCGACGTAGAACTCAATGATAAAATGTTGTTAGTTCACATCGGTATTGAGATTAGCACGTCTACCTACTACTTTAACGATTTATAAAATATATCAAAGTCAAACTGTTTTTGGTAAATATATATACTTACATATAATATAATATATATTTGACATAGTAGTCTTCTATTTTCTAATTTGTTTTGAATTATTTTTAAACTTATGGAATTAATACGATATGACTTTAATAATTTAAATTTAAGCGGTATTTATTTATTAAGAATTTATATTATATAAAAATTAATAAAAGCTACTTACAAGTCATAACCGCGTGGAGTTGTAGTAAAATGCTAACAGCATTTGCCCTTTGAATCGAAATGAACCAGCTCTTCTGTCACCAGCACTAAGAGACAATAAGGCTTATGTTAATCCTGTTAATAGGACTGCAACAAAGCCTTTAAATATTGTACAAAATGTACTATAATACCAGAAGGTAAATCAATTGGACATGGACGTAAAAACCTGTAGAGAAATATAGTCATATATTTAAAAACTATGTGATATTTATAAAAAATACTCATTTGATGAATTAAATCATAGATTCTTAGAGGACCTTCGGACTTCGTCCACCCGTGACAATATTGAGCGTCGTGGTCGATGACGCACAGTTTGCCGAGCGAAGTGGAGTAATGGCGCGAGTGTCGACGGTGTTTGGTCAAGTGCGAGCCCTCGCCCTGTCGGCACACTTACCGAGCATTAGGCGATTGAACACCACTGGATATGTTGGTATTGTGTTGCAATGCATAGATTGGGTTTCTTTTACGAATAAATTTTGGTCAATTGGTTTGGCGTGTAATGAGATATTTATCAGATTGACATCTTCGAATGTAAAAATTTATACATTTCATTTATACGGCATATTACTTAGTACCGGATTACCTAGATTGTAAAAAGCGTGTTAATAAAATACCTTTTTTTTTATAGAATAGGAAGGTGGACGAGCATATGGGCCACCTGATGGTAAGTGGTCACCAACGCCCTTAGACATTGGCATTGTAAGAAATGTTGCCCATCGCTTAAATCGCCAATTCGCCACCAACCTTGGGAACTACGATCTTATGTCCCTTGTGCCTGTAATTACACTGGCTCACTCACCCTTCAAACCAGAACACAACAATACCAAGTACTGCTGTTTTGCGGCAGAATGTCTGATGAGTGGGTGGTACCTACCCAGATGAACCTTAACTAATACTAAAAGTATTTACTACATACTTGATTTTTATACAGTATATTAAATGAATATAAGAGTTATTCATTTTCTGAAAGGTTCCTATGAGTAGAAATTACATTTGTAATCAATGAAAGCTTTACGCGGTAGCTTTACAATGAATTTAATGCTGGTATTTACGAAGCGAAAGTTTTTTATAACGATTAACCATAAAATTAAAATCTAGAATAAACCTTTATTTATAAAAAAAAAAATTTAAATTGTTTTGTTTTTGTTTTGTCTTTGTTTATAAAAAAAAAACTTTTATATATTAATTGATTTTGATTAGTTGAGGTTGTCTTTGTCTAGGCTGCTGACTGTTCCGAGTCACAAATTCGATAACTTTCTACTTGATACATCTAAAAGAAAGGCGTGTGGAGTATCCGGCTTCATCATACATAATTTAAACATTAGGTTGAATATTAATATGCTTTTTGTAAAGTAAATAAATAAGCCGTGGGAATATATATCAGTATATAATATATAAGGTTACTTAGATATAACCATGTCTTAGCTGTTACGAAGAATAAGGCGTTTAGTTTATTCAACAACTAAGTTTTTATTTATTATTTTTGAACACATTTTATTTTAAAACATCGTTGGAATGCGTCTGATTTCAAATTCTCACAGCAAGGGCAAGGTTTTATAGGAATGCTAAATTGACAGGCCGATGTGATCTGAATTGTAACACTATTGTAGTACAGGCGTCTCAGTCTGCGTGTCTGTTGTGTTTAAATCCCGTGCCTCGGAAAGCACGAACAATAAATAGTTCTGCACCTGATTTCTCTCTGAACGGATTGCCTTCCATTCAGTTTGTGAGATTAAGGAAATGGAGAATGCACGTTTTTTTAGGCGTATACTTGTGAACTATAATGTTTCCATTGAGAATGGCCGCCGTGGCCGAAGTCGCTCAGGTAGGGGTCAGAATCATCGTCATCATATATTTAAGAAGAACTTACCCTAATCGATATATAACGGAAACAAACAATATAGTTATTAAAGTAATGTATGAGATAATCAAACTTCACAAGACTCACAGTTACTATAGGAGCTCAACTGTTCTATACTTAATGCGAACTGCGACGTCGACGTCTCTGTACATAATATATTCACAGATAATCTAAAACATTGTACCATTACCATACCCGAAACCAAATGCCACCATCAGCTAATATTATATTATTGTAAATAGAACTACAAATACATCGAATTCGTACTATTTTTAATAAAATACAATTACCGACAGCGCATTCCGACCGACAGACCATCCGACCAAGGTATATGATAATGATATTATAAAATTATTCAAATGCGTTCTTGTAAGTACTTTTATCACAGTTTAAAATCTAAAACATCTGGGTTTTTTGTATCGGACTAAGATTTTATTAAAATTAGCCGCGTAATTAAATAATATTTATGTTTCATTCGAGAGAAGTTGTGCTTCCCGTTACTTCGCGCGCTTCGGGTTTTTGATGTAAATCAATTTAGTTGACAAACTTTGTGATACTTCTTATTTTGATATAAAAAGAGTTTTCAAACATTAAAATTCCGAACTACTTTACGGCTAGAATTCTTGTCGATGCTAAGAAACTAGATTGATAAGATCAATTTGTACAATTTATGCTTGGAGAGGAAGAAACAATGGGACAACACGATGCAGATCAAAACCACATTACGAACAGATGTCATCGATAGCAGTAGCGTAGTAGATACGGCTGCAGATTATATCGCCGGCAAGATTGTACACAAGGGTTAATCTTTACAAATATTTAAGGCTAAAGAGTTTGGTCTATCAAACCGATTTGAAAAACATTTTTACGTTCGATCATTATTGAGATATGTTTATTTATTTATTAAAGGTTTGCTAGCGGATGTTACATAAATATTTCATGTACACCCATTTGATAGCAAACACTGCATGCAAAATGTTCTTGCGCCGATTACAATTTCATAAAAGTTTTAAAGTGCTTGACTAATAAGCAACAATAACAGAAAGATAAAAAAATAATAAAAAAAAACAAAATGTGACAAAGATAGGAAATTGCTGTATTAAAAATAAACATATTGATTTAAAATAAAAAAATTAAAACAATGAGAACGGATATGTTATAGACTATACAGCCAATCCGCTTGCAGCTAGTTTTATATACAATAATTGATTTATTGGTTTAATACGGTTATACGAGTGCAGAGCCCGAAAATTGTCGGACCAGTTGTTAAGAAATCTCAATATTTTTATTAACTGGAGGTTACCAAACTGGAAATTGGCTATATTACTGCTATTGAGCCACGAAAAGCTCAGAAAGCCTGAAGCACCTGATGTCTCTCCGGTCGTGTCGGATTGCTGTCACATCAGACCACGACGGTGGTGGAATGTAGAATGCAGTTGTACTATGATATCTCCAGCACAGATTATTAATGCTGGTTACCGTTCTAACAACCTAAAGTGTCTGCGGTCGTTTATTTGCTGCAAAGTTTCTGCATGCTACAAATATTCTGTATCTATTTTTAACACGAAGATTTCCCCAAACAACAATGTTTACAAAAACGATCTCGATGCTTAGAATTAAATAATAATATTGTAGAAGAGATTCAATTTCAACAAATGCCTACTTAAGTAAACAAGATTTTTATATTAAATGAAATCAAAAGTGACGAAATTAAACATATTATTGCTTTAAACGCAAAACGATTTAGGTAAATAGCACAAAATCGGCGCAAACAATGCTATTAATTTGTATCTGGAATTATATCTAAATCGTTGACGCGTGGTTGCGACAGTTCGCCCGACCCGGTGACGCTCACTTCAGGACGTTCTTGAGATAACTTGACAGTTCAAGGGGCATCCCTTATCAATATTTCACGACGTCAAGCGATTGAAGGCCTTAATACACTGAACATTATAGCGATATTTGTTTATGGATTAGTGTCATAAAATTGAGGGTCGGGGAGTTATCGTGTCGTCTTCGTTATTTTCCGATCAGTGATTAAGTATTAATATTGGTGCTCTATTTCTGTCACTCTTGAAGCGATAACTGATATCGTTGATGGGTTTATAGAAGCTTCGATGCGGTTCTCAGTAATAATTTCATATGTGATAAGGTTTATGGACTGATTTGATTTATTTAAAATTTAACTTGAAATAAATTTAAGAGCCTAACTGATAAATAATGCACGCCTCACTACCACTTAAACGCAATATACATACATACACTGAATGTATAATTTGACATCAATATCTATCGTCTACGGCTGTTAAAGTGTACAAATCGTATTTTTCTGGTATTTTACTATAATAAAAAAAAACTGTTTTAGTAGGAACTTATTTTATTTAGGATATCTCTACGTAAAACCTAAGACAAACTATCGATTATACTTAGTAAAGATTAAAACTTCACTATGCATTGGAAAAATAGGAGAAAGATTATTATTAAAGAAAAAATGTTTTTATTACAGTACATTTATAAAGCAGATTTGCATTTTCTAATATATGAAATAGTACCCAACGTTGTATTTGTTATTTGAATGAGTGTAACTAAGCTTCCGAATCTAGACAACCAGATCTTACGCGCTCCGCACTGTCCTCTCGGTTGCGACACGCGATGGAAAGTTCCTATGAAATTGTTAATATGCAACGTTTTCAGTTCGCGATCGGAATTTTAATCGCTATATGTTTTGTTTAATTAATTTAAACTGTACAAATACAAATTTAAAAGTAAAATAAAATAAAAATTAACATTTATGAGAATCACGTCAAATGTAACACAAACTTTAGTCTTACCTACATTTATTTATGACATCACATCTTTCATTTATTACATTACTCGACTATTTGTCTACATGTAAAGATTATTTAATGAAATAATATATAGAAATTAAACTACATAGTATGTCTCTTATATTCGAATATATAAATTATAAAAAGACACCATTCAAATGATCCTGAGACATTGTACCCGAGACGCTGGAGCTATTATAGTAATTGTGTTATTATTGCATTTAATATTTATTCATTACATAACATGTTAAAAAGAAGTCAAAAAACAAAAACATGTGCCGCAGGCCTTATCGCTTACTAGCAATTCCTTCCTGGTGATAACCCTTGTGTTAGGAGATATTTTGACAATTGAGATTAGGGTGGGTGGTGAATTTAGTTAAACACATACGTACAAGTTACTACATATTTACATAACAATGCAATCAGATAATTATTTACTACAAAGGTATAATAACTTAGCTTGAAACAGATTCATTAAAAAAATACTGTTGCGTTTGTGCACCCGAACCAATACAGTTACCTATTATATATACCGACATTCAATTTATTAAATGCAAAAATAAATTGAATGTCGGTAAAGCAGACGAGACAGTGCTTGGAGCTTGCAGATGGACAGCTGCAGCGTAGGGTGCAGATCCGGACTTAGAGGTCCAAGTTCTCTTGTCACTTTTACAATTAAGAGCCCTATTTTGAAACAGTTAGCATAAAATTGTATTATTTTCGGATGTATCGCGCTTCTACTAGGCCAGTGCCTTGTAGGCCTAGGTATAAATCCAGGTTGGTGAGGAGTTCAGGTGACCTAAAAAATATAGCGGGATCAGACTCGATGTGGACTACGACTTCAATAAATATCATCATTTGTTTTTGTAGTTATTAACGACTTATATGAAAATAATTAAATATTTACAACAATGTTCGTAACACAAAAAAACTCCAACCTTTGGTACTCCGTATAGTTTTTATTTACGGAAAGGAAACGACACGACGCGTTATATTAAGCATCAATAAATTAGACGGTTCACATGTGTTTTGAAAGAATAATAATAAGGCTGTGACATTCTGAATAACATTCGGAGTTTATTTGTGGCGTGCGTTAGGTATTGGTTTAGGTATAAGAACTTTGTAAAGTTTTTATTATTAGTAATACTAATGTAATGTAATGTAATGAGTTAGTGGTTGAACATATCGCCGGAGGACCTGAGATCCAAAGTTCTAATTCAATGGGATTGCATTTTTTTGTTCAAAAATTTCCTTCGGCAGCCCTCTTCCAGGCTTCATGTCAAGATCATTAAATCGTACCTTTTTTAAAATATTTTATTTAATCTCAACAGACTGTGCCCGCGCTCTTGTCTATCTTAATTGTCAATTTTATTTTTACCTTATTAACAACTGTTTAAACAAATAGGTTAACAATAAAAACTATATTGACTACTCAAAATCGTTTCTCCCGGTTCCAGTATTTCAATTCAATTAAATTTATTTGCTTTAAACATAATGTATATGTTTAGTCACTATATTTATGACTTATGAATTTATGAACTAAAATTAAATAATTATTAAAATATAATAACTATTCAATTAAGCGCACTGAGTGCTTCCATCACGGCTCAGTTTCTGCCTTACCTTACCTCACGTAAAGCGAGCACCTGATTTGAGTGTGACCTAATTAATAAAATTGTGAATAAAATTAAAAGAATAAATGCTAAGTAGTGCTTAGTATATGCTTATGGGCGCTGACTGGCTAAATATGGACTAAACGATGAAGCTGCTTTAATTGATTTAAAAATAACTTAAGATTGGTGTTGGCTCCTCAGACAGTCGCTACAGCTGAGCGCAGTGAAATAAATATTTGAGCTTTTAGTGTGATCTCATTATTGTATCATAGTGACATGTAAGAGTTAAATCGTATTTATTTATTTTTGAATTTATAAGCACAACTGATTTCCATGTTCTTAATTTGTATTGAAGTTGAGTATGATTTTGTCAAAATGTTAAGTCAAAACTAATTCAAAGAAAGCAGATTTAAATTGCAAATATATATTTATTGTGATAAGTCCTCATTATAACTCTGCAGACGAGTGTCGTCAACCCAACCATTATATCCATCGAATATAACGCCATAAGAAATAGTTTACTGTAACTAGTGTCGACTGTCGAGTTGTTAAGTTGTCTGCGCGAAGCCGCGGAGCACGTCGTTATCATCCCGACCTGTCACCAGTCTGCACCCATGACACCGCCTCTGTGGAACACCGCCCGACTCATTAAACTGCACTCCTCCCAGTACCTACAGTATTTGATTTTGAAGGTCACTTTCTTTGGTCACAAAAGAAATGTGATTACGGTATTCAAAGTTATTTAATGTTGTGATCAAAAAAATTGTTAATTACAAAAGTCACAATGTTTATTTGTGTCTGCGCCTGTTGTTGTTGTTGTCATTATATAATAATACTTAGATACTAAATATATTTTATTCCTTGTTTTATTATATTTTTTGTTTTTATTAAGTCTATCTTAATTTTAATGAATTGTTTGAATCTGTATTCTTTTTATTTATATTGTGACGTTTAACAAATTAATATCATTCAGTTTTTAGAAAATTTGTATGTTATTGTCGAGAGCCTAAGAAGTGCTTCGATTTTTATAAAACTAAGTCTGACTGTAACTCATCAATATGAATCAATTTTAGCGTGTGATAGTTTTCATAATATCGTATAGACCTGCCACATGGACCCATTAAAATAAATATTATAAATGCTTGAAAATCTACAATTTTAATATTTTTGGTGATTCAATGTAATAAGAGAATCTTTTAACATACTTCACAGTAAATTACAATTTTAATTATGCAATTTAAAAAAGTAATGCAATATAGTAAAAGTTTTATACAAGTTGATGTTGTATAGCGCCATCTATGGAGTAAGTTGTACACTAGCAACGAAGTTAACTAGAAAGGAATTTTTGCCCTCGTCATAATTTCGTAAGACTTTCATTGTTTACGGCGGTAGCGTAAGATGGCGCTAGTAGTCAATAAAAATAATAAATGAATTAAAAAATATATTTTTTAATTTCGTTTTATTACATTTTAATGCTATAACAGAACTTTATACACCGTAATATTTATCATTTATTGCTATATATGCTATATATACTCTAATAGTAATTAGTACTTACATACATATTGGAATATTGCTCTACAGTTTGGAACCCTTATTATAAAACGTATGTAAACAAAATAGAAAAAATTCAGTCAAAATTTTTGAAACATTTGCGATTTAGAGGTGGCCTTTCTGATAATACTGACAATAATAATATCTCGGGTATCATTCCGTTAAATATGCGTAGAAGTATAAGAGACCAAATATTTTTATACAAAATTGTTCATAACATTGTTGATTCTAAGAGTCTCTTTAATAATATACTTTTTAAATGTCCTCGCCTTAACTCGAGAAACCAAACTTTATTTTTTGTACCCCTTTGTAACTGTGACTATTCAAAGAATATGTTCTTGTTACGTGCATGTAAAAGTTATAACAAACATTGTACAGAATTAGATATATTTAACTCAAAAATTAGCGAATTTAAATTTAGTTTACGTCATATATTTAAATTATAGCAGTTTCACTTGCATCTTGTGCTTTCTATTTTTGTTTTTATTTTTAATATAATATGTCATTTGTTTGTATTAATTTTTTAGTGGAAACTTGATTGATTTATGTTTTTCTTATATTTGTTTTTTTTACTATTAAGTGTAATTATAATTGTTTGTTTCCCAAATAAATAAATAAATAAATAAATAAATAAATACATCTGGATTATCTGGAATACCTTAAAAATATTCCTATTATATAGTAGTATTTGATAATCCTAGGAATCATATAAAACAAATACATAATATCGTAGACTACAAAATACTACAAAATGAATGTTTATTGCATAGAATTTATAAATGAAGGTTAGGAATTTGTAATTTAGTTCCAGAGTTGGGCAAAAACACCCTCTTTGAAAGAAATTGGTGACAGCCGTCTAAAAAAAATTTCTGACCGTACGATTTTGGTATCGTAGTGATATTTTTAAGAGGTGAGTAAGTTTTCCTGCTAACGTAACTGCTATGTATGGCATATTCGATGATGAAATAAAAGTAAAAACAATGTCGTGTCTGTTTGTCCCTCTGTCACAGCCCCTTTTTGATGCATTGATAACAACAATAACCATCGAGACCAGTTGCTCTTGTGGATCTACAAAATGATATGAAACATAAGTATACATTTTTCTTATTTCTAGTTGGTTTTGCATTCATAAATTGTGTGCCCATTTTATTTTCTCGTTTCTTACCTGTCATGTTTGTATCTGTGTGACAATTTTTCAAGCCAAAATTTTGGTACTGACGACAAAACAATCTGATACAGTAACAGTACAGTACAAAATAAAAAAAAAAAGAAATAAAAACTGAACGTGAGCGTTGTGTTTAACCGTAACAGCCTATGAATGTCCCACTGCGGGGCTAAAGTCCTCCTCTCCCTTTTTGAGGAGAAGGTTTAGAGCTTATTCCACCACGCTGCTCCAATGCGGGTTGGTGGAATACACATGTGGCAGAATTTCAGTGAAATTAGACACATGCAGGTTTCCTCACGATGTTTTCCTTCACCGTAAAGCACGAGATGAATAATAGATTTTAACTATTATAATGCTGTTCTTCAATTCTTTATAATGATATTTTTATTATACTTATTTATAACATTTTTTTTGTTTCTAATATGAGAATTTAAATTTTACTTATTTCAATATTTGTTGTTATAATTTCACACAATTTGGTAAGTAAACTATAAAACACTAATGTTTAATTGTTACATATGTACTTATGTTTATATTATAAACTGTAAGTAAGAAACCGTCACGCGAGTCCTCACACTGGGTCTAGTGAATGATGAATGTAAAGATCAAAAACAATTATTTGAAATCATATATTGTACATATTACACAGAAGAGAAATATGTACGACAAATAGGTTGTCCTTCTGACAGGGACAAAAGTGATGAAATATCGCTATTATTATCTTTCATGCCATCTCAGTGATTGGATCTGACAGGGAGACGTGTCTCAACGTCGCCGAGCGGCAGGGCGGCAGGGCGGCAGGGTGTTGATGAATTATTCGCTAACATTAAAGTATCCTTTGTATGATTCCATAGTTATATTAACTCTTTGACAAACTGTCTGACTATTCAACTGCAGCAGTTGACATACGAAAGCCGTCAGACTAGCGTGTCAACGCGCTTTTTTAACTTTAAACTTACCTGTACTAAATTTTTGTTCAATGTATACAGCGTTTCAAAAATCATAAAATCAGAAATTAGATAGTCAGACCAGAAACTACCACAGGTTCGGAAAAGAAACACCCAGCCCTGAGAAGAACCGGCGAAAGAAACTCAGCGGGTTTTTTTTTACATGTGTTATGTTTTCTTTATAAAAAAAGGAGAGAAAAATATGAGAAAAATATAAAAGCCATGCGACGATCGTCTCATTCCCAAGATGTGCTATCATCCATAAATTCATTAATTGTATAATAACCTTTAGCACACAAGCGTTTCTTTACAATTTTTTAAAATTTGACAACCGAGGCATTTTGAACGCTTTCTGGGATCCTATTGTAGAATAAAGCCGCCAAGTCGTGCAAGAAAGCTATGCAAAAGTAACGCTTCGATCACATTAGTCGAATAGGGAAAAAACTGGCTTCATACCCACCGGGTAGCAAAGCGTATTGGTTCCTAGCTAAATCGGTCTCACTGCCTCCCCTTCAGAAGCCTGACGGAACGCTAGCACACACCGCTGAAGAGAAGGCAAATCTGTTTGCGTCTTTATTTGCGGAGTCTTCTCGTCTTGACGCTGGTAGCGCGACACCTAGAGCAACACCTAGCGCCGATACTCATATGAGTGATATACACATTCGGCAAAAGGAAGTTCGCAAAATGCTACGCAGTCTGGACGTGAGCAAGGCTAGCGGACCTGATGGCATTCCAGCAATTGTCCTGAGGAACTGTGCGCCTGAACTGTCTCCTATTCTGACACGTCTGTTCCGCCTCTCTCTTGAGACTGGTAAAGTGCCTAAGTCCTGGAAGCTAGCTAACGTGCAGCCCGTGCCTAAGAAGGGTAGTCGTGCTGACCCTGCCAATTACAGGCCCATCTCGGTTACGTCCATTCTGTGCAAGACAATGGAACGTATCCTAAATACTAGGCTCCTGACGTACCTGGAAGCCAATGACCTTCTCAGTGACCGACAATACGGATTCCGCCGAAATTGGTCCACTGGTGATCTTCTGGTATACGTCACACACATCTGGAGTGAGGCTATCGAGAAACACGGAGAGGCACTTGCTGTCTCTTTAGATATCTCGAAAGCCTTTGACAGGGTTTGGCATAATGGCCTTATCAGCAAGCTTCCTGCATATGGCCTGCCTGCTAGCCTTTGTGCATGGATTTCAGACTTCCTGAGGAACCGATCGTTACGAGTGGTGGTTGATGGCCACTCCTCGGATCAAATGGCTATAAATGCCGGTGTTCCCCAGGGGTCAGTGCTCTCGGCGACACTATTTCTGCTGCACATTAATGATCTGCTGATGCCCGGTATCCATGGGTACGCAGACAACTGCACAGTTGTCGAGAGCTACAGGTCCAACGCACGAGCTAGTGAGGCCCTAATTCAGGCTCAGAGAGAAGCTATGGTTGAGCGCCTGAGCATGACCCTTAAGGCAGTGTCCGATTGGGGCGATGCCAACTTGGTCATGTTCAATGCAACCAAGACGCAGGCGTGTCTATTTTCCGCCAAAAAGAGGGAATTCCAGCTACCTCCCTCTTTCCGAGATGTGTCCGTACCTATAACTGACCACCTTGACCTTCTTGGCTTTACTCTCACGTCGACTCTAAATTTCGGCTCTTTTATTGAGTCCAAAGCCCAAATAGTCGCCCGAAAGCTTGGTATCCTCGCCAAGGTGAGACGTTACTTTACTTCAGAACAACTGCTCAGCTTATACAAAGCACAAGTGAGGTCTAGTATGGAGTACTGCTCTCACCTTTGGGACGGCTCTGCTAAGCACCACCTTCGGGCTCTAGAGTTGATTGAGAAACGTGCTAGGAGGCTGATAGGAGACGACACTTTCGTCGAGTCAAGACTCCAAAGTCTTGAACATCGACGTGTGGTTGCTTCGCTGTCTGTGTGTTCTGTCTTCTATCGGATACATTTCGGAGAATGTGCGCAGGAATTACATAATCTAATTCCTTCCGCCCCCTTCTACTATCGGACGGCCAGGCAAACGCGACCAAAGCGCCATAGGTACACAGTGGAACTTCCCCGCCTACGTACGAAGCGCTTTGAATCCACATTTATTATTCGCACTGCGAAACTGTGGAATGCTTTGCCTGAGTCCATATTTCCAGATAACTACAATGTAGGTGTGTTCAAATCCAGAGTAAACGGGTTCCTTCTGGGCAGGCGCGCTCCATCCTTGACCGTGATATTGCTTAAGATCAGGCAAGTCAACGGTCAAGCGCTTGCCTATTAACGGTAAAAAAAAAAGAATCGTAATTGCCCCATAAAAGAGTTACTGACTCTATGCAGTCGAGTAACTGGAGAAATTAATTTGTGTTTGTTCCTTGTACCAATGTTATGAGTACCACATTTTCTCACAAAATCATTAATATTTTTCCGTACATACATTCGCAACAGCCTATGAATGTCCCACTGCTGGGCTAAAGGCCTCCTCTCCCTTTTTGAGGAGAAGGTTTGGAGCTTATTCCACCACGCTGCTCCAATGCGGGTTGGTGGAATACACATGCGGCAGGTTTCCTCACGATGTTTTCCTTCACCGTAAAGCACGAGATGAATTATAATCACAAATTAAGCACATGAAAATTCAGTGGTGCTTGCCCGGGTTTGAACCCACGATCATCGGTTAAGATTCACGCGTTCTTACCACTGGGCTATCTCGGCTTCCGTACATACATAACATTACATAATATGTATTTAGAAGCAACAGTTCATATTTTAATTTCTTTAAATTTCTGTCTTAGAGATTCTTCAGCTCCTAGGTTATAGATTGCGCTAATATTTCTTTTGCAGCACAAATACCGTATTGAGTGCGTACAATACCGTAAGATATGGTACTGTGGAAATAACTAAAATACAAGGCGGGCTGTATCAACGTCGGTGAAAAATCTTATTTTTTTAACCGTAAAAGCCGCTGAGCTTAGTCTACTTGCCAATCCGTCAATATAGGGGGCCCACTACAACTTGGCATCAACAGTAAGGCCAAGGAAGGTAGTAGACTCAACTGGATCCATCGACTCCCCATTGATAAGTACATCAGCTTTTACATTTTTTACATTTGGTTCATAAGAACACATTGAACAAACCTCATCATGGGTATCCCGTAGTAAAACCAATTGTTGTAAAGAGGAGAGGAGGCCTCAGGCCAGCAGTAAGACAATAACAGGCATTAATATAACTTAAAAAATTGTTCAGAATATTGACATGCTGTTTAACAAGACTTTAGTCTTGAGCAAATATCATATTTTATATTCATATAATTTTAGGACATATCTTTTGAATGTTGATTGATTGTGATCATAAATGGTACGCAGTCGGAGTTGCACCGAATCAGAAGAAGAAAGAAGTAATGTTTAGTCGATCAGATCTTTTATATTTCGCAGCAATTCTGCACGTCGAACATTATGTCAGAGAACAAAATGAATAGCTATACTAATATTGTCAGTATGTATTACCTTTGCAAAAGTTTTGAATAAACATTATGAACGCACCATAAACAAATATTTTTTTTATAACTTCATAATAGTCGGTCTATTATCTAGGCTATAATAAGGCTATACGTATGTTAGGACAATACACGTTTTAGGTTTTTCTGTCGAGATTCTCATTAGTAGTCCGAAGTTAAAAGTTTAGGTAGTGTTTCAGTCCCTTGCTTTGAAAAACACGTAAAGTCATCTATCTCTATGAACTATGACACTAAGCTAATAGAGGGTACACCTGTGTTTGCGAACACTCTTATTCAAATTCACTTGGTATAATATTTCGCATTTCGCAGTTCTTGAGATTACCCGTCGCGATTCGAACCGCTAAAATGTCTTAGATGTAAGGTAAGATTGTGTTTTTGTATATAAGGTAATACAATAAGAAAATCGCTTATAGGTAGGCTAATATGTATAAAATGAATAAAGTCTGCGTCCGTCTTACGTTCACTGCACTGAAAGTATTGTAGACAGTAACCACCCAGACCTTCGCAGCGCTCGCTCGCTAATGCTTTTTATTCAAGTTTATTTTTACTCCACTTAACTGAAACTTATGATGAAACTGATTTCATTTTGAAATAACTAATCTTATTACGATTTATTATATTGTATAAAAATATAACTATAGAGATCTATTTAACAATGGTCATTACTGTTACGACAAAACGTTAGAAACTGTAGAGCTGATTTAGATTTAGTGGTTCTGTAAGAGAAACTTGTTTATTGAGTGGGTGGTACAGACGAGCTTGCGCAAAGCCCTACCAAATCAAATTATTTTAATAATATACTCATTATAAACGTTCAACTGAAACGTTGCACTCAAATTCGACCTCAAAATTGAATTAATATCGCGCAGAAAGAATTTACGCTTCAAAATAATCTTTTAGTTCAATTGTCGTGTAGAGAACAAATAACAACAAGTATCAGTATAAAACAACTAAATAATATTATTGTAGAACTTGAAAGCACATTATGAATTTACAGCTTCAAATAAACATTTTACGAATATTGTGCTCGTCGTAAATCTTTTACATGACAAGTTTTTATATTAGTCAATGTATCCGAGCTGGCGATACAATCTCGGAACCTGAGTATGAGGTCAGGTAATATATTATGGTCACTAAACGAATGTCGACAGTACGTCATCCTTAGCACACTTCTCTGATATAATGCTTGATAAACGCAGGGTTCTTATATTTCTTTAGACTTTATACGATTTTAAGAGAAACGCAATTTGTCTTTTTCTTTGTACGAAAGTAACAAAATATGTCCAATCTTTCATAAAAAAGATTCGAAATGTTTCATGTTACTACAACGTAAATTCTTTTTCTCAAGCATTTTATATGCGATGTCCGCTATGCGGGAATTCATTCGCCTGAACATGAAAATATAGTTATCGGCCTATCTCCGGGGAACACTTTCATTTCCAAAGATAAAAACTGTTCTACAAGTATTCACAAAAACGTAAGCTGTCAACATCAAGACTTTTATCAAAAGGCTTCTATCGTTAATAGACTCAAGGACAGACCAAATGATAATATTTATTAGATCATATAAATAAGGCTTTACATCTCGAGATTCAGGACTCACCCGGATCAGGCCAATAAAAGTTATTGTGTATTGGTATGGGGATCTGGAAAAAATAAACGGTTACACTTCCTTGTTTTGGAAGACACGTAAAGCCTAAGTTCTTGAGCGTTTTGTACATCAACAACTTAACCTCTTTCTGTCTTCCTACAACTTGCTTAATCCTTTCCAATGTGATTTTAGATCTAGCCATAGTACGGTTACTGCATTAGTCAAGATTACCGACGACATCAGATTAGCTATGAATAACCAAGTTACAATTTTATTATTGCTTGATTTTAGTAATGCTTTCAATACTGTAGATTTTGACATACTCCTGGCTATACTAAATTCTCTTAATATATCTCCATCGGTAATTAATTGGTTTTATACTTATCTTAATGGTCGACGTCAACGTATTTGAATCCAAGATTCTTATTTGGACTGGTTGGCGGTAAGTGCCGGTGTTATCTCCTCATCTATTCTCAATTTTCATTCATCATTTCAAAATTACTGACCTACCACATACTATTCAATTAATTAATTCTGACTTAGACAAAATTTTAAAGTGGAGTCTTGCTGTTGGTCTCAAGGTAAATCCTATTAAAAGCCAGGCTATTATAATTGGCAGTTATAAATTATTACCCCGTGTAGACTATTCTCGTTTGCTGCCTGTTGTCTTTAACAATACTGATCAGCAGCAAAGTTAAAAATTTAGGAATATATATTTTTCTCATGGATGTCACAAATAAGCAAAGTGAGCAGGAAATTTTTCACACGATTCGGTCCATTCGTAGACTACATAATTTTCTAACTATTCTTACAAAAATTGCGTTAGCTCAAGCCATCCTGTATTCTGTTTATATTCGGACTCCGCAATTTTGACCACATTTCTGAATTTCGTAAAATACTCAGTGGCTCCCAATCCGTCTTCGCAGGAATACTCATATTCTTTCCCTTCTCTACTGTATACGTTTTCATCCGAATTCTCCTCACTATCGTAAACACCGTTTTGAATTCCTTAAGGACGAGTCCTTCACGACAACGGTCACACTCTACGATCTGACGATAATCTAATTCTTAAAATTTCTTCTCACTCTTCTTCTTTTTATACCTATTCCTTCTCTGTCCAAGCAGTTCACCTATGGAATTCTTTACCACTCCACTAAAGATGATCTCAAACTATTAACACATTTAAAATCCTACTCAAGGCGTATTATTTATGTTTATTTATTTATTATTATCAGGGGTGTTGTTTTATTATCTGCCGCACTTTATTGCTATTTATTATTAAAATTATCATAATTACATCTTTTTTATATATTATATATGTATGTTTATGTATATATTATTTATTTATATGTATATATATACATATATATATATATATATATATATATATATATATATATATATATATATATATATATATATATATATATATATATGCATAGTATTGTCTAAGTCAGAATTAATTAATTGAATAGTATGTATGTATTACTGAGTAGTATGAATGATGAATGAAAATTGAGAATAGATGAGGAGATAACACCGGCACTTACCGCCAACCAGTCCAAATAAGAATCTTGGATTCGAATACGTTGACGTCGACCATTAAGTATATATATATGCATATATGTATATATATATATACATATAAATAAATAATATATACATAAACATACATATATAATATATAAAAAAGATGTAATTATGATAATTTTAATAATAAATAGCAATAAAGTGCGGCAGATAATAAAACAACACCCCTGATAATAATAAATAAATAAACATAAATAATACGCCTTGAGTAGGATTTTAAATGTGTTAATAGTTTGAGATCATCTTTAGTGGAGTATATATGGAGTATATATATAATAGGACATGAAATAAATAAATAAAGCGGTAAGGAGGTGTACTGATCATCTCAATTTTTATCTTTTATTTTTTAAATAAGGGTTGTTGGAGGGGTTGTCTGATTGAAGAGATCGCTCTTTTAGCGATAAGACCGCCTTTTGTACAAAATAGTTTTCGTTTTTTATGTTTATGTTTAAAATGGTTGTAACTCTTTTGTTGTACAATAAAGCATATTCTATTCTATTCTAAAGACGTTGGTCCCGTACCTTAGATATTTCTGGTCACATCAACTTTACACAGACTTGTGCACTATAACAATGTGACCCGTGCAATTTAGTTTTCCTTAAGAATGTCCATCGTGGCCGAAAACGATCAGCAGGTCAGCATCACTTTATACATTATTCATTTGCACAAATTATACAAAGGCAGGAAGACACATCGCCGAAAGAATTATCTTGCAGTCAACCTCTGATCATAGAGCAGAAGATCGTAGAGAAAATATAAATATGCCTCTGTCCACAATAACTGCTTCTTTTATAAAATATTTTACGCACAAACACGGCCCACTCCGTATGCGTAAGTATATTCGTTATTTATTGCTATACGGTTCTTCAGAATATGATTAAAGTTTTTAGTGCTATGAGTACGCAGTTGAGGGTTGTATAAGAATAGTGATTTATGACACACATCGGCAGCGGCTTAGTAATATACAACAATGCGGTAAAAAGTACCAGGGCTGTCCTCGTGTGGTTGTGACAAGGCTCATCAGAATTCCTTTTCTTTAATAAAACATGACTTTTTACATAAAAGAGACGTAATAAATAAAGTAATCTAGTAAATAATAATTTATAAAAAACTATGAATGATTTTCTGTAAGCGTCGACTTTAAAAATAATTGGAATAACAGATATATTGCGAACAAAATAACTATGAGAAAGTGGTAAACCCTGGCACCGAAGAAAGCAATATTTAGTGTCGGTACCGGGGAAGCACCGACGCGCCTTCGGGTGATTATTAACACGTTATTCGCGTGAAAAATGCCGCACGTTCAGCCACTTTTCCCTTCTCATAATGCGCGTCGATGTTGTATATATATTATAGCAAGATTAATGACTATATCGCTTATGCTGTTGGTTTAACTAGTTGATGCCAGTGGGTTTGCTTTAAGCTGTCCGAAAGTCTACTAGCCGGATTATGCAGCTACAGATTGCTAATTTCTGGGTTTGAATCCTGGGCCAAGTCAATAAAAAGTTATTACGCTTCTTTGCCAAGTAATTTACGTGCTAGAAAGCACGTATAGCACTTGGTCTTGCACCTAATCACTCCAGTGGCATTGGATTATGAGTGTGAGATAATAGTTAGTGAAATTGTGTATTTGCATTTATTTGATCACTATACTATTTTCTGCGCATTAGGCTAGTCATTGAGACTGGCCACCGCGGTCGAGTAGAACCTAAAAACAAAATCTTTATTTAATAAAGAATAGTTCCAATTGCTTATTGATGTTCAAACAACTACCACTGGTTCGGAAATACTGTAAAGCCGAGAGGAACCGGCGAAAGACACTCGGGGAGGATTCTATTTTTTCACTATTGATGTTTATAATGAAATATTAGAAAAATATAAAGAAAAAATATTAGAAGCGGCCTCGAAGGCGATCGTTTTTGTCCAAGGTGTGTTATTCTATAAATACTTCTTTTATATTAAAATTTAGCTCATAAAGGTTCTTTATCAATTTCTCCGATATTTTTATTAATCCACGATGTTATCGTTACTATTTAAATAGTAACACACTCTGAACTAGACTATTATATTTAAATATAGACAGACCTATAGATAATGAACAGTTCCACTAAATATACATAGTTACGTAAACATTTAAGTCATTGAAAAAAAATGATTTTTAAAGTCAAGTAAGCTGTCAGAGGAGAAGTTAACTAGCTTACAGCATTTCCTTACTGGAACAATATATTGTTTTCCTTCTAAGTGTAGGCAACATTTTTTTCTTCTAAATTCTTGTTCAGATATTAATCATAATATTGTTCTACCATATTTTGTAATTTTAAATTGTAAAAGCGATTATTTGGTGGATATATGTATTTATATAGCGATACATTGCGACGTACGTTCAACTCATTTGAATATCGAACAAAGTTCTCGCAAATGTACCGGAATTATCATTAAATGTTGGTTCAGAGTTGAAGTAATTGGTAACCCTAGACATTAGTAGTTACGAGGGGTGGAGCGGCGCGACCGGCAGTGATTATTTACGCGTTGCTCACGTGACAGATGTGGCGTCTTCAGGCAGTTTTTCGCGCCGTCTCAGCAGCGACGTACTCCGTCTCGATATTGAATCCAAATAAGATATATGGCCGTGATGTGTCTACAAATTGGAAATCCTTTAAGTACGTTCAAACTGTGATGAAATATGACTTGTTGCTTTCTATTAACTAACTTGCTTAAATAATAAATTAGTGAAAATAATACGTCAGGATAAAACAAATAACATAGTGTACATTTTATTTGCTTCAAGCACTATAAGCAAACATGAACAAACATTTAGGTGCAGCTGAACTGTTGCTCCGGCTCTCACCGGTCGTTTCGGTTTGGAGACCCGCCGGACTATACGAATGAGAAAACATAGAGTACTTAACAACATGTCGAGGTATTCGTGCTCTATAAGATCTCCCACACCGTTAGCTAGTCCCCGTTGACAATGGTGGCGAGGCCAAAGTCCTTCAGAATATTATTAGCATTTACTGCCTTAGTTTAAAAATATAAATATTGTTAGCAAAGTTTTAAATCAATATTACGATTAGAAGTAGATTAAAATCGACAGTCTAGATTTGTTTACATATATAAAGAATTCAATGAAAGTCCACCAAGTGACCACTTAACATCAGATGTCCCATTTGCCCGTCCGCCTACTTACACCATTAACTAATACTTTTTTGCATTATTATATTGTATCGGTAAAAAAATTGTTTTCCCTTAAAAGATATATATATATATATGTTATAATATAATTATACTACGCTCTAAATTGGTAAAAACGTGGACGCGAAAAAACTTTGTTGATAATTCTATAAAAATGCTAATCTAATTCTATTTCATTTTTCACGTACGGAACGGCTCCAACGTTTACCGTCCCCGAGCCTGCGGGAAAAAGGTTTCGTATTTATAGTAACAGAGTTAAGTACCGTATAACTGTCATGATATTAAACTGATAAATAAAAAGGATTATATGTGTAATCATTTATTGTGGCTTAATTACCTTGTAGAATATTTATTACAACAATAATATTTATCATAAAAAACTATAAAATGGTGAGTTTAAAGTTACTGCTCGCTTTACCAGACAACCTCAAGGCCAACGCAAATAGTTGTAAGTACGTTGTAAGTTAGAAAAAGTTCTGGTGATACTAAGAATCGAAATTCTATTTCATTGCAAAATATACAAATGTTCTGTGTATTTTGGGGAGAATTTCGACAGGATTGGAAGTTCGAGTTCTTAAAAAATATTTTGACAAAAGTCAAGAACTTTGTTTTGCGAGCGAACTCTTCACAGACCTTGCCTTTAATTGACGTTTCGAATAACATCGACGAACTTCCAAGGAAATAATAATAATAATAATATTTTAATGAGGAAACTTTGGTTTGTTTGCTTATTGACTTGTTATTTGAGTGTGTACTCAAAAACTAATAATATATCTAATTAACATAATATCATACTCATATATTAAATAACTCGTTGGGCTAGTGGCTAGTTCACAAAAGACCAGATTATGTACACCACGCATACGTTGTCGCACCCATGAAGTCCAGACAATATAAATAATAGTAATATTTTCTGTGCAGTTAAGCGAGATTGGCGACAGGGAAATTTGGTCACGAAAAACTTAACTTTATTCAGTTTACTATCAGCTCTTAAAAATATTTTTTATTAATAATATTATTTAAGTAATAAAAGAAATATATACAAATAAAAATTAAAAATAGCTACTGTACAAATCATGACCGCGTGGAATGTATACAACGGACCAGCCCCTCCAAAGAGCTCCGTAAGGCGGTGTGCTTTTGAAATATTAATTTGATAAAATTATATATTCTGTAGTAAAATTGTAAAACAGAATAATATTATTGTTTTACCTGTGCGTCGAGGGGTGCGTCGCCAGGTCAATAATTCAAATAATTAATTTGCGGTTAAAGCGTTTCAATCAATTGGCTTCTCAGATACGTTCGAGTTTCCTTTAAATTATATTTTAACGATAAACTGTTATCTAATTTTTGAAGTGAAACTTCTTTGGCCGCTATGATAATAAAACTTTTATCTAATTTAATTGAAACACGTGAAACGAGTAAATAAAACTAAATAATGAACTTATTTCTTATGTGACGTGTCCTTCTGTGTAGTTGGGCAGAGTTGTGTTTGTACACACTTTTATTGGTATTCACATGGAGTATGTGTGGGTAAAATCGTGGACCAGTTTTAATTTTACACACATTACGGTGATGGAAACAACACAACAATATTCGATATAAAGTCAAAACCGCTTACGAAGACATCGCTTAGAACAACGTATCGGTTATATTGACCAACATCACATAACCATACAATGATAATATATAATTACGTCGCTATTTCTCTTCATTGTTCATTGTTACAGCAATAGAAGCGATGTCGGACGAGAACCAAACTTCGTATTTCCAATTCGAAAATACATTTAGCCTGCACGAGACAGCGCCCGCTGTACCAGACAGCCCATCTCGACCATTTCTATAATTATATTATAAATTTATCAACAACCTTTACCGAAGTATAGACAAATTTTCAGCTCTTAAATAATGGAGACAGCACAATGCGTGGGCGTACAATTAGCCCGCGTGGATTCGACGTGGATGGTTTTCAATTATACGCCGCCTTATTTATACACGTCACAGTCAGAACTATAACTCGGTCAAAACTACTTACGACTGTCAGAATTATTTTTTATATAATACTCATTTATTCATTTCTTGCACAATTAGCCTACATCATAATTGTATAGACTGTGTTTCATGAGCCATTTAAAGGTACTTTTACTAATGATAAGTTAGATAAGTTTTAGTGAGAGTTCTATCAAAAAATTTTTTCCCCCTTTTTGGCGTGTATTTACGCTATGTGAGCGTAAAATATTCTACCAATGTCTCGTATAAAATAAATGAAATAGCTATGAGATTATTCGGTTTCAAATTTTGAATCGTTTAATGATGATGAGTGTAATCTATGTTATTCTACAGTAGATATCTAGAAAAATATTATAATTAAATAAAAAAAATATTTAAGCATGAAATCTATCAAACTTTCCTTATTGTATCTCAGTGGAAACAGCACACTGTCATATATATCATAAACCGAAAACCAAACATAAGCTTTGTTGTCACGTGTGTTGCTAGTCAAAAGTCATTTTGACCGAAAAATTCTGACTGTAACATATAATACATATACATATACGAAGATACTTTTGATATGAACTGTTACAATTTTAATTAATTATGACATTATTAATAAAAAGAAAATACTTGTTGTATTTGTACATGATCCTTATTTTCCGTGGGGGACAAAAAATCATAGCATCGATGTCGTAAAGAGCAATTGATATAATTAATTCTCTTGTGATCTGATGTTGCGAGCCGATACCATTTTAAATACTTATCAAAATGTATAACGATGCGTAGTATAATTTGATGATTGTAAACAAAACTACTAGTATCTCATATCGCAAACGGGGTATCGTATGGACGCCCATAGTTTGCGCCCAAATGATGAATGATGAAATTCATGGTATACGTCGGAGAAGCAAAAATGTAAGAATCAATCGAATGAAACTGAACACTCCTACACAGTCACGATCACTCAATGTCAAACCGCCCTGTGTTATTTTACTTTTGATACGTATAGAAAATATCTTTGTTAACGGAAACTTTTGCTCTAAAAGTTTTTTTATTTTTTATTTAAGGAACACTCTTATAGTGCTACCTCATTTATTTTATATATTGTGACATATTACGACAGTTGTTTTGTCAAAGCACAAAGGTGTATTTAACATTTAAAAATAGTAGAGTGAGTGTAAAAATAAGTAAAACAGTTTTATTTTTGTCACCTGAAGTAAATCGCAAACGTATTTCTAAAATAAAATTTTATGTACGTAGTTTATTGCTTTATTGTACGTTACGAACTGTTTTAATGCACTCTGCGTCTGTGAAGTCAGTATCAAATACGCTCGAGGTTGCTTTCTATGCGCGCAGCGTACAAAATACTGCCAGCTGCTGCTTAGTGGCAAAAATAAATTTTGGTAAAATAAGCTAAGAAGGAAGAAAATAATATCTGCTAACTTTTTATTATTATAATTATTTATTTATCTTTATCTGTTAGTAGGTGAGGGGCGAAGGCAACCTATTTACAAGCTTAAATAAAAGTTTGTCGCGATATTTACCTGTGTAGATAAATACAAGTAAATTAAATAATTTGATTAATGAATTGATTTAAAATTTTAAAATTTTTAAACTAAGTATTTACTTAGTTGACTTGTATTTACTCGCTTTGTTATCATATAATTGTGTAATGTTATGTCGATAAAAAAGTTTTTTTAGTTTTAATTTATTTTAAATTAGTTCAACACAATCGCCTTAGCTGAAATTATGTACAAAATTATATAATTTTAAATCAAACACTCGAAACGTTAGGTCCACTTAAAATACAAATTTTTGTAAAATTAAATAATATGTGAAACTAATTTTATTTTTTATTATGCAAATAAACATCCCCTGCGTTATGACATTAATATAAATGTATTTTTGCACTTATCGCAAAACCGAACAAAACAAGACTATACAACGTATACATTTTATTTCGGTACAAAACGGGGAAAGATTCGTTATTTATGATCACAGGATATCGTGTTTCATCTTAAGAAAATTATCAAAAGGCTTCCTACACGATAACTTTAAGTTGTTTTGTATAAAAGGAAATGGCGACTGAAGTCACTTTGGCAATTATTTCTAAGCTAAGTAAGGTCGGTCGCCGTGTTTCTTTTTCAGATAACAATAATGTTATGTATATTTTCTTCACCGTCAACCAGCCGAAATGAATTATAACCCAAATAAGGCTAAAAACGCAGTAGTGCTTGCCCGGGTTCAACCCCACAACTTTTGATTGAAATTCACCAATTATAACTTTGGAGCATCGTGGGCCAATGGTATGTTAATTATGTTTATTAATGTATAACATCAATCCATTTACTTAAACAGAATTTTAAATGTAACAAAATTTTGCTATTGAACGGTTAAAGAGAAATTGTGTAACAAGACACATTCACACATCAAAGTTTGCGGACTACCGCACAAACAAGGCTTAACTTAGACCGCTGTTGTTCGATAGAAACACTTTAGAACAACAAGTTGTTTATAAGCACCAACTACTTAGAGCAAATATGGGCTCTGAGAAGTAGCGAGACTTGCTGGGATTCATTAACCTTTCAAGGGTTCAAGGTGTTAACGAACAACTAGCTTCTTGGCCTTCATTGAATATGCACGAGTACGGTATCACTCAAAGATTGAAAACATCCAGTAAGTTAAATGTATAACAGCTTGTAAATATTCCACTGCTGAGCGAAAGCATCCTCTACTTTTGAAGATTAAGAGCTTATTTCAATAGACTGCATCGATGTGGAGTAGTGGCATACATGCGTTTTTCACGATAATAATTTTCACCGAGAATTCATAAAACGATTATAATGTTGACAAAATTAATTAGTCTCCATATTAATTTTCATTAATATGAAGCAAGTCCCTCTCTCATAGTGTTTGCGTTAAAACTCCTACACTATTACACCTGTGGAGTAGGCAACTCTTAGTCGAGAAGTCACCGTCGGCAAAATCGGTCAAGAGGGCACAAGGATTATCCACAATTGATGTTTTATATGAAATATTGTTCGAATAATTCCTAATTTCACTATACGTAATAAGTACTTAAAGTAAACATCTGAGTTATTTCGAACGGATCAAAATAATTCACTTTACAATAATATCAATCACTAAGACCGCAGTCAGAAATTGTTTACGGAACTGTCGAACTTATGATTACTGATCCTACTCAGCTTGATAAACTTAGGACATTATAATAAATGCTCCAAACCAAATATGATTTTGTTTCTATACTATCTGAAATTAAATGTTTAGAGTTTTATAAAACTTCCACTAAAATAATATTGTAATGCTTGATAAAAAATAAGTGAATGTTTCAAATGTTTTTTTTAGATCATTCGAGTCAATAAGTGTGTCTTTAAGGAATATGAAGTAATGTATTGTGAAGCACAAACACATTGTATTGGAAGAGTGTGATGGCTTACTATCCTTCCCTATCAATGACCCGAGTCATGTGTGTCCTTGACAAAAAACAGCATTAAAGAGCGTCATGCCCCCCACTCCGTTGCGGCTCTCTACTCCATTGTGTGTGTGTGGCGCATGTGCGCATTTCGTTGTATCTCCATGTGTTTGAGTATGTAAAGTATGTTTATTTATTTTAAATCATATTAAATTATTGGTTAGTTTAAATTATAATTCTTTCAATTAATCATCAATTTCAATATTTCGTATCTACCGAATGTCCCATAACGGAAAGGCATTTTTTTTTCTATGCAAGTTAAGGCGCATTGTTCGGTCCTACTAGGCTAATAAGTGTTAATCACCTTAATAGAAAAAAAATACAGTTTAGTTTAGAGTTTTAAAAGTGGAAAGCACACACGGCTACCATTAAATTGACACAGAAGTCAAATTTCGTGGAAGATATGTGTGTAAGTTTAAATATATAAGTTTTTATTAACGGTAGAATCCAATTCTAAGCTTTATGTTTATTTAACCTGCATTTTCTCATTAAAAAAATCCAAAGTCAAGAAGCTAGTAAGCTATTTTAATTTTGTATTATTCCATGAAATTTTAACGAATATTTCTCTATGGAGTTTGTAATGGTGTTTCATATAATGTTTCCAAATGGTTTGAAATAACGCTTAGAATTTTATTGCTCTGTACGAGATGTAATATATATACGTGTCTCCTGTTTATTTTTGCATTTAATTTGCAAGTATATTATTTACACGTTGAAAGCTTGATATATAATTATCAAAAATAATATCAGATTAATTTAATTTCGTTCACCCACCACTGAGGGTAAATCAAAATTGCCTTCGGAGAATGAAAGGGTTTCAAGTGATTAATCAAAAATTTTAATTATCACATCCAGCGAACTCACAGAGAGTCACGGGCAAAGCGCATTATCAGCGAGATAACGGTACGTATTTTCTTGACAGGTAGTCACAGTGACGTCATATAACTGTGACGTGGGTTTGCCTTTACAATATCGACGCGTATTATAGGACTTGTATAATTTCGGTCCAGCGAAAATTTACTTCATTTACTTAGAATAATTGTCAGTTAAATAATATATTAATTATAACTTTTTAAATACCTTGGTCTTGTATGTACATCGTAAGGTTGAAGAAACTGAGTTCCTGTGTCCAAATATTTGAATAAAAACAACGGTGGACTTTTCTGTTAAAATTTGGAAACTGACAACCCTAAGTTACAAAGTCAAGAAAGTCGGTGTTGTGCATATTTTATATGTTTAGTGTAATTGTGTAAAATGCAATTATCAAATTCTAAGAATATAAGAAGCCAATATTCTTTTTATTAACGAATTGATTTGATTTGGCACCATTGATCGTAATGCCGGAAATGGTTATAATATTAGTTACAAGTATTGTAGTCATTAGTTACCGCGTCGATGGAAAACGCTAGGTAATATAATGAAGATCGAATAGAGTGAGTGTCTTTGTAAATATTGTGTTCTATTTGGAGCTTATAACAGGAGAATGTTACATCAATTATGATATTACGGAAAATAAATAAGTCCGACAGATAAATAAGAGGGTAGTTGTAGGATCGACGCACCGCTAATTAGAAATATTACTTTTGAAATGTAACTCTTATTTGTAGATTTATACGTCACATGACGCGATAACTATTGAATTAATATTAATGAAACACGACGTTGTCTGCTCTAAAATCTGAATATTTTATATTGAGAATATAATAGGTAGTCAGGCTTACAACCCGGGATCCATCAAACGAGGTGTGAAGCGGCATCTTGCGGGCCGGCAAGGCGAAGGCGGCTAGTGCAGAACCTTCTTCCCGACTTTACTGGCCGTCGTCACGTTTTGACTCTACTACCACTTACCATCAGGTGGAGTAGAGTCATTTGCCCTCCCGGTTAATATAAAAAAAGAATAACATAAAATAAAATAACCGAATTCTTACCGAAGTTCACAAACAAAGCGATGAGATCAGATTAATATGAGGATGAATATACTTAATAAATATATTAAGCTTATGAAAATTAAAACAGTCGTTTACGATACTTCACACTGAGTCACTTAATCAATGTGTAAGGGTTCATACGAGCTCGCTACGGCCGTAACGAGCTGTTTCTGATCTTTTACAAATAAATTAAGGTTGTTGTAGGGTATTTGAAAGAGGCACGAGAAAAAGTAATTACAGTAATTACAGAGGCACTGGCAAATATTAAACGCGTATTAACAGAGAGAGTGAGGGTATCAGGGAACGTGAAACGTAGGGACCATTACAGTTGATGTCGTTTTGAACGAAATAGCAATTAGTATAGGACGGGACTCGTTAACTAATTTCAAACAAATATATTTTAATGAGCAGATTAAATTTTACTAATTACTCCTAATATATTATCCAGAATGTATGTCTGTTACCTTGGTTGTGTCAACTTATAGTATATATATATATATATATATATAAGTAATTGGGTTTTTCTGTCAAGAAATTTTTAGTAGAAGTGTGGAGCTGAGAAGCTTTGTCAAACTTCTAAACTCAATCAAAATAATGGAAAGATTGTGTGTCTTACATAAACAACACGTCTATGACGAGCCGGTTGGCGTGGTTGGAAGATACTTGCCTTTCGCACCGCAGGTCGTGGGTTCGATTCCCATCCAGGACAGACATTTGTGTATATAAATATGTCTGCTTGTCCTGAGTCTGGGTGTAATTATCTATATAAGTATATATTTACAAAAGAAAAGTAGTATATGCAGTATATCAGTTGTCTGGTTTCCATAGTACAAGTTCTGCTTAGTTTGGGATCAGATGGCCATGTGTGAATAATATCTCAGGATATTATTATTATAATTATTATGTTATGAAACATATACAATAGCGAAACATCTGTGGAAGAGCTCGCGGCGGCGACTTTTCTGAACCGATATGATGTAGAAACCTTCAAGAAAAGAGCGTACTCATTCCTTATAGGCCGTCAACACGCCTGCAAGCCCTCGGCTGCTGCAGGTGACTATGGGTGGTGGTTGTCACTTAGGTGAGACGCCTGCTCGTTTGCCCCCTTTTACATAAAATAATGGAGATTTGTTATGAAGATTTTTTAAAAAAAATATATCTTCTGCCCAGATGTCTTGTCTGTAAGATATTTGGTGTAAGGTTGTCGAAATACGAGGCGGACTTATATTGCTTGAAACGAGAAGGTTGCGATTTTCAAGTCGATATAATTTTTTGTTTTTGTATTAAGACAGTTTAATGAATCAATAAAGTGTTGGCAGTTTCTGTTAAATAATAACGAAATTTAGAACGCATTATCGTATTTATGCATTACGCATTATGTATATAACAATCTATGTATTATTAAAGTAAATTATTCTACTCTATAAGAGCTCGGATGGCGTAGGTTGGAACACGAGAACCTTTAATGAAGACTGCGGGGATTAAACCTGGGAAAGCACTACTGAGTTTATATGCTTAATGCGTCACGGTATCACCGTAACAGCCTGTAAATATCACACTGCTGGGCTAAGGCCTCTTCTCCCTTTTTGAGGAGAAGGTTTTGGAGCTTATTCCACCACGCTGCTCCAGTGCGGATTGGTGGAATACACATTTCAGTGAAATTAGACACATGCAGGTTTCCTCACGATGTTTTCCTTCACCGAAAAGCACGAGATAAATTATAATCACAAATTAAGCACATGAAAAACTTCAGTGGTGCTTGCCCGGGTTTGAACCAACGATCATCGGTTAAGATTCACGCGTTCTTACCACTGGGCCATCTCAGCTTAATGTGTGTTTATATTTAATTTCGCGGTCGGCAACAACGAAACAAAGAAAACAACGAAAGAATACCTGCGTGCAATCCTCATTGACGCAGCGCCGTCGAATAAGCTCTAAACCTCCTTAAGGCAAGATAGGCTCCTTATGAGATTACTTAGTTAGATTTACTTCTGCTTATAGAAAAAAACAAATACAAATATGTTATGAAAAATAACGGCATATAAAAATACGAGCCCATGGAATAATGGATCTACATTTACGTTGCAAACTTATTTAATTCGAACTCTCTCCACTTTATCACAGGATCGGGTGTACGAGGCAATAAGGGGAAACCTTTGAAGTGCGCACTGTCTTATATTTCTACGCTCATATTATTATAATATTACTCCATAAGCCTTATCGGAGTTCTTCAAACAAAACTCCGATTAAACGCAGTCTCTCAAATCAAATTATTAGATAAGTCTCAGGTGAATACTTAGAAAATAAATCAATCTCAGATGGCTGTACATTGTACAGCGGGTAATTAAATTTTACACAAGTTTTTATATTATTTTAATATAAAGGACGAGCATATGGGCCATCTGATGGTAAATGGTCACCTACAACCGATATGAATTGATATGAATAGACATTGACATTGTAAGAAAAGTTAACCATCATTTACATGGCCAATCAACATTGGGAACTAAGATGTTATGTCCCTTGTGCCTGTAATTACACTGGTTTACTCACCCGTCAAACAGAAACACAACAATACCAAGTACTGCTGTTTTGCGGTAGAATATCTGATGAGTGGGTGGTACCTACCCAGACGAGCTTGCACAAACCCCTACCACAAGTGAAGCGTAGTATAATTATAGTTTGTATTCTACGAGAATTAAAATTGACGTAGCAGCAATATTCGGTTACTTATTTTTCGTCGCTTTCATCTATCGATATGAATGATGACTTATTACGTCTGGTTTTTTTGTTTTAATAATTTAAAAAGTTTTCAAGTCACATTTTACCTGCTACGTAAGTGTTTTAAATCTTTACGGTGATTAAGTGCTATACTTTAGGTTCGATATGGATTATCATTCTGAGAGCGATGCTTAATATATTGTGGCATGTTCAATACAAAAATATTAATCAAAATGTAGTTACATAAACTAAAACAAAAACGTATATATATAGCATATGTTTTTTATACGTCTCGTACCTTTTACGTTTTCATCCAATGGCTCCTTTTTTGTTGGATTAAATAAACTTTTGTTTATTTTATATAAAAAACACCTCGTACGTCGTAGCTTTGAGTAAACGTCGTCCCATCACAGGCAAGCTCTTAAAAAAAGTTAATCAAATTATCAGGAGACCTTTCTATTAGCTACGAAAATATAAAACATTGACAGTTATTTATACAAATGGAATCGTCTTTACGAGGCAATTCACCCATGTCAGCGTAGCGAACGAATTGTTTTGCTAAATTTGTCCAAGGACTTGAGCAAACACAATCTCATATGGCGAGGCGCGGATTGTGGACGGCAAATATTTACTCCACTTGACGTAACTGCCGTCAGCCGCGACTGACGACCGACGACCGACGACCGACGAACGACGCCGACTAAAAATACGTGTATCAGGCTCGAGGATTCAAAAGGGCCGTTTAATTTGCACGACTATGTTGGGAACAGCCTGTGGACTTGTCGTTATAATTATATTTCAGACTAGCTTTAAGCTTGTGAAGTAATTTAGAATTGTACAAGTTTTATAATGTTAATTATTTACGTAATAAATGGGTACATATGATATTAGATTTTATTGTTCATGCTTATATCATGCGATGCTTGGGGTTTCTCTGGGCGATAGAATCCGAAATGAGGACATTCGCCAGAGAACTAAAGTCTCTGACATCGTGCGTAGAATTAGCTCGCTGAAGTGGAAGTGGGCTGGTCATGTCTCCAGGCACATTGATGGCCGATGGAGCCGACACGTGTTAGAGTGGAGACCACGCTTAGGCAAACGTAGTGTAGGACGCCCTGTGACAAGATGGACCGACGATTTAAAAAAGGTGGCAGGTACGGGATGGATGCGGACTGCCCAAGATCGGGATGGTTGGCGTTCTATGGGGGAGGCTTTCGTCCAGCAGCGGACGGCAAAAGGCTAAAAAAAAAATAAAAAATTAAAATAATCATTTTTCAACACAAGGATTAAAACGATTTAAATACCGAAAATATTATTTTTTTACCATTTGTAATACCTTGCACACATACACAATACATCATCTTAGAAAATTGCAGTAAATTTTCATGTGCTTTATTTTTATGTTACATTTTTGTATTTTATCTCGAGTTTGGCGGTGAAGGCTGATAACATCGTGAGGAAACCGGCGTGTTGCCGATAAAAATTCTTACACTTGTGTATCCAATCCGTATTGGAGCATTGGATTCATCTGAAAATATGCAAATCTGTTGAAATATCGTTAAATAAAAAAGCTTGGTCGTGGCTACGATAAAGTGAAGCGTCAGAGCATCTTGTTACTTGTGCTCGCGTGTTGTCGATACTTTGAGTAATTGGATCAAATAAAGGTAATCTCTCAGCAACTCTCGAGAGGGTTATGTTTACATAACACTTGTTCTTCCAAAACCCGTATAAAAAATGGATCTTTATTTAAGTTTATATCATATGTCACTTTATGTTTATAAATACTGTTACACAATTTTAACTAAATAGGCTAATAATTAGCTTACAGCATAGAAATTACTAAATGTTATTGAAAAAAAATATATATATATATAAATACTAGGTAAAATAAATATAAAAATCTTTTTTGTTAATGAAATAAATACATTTTGAACTCTAAAGCAATCCATAGAATAGTAACAGTAACAGCCTGTTAATGTCCCACTGCTGGGCTGAGGCCTGCTCTCCCTTTTTAAGAAGAAGGTTTGGAGCTTATTCCACCACGCTGCCCTAATGCGGGTTGGTAGAATACACATATGGCAGAATTTCAGTGAAATTTCAGTGGTGCTTGCCCGGGCTCGAACCCACGATCATCGGTTAAGATTCACGCGTTCTAATCCTTTTTTTTTTTTTTTTTTAACGCAGTGGAAACCTTCAGAAAGGTACCCAGCTCTCATTGGGGGGGAACTCGGTTATGTGGGATTCTTACCCACTAAAACCACTGCGATGGCCGTCCTCGGCACGGATCGGAGAGGCTACGGGATCGTGTTGATATAACGCATCCGCGGCCTCTCCCGTACTGTGCACCGCCCGATGCTCGGCGGAGCTCTCCTCAGGGGGCGAAGGTTATCTCGCCCCCCCCGCACTCCTCGCTAGTGCGTACGGCAGCGCGAGGCCACCCCGGCTGCCGTCCTCCTCAGGGCCGTCTGAAATAAGACACGCGAGGCCCTCACCTCACGCATCCTCGGCCCCAGGGTCACGCCCTATCTTTTAAGCCCCGGGCGTCGGGGCTGTGGGAGGGCCGAGACGACGCCGACGTCGTCTCCGCTGAGCAGGATCGGCCCTTTCCCGTTCACGCTCCGCCGTCTCCTTCTGGACCATGACGGTCTCACAGAAGGAGGCTACGGCCCTCCACGCCGATTCCCTGCGGAGCATCGCCGACACGACTGCTCGCAGGGAGAGGTCTTGTCCGATTTCGCGGACCAGAATCTCCCTCTCCGCATTCCACGCGGGGCATACCTCCAGCGTATGCTGAGCGGTGTCCCGGTCCGCACCGCAGTGGTGGCACATCGCCGACGATTCGCGTCCGATCTTACACAGGTATTCTCCAAAACAACCGTGACCGGTCATTACCTGCGTAAGTCGGAAGGTGACTCGTCGCTTTCGTCTCATCCAGGCTTCGAAGGCTGGCAGGATCGCTCCAACGACACGTTTGCGCGCGAACCGTTCTTCGCAAAGACGGTCGCGCCACGTCGCAAGAGCCCTCCAGTGTTCCCGCCGCTTCAACGCCTCGAGCGTACTCCGAGGGGGCGCGGTTCCACTGTTCTGACGGAGGATGCGGGTCTTGTGATAGACCCTTGCATCCATATCCGCCAGAATATCCAAGGGTGGAAAGCGCGCTAGGATGGTTGCCGCCTCGTAGGATATCGTGCGATATCCCCGCACTATGCGGATGGCCACTTTCCGCTGCGAACTTTGGATCTTAGTCCTGCAGCGGCGGACGCCCGATAGCCTGTGAGACCAAACGGGTGCCCCGTAGAGTGCCATCGATCGCACGACACCGGCATAAAGACGGCGAACTTCCTCCCTCGGTCCCCCGAGATTAGGCAGCAGTCTGTGCATGGCACCCGCTACCTTCTCGATTCGAGGGGCTAGGCGCTCGAAGTGCTCTTCGAAGCCCCAGCGACCGTCCAGGGTGAGGCCCAGGTATTTCATATACCTGGCCACTTGGACGTTTGAGTCACCAACGCGGATGTGCGAGTCGGGCGGTTCCCTGCTCCTTGGCAGTTTATGGAACCATAGCGCCTCCGTCTTATGGGATGCTATCCGAAGGCCCAACTCGCAGATCTTATCGACGACGATATTCACCCCGAGCTCGGCGAGCTCTTTGGTTCTCTCAAAATTCTCTCCCGACGCCAGCACCAACGTGTCGTCTGCATAGCAAACGATGTTGACACCTTCAGGGAGAGGGACACGGAGGACTGCGTCGTAAGCGAGATTCCAGAACAGAGGCCCCAAAACTGACCCCTGTGGAACCCCACAGCAAACCTCTCTCCGGGTCCTCATACCGTCTTGCTCCATATACGAAACGTATCTGTCGCGCAAATAGTCACTGACGATCGCCTGCAGGTAGGAAGGCACACGATGGTGTAAAAGTGCCTCCCTGATTGTGTCCCAGGGCAACGTGTTGAATGCGTTGACGATATCGAGACTTATCGCCAACGCCACGCCACCCCGGGCCACCGCCTGCTCCGACAGAGAACGGACGTGCAAGATCGCGTCAACAGTCGAACGACCCTGTCGGAAGCCGAACTGGCACTCAGCCAGGTCGGGGCCGACACACGACAGATGCCTACACAGACGAGAAGCGACAATCCGCTCAAAGAGCTTGCCAGCCTCGTCCAGCAGACATATGGGACGATATGCAGAGGGAGATTCTGCAGCCCTGCCATCCTTCTTCAAGAGAACCAAATTCTAATCCTAGGCCATCTCGGCTACGTATCCATACAATGTAATGTAAGTTTATGATATTTGTAGTGATATGTACGTGGCAGTTTAACATTTTATTTAAACTTGTCATTACAACCTCAAGCATATATCTCGTGGTTATAAAATACAAAGTCCGCTCGTTTAACTTTAGTAGTTGTAAGTATTAATCCCACGGGTTTTGGCTTAAGAGGCATCACTACACTGTGATGTTTTAAAGACAAAGTTTTCGAACGGCGATGAATACTTGTAAATATTGAATTAAATAAAAAAAGGAACGACGCGGCACATTAATAAATAACTTTAACCAAAAATAACACAAGCACGCGCACACCAACTCTGGTGTAAACTGCTTTAACTCTTTTGGTGTACAATGAAGCACATTCGATTCTATTCTATTCAAATTATTTTAAGTTTGTATTTTTTATGGTTACTTAATTTGTTTCAACTTAGAAGCGTCTGGAAGAAAATGCTTTTAGGCACTATGAATATTTTCATGAAATAAATATAAATGTAAGGATATATTTGTATACTAGTCGAAAGTTTTGCGAAATTCGTAATTAAATCAGAGCCAAACTCACTTCGCATCGTCTTATTGTGACTAAAGGGTATTGTGTGCATTGAACTAAGATGGCGCGGCTCGCTTCAAAGGAGCTAGTGAAGTATCTTCTCGTTTTGTGGTTTCATCTAATAATATTACTATTTCATTAACTATCTAAAAGGATTTACACTAAAATGTGAGTTTTACAAATTTTGGTTGGATTTTCAAAGGTGTTCAAGGGTTAAAATGTTTAGTTGTAATTAATAATAATAATGTCCTCCAGACCGATTTCGGCCACGGCGGCCAATCTCAAGAGAGATTAGCCAACTACGCAGGAGATATTATAGTGCACAAGTGTGTGCACAAACACAGGTGCACTCTCTATTCCCTAACTCTCATAATCTGATGGGACGGCAATCCGACACGACCGGAAAGAGTTCAGGCGCAGGACCAACGGCTTTACGCACTTTCCGAGGCACGGGAGTGTACACACTTCCAACTTCCAGACTCCGGGCTGCTACTGAGAATTTTCTGACAGAAAAACCCAATAACGTTTTATTGGCCCGACCTGGGAATTGAACCCAGGACCTCTGAGTCTGCGGCCTTTCATCAAGCCACTAGACCAACGAGGCAGTATGAATATTTTCATGATTTTTCATGATTTTTGTATGTATGTATATTATAACCAAATAGAAGAATGCGTTTTGATATGGCGCGTTTGTTTTATCGAAAAATATAGGATTATGTCAATCCGATTTGACCAGACCAGCGCCTTACAACAGTGAACATGCTCCTTAGTTAATAACCGATACTTAACTTTTTTCTATCTGTATTTTATAAATTGTTCTCATGTAAGTGAGTAATGTCCTAATGAGAAATAATGTTCTTTAAACCGAAACCGATTTGAAAAATCTTTTTGCGCTACATAGCCCATTTATTGATAAAGGTTATAAGACTATAACAACACGCTATGACCCACGAGAGCAATACGGGTCCGTCCGGCTAGTTATACATAATATTTTACAAGATGTACATACTTCTTGATGTACGTAAAAATTAGAATTCGTGCAACTATAAATATCTACGAATACGTCATATCTGGCGAAGTGTTGTGTATTTTTAATACATTAGAGGGAGTGGGCATAATTGAGTGAGTACTTAGCGTAGTAATAACAATAACATTCATCAAGATTACTCGGATTGATTTATAATACCTAAGAATGTGTTTGAATTAAATTAAGCTATGTTTATACGTTTTCGCAGTTAAATTTTCATTAAGAGATCAATCAAAATGCCGCCGTTTCCTGTGGCTGGTAGGGCGTGAATGCTCCCGCTGGAATTTAGATAAATGACGATGAATATATTTAAAAGTTTTACTCAGAAAAATTTACTAAATGCACACAGCGTTGTTTATGAAAAAAAAAGATGAGATTATAACAGTCGTTTCGATTATAAGTAATAACTATTTTTTCTAAAATAAGTTAAAGAAAGCTTCATAGTATTTGAATGGAGGAAGTTTTAGTTAGAATGCATTTATCAGTCGTGCATGTAAGTGAATATACCATTCGTAAGATGGCGGGAATTCACCGACATAACCATTCACAACTCAAGATCGTAAAGTAGACTCAAGGCCGTAAAGTTTTCTAAATCTCTTCCCATCCCAAATAATCCGAATAAAGGCGAGCGAATGATGATGTCGATAAAGTTATGTCTGACGTTTTAGAAAAAAAAACTTTTACACATTTTGTCTTCCGACTAACAAATATCTGATTGTTTTTTATATTATATTAATAATAGCGATAATCTTATAAGGCTGCAGATCTCTATTACAATGCCGTCCGTCGTAAAGCCCGCCCTAAGCCCACGTCGTGCGCCTGATCTATCTTCGGTCGTGTCAGATTGCGGGCCCACTGGATTATGAGTTTGAAGCAATAGTAAGTGCATCTGTGTTTGCACACATGCCTTCGATGTAAAATTTCTCCCTCCGTTGTATGGGAGAGTGTAACTGCTGGCAACTTTATATTACGTTTGCCTACTTAGAGTTTCTTGACAGACCCAATAACTTGAACAGGGAGAAACCATTTTTGTACTAACAAACTCATCTTTAATTCAAATAAAAATGCGTATATATTACGCCAGATTTATAGCTAGCTGGTGGAATAATTAAAATTTCAGTGACCTCATAACATTTGAGGAGTGTTAAATAACACGCCGATGAATTAAAGGTTGAGTTTGAGGGCCCTCTCGAAGACCTGATTGTGAAATAAACAATCCAACCCGGTTAGCTATGTAGGGCAAAGTTCCATGGTGTCAGGGCTGACGGTAAATCAAACAGGATTAATGAGCCGTTGGATGAATAATCGTATTTGTAGGCGATGGAATATGCCACGCTGTCGCTTTCCAGAATGTTATGTTTGCCGCGATAGAATTCCCGCTGTCTCGGAGGCTTTGATTGATCGCGCTTAGCTTTGCAGATGACGTATCAGCGAATTAATATTTTACAGCCGGCGTTTGTTGCGGGCGTTTTTGATAATAATTGATTTCAGTTTATAAACACTTAGACAATATGCTTGCTAAGATAATGTTTCGAAGTAAATTTTACATTCTATATAAGAAATAACATCTATTTCTATCTACGTGAGAGTATTATGAAACTTTATAGGCTTACCTAATAACAGATCACTTCGTAATAATATTTTATTTATCTAAGTGTCAGAGAAGTTAGGCGTTATAAATTTTTCTTTAAATCGGGAATTTTTTATATGCTATCTATTGCCCGTTTAACCGTACATTACATTGTAGTAAATAAAATTTTTTCTTATATTTCAAGTCGAACGAAGTCCGTGTTTTGCAGCTATCCTATATGTAAGTAGCTATATAGCTATATAGATACATTAAAAGGATTTTGAATTACGCTTCGTAAACAATACTAGTGCTAGTGCGCAAATCGAATCGTCTCTTGAATATAGATATAAAGAACGACTTAATTCCGAATGGATGAATTTTAATCCTTCAAGCAATACTGCTCTTAAATAGCTTTATGTTAAACTTTTCAGTGGTTAGAGCTTAAAGTTGTAAATACCAGCGCTAGATGCGCTTTGTTCTCGATGAGCACACAAGTTTTAGTGAGCGAGTATACCTAGATTGGTGTGATTGGCCTATTTGTATTTGTCGTTGTGTCATTAACTATTTTGTGTATCAAATAAAGAAATAAAATAAAAAACAACGACAAACGTCCTTGTAAAAAATTCAAAAAGTTTAAACTTACGATGTCTAAGAAATCTGCTAAGTTCGTCCTTGAGTTAATAATTACAGTCACAAGCGTCTCAATTAACTGCAAACTTACAGCAAACTTCAGTTGATAGTGGCACTTGTGTAGTTATCAGCCATTCGCTCCAACGTGTTCGGTCCCGAGGTAGGGATAATGATGTCTTGTGAACTCTTTACAGAACTTTCTAGGGCGATGGAAAAATATAATCCCATGGGAATGTAACAACTTACAACACTTTATTTAACTTTAACATTATCTCTCACTTCTGTACTTGTTGAAAACTCTTCTTTGTAAATCTACGAGTTTATATTACAATTAAGGTTGCTTACTGTTTCACTTGAATGTCACGTGTCACGTCGCTCCATCTGTGCGAGCACCTCCATTTTCATGTGTTTATTATTTTATCAGATTACTCGTACGTGAATATTTCCGATGTACGTACATTTTCCATTTTATACATTACATTACATATATATGGTTTCACAATAATAAAAAATATTTTTTATTGAATATCTTTTATTTTAGTACTCTAAGTTAGACGAAGGACAATGTAAGACCTCAAACCTCTTCCTCATGGGAAGTTGCTATTACTATTTAGTAACACTCAATGTCCCTCGACCATGCCTAGATTTCCATGCAATCTCTCTTAACTTAAACGTTTTTAACGATGGAAGACATGTCCCACTAAATATATATATAGTCCTCCTCATCGATTTCGATGACGGCGACCCTAGAAATTACTTGTTATTTCTAGCATGAGCCCTGATGTGGCTCGCTAAACCAAATTTGGTTTTAAAAACCCTACGACACGTGTTACAATACAGTTGGCCCGCAGAGTTGTATGTATATGTGTAGGATGGCTTAGGTCTCTCTTTTCTTAACTGGCGCTTTTCTTCTAGTGCGTGAAGGCGGTTTTCCTCAAACGTCTTGATCTTTTTGTAGATGTTAGAACGCCAAGATGACCTTTGGGAAGCGAGCTCCTCCCAACATTCTGTATCAATGTCACAAGCTTTTAGGTGTCTTTTAAACACGTCCTTGTATCGCAAATACTGGCCACCATGCTTCCGTTTGCCTTTAGCTAACTCCGAATAAAAGACAGCTTTAGGCAAACGACGATCGTCCATGCGTAGGACATGCCCACACCATCTGAGTTGACGTTGCATCAGAAGAGCTTCGATGCCGTATATTCCAGAGCGACGCAGGACCTCTGAGTTAGGGACGTGATCCTGCCACTTGATGCGTAAAATTGAACGTAGACACCTTAAGTGATATGTGTCAAGTTTTTTGATGTCTGATTTGTAGGTGCACCATGTCTCTGAGCCATATAAAAGAACGGGGATAATTAGTGCCTTGTAGACACTGATCTTTGTCTCTAATTTAAGGTCATGGGATTTCCACACACGATCAGTGAGTCTACCGAAATTGGCGGCAGCGTAGGCAATGCGTGATGGGATTTCCGAAGCCAATGTGTTGTCAGATCGAATGTTGCTCCCAAGATATTTAAAGTGAGTGACTTCCTCCAGTGGTTTCCCATCCATATTTAGTGCCGTTGGATCCGCTTGGAAATGTCTTGGCGGTTGTTTGATAACTTGTGTCTTGGTAGGACTTATAACCAGGCCAAACCGTTGACAAGATTGGTGGAGTACGTCAACATAGTTTTGGAGATGTTCCATGCTGTCGGACATGAGGCATACGTCATCAGCGTAAAGTATCTCCAATATGGAGATCTTTTGGGTCTTAGTCTTCGCCCGAAATCTTGAAATGTCAAACACGCCCTTTTCTGTCCTGACATTAAGTTGAATTTGGTTTCTGCACCTCTTCAGCGCGTCTCTCATTACCACAGCAAAGTATATGGCGAAAAGTGTGGGTGCCATGACACATCCTTGCTTTACTCCGCTAGTTATTATGAAATCCTCAGACAGTTCGTTTTCGTGCTGAACCTGGGCTTTCATGCCAACATGAAATTGGCGAACCAGATTCACGAATTTCTTCGGATACCCCAATTTTTGGAGAACAAGCCAAAGAGCCTCGCGTGGAACCCTATCAAATGCCTTCTCTAAATCAACAAAGCACATGAAAAGGGGCCGTCGGTGTTCGAGACTTTTCTCCTGAAGTTGCTTTACAATTGAGATGGCGTCAACTGTTCCTCTGCTGGGACGAAAGCCACATTGGCTTTCGGGAAGATGCTGTTCAGCCAACTCACTGAGACGGGAATTTATAATGTGAGCAAGGATTTTACCGGCACTGGAGAGGAGCGATATACCTCGGTAAGAGCTACAATCGGAAACATCTCCCTTCCCTTTGTATAGCTTACAAATTATCGCATCCTTCCATTGTTGTGGAACCTCTTCAGTTTCCCACACGTTAAGGATAAGATGGTAAAGCCTGTTAGCAATATGTTTACCACTATACTTATAGACCTCAGCTGGTAGTTGGTCCATTCCTGGGCTTTTGAAATTTTTAAGACGCTTTACTGCTTTCACAAACTCTTCAAATGTCGGTGGATTGTCTAGGTATTCACTGACTGGAAGATCCTCAAGTGAGCTGACATAGGACAGGTTAGCACTGAGTGTGGTAGGATTCAGAACATCATTAAAATGTTCAGCCCATCGTTTCAAAATAGAGTTTTTATCCGTAACTCGATGCTGCCTATCCTTCGAATATATCGGAGCTGTTTTTCTGAGTCGCGGACCATAAATCGCGTGTAAGGCTTCGAAGAACTTTCCGGTGAGGTTCATATCGGCGTAATGCTGAAGTTCAGCAGCTTTTTCCTTCCACCATTTGTCCTTAAGTTCACGAACTCTCAATCTTAGTTTGTGTTGTGATTCCTTTTTGTTATGTGCATTCGCCAATTTTGAGTTCAGTATATGTCTGTGCTCTTCTACAAGTAGTTTGATGTCATCATCAAATGCGTCGAACCAGTCCTGGTTTCTCTTTACTGGTTTACCGATGGTGTTTAGGAGACAGCCATGAAGGTTTTTTGCAAAATATCTCCACTCATCCTCTATTGAGCAAAACTCAGTTTGAGGAGCACATGCAGCAAATTCTGAGTCTACCTCATTGCCTAACTCTGTTGAGTTTATGAGTTTCGAGAAGGCTAGTTTTGATGGTACTTTGTGGGGTGTCCGTCGTGGAGCTTTAAGCACTAAGCGAATTTTCGATCTAATGAGTCTATGGTCAGTGCAGTCCAGCGCCCCACGCATTACTCTTGTTATGAGAACATCCCGTAGGTCTTTACGGCGGACAATGACATAGTCCAGAAGATGCCAGTGCTTGGATCTAGGGTGCATCCACGAGGTCTTAAATTTTTCAGAAAGGCGAAAAAATGTGTTAGTAATACTAAGATCAAGTTCGGCACACAGCGACAATAAACGTGTACCGTTATCATTACAGCTCCCAATACCATGTTTGCCAAGGACACCATCCCAGAGATCGAAATCTGTCCCTACTCGAGCATTAAAGTCCCCGAGCAAAATGATCTTATCATGTTTTGGTACAGCATCAAGAGCCAGACGAAGTTGTTGGTAGAACGCCTCTTTATCTTCATCCGGTGATGGCAAGGTGGGTGCATAGGCGCTAAATAGGTGGACATATTTGTTGCGTGCGATTGGTATACGTAGAGTCATGAGACGGTCATTGACACCCTCGGGTAAGTAACTCAGATCTCTTGTCAATTTATTGCGTATAGCAAAACCTACACCATTACCCGCTCTCTCACCGTCAGGACGTCCGCTCCAGTAGTAAGTGTAGCCGCCGAGTGGTTCACGTAGCTCACCGCACCCACTCAGATGGGTTTCACTAATTGCAGCTATATCGATTTTGTAGCGAGCTAGTTCTCGCGCTATAAGAGCAGTTTTTCGCTCTGGGCATAAGTTACGGTCGTTATCCACTAAAGTTCTTACATTCCAAGTGGCAATGGAGAGTTGTTGAGCAATGAATGCAAAATGTTTGTTTCGCTTATTATTTCTACTGCATTTATCGATGTCCAGGCGCCCGCAGCTTAGCACCTAGATAATGGAAGAGACGGACTATGTTTGGGCCACCTTTTCTAGACCCCTCCTCTATGCAGAGGAAAGCAGAGCGATCCTAAATAGGGCTGCTTTGTCACCAGCCGTGCTGCCGAACCCAGAACCCCGCCTCTGTCGGTTCCGGGAGCGACCACTCTCGCCTGGCCGCCTACGTGCAGGATGTCAACTAAAGCCTCGGTACATCGTTACCTCGACCCCACTGCCTTCACCCTAACGCCGCAGGACTTTTTTTAAAACCAGATCCGGGAAGAATAACTAGGGTCATCTGCGCGTGAACTTATTTATAGTGGATAAGCGGTTGCGCGGGTGCAGATCCACTTCACTCGTCCCTACACCTGTGCTCCGATGGTCCGGTAAACCGGAACGATCGGCAGAAGTCGGGATGCAGTGGAAAGGCCATATGTCACTATATGAACTCTGACAAATGCCCTTCAGGTTTTCCACATTACCTTTGATTTTTTTTTTTTTTTTTTTTCGGGAGCCACCGATACCTAACTCACAGATGTTCGCGAATTAGTCCCCTTCTTTAGGTTTAGCCCACTAACGTGGTTGCCCGGGGTGTGGCCGCTGTGACTACAGCTTCTTGGAGCCACTAAAGAAGAGATTGTGGAGGTTAATATTAGTTGCGAACACTCCACTACACCGTTCCCACCTAATCAAGTCCCACTAAATAGACCCACTAAATAGACTTATGGTGTCATACCATGTGTTGACTTCAAAAGAAGACCCTGATATCTTCTTTTTGGTAATTCGGTACATTAATTTTAATGTTTGAAGTTCAATATTATAGTGATTAAATTTTTATATCCTTTAATAGATTTTGTTGCTAGCGACTGTTTATATTAATTATAAACGTGAGTAGTAGATATCTTACTTAAGATAAATTAATATTATTATTTAGTATTAAAATAAATAAATGACTTTTTTATTACAAAATAAGTAAACTCCTAAAATACACGAACATACGATACACGTCGAATAATTAATATCTGTAGCCATTGTACTTTCATGTCACGTTGTTTGTTTTATCTTAGAAACATATTTGAACATCAAATAATAATATTTGCAATATTTGTATTAAATATCTTGTGGGTATTTTTTAACAAATTACCGTGTACGCTACGTAATATATTTTATTTGATTTTATATTAAAAATGTTATTAATTACTCAGATAAAGAAATGTACCTACATCTTATGTTATAAAAGGACTCAATTATTTTATTAAATATTCTTTTGGTTATGTTACACAAACCAGGATAAAGGGAACCAGTACACGGATGTGGATTTTATCTGACGATTTAAATCCAGGCATGAACCTCTAGTTTTTTAAGATGACAGCTTTAGGTCAAATTATTTATCTCTCAACATTATTGCCTTTAAAAACATTAACATAAATAGAAATACAGTTTACCGTTTGTTATTGGATTTGCATCTGTTCCTTCAAACGAGGCGTGAAGAGGCATCTTGCGGGCCGGCAAGGCGAGGGCGGCTAGTGCAGAACCTTCTTCCCGACTGTACTGGCCGTCCTCGCGTTTGGACTCTACTACCACTTAACATCAGGTGGAGTAGAGTCATTTGCCCTCCCGGGTAATATATAAAAAAAAAAAAAAAAAACGAGTGTTGATTTTGAACATCGGTCCTGTTCATCATCAACGAGGATCCAAAGAAAGCTTGAGTAGACGCCTCACCGACCCAGAATATACACAACTGGCGACGAGCAAAGCCACTTCCAAATTAAATGAGATAAGCCTATGCAAAGAGAGAGATTTTGAAATTTTGTTAGTAGTCTTTATTAGTTTATTAATTGTAGGTATTTTCGTATGCGTAGATATTTCAAAAAAAGCGTAGAGCATTCTAGAATAATAAAATGATATTTGGTACAATGCAGACTTTGTATATATTTATTGGCTTAATATTGAATCTATTATAATATTTGTTTGTAAATAAATAATTTGTTTCAAATATGAGGATCTAAAATTCCAATGATATCAGTACACAGTCAGAAAGAGTAGGTAGTTACGACTTGTAACTTATTACGAATAAATACATAGGTATACATTAATTATGGTAATCGATCTCAAGAAGCCATGTAAAGGCTTGCAACTCAGTACACAAGTCACAAATTACACATAACGTTAGTATCGAAACATGTTCGACCTTGGAACTTTCAGCACGCCTTAAAAAATTCATGTAAAAAATCAATCGATAGTCCGTGGAATAGGATAATGAACGGTGACGTTTACTCTTTCGTTAATTACTTCTCTAGCTCAAGTCTAATAAATGACTCATTCCCTTTCGTTGCTCAGTAGCGTAATTTATCTTAATCTGCTGAGGCGTAAGTACTGCCTTAATATTTCTATATTTTAGGCTTAGCAACTGTCGTGTGTTAATATTGTTACTGGTTTATAACGTCGAATAAAGAGAATATTAGTTGGCGCGCTTAGTTGTATTAATAACGTATTACTCCTGACTTTGAGTGTCGGCTTTTCTGTGTAGCATTTACATTTTGAAGTGCTCATAAGCCTACTTGAGTAAATAGTTTGTTATTTTAGTTGCTTTTTTGTTTGGGAATTAGTTGGAACATGAAGATGAGATCGTGATCTTACTTAAAACATATGTAGGTATATAACACATTTTGACTAGGTCTTAAAAACTTACTCGTATTGTAAATCGGAAACACTTCTCACATCCATATCATTTGGAACACCACATATTCTAGAAATACATGAAAAAATCTCAAAACGGAGTTATATAATATTGATATGCACCTTCTATGGTTCAGCGAGTTCATTCGCGGAAAAGATATTATTGGTTTATGTATTTTTTCGCGCCAGTGACCTTGTGAAAAGTTATCTCTGTATATTTGGAGGCACTTTTTTCCGATACAGTTGTTTAATGTTTTTATTATTTCCTATAATTTCACTTCTCATGTGGCTCGGGATAGGTTTTCATAACAAGGTACGGTCGTTCTGTTTAGCTTTTGCCGATTTTGGTTTATAGAGTACTATAGAAACTTTTATATAAATTCGTCAAAATAACTGTTTAGTCAAAATTTAGTTTCAACGGGGTAACAATGTCAGAATTATAGTAACTGTTCAGTGCTGTCGCAATTGGTGTATCAGCTAGTTTTTATGATAATATTTTCTATTGTAATATATAAAATATTTTTAACCTCAGTAAATACAAGTTCTGTAATTATTGTAATAAAAAATAACCATTTCATGAGTACTTTTCTAAAAAATTCTACAAACATTTTAGCTTTTTTGAAAAAGTTACCTACAGTATAAAAAGTTGTCATTAGTAGTTCTGAAATGCCTACTCCCGAATTGTCTGCGGGTATTAACTCACACTTCAGTGGAAAAACTTTTAAACACGTGGGCGCGACTAAAACTTTTATATTACACTAACTGTTCCCTGCAACTCTGGCCGCAGCAACATTTTCGTATATATATTCCTGCTTCAGGTTACGTCACACTTCATCAATGTAAAATGTAATTACGATCAGTTTCGTGGTTTGGTCTTAATAAGGTAACTAACAAGCAACAACAGATAGTTATACTCTCGCTTTTGTAACATTAGCGTATCAATATGTGACGTAACTGTGAGGTTTATGTATAAGCTATTTAATTGAACCAATGAATTATTACAGAGATCTATACAGAGACCAAAAATGAAATTTGAGTTGATTTGCCTGTGGGCGCATCATAATAAATGTATTTTATATGAAGCAGTTTTTAATAACGTGTATAAAATATGGGACGTTATTTTAAATAAAATCAACATGTAGTGTAACATTTGAAAGTATCAGTACACAATGAGAATATGTGGTCCTGTCTCACATCAGGCGCAAGCGAAACTGTTATTAAAAGAGTAGACCTTTTATTACGTTGCTCCACTACAGGTTGATTTAAATTAAACATGTCATAATTGTGATTTATTTGAACTTTTAGTAACTATTAATTAATTTGAATATTAATATACATGTGAAATATACAAAATTCCGAGATGGCCCAATGGTAAGAATGAATTATAATTCATCTCGTGGTTGACGGTAAAGGAAAACATCGTGAGGAAACTTGCATGCTTGTTTAATTTCACTGAAATTCCACATGTGTATACCACCAACCCGTATGTCGCGTGGTGTAATAAGCTCAAAAACCTTCTCCTCAAAAAGGGAAAGGAGGCCTTAGCCCAGCAGTGGGACATTCACAGGCTTTTACTGTATACATGTGATTTAGAATAGAATAGATTTAGGAATCAGAAGCGTTAAACATTAAAGAAATAACAGATTTATAGAGATATTTCGATATTATAGATAGATAATTTTCAAAGGACAAACACCCGTTAATTTCAACACAGGAATTAACACAATTCAATAAAATAACCACAGCAAATAGAAATAGTATCGAAATAACATATAGTGCGCAGCTTCGAAACCAACCAGCTTACCTACCGACGACTGAGCAGCGAATGAATCGACACTCGACTGAGCGCTTGCTTTCATAGGCTGTGACGGGGATTGATGCTGCCCACAGTAGGTTTGGCTTATAGAGCAAAGGAATCTGAGCAACTGAAATATTACTTATGAGATATCCGTCACAACCGAGAGTCCAAGCTGAAGTGTAAAAACTAGCGCCTGCCCGTGTCTTCGCTCGGCCGCTTGCGTTCCCCTCTTCACCTCGAACCCAAATCACGCCACTCTTACGTCACAGTTAATGACACGTTGCCTGTAGCCTATCCTTCATAGAATGTACATTATTGTAAAAAAATTACATTACACATGGATACAACTTAATTAGCACACAACTTCTACTTCTTCTGGTGGTAGGGCTTTGTGCAAGCTCGTCTGGGTAGGTACCACCCACTCATCAGATATTCTACCGCAAAACAGCAGTGCTTGGTATTGTTGTGTTCCGGTTTGAAGGGTGAGTGAGCCAAGGTAATTACAGGCCCAAGGGACATAAAATATTAGGTCCCAAGGTTGGTGGCGCATTGACTATGTAAGCGATGGTTGACATTTCTTACAAAACCAATGTCTAAGGGCGTTGGTGACCACCGCCAATACGCATATCTGTTAATAAATAATAATCTTATATTATACTAGTATACTATATTATTGTGAGTTATGAATTGCAATAATATGTCAACCAGATGATGACCCGTAAAATGTTTTACTAAAAGTAAAATACTGTTAATATTTGGCCTTGAGGCCTTTTGATACAAGAAAGTTCTGAGCTCAATACTTACATAACTTTGAAATAAACATTTAATTTATTTTTACTACAGAATGTTATTTTTATCCGATACTCGAATGTAAGCCGTGAATCGCTTTGATCCCAGGCTTAGCAATAATATATAAACTCATGTAATAACGAATTTAATTATAATATATCCAGAGATTAACACGAGACCCGTCCACATTCTTAAGAACCATTCGTATGAATAACAATTTTCTTCGCAATTTATGTGTTCAAAAATACTTTATGTTTACGCGCAGCAAGAGTACGTTTTACTAAATTTAAATATAGAAGCAAGAATGAATAAAAATATATTCAGTATAAGTTTGTTACTTTCTTAATGAAGCCACCCAACTATTGCTAGTGAAGACACACGTGCGTGTGAATCTTAACCAAATATAAAAAGCAAGTATCTCTGAATTTTCATGTGTTTATTTGTGTTTATAATTTATCTTGTGTTTGCTGGGACGGATAAACATCGTTAAGAAATTCACATGTGTCAGATGAAAATCTGCCACATTTATATCTACTAATCCACGTGGTGGAATAACCTCCAAACCTGAAAAAGAGAGGAGGACCACGTCCAGCAATAGGACATTAAAACAGCCTTTTAAAATTTACATTGTCCTAATTGATTAGAAATATAAAAAATAATTTCGTTGGATACAGTGAGCCGCGTGGTTCTGGCCAGCTGATATATATTTTAGTGTTTTTAATTTCGAGTAAGTAAGCATGGTGGTAAAACCCTACCTGTTAGCTGTTAAACAATTTACGAGGTGAGTTGGGCAAGTTTATAAATCCATTTCTGATGTACTCGTAGTTTCCACACTGCCTCCGGAATATAAATGGGATAAGTGAAGGACAAGTAGTAAATATTTATAAGTGGTATTATAATTATTAAATCAGTTATAATATTTATTACTTAGTAGGTGGGCTTTGTGTAAAGTCATCAAGGTCACAAATTCTAATGCCAAGCAGTAATACTTAGTATTGTTATGTTCTGATTTGAAGGGTGAGTAAGCCGGTGTACACAGGAACAAGAGATATAATGTCTTAGTTTCCAAGGTTACAAAGACTGCTTATACGCGACAAAAAAAAAAAAACGAAAAGCAAACTTCGATACCAAAGTTATTTTTTTTCCATAATATGTTTATTCATCGATGTCTACAAACATCAGTCTACGTCAGAGGGTGACGACTCAAGGAGTGGCCACAAACAACTCTACGCCGATCAAAAAATATGGCGCTGTGAAGCCTTTTGATTTAGGATTAATACGTCGTGGTTTTTGTAAAGGTTCCGAAAGAGCTTTTATCATTTCGTCATAGCCGTCCTGCCCGACGTCATGTCTATTCAACACTTTAATTTTTTTCTATTATTTACTCCGACGTTTCGGCAACGTTACACCTGCCGTTATCAAGCTGAATTCACAGCTGACAGGACTTACAATTTCATTTGACGTCAACATGGAAAACTCGTGCATAGGTAACTTGTCTTAAACAAAAAAAAAAACAAATTGACAGCAGTTAAATATTACAACCCGATTACAATACACTAAATGGTTCATATCTATCACAACGAGCATAAGGGTCACGTGACACCAATTCACAAGAAATATAACATCTTGGATGCCGTAATTACAGTGGTAAACTGGAATAATCAATACTAATTGGCGGATAATTAGTGAGTGGATGCTAACAACCAGACGGGCTTGCACACCGGCGCCACAGGATACCCTAACTATTGATTGGCGAATCGCAAATACAATATAGAAAATGTTAATATAATGTTGTAAATATTGGCCTTAGCGCTTTCGATGGTGGAATTGATGGTCTCATACCCCCCATTCTTCAATACATATTTATGAGTTTTATACCTTAATTTCCATATTTAAATTTTTCATTGACCTTCAGGCTGACCCAGGTGCTTATACACACATAGTCTTGAATAATAAATTATCTGTTTCTGAGATCCAGTTACATCAAAAGCTTCAGTCGAGGCAAACAAAAAATATTGTGCTTATTAAATTTAAGGTTAAAGTTGACAAAGGGCATCTATGTATAGAATGGGCCGTTTCTCAGGAGTGTAGAATAACTACCTACTGAAGTAAATTAAATATTTTTCCAAGAGCGCCCTAGTGAGGAAAGTGGTACAAAAGTTGGAGAGATGTTGATCTAAACGATGTTTTAGTAAGGCTTTATTGGAACTTATTGTAAAAGTATTTACTTAATCGGCCAAAGAATAGAACATTTTTTTGTGGTAAATTTATAATAAATATAAAATTATATAAGTTTCACCCGCACGTATTGTTTCAGATGTGTATTAAAATAACCGATGTATCTCTTTTGGGTTCATACCAAATTTCATCAAAATCGGTTTAGTGGTGTAGCCGAGATAGTTTAATAGACAGACTAATTTATTTTTGCCTTTACAATATTAGCACTAATTATATTTAGATTGCACAATCTATAGAAAAATCGATGAACTTTATAATATAGATGTCCTAACCAATTTAAGCCACGGTAGCTAGTCGCTATGGTACGTTTAATAATCATGAATATTACAAGAACACATTAAATTCTTACAAGAATTATGGATTTAAGGTTTATTACAACTATTACAAGTTCAATAATTTGTATAAATTATTATTGCATATATTTTAATAACTAAGCCATAATTACTTATCTAATGTAATCCACTGCTGGAGAGTTCGATTTCCCAAATTGTTTAGGAATGAAACAATCGCTATTTCTTTTTTTTTACACTTTGTAAAAATAAGCCTGCTGAGTTTCTTTCTCTGGTTCTTTTTAGGGACGGGTATTTCTTTTGCAAACCAGTGGTAGTTTCTAGTTTGGCTAATTAATAAGTAAGTGTTATACTTCAATGTTGGACAAAGTATTTTGATTTTGATTTTGAAAGAGCGACAAAGTCCGCCTTACATCTGCAGGTCATAAATTAAATGGTTAAATTTTTAATTTTATGTTAATAATGAGCCCAGAGGGCCCAGCGAGGAAACCTACATATATCGCAAGTACTCCCAACATTACATCCAACATTGCACCCAGCGTTGGACTTAGCCCCAGTGATGGAACATTCACAGGCTGTTACTTTTTTAATTTAATCAAGAACAATTCAGTGAGAAATGAGAAAATTGCCAACGCTGGCTGTGAACCACTTAGTTTTACATAATTGGGACAGGTTAGTCACATTTGCATAGTTCGTCAATAGCTGCCCGCACTACTACGACCAGGACGACCACGAGGTATTCCAATTAAGCGACCGTTTGTTATGAAATATTCGTAATACGGAGATAAGTTGCGCGTTTCAGAGCGTTGTTATGGAGCTCAAGTTCCATTCAATATAATATATATTTAATTAAAAGTGCTAATTCAATAAGTTTAAAAACAAATTACACTAGTAGTATGACGACTAATATTATTTCGAACTAGATATATAACTAGATATATTTATATATATATAATTTACAAGTTTTAATCAATTTAATGTTGTTCCCAATATTAATAACAGATTTCTTGATTTGGTTATCAGCGATGTCGACTGTAACGTCAGTCACTGTATAGAACCGTTGATAAACGAGGACTGTCATCACCCTGCTTTACTTATAAAGACTCGCACATCAGCCACCCTTACACTGTGCCCTCCTATTCAGATCGTGTCTGTCTTTCGTGCTGCTGATTATGATGCCATAAATTTAGAGTTGGCTCAGATTGATTGGTCTGCAGTTATAGATACGAATGACATAGAAGCAGCACTAAATAGTTTCTACCAAGTTATTATTAAAAAGTACGTTCCTACCAGAAAATGTTATGGTCTAAGGTATCCTCCCTGGTATACTAGGGCTTTAATAAAAATAACTAATGAAAAACTAAAATTTCATAAGAAGTGGAAAATATATGCGAGTGACAGTGACTATGATAAATTTGATCTCCTGCGGGATCGCCAAAAGCGTGTTCAGATGGAGTGCTATAATAAATATATCGGTGACCGATCATCCAACGGTAATGAAATCGGTCAGATATTTAATACCTATTTTCAGTCCGCTTTTGAACCAGATTTACAATCCACCTGTATTGACGATTCTTTTCCAGTGGATAACTGTCATGGCTCTCTTGCAGCTTCTGTTGATTCGATTGATCTCTCTATTGAAACCGTTAGAAAATATTTAAAGGATTTAGATATTGGTAATTTAGATTTACCTTTATTTATCTTATTTAAATTATCTCTTCGTACAGGTATAATACCCAAAGCATGGAAACAATCATTTGTTGTACCCATTTATAAGACCGGAGATAAGCATTACATTCAAAATTATCGACCTATATCTAAACTAAATACTATAGCTAAATTATTTGAAAAAATTATATATGATCAGTTATATTTCGTTCTAAGGCCGCTGATCATCGACCAGCAACATGGATTCGGTAGATCTACTGAAACGAATCTTTGTGAGTTTACTCATCAACTCGCAACAGTGATGGATAACGGTGGTCAGGTGGATGTTGTGTACACGGACTATTCAAAAGCCTTTGATAAGATCTCTCATTCTCTGTTGGTAAAAAAACTTGCTGCCGTTGGTATTCACGGTGACTTGCTTCGTTGGCTCGAATCTTATTTGAAGGATCGTAGCCAAGCTGTTTCTATCAAAGGTTTTTGTTCATCGTTTGTGCCCGTTACCTCTGGTGTTCCTCAGGGTTCTCATCTCGGGCCATTATTATTTAATATTTTTATTAACGACATTAGTCGATCTATTCATAATTGTAACATATTACTTTATGCGGATGACATGAAAATTTTCAAAATAATTAAGTCGCCCCAAGATTGTTTAAAACTTCAAAATGATCTCAATAGCTTAGATAATTACTGTGATAAAAACCTCTTACGCTTAAATTTAAAAAAATGTAACATTCTAACATTTACTAGGAAACTGAGGCCAATATTATTTGATTATAAATTGCAGAATACCTGTCAGGTTAGAGTTTCCGAGATTAGAGATTTGGGTGTTTACTTAGACCAGAAGCTAACTTTTACCTATCATATGAATTATATAATAGCTAAAGCGTATCAAATGCTGGGCTTTACCTTAATTCTACTTTTCAATGCTTATGTTAGATCTATCTTGGAATATTGCTCTACAGTTTGGAACCCTTATTATAAAACGTATGTAAACAAAATGGAAAAAATTCAGTCAAAATTTTTAAAACATTTGCGATTTAGAGGTGGCCTTTCTGATAATACTGACAATAATAATATCTCGGGTATCATTCCGTTAAATATGCGTAGAAGTATAAGAGACCAAATATTTTTATACAAAATTGTTCATAACATTGTTGATTCTAAGAGTCTCTTTAATAATATACTTTTTAAATGTCCTCGCCTTAACTCGAGAAACCAAACTTTATTTTTTGTACCCCTTTGTAACTGTGACTATTCAAAGAATATGTTCTTGTTACGTGCATGTAAAAGTTATAACAAACATTGTACAGAATTAGATATATTTAACTCAAAAATTAGCGAATTTAAATTTAGTTTACGTCATATAATTAAATTATAGCAGTTTCACTTGCATCTTGTGCTTTCTGTTTTTATTTTTATTTTTAATATAATATGTCATTTGTTTGTATTAATTTTTAGTGGAAACTTGATTGATTTATGTTTTTCTTATATTTGTTTTTTTACTATTAAGTGTAATTATAATTGTTTGTTTCCCAAATAAATAAATATATAAATAAATATATCTCGAATGTTTGGTATAAATAAATTAGAAAAAAATATGATAATATTTGTTCCGGTCTCCGAGCTGTCCTTCTAAGTTCCGTCACGGTGTCTGAATAACAAAGAGCAGGCGGCCTATTTGTTACAGCAAACTTCTGACTATAATAGTTAATCTCTCAGTAGGAAAATAATTACTCTATTTTTTGGAATATTCAGTTCGTAAAATAAATTATTATAATCATATCAGAGAATAACAAGCAATTACGCGAGCATCGATATGATTATTAAAAATAAGGCCATTCGGACTATTTGTAATAATGGAGGAAGAATGAGTCCCTCTCATTCTTCCTGGGGATGTTTTTAGTAAAATATATACATGCTCTAGCGTCACAACGAATTGTATATTAGCATATTATCGGGTATATTCACAATAAAACCTATTATTTTCTAGAAATAGTGACAAACATTGTATCACAAATAAACTTGTAACGCCAAATTTCCCTCTCCGCCAAGTCTCATCCTTCGTTAGAAAAGATGCCCACTTCTATTGTAAAGTACTACATTATATTTTAAGTCTTACATTAAATAATTTTGCGGTAAAAAGCAGTTATTGAAACAAAAAATATTTTGACATATTAGATTTCGTGTATATGCGGGCGTGTTGAGGAGTTCTTCCTGGAGCCAATCTTGAAGGACGAATTAGGTCAAGTTTATCATAAAAATGCATTAGTCAACATTAGTATATAGAATTTATTATATATTGAAAGATGGTTTATTTAATGGTTTCCGTACTACCCAGTGTATGTATATTTTCTCTTGGCAGACAAACTTTTGAGATTATACTTTCAGATTTGTCAGAATTAAATTTAAATTAAATATTCGTAATCAGTAAGAAGACTAAAAATCATATTTGACTACTAAACAATTTCATTTCTTTTACAAAGGAGTTTCGTCAAAGAAATAGCGAGTAAATTAAAGCGAATACTTTATATCAAAGCAATAATTACTATGAGCTTTATTTAAATGAAGAAGTGTCTTTAGAAACGCCTAGAACTTTATCTAGAGATTAAACAAAGAAGATGTTTGCCGTTGGTGCCATTAAAAGATCCCTCATCTTAATATGTAATTAAGATCGTCTAGGTTGCAGAATTATAATTTAAAAGTAAGTTTTTATCTTAGTCTGCAAACAGACCAGTATAACAATCTACAGAACATATTTACCTGGGCTTTGTGCAGGCCCATCTGGGTGGGTACCTCACACTCATCAGATATTCTCCCGCTAAGCAGCAATATATAGTATTGTTGCGTTCCGGCTTAAAGGGTGAGTTAGCCAATGTAACTACAGGCACAAGAGACATAACATCTCATTCCCAAGGCTGGTGACACATCGGCGATATAAAATATAATACGGTCCGTCCGTCTACTTATAACATAAAAAATATTCTCTAACTATCATCGGTTTCCAAATAACAAGGGTTACCTGATGGCAAATAACTTAATAAACAAGTCATAACAATTTCACTTTGAAATCTAATAATATGAGACGAGTGTGATTATAATATGTATCAAAGGATATTTAAAAGGACTTCGCCGTCCTTGTGAAACGCGCCCACACCCAACCTATATACTCATTTGTACAGCTCCGTCTGCGAGGTAATTAGAAAAATAGGTAAATATTTTGTGGTTGCTTATTTAGTAAGACGATAATATTTATATGCTCGTAACTATTAAAGATAAATATATATACTTGCTTTTAGGACTTTGGTTTTAGTAACTTGAAAATAGTCATATTAACATAAAAAAGCATTTAGAAGTGGCCTTGTATCTAAGGTGTAGAAGAAAGAAAAATCACGGCCTGGATGTCTTCTCGGAAATACTCAGATGCGTTATGGAGTCCGCAGCGACGTTTGTATCGGTAAGGGACGTTATCTCAGAGGGCCTTTATCTCGAGAGTTTTGTTGCTAAAATATTATCCGTAAAAATGAAAGATTAGTGGCGCTTTCCATCTCTTGTTTAATATTTAATGAGTGATATGGAAGAAGGATTAATTTTTTATTGTATATTATTATTGTGAATGTTTTCGTATTTAGTGTTACCATTATGTTTTGCTTTTAAATAGATAAATGTAAATACAGTGGAATTTTATTAATATAAATGAGGACAATGTTGGATAATAGTTGGATTTCCGACTTTAGTATTGCAGACAGTAAGAAGTATATTCTTCTCGTTTAAAAATATATTCATGTAAAGATGAGCCAGCACTTTTTATTAAAGTTAGTGTTTATATTTTTAAATATTTTTGTTTAATTGTATATACGTCATTGATAAAAAGTAATTATTCAATTTCAACTAATTATTATTCGTTTGTTCGTGACGGTGTTATAGTATGACTTACTTTAATATACGATATGTGACTATGGTTAAGTAGACAATTAAATTAAATTAAGACTACTCAATTACTTAATGTATAACATTACTTTGTTGGAAGTCCTGCATTATATTAATCTTTTTTTTTTTTTATACAAAAGGAAGGTGGGCTAGCATATGGGCCATCTGATGGTAAGTGGACACCAACGCCCTTAGACATTGGCATTGTAAGAAATGTTGTCCATGTGCCACCAACCTTGGGAACTACGATCTTATGTCCCTTGTGCCTGTAATTACACTGGCTCACTCACCCTTCAAACCGGAACACAACAATACCAAGTACTGCTGTTTTGCGGCAGAATGTCTGATGAGTGGGCGGTACCTACCCAGACAAGCTTGCACAAAGCTCTACCACCAGTAAAATCCAAATAGTATCACTTATAGAAATAAAGTGCCGAATACTTTTCAAAGACTTTTCGAAGACTTTCCTTTAGTATGAATTAAAACTGTATTTCGGCTCAAAAGTTATCGATGTCAACTGTTTTATATTCTATTGACTACTTGAATATTTCATTAGTGTAAAACACTTATATATGACAAACCAGATGAATTTTATTATAAAATCTATGCAAATATAAATGCGAAAGTAACTCATAGGAGTTCTATAAGAGGTCAAAGCATAATAAAATTTTGGTAACAGCTTGTAAAGGTAGCAATACGCGGTTAGACGCTTCAATGTACAACACAAAAACTCTTTGCCCATGCTTGCCCGGGTCTTCGCCCTGGGCCATCTCGGCCTCGTTCATTTCATCAGTCATCATTCAATTGTAATTAATCCCAATGTAACGTATATATGGGTTTGCCATACAGGCTAACTAGGCCTGGGAAACTTGCTATTTGCAGATTGACACAAACGCGTAATCACAATGATTTTGTCAGAGAGCAGAGTCAGCATGTAAAAAAACTATGTACAATTTAATTGTTCAGATCCTATTACAATCAGGACCGCTTTCAATTTTGAATACAGATGTTGTTGCGTGCGTTCGACAATTAACCGGTCGGAGGAATATCGACAAAGCCAGACCTAACTGACATTGTTAAATAATAGAACAATATTCTAAATTTCAGACATTTATTTTAAGCACAAAATATATACATTTAGTTTCAGTGTCAGAAACAGAGTAAATAATATAACGATTATTACTTTATATTTGCTTAGAAGGGATGGCGACTAAACGGACAAATTGAATCACAAGTTCTCAGCCCCCGTATTTAATGAAACTCTTGTGCCTGTTTTGGTTCATAATTCAAATTGTAATACTGACATCGTAACAATTTCTGTTACAATGCCATTTGATGATTGGGTGGTACATGGTTCGGATGATGCTAGCATTCATTCATTCATAATTCTATTTTTAAATCATATTCGTTTTCTGTACGTTATATTTAAAACACCATTTCACGATTATGAATAACCATAGGTCTGAATAAAATGAGCAATACTCATCATAATATAATTTATGGATTATTTTACAGGAACGACTAAGTTCTAACTTATATCCACACATAATTAAATATAATAAATATTATGTTTATATTATCGTTTCTTAGAATTGAATTTATTTTTCGATTAAAATGTGAAGATAATTTCATCTCATGTAGAGATATTTATATAATTATTTTATTACATATGTATGGGTTGGTTTTTCATGCGGGCCTTGGATAGAGAAATTTGATATTTGTGAAAAATTCGTAATAAAGTCTTAACAAATATATCGTTATATCAAAAAATGAAAAATTTAATAAACGTAAACTGCTGTGGTGGCAATTTCAAACACTAGCAGATATGATAGTGCATAAGTGTGTGCGTAAACATAAATGCACTCTCCTTTCCTTCACTCATGCAGACCGATGGAATGACATTCTGACAGGATCGAAGAGAGTTCAAAGACAGGAAAAACGTTAACGAGATAATAATTGAAAAACTGTAATATCTCATCTGGGTTTCAATCCCGGGAATCCTGGAAATCTGCAATCGTACAGGCTAACCACTAGACTAACGAGGTACTATAAACAGACTCCATAAATGTGTACAGGATAGACAGATAACTTCTGTTCTAGGAAGACCGTTAAAGCACTATCTCCATATCAAGTATCGCGAACGGAATCACGAGAAAGTCGTAAAATATAAACTTGTTTTTGTCTAGAACAACTCAAATAAACCGTGACGTAATTTCCGAGATCTGAATTTGACGCTAAATAATAATCTTATGAAATAACAAATTTTAATTTTGTCTTTAATTAAGTTCACAAAAATTTAATATTTTGATAAAATAAGCATATTTATATTTAGAATCACCACTATCTATAAATAAATATTTAAAATACACATATGTATTTAAGGTCAGGTAATAATTTTTTTGCAACTCTGATTTTGTTGATGGACTACACAACTACTTACGTAATCTATATCCCCGATAATACTTTGGTTATCCAGGATAATGCTACGAGATATACATTATTTTTTCACCGTTTGCGGCCTGTCGCCGCACGACAAAAGAACCTGCTCTAATTTGGCATTTGCGATTTCATTCTCCTGCGGCCAAGTCAATTTACTATTTAGACGTGGTCATTCGGTGTTACTTTTATTATTCATCGAAGTCTTATTTGTGAAGAAAATAAAAAACTTCATGAAACATTTTTATTCTTATTTACGTCTTACATATACTATAATATTTATTACCACAGAATGTGGCTTGCCGATAAAATAATACATAATTATACTCTTTCGATGTTTTGCTCTTTTTATATTATATTAATTTTTATACTTAAGCTTTCGTCATCAATTTTTGAATCGATACAGTTATTCGTTGTAGCGTTCTGTATATGTACATATATCTGTATACGATTTAATATCCATCTATTCATTTAAAATGAAGTAGATATTCGCTAAGCCCGCAAAATGGCACAGTTGTATTCCCTCAATTCGTCGGTACCGTGTCGGTCCGCCTGTCGGTTGTCAATCACACCCACACATACGAACGCACACGCACACGCACCAACACGTGCCTAATCTCTATCTGACGTGGTTTATGTTGGTATGGTGTTGAATTATGGTGACGTTTAGGAATTGCTTGTTTTGTTTATTATGTTTGCTGATTTAATAAAATAAATGAGTATACTATTTCATATGAACATAACATAAACATTTTTGTTTTAATTTTTTATAGGTTTGTAGACATTGATTCCTCAAAAATACAAAAACAGTCACTTGCATGAGAAATGTTAACAATTCAAAAGAAAATATTATGCAGGTAGTTCTTAGTATATAGGTAGGTTTAGTATATAGGTAGGGTTAGGTAATTTAATTATAAAAAAGAAATATCGTTGTCATTATAAACAAAAAAAAACACAATATATTGGAAGTAGGCGTGTATATAAATAGGTTTTTAAGATTAAAAGTAGGTATTCATAACATATTGTGCTAATTCGAAATAAGATTTGAACATTTGCATTGAGTTACAATTTTTAATTATTGGGGGTAGTTTGTAATAAATCTGCGCACCTTCGAAGGTAATCATTTACCCCGTTTGTTTGCATCTTCGGGAGATTTGTTATTTATTTATCAATAAACGTTTTAACAATTTGATCTATTATTACTAGGATTTTCTAATTTGCAATGGCTAGGTACTTTAAATAACATTATAAAATTTTTCAGCTTATATTAATTCAGTTCAGTTATTTTGAGCCGTGACTAGTCTTCATATTTTTTTACGAAATATGCTTTTTAATCTATTTTTATGAATATTAGACCGGACTCTGTACGCGAGCCCAGAACCGAGAGATCGACGTCTTTATAAGCTAACACGACACAAGACCGAGGTAGACATTTGTATATAACGAGAAAACGAAGATTATATAGTTTTTGCTACTAAAAATAAAAATATATTGGACTACAAACAACCAAAAAAACTTAATGAATTATTAAAAATAGGAAATAGTGAAAAATACTTAGGGTTGATACTAGATTCTATAGACCTAACATGGCAGAATCATATCGAGTACATAAATAAAACAAATTTCACCTTCAATTGAAGCACTGCGCTAGATATCCCCCTGTATATCTTATAAAGTACGCCATCTCATATACAGTGCATTAGCGAAACCGCATATAGAATATCTAATCGAAGTTTGGGGCACCGCAGCTAAGAAAATTCACATACCCTAAAAATTATACAAAAAAGAATAATAAAAATCCTCTATAACAACTAATAAAATATTTGAAGAAAAAAAATTTTCAACATTAAACAATTATAAACACTAAATACTTGCTCATAAATAAGAAAATACTAACAAACAAAACCCACTCTCAAATAACATTTCATAAAAAGACTACAACGCAGAATTCTTAAGAAATTTGAATTACCAAAAGTCGGAAATAATTATAGTAAAAAATATATACTTTTCGATGGAGTTCCAATGTTCAATAGATTACCCGATGGAATCGTAAATATTGAGAATATTTACTATATTTAAAAAGCATCTAATTAAATATATTGGAAATAATGTCATGTAAACGCATCCTTTTAAAACTAATATTTTGTAATTACCTACATAATTTGTATTTTTTCTTGTTAATATCTTTGATTATATTTTTACATATGTTTAGTTTTTTGTCACTACCTACATTGTTTAATATTAGGAATAACTATTCTTGTTTCGAACTATTTAATATTGTTTTATTTAAAAATATTAATGTATTTTCTTATTATTAGTGAACTTTAAATGTGTTCTTTATGGGAAATAAATGTAATTAAACCGTAATATTCAAAGGATTGTCAGGAACTCTTAAGTTCATTTAAATGTGACTCCGCTCTCTTCAACTAAAATACAGCTATGGTATAAAGTCCCTTGACTTACAAAAGAGCAAAATTTTAATTTTAAATTTTTAATGACAATTAGAATGTACTTTAATAATGTCATTATTATTGCTGGTGACAATCTAATATCGGGTAACCGGTTTGATCGTTTAGCTTTCTTGAAGTTATAAACAAACATTAATAAAACATAATAAAAACACATAAAAAAAAGGATAAAACTTTTATTCTCAAAGGTAATCGTTAATAGAATCGCTTTATAATCTTTTCATATATGTATTTCACAATAGAAATAAATAGGTTCGAGCCGATCAATGGGACAAGGCGGCACGTGCTGAGAATTCAAAAGAATAATAATAAGACTGTAATGCGATTGTGTATAAAGAGAATAAATCAGGTAAATAGTTTTGTGTAACATTCGCCATACGTCGTACGCGAGCTACGGGGTACCGCTACGACACCTCTACGAGTTATGAAAAGGAGCTTGCAGTGTTGAGACTCCAGTGTCAGTTTGCGCGGCGCGCTCTTGCAGAGTGGACGTGTATCTCGTTGGTGAAAGTGACTTGGAAACTTTCTCGACCCTAACATCGAGTCTTAGTTTAATTTAATGTTAACGTTAGTTTAGTGTAAGTAACAGTTGCAGACTTTATTAAATCTGCTATTGTATTATAATAAATGACAATATTTAACGTATTGTTTAAAATAAGTTAGTGTGTTGGAGAATTTCTGAAAAAATTCAAACGGTAAGTAACAATTCTTTTATATATATTTTTATTCAGTTTCGAAAGTAGTACGATTAATATTAAGCTTACCTACTATTCGGTAGAGTAATCAACGTGTTTGAAGTTGTAATGGATAGATAACACTTTAACTGATAAATATTTTATACGTTCCCAGCTACTGGTAAACAAAGGACTTAACATTAATTAGTATTTGAAAATATATACTAGCTACAAGCGAGATAAGAAGATCAAATAATTACACATTTTTAATGCAGCTTATTTCGACATTAGTTCTGATCAAAGGCGAGCGATGTCTGATGTCGTCTGACCCACATGACTTACATCAGCATTTCAATGTTCATTTTTATCTCTCATTGTGGAAAAAGATCTAAAAACTCTGAAGTATTTTCCTTAATTTTATTCTCTCATATTTCCACGATTTTTTTTTAGTTCAAATTTTTTGATCTTTAGATATGGTTTATTTGTAATATGAGATGGCCATTGGTTAGGTCAAACTAATTTTTACGAAGATCTTAAGTTTGAAAGCGGGTAAGTTTTGCCTTAGCACTAAGGATATTCTATTTTGCATGGTCACTATTTTGTCGGCGTGAAATTAAGTGCAATATTATTATTTACTTATAATAATATCTATAATAATTTAAAATATATTCATATATACACTAAGTTGTTACGTTTCATTGTACCTATAAAATTTATTGTTAAGAGCGTGTAGTGAGGAGTCCTACTCTTAGTTTAATGGGTCTTGTGAAGAGATATATGTCATACGAAATTGTTTCGTGAGTATTAATCGGATTTAGTTTAGCCGAAAAAATTAAATAAGAAGTTTTCTTGCAAAATGTCGTATTCCTTTTATTTGTGTTGTATTGTGTTTTATCCCCAGGCACATACAAAAATAAATAATATAATATCTGTTCATATTTTTTCAAGCATTTGTACGTGATTTTCTTGAGTAGTAGAATTGCGAGGTGTAAATCTGTATCTCTTTTTATGTTTCGTCAAGTACACGACAAAAAGAAATTCTACATAATCACAATGTATAAATATAATCAAACTAATTTTACTGTTACAATATACCCGCACCCTAAGGGGAAAGATGTGCGTATATGACGAAATTTAAACCTCACAATGTTTTTTTTACCCTTAATTTTATTTTTCCGTTCTTCGGTTATTCTCGTGTTCCTTTAATTGGATTTTCCTGGTTTTACTATAATATCCATTTAATATAATGTGATTAATTTTCTATTTAAAATATTATTGATAGGTTAAATTTGAGTATTGTATATAATTTGCTAGCTCATAAAACCACTCTTTATTCGTAATTTTATTCAAGAAAGTTCGACATTCATCATTAAACCGTTTCATTCAGAACATTAACTTGAGAAGAGGCATGTCTCGCTACTTGGCTTGAGTCTGCGTTTATACATTTTAAGCGTCAAGGTCGAAAGCGAATAAACAATGCTGAATGCGAATAATAGTCTGTTGAAAGCCGCTCCTCCATTACTCACGCGTTCGCGACTTTGACTAGGAATAGCCGCGATTTACCGAACTATGATTTATGACCACTTTAACATATAAAACTATCGATGTAATCGCTAACTCGTTACTTTGAAATTTTTGCTATTTAACGAGTACGAAATCTATCTACGGAATATCGATAAAAATATTTCTTTGTATGCGTGTTTCTAGAAAGTTTCATGTTATTGATTTAATTGAATTTGACATGTGCTATCATAGGCCTGTTATGATGCTCCCATTAATACGCCCGATTTCGTCCTTTTCTAATAGAGCTTACAGCAATAATGTACAAGTTCCATATCAATTGGGTTAGCAGGTTTTGTATAAATTTCATTCTGTTCTTTGGTGGTAATTACGTTAATAGAATAGTACTAGTAAAAGTCGCGGTTTCCCCACCATGGAGTTCCATGTGACGTGTAAGTTTATGACGAAAATCCTTCAAAATCTGCCAATTTAACGTAACAGTAACAGCCTGTTAAAGTCCCATTGCTGGGCTAAGGCCTCCTCTCATTTTTGAGAAGGAATAAGTTCCAAGCTTTCTCCTCAATTTAATGTACATAACGCCAAATTGGAATTAATATTAAATTAATAAGTAGCCGCTATAAAAAAAGTAGTTGTTTTTGTTTTGGTAATTCGCAAACGTAAAAGGAGTTATTTATTTTAAAATTACAGACAGACACTTTATTTTATTAATTTGTACGTAATATTAAAATAGAAGACATTTACCTACGAAGTATATTTGTATGTTTACATATAACTTTATGACAAAGGATATACTCGTTAGTATGTCTTCATCATTAGCTCGCACTTATGACATTCATATGAACTCGGCAAAGTGTGTAGCTGTGCTTCTATTTCCATTGCCACAAAATACAAATTGTAAAAGGTATTTATTTATAAGATATGATGAGTATTAATACCATGTTAAAAGAAAATTGAATTGTATCGTTTGTCTTTTATTTTTCCCTCGTGATTTACCCGCACCGTAATTTATTGTATCTTTTATTATTTTGTTGTCATTCGCTGAGCTGCCACAAAAGCAGCTTTTAACGAATTCATTACGAAACATCGTAGAGAAATATATCCATAAAATTAAATATCCATGAAATTAGATACTCAAGCGTGCCTCGAAAAATTATCTTTATAATTATAAAACTACAGAAAAATTCAATTTGTAGTTTATTATAAGTTCACGAACACGTGGAACGATGTTGAAGGGACTTTGTTTAACCTTATTTTATTGTATAACCTTCAGATGTATGAAGATTCAACAGTATTAATTATTATTTACTATTTATAAATTTCACTTCATATTGCCAACGAGGCAAACTGGAGTCAAAGCTGATCGTTGAGGCAGACGTTGTGGTTAGAAATGCATATTGAGACGATAAATCTGTATGATTTTTGCTAAACAGATTGTAAAAACGAAAAATCATTTAAAAAATATAAATATTTTTGTTTCGGTATATAGAGAGGGATTGATTTGGCGATGGCATCTTTTATAAAGCTATGCGTTTTGTTAACACGGACATTATTTAAATAATAATAATAGAAGGCCACGCTACTCCGATGCAGTTTGGTGGAATACACATGTGGCAAATATTCAGTGAAATAAAACACACGCAGCTTTCCTCGCGAAGTTTTCCTTCACTGTCAAGCACGAGATTTTTATATTATAAACACTTATTTTAATTATAAACACAAATTAAGCACATAAAAATTCAATGGTGCTTGCTCGGTTTGTTAAGATTCATGCGTTCTAACCACTAGACCACCTCAGCTATAATTGCTTTATACACAAAGGTAAAACCCAACACGCGCAAGCTTCCTTACAATGGTTTTCCTTCGCCGAGCATTAGATGAATTATAAACAGAATGTATATATAAAATTTGCTGCTCCCACCCCTAAACTTAATAAAATATTTAAGTTAATAAAATAGAAAAAAATATATTTTATTATATATTTTTACATACAACAACCAATTAAAAATAATTAATTTGTACCTATTTATACAATGACGAGGTTAATGCATACATACATAATTTTGCGTTTAATTCCTGAATTCAGCTATGTTAGCTCATCCCCGGGCGGTTCAGCTCACATACTCCTTTTGTGTACGTAATTGACAATTAGCCTGTCTTGATGTGCAACAAACGCAATAACGTCTCATGGAGAGTGCACAATACGAGCAATTCGTTTATAATTATAGTACTTTTTAAAAGTGCAATAGTTTGCGTATAACTTTTGCAAATGTTTGTATAATATTTTCGAGTATAAGCTGCTTATATCTTAAGACTATTTTTACCGAAGATATTGTAAGCTCGTGGGGTAAAAAACTCCGCTCTACTCCTACTCGAGTTTTTCTACAAGTTAACATCATTTCTTTATATTGCTGTTTGGAGCGTGGGCATTGGTCCAATGGTTAGGCTAAAGATCTCGATGATTCGCGTTCAAATCCTGGGTGTGGCTCAGAACACTTTATCCCTACACAGAAAATTATTGAACAATTTGATTTAAGTACGACGCAAAAGTCTAAAGGCCTACTCTCCTTTTTTGCTTTTGCTTATTCCACCACGCTGCTCCAATGCGGGTTGGTGGAATAAACATGTGGCAGAATTTCAGTGAATTTAGACACATGCAGGTTTCCTCACGATGTTTTCCTTCACCGTAAAGCACGCGATGAATTATAATCATAAATTAAGTACATGAAAATTCAGTGGTGCTTGCGCGGGTTTGAACTCACGATCATCTGTTAAGATTCACGCGTTCTTACCACTGGGCCATCTCGGCTTTTTTTATAGCTTTACATTTTATATGTAATGTGTTGTTATGTCTAATAGATTGTTTTTAAAACTCTTTATTAAAATATTACTATCTCTCTTTGAGACACGCGTATTCGATATAATTTATATGTAAACTTAGTCTGCTAGTATATGTATGTATGCTTTTAAGACCTAACCTTAAGAAAAGGTCTCGGGTAAAATAGTCGTAATTTCCTTAATTGTGTATAATTTTCCAGCCCGCAGTGAAACTGAGGGACGGATGCTTAAAACTAATCCATAAATCAAAATGCTGCAGAATTAGACCGTCATTGTACGATGTAAGTCAAGGCTGACTAGTGACATCGTTTAAAAGATTTAGCTAATAACAGGTACTTTAAATAGTCATTTTTATTTAACGTTCGCTATTCTGATGTTTTTTAATGATATTGCACGAGTTTTAATATTATTGTTTTATTATGATTTTTGGGTTTATTGGAATATTTGTTTTAAAGGAATTTATTCCTTTAAGAGTTACTCTATCCTTCTTTATACTACACTTTGGTCGGTTGTCGCTTAGCAATTAATAATTTATCACTATTACAAACAATAATATCAATTACTTCTTCAACACCGCTAGCCTCGTAACCTCAGTATGCCTCAGAAAATTACTTCACAAAAAGCTAATTACTGAACTTACCCTGACTCAGGACTTGAAACTTGAACCTTAAGATCGGCAACTTTATAAACTTACCAAGAGACCAACGAGAAACAGTTGAAATACATTTGTACGACTTTTAAATAATGTATGAATTTCATAAGCTCATTAGACGGGTCGGCGCTTCAAAAGTCGAATGTTCGATCGAAACCGATATTAAGCTCTCCATATAACGATTCTTAAGCGCTTATTTAGGAAACATGGCACGTGGAAATTGTTCGCAATCTTTAAAACTAATGGGTAATATTTTCTTTAAGTTAGTCGTTGACTGTAAAATTCATAATAAGTATTATATAATATAGTTTTATTTAAGTCGTCTACTGAATATCGTCTTATCGTCTTATTTAATAATTTAGACAAACCTTTTAATCGAAGTCAAAATTAAAAAAGTTATTTTTGGATTACTGGGTGTTATTGTTTACAAGTCGTAAATGTTGCTCTGCTGCGCTTAATTTTGTAAACCTGCAGTCGTCTTTACCGCCGAGCACGAGATAATATATTAACAGAAATAATGCAAATGAAGTACGGTGGTTATTGGCCGGACTTAAGATGCCCTTCAAAGAACTTCAAAGCATTTTCTGATTATTGTGGGAAATCTCACTCACTATATATATAATAAACTCGTAAGCGCTATATTGACAAGTGACGTGAAGCGCTCGTACAATATTGTTTTATTTATTTGATCACACTATAATTAAATATTTTGTATAGATGTTTTCGTTATCAGCTTTGCTGAGAACTTAATTGGAAAAAAATGATTTTATGTAAAACTTAGCTTTATTACTGAATTAAGTAATTATTCTGCTTGTGCTTTGAACGGTCACTTTCAGAACATTAAAATAAACCAAAACTAGACAATATCACGAAACTTCTTAGTATATTAATTATGTTGTCACGTGGCGCACCCAACTTGTGGTCACGTGGCCGTTAGCAACGGCGTTGGTATTACAATCACACGACGATAGCGGTAATTAAATGCGCATCACCTCGCCTCCCCCCGCGCTGAATCGCCACACCACTGCGTCCCTCGAGGCTCGCCACGCGTCACTCAGACATGCTCTAGTGATCTGTTAGCTAAACACTCAAACTATGTGTTGATTTATATTTTGTTTTCTCTAACAAACTCGAAAAGAATTGTATTTTGTTATTTTAATTTAGTTCAGATTTTTTTATCTCCTGAGTTTTTTGCCGGTTCAGCCTCACTTCAGGCCGTTCAACTTAGATTGCGTGTTCTTCTTATATTTATTCATATGTTAGCTATTTTAAATGTACCCAAGCGTACTATATCTAGTACAATATATCAAGATTGTTAGTTATGGGTACGGCGAGTAGGCAAAACGGATTTGAAATAAAAGTTACTATCATATATAATTAGGTACAGAGATAATTAACATTTTCAGTATTTTAAGAAATGAGAGACATTCATACTTGTTGGTACAGCTTTGTGCTGTACCCGTCTGTACGTCTACCACATCACATATTCTACCGCCAAACAACAATACTATTTTTTTGTAGAATTGAATATGTGTGTGTATGTGTGTGTGTGAGTCTGGTATGAAGGGTGAGTGAGCCAGCGTAGCTATAGGCACAAGGGACATAACATCTTAGTTCCCAAGGTTGGTGTCGCATTTGCATTATGAGTCATGTTTAATATTTCCAATGTCGATGGGAGGTGGTGACCACTTATCATAGTATAATAGTAGTATTTATTTAAAGAGACACGTCAGAAATGATAAAAGAAATGAACTTAATTAATAGGATAAAATAATGTACAAAATTTCTGAGTGACGTTTTAATTAAAATAATTATACAAGTGAGGTGAAATCAAAATATGATAAATATTAATCAAGCAAACTGGTTATTTGTCATATTCAGCGAATTAATTACTACGAAATTGATTATGAGACTCGTTTCAACTTGATACGTTGTTAAAATAAATGATGTCGATACTTACAATAAAGCAATGAAATCCTCATTCATTATACATAGTAATAATTAAAAAATTAAATAAAACAAAATAATATACCACCCTTAGTTGGTGGTCTATTTGGAACAAATATGTTTGATCAGAAACATACTCGAGAAACTGATAATAAGATGATTCTGTGCACAGAACTACACCATGTACATATTTCTCAATATCTCAATTCCTCGCTGATACCCACCATGACCCAATAATTTCAAAATTCATTTATTTTAGTAGTTTCAAAAATATTACAAAATATAGTGAATAGACGCATGAACAAAACCACATGGGGCGGAGGGCAATTTATTTAAAGTCATATTTAACAAAGTGGCATGTTCGTGTTTTTTTTATAATTACAATGAAATTAATTAGAAGTAGATTGTATGTAAGTGCATTAAAATTGTTATAAGTGACAAGTATTGTCATTAGTCACGTGTTAATATGATCGACGATAACGGATGTTAAATTACCATGGAATTTTTTATTCACATAGTTACTCAGATATTACGAAGGTACATAAATACTAAACTACTTATAGCGGCTTGAACAAGAAAGAGATAAGCGATACGGCATTACATTTTTTGTGTATGTCCCTTGATAGCATCATCGGATTTGAACCGACTGTGATTTAGGATATGTATAATAATAATTGAATTTAATAATAATATAGACTATATAAAGTGACTTTATAAAACAACTCATGAGCATGGAGCAAATGTAGAATATTTTGTAGATTTATCACAATTTGTTTTAAATTATTTGATGTCTTCACCGATTGTAATTAGATGTGAATTATTATTTTTCATTAAATAGAGTATAGTTTGTACGGAATCAATAGAAATTTAACGACAAAATTCCATACTAAGGCCTAAGGCAGTGGGATATTCACAGGCCGTTACTTTACTTTACCTTTACTTAAGGATGGAATAAGAGTTAAAAATAATGTGATCTCGTCATTTGGTCATTTGTTGTGTGTGCATATGTAATCAATATCGTCGTAATTATCTAATTATGATTATTAGTATTTCGACTAAAGGCTAGAGCTTATGATCTCCAATTTTTACCATTTGAGAATAGCAAAACACTAAATCACGATCCGTAATCGTTCAGCTTGTAAATTAATTCTGCTGAATAGATTCGTGGGTGACCTGATGTCGTCATATAGTCTGATATTCAAAGTTTTGTACGAATTCGTTACTATGTCTTATTTTTTTTTTATAGAACAGGAAGGCGGACGAGCATATGGGCCACCTGATGGTAAGTGGTCACCAAACACCCTTGGACATTGGTACTGTAAGAAATGTTAACCATCGCTTACATCGCCAATGCGCCACCAACTTTGGGACCTAAGATTTTATGTCCCTTGTGCCTCTAATTACACTGGCTCACTCACCCTTCAAACCGGAACACAACAATACCAAGTACTGCTGAATAAACGACTAAATGTCTGATAAGTGGGTGGTACCTACCCAGAGCTTGCACGAAGCTCTACCAGTAAAATTTATTAAAATGTTATAAAGCCTAATCTTTTCAAGTTACACATAAAGGGTATTTTTAATTTTACCTGTGTATACTTTATATGAGACGAAAAAGATAACGTCTCTTCTTTCTAAATAATTTTTGTATCATTTCATTTCATTCTTGGTTTCTGTAGCTTAAAGAGAATTGCAGAACTTTTCAAATAAATGTCTTATATAGGGATTTCAGTAATTTCATACCAAACTATATATAAACGAATATTCAAGTTTGTAGCCTTATTTACAAACTTTATTTATTTACATAATCAGTGTTGCCCAATGTTGAAACTTGTATTTAGACTACATACAACGTCGTTAATATAATCTGTTAGTTTTTATTTATCAGTTTGTACATGAAAATGTTCTGACAGAATCGATGATTCTATCGAGTAGCCAATCTCAAAGATTAACCAACTACACAAGACATTAAAGTGCATGAGTGTGTGTGCGTACTGCAAAGTCTTATGTATATGCACACTAGTGCAATCTTTAGCCCCACATTATCATAGTTCGATGGAAGGAACTAAGCGAAGAACCGCTCTTCCTGTTTTCCGAGGAACGTAAGTATAACAATGCCTACGTTCTAGCTCCGAGCTCCTACTAATATTTTCGTAAAAGAAAAACTAAACAACTTTTTATATAATCAGACCCTGGATTAGAATTCAGCACCAGACTAGATCAACGAGGCGTATAGAGTTAGTGTGTTATCTCGGTTCGTCAGTGGGTTTAATCATGTAGGCGTTCTCTCTCGTATGTATATAAAAATATCTCGTATTTTTAGCTGTGAGACCCGATCTGAAAGCTTTCAACATATTGCTATTTATTAGTTTACTATTATTTTTGTCACATAAAATATAAAGTTCGCATAAAATAATCTCCTTTTAGATACAATACGTGTGAATACAGAAAGTATATATATATTATATGTATAAGTTAATAATATGTAAATTTATTTTTGCGACTCTCAGTAAAACCTATCAAGCTACTGCATCGAGAGGTATATTTTTAACAGTCCATTTAAAAAGTTTTATATTGAGGTTGCCTGGCGTGGTTACGACTTGCCGGAGCTCAGTGCGCCCTACGACGTCTGTGCAGTCGACAGTCGAGTTTTCTTTGTATATTTCAATAAGTCTTTTATTGTCTTATTTCTATTATAATGCTGTAGACACATTGCACTATCGGACGGCGTGCATGTTGTTTAAGGCACTTCTATTTTATGAAATATATGTAGTAAGTATACATTGGTGGTAGGGATTTGTGCAAGCTCGTCTGGGTAGGTACAACCATCAGATATTCTACGGCAAAACACCAGTACTTGTTATTGTTGTGTTCTGATTTGAGGAGTGAGTGAGACAGCATAATTACAGGCACAAGGGATATAACATCTTAGTTCCCAAGGTTGGTGGCGCATTGGCGATGTAAGGGATGGTTAATTACAATACCAATGTTTATGGGCGTTGGTGACCACTTACCATCAGGTGGCCCATATATTCGTGCTATCGTACATGCTACCTATAGTATAAAAAAAAGTATTGAGTATTGAGTTTAACGTTGTTGATAAATTAAATCCTCTGTTGATTCGTTGCAATCAATCGTTACGTTATTAATTGTTATGTTTATTTCAACGGTTTTTTGTACTAAGCAACAGTACCAAGATTTATTCGTCTTGAGAATATTTGGGTATGGAAGCTTCATTAAACATGTATTACCGAGTTTAATGGATAATATATATATTCCAGTTACTGCAAATTTGCTTATTTGTATATATTTAACCGTTGCTATGTGCCCCTTGACCCATTTCCCTATGGCGTGCTTAGCTTAGTCAATATAAGAACTGCAGCAACTAAAGTTCATCTTATCTACGTCCGTCGTTTGATACGAAATGTCATTCTTTGCTGTACGTAGACTTTAGTAATCTTGGTTCATGGTGTGAATAAGGTTTTTTAGAAAATACTCGGAATTTATTCTCGTATATTTTTTTAATATGGCGATAACAGTTATTTTATAATAAAATTTAACATGTGGCAGAGGCGCTTTTTGACGACACATTTGTCGCTCTGGGGTCAATCTTTCCTTTCTTATGATACTATAATTTGTAATATTTCCAAATGTATATGAGTTGATTAACATTTACAGTATTAACGAATTTATATTCTTATTTACAAAGTAAATTTATAAGTAGTCGCGTAAACAAGTCAAAATAACAACTCGCTATATTATGTATAATTTCTTCTAGACGCTTAGTCTAGAAAAGATCTATTATCCAAGGATTTAATAACAGCCGAGACATGAATATGATAACACACGTAGATTAAACTCGGTGCCTTGAAGGAATGCATTAGAAAATTATCTCGTTGGTATAAAGCGCATAGCATTCGTCGTTAATTTACATGTATTATTCAACGATGAAATTGCAAATTCTGTTTTCAATCTGATACCGAAGAGAACGTTCAATATGTATCTATTAAAGAACAATTGTATCGAACAAGCTTTTAAAATGATAAAAGTAATTTGAAATAACACAATAGTGTGTTTCTAGTTTATGTGGTGAATAAGAGAACCCTCGTTATTCATCATGTCCAAAGTCCGTAAGGCGACGTGAATTCAGAGACATTTTGGTTAGGAAGCCCATTTTGCTTGAAACATTTTGAAAAATTATTGTTTTATGTAAATTTAAAGTTGGCGAAGTTCAAAGGTCTCACTGTTAGGTGACTTTTCTACTGCAGTGGAAATGCATTCTGACCGCGTTGTATCCGCTGAAGGCGCAAAATTATATAACTTCACACGGTGTGACAGTCAAAAGTTGGTTACATCTCTGTTTTTTATTTATTGTTATTTATGAGCACTTTTATAATAATAGCAATAAATACGAAATTAAAAAAAAAAGAAACAAATTATAAACCTTTTGTTAATTTACGATATAAATATTATAATTGTTTAAGTTTGCCAAATATATGCCACAATAAGTTCCGGTCAACACATAAGATTGACCACACAATAGCCGACTAGACAAAGTGTAAGGCTCAGGTCTTCTATTCCTATAAGTAACGTCCGAATTCAGCGTAAACTTCCGATTTACGTTTCAACGCCGGACACGGCGTCAGCGGTCAATACATATTTCAGCAGCAAGCGACGTCTCGATCACAACAATATCTACAACAGTACTCGCGTGTGGAGTTTTTTTCAATTTCGACATTTTGTACTGACGTACTAGGCACGACGCTTACGTTGCAATGGCTCGAAATAACAAGAGACGCAACCCAGAGCGTTTGAAAGCCGTATACGACGTCCATTAGCCGACATTAGCGTTTAAAGAGACCTCAACAGTACATTTATAGCAGGAATCGCGTGCGGTGTGACGCTGTAAGCGGCCGACGGAGTTAATATCTAACCACAGGTTGACTGGCAGTATTTTGCGGACTTCATCTTTATTCATGTATCGACGAATGGTTAATTTTTTGTTTGATTTAACCGTCATGTGGTATAAAGTGTTTTTTTTTTATAGTATAGTTTGGACTAACTCCTCCGCGTGGTTTCGTCGTTAAACTTTAGGAGTGTATCGTGACTTATATAATATTAACTAACAAAAAAAGCTTTTTCGAATAGGTTTATCAATAGTTAAAAAACAAATAAACCAACTCTTCAGATTTATACGTTAGCATACACATCTATCTATTAAAAATGTCTTAAGTCTGAGAGTTATATTATTATTATTTTTGTTTGAACCACTACGCATATAGTTTATTTACTTCATTAAGAAAAAATCACAAATTAATTATTATGGTGCCTCTACATTATAAATGAGGATGAATATTTTTAAACGTTAAAATGTGAACCATAAAGTAATTTGTACAATAAACCTGAGCCTTGAGCCGGAGCCCGTCGTTTCGTATGTATCATACAAAGTATTATTAACGTTGTTTCAAAAGGCTTTTACATAAATACGAGGGATCACGTGACATATTATAATGTTGCCATTTGATAACTTGTAATCCACTCTTGTTCATAAGTGTATCTCCTCCACGCGGCCTTTTCAAGTTCGAAGGGTTTGTTAAGCAATTCAACAGAGGCCCTCCACGGACCACATTCGATATTGCTTTGTGGTATTGCTCCACGGATTACCCTAATTTTACTTGTATGAATAGGACCGAGCCCAGTTTCGGTCGGTCTATTAAACCTTATTGTGGTTCCGTCGAAAAACTTCATTAATCAAATGAAATTCGATATCAATTACGTAGCGTTTATTGTGTGTTGATAAAGTATTTCGTTCGGATTAGATTTAACAATGCATTGTTACATAAATATTTACTAGAATAAGCATTTTATTTTATTTTATTTTATTGTATATATTTATATTGTTAGAACGCGCTAATTACTTGAACTAAAAGTCAGATTTGAAAAATTGATTTTTTCTTTTGATATCCCAACTCTTGAGAAATGTTGTCGACTATTCAACATCACGCTTCGGCCCCCGGGGCGGAGCAGGAACATTTAACGCGGGTGTATACGAGCCGTAGCTGAATAGTTTAACAATTATAATCTTGTTAAATGATTCAAAGGTGGTTGTAAGTTTTTTTTTTTTTTTATAGAATAGGAAGGCGGACGAGCATATGGGCCACCTTATGGTAAGTTGTCACCAAACGCTCTTAGACGTTGGCTCTGCAAGAAATGTTAACCATCGCTTACATCGCCAATGCGCCACCAACCTTGGGAACTAAGATGTTATGTCCCTTGTGCCTGTAATTACACTGGCTCACTCACCCTTCAAACCGGAACATAACAATATCAAGTACTGCTATTTTGCGGTAGAATATCTGATGAGTGGGTGGTACCTACCCAGACGAGCTTGCACAAAGCTCTACAACCAGTAACTACCTTAATAAATATATGTTGATTCTGACTCACTTTCCTCGTAGCGCGCACACTCCTAAGCGGCAGTCATATCGTCGACTCTTTCATCCATAGGTCGTCTGTAATATATTGTTTGTATGCCGATAAGACCGCCTTTGTAAAACTTTCTCGTCATTTTAATATATTTCGTGAACAAAGAAATAATATTTGTTGTTGCATTCGCTTTATTTTTTTGAAGTTAACGAGTTAAACGAATTTGTTGTATATATCTGTCTCTTTCGCACTGAGTGAATTTTACCGTTTATGAAACACGTATATGATTAGATTGTATTCAAGTTCGAAACATACTTAAGTTGGTTTTACCAAACTTCAAATAAGTTAGTTTGTATTTGTTTGTCATATCTATCAGCATGTGGGATTATATTGGAACGTACAAAGAACAGTTTTCGCTACACTCTGTATATATTATCTTGTAGTATAACTATTCTTTATCAATAAATTATGCTTTGTAGCTTCGAATTTATCGAGTGTAATAAAATTTTCACATATCATTTTTTTATTTTATATCTATAAGAAAAAAAATATATTTAAGATTCACCGGCCAAGTTTGAATACAGCGTGTTGTAAAAAATATTTATCTTGAGTGTAGTAAAAAATAAGTCGTAATAAATCGTATTGATAAAAAGATACATAGTAATTGACCTACAGAGTCCGAAGTTAGGATTGAATTTTTATTCATGGCAAGTTCTTGAAGACTAGTCATCTGCGCATATGGTAGTATAGTGTTATAGTATAAATGGTGTTTGCGAATACAAAGTGTAACTTATTATTCCCTTACTCTCACAGACCAGGGAGAGAAATTCAACACGACCGGAGATCGATCAGTTGCCATCAGTTTCACTTGTTTCGCAAATAAGGATAAAATTGCCAACTTCTTAACAGAAAATCCAAAACTATTTTTATTGTCCCAATCTGGAACTAGATTCCAGGGCTTCAGTATCAGTAGAGCAGTATTTAGTTACTAGATCAACGAAGCAGTAACAAATACGTTTATGACAATTAACGAAGCGTATAAGCAATGACATATTTTAATATTTAACAAAGGAAATATATGAGTACGCGTTTCATTAAGAAGCTTAGAAGTAATGCGCTTACAATCGCGGAGCTCTTTGCACATAAACATATTATATAAAAGCAAATAAAATCTCGCTTTTAGGAAATATATACTTCGAGTCGTTTCTTTATACGAGAGTCTTATTCCTTTGAGTTGAGAGCATCTTCCTCGTAGAATTGTTTTAGGAGTAAGATATAAGAAAAATGTACTCGTACTCAAAATTTACATAATATTAAATATGAGACATAGAATTGTGACAAATATTTAGTATTCGCTATTGTATCCGCAATGCCGAGTTAGATAACGATATGACAATGAATCTTAGCCTAAGATTACGGATTAAAATCCACTGAATTTTCAGGTGTTGTATGCACTGCACTCACAGTGTCCCAAGAAATTCGATTATTGGAACAGCGTAGTGGAATGAGCTCCAAGCCTTTTCCTTTAAATAATATTAACAGGCTGTATTTTATTATAAATAATAATATTTTTGAAACAGTTATCATGCATTAAACGCCACGAAAGCTATTGAACGCCATGTCTAAATTTGTACTAAATATGGTCGAATATTCGAGATCTCGTCTCTAATATCCTATTCTATAAACTTCAGTTTTATTCGAAAAGTATTCATATTAAAATTAAAACATAAAAAACTAACGCAATAAATATAAATTCAATTTCATATGTGAGCACTTTATTAGATTTTGTTTATACTGAAACCCTCTCATGGTTTTTATTTAATTTAATTGAAATGTTCTGTTCAAATAATATCGAAATCGGTATAAAATTGAATCGTTTCCTAAAAACAATAACGTGCTACCAGTTAGACGTAATTATTGTATTTATAAAAGAACATATATGTTCAAAAGGGTTCGGAGAGGCCATTAATCAACGTCAGCTAATCTTACCGAGTCGGACGGACAGCTAACTTTCCTTTTGTGACTCAAGTTAACTCATTTTTCACGAGATCGTTGTTTGCCCCAAGTTTAGCTCTTAAACTGAATGGTACTGCTTGCACAATTCATGCATATTGTACAGCTCGTGAGTAGAAAATTAACATGTTTTAATTTTTGGAATCGACCTTATGAGTTATATTTAAGAATTTATTAAAAAATTATTAAAAATTAAAAAAAGAACGATAAAAAGTGATTTATGATACTGTCCTTTGCTAAAGACATTGAATAAAGAATTTAAAAAGTAAGTGTATTCCATCTGATTGTGAATTTAAATTTTCAGTGCAGTTCGGGGCGGAATAATAAGACAAAATACAATCGTATTATGCTAAACGAATCCGAAGCGTCGATATCAGCACGAGCACAATTACAAAGTGGTTGCTATCTAATCGCGCCATTACGTGATTACAACTCATTACTCACTCACCGCCCGTACTACCACGACATGTCGCTAACATAACTACGAGTATAAACAGCCGCCACAGTACTGCGAACAACTCGAAATGGTATGCAGCTTACATTTAAATATATAAGGACTGCAGCAGTACGCATACTCCTCTGTAGAGTTACTCCGTAAGAACAACGAAACTCACCCCAGAACTCGATTGTGAATTGCCAGAAAGTCGTATGCGACAGGGACTCGTGTATTTAAGGATTATAATTAATAATAATTATCGAAATAGCAATTGAAATTTTTCAACAATTTGCGAGTGAGGTACGACCCTTCGTAGTCATATAGAATATCACTAATGATTTGTTCTTTTATTTAATAAATGGCCTTCGAAATGTTTACACTCTAAACAAATAGACATTAAGAAAGTGAAACGGAAAAGGGTTCCGGTTTTGGTTTGTAGCGTCGTGTATACCCATTAGAGGATTGTATATGATCATAGACATTGGCGCTGGAAGAAATATTAACCATTCCTTAAATCTTCAATGCATCACCAACCTTGGGAACACAGATGTTATGTCCCTTGTGCCTGCAGTTACACTGGCTCACTCACCCTTCAAATCGGAATACAACAACACTAAATGTTGCTGTTTGGTGGCTGAATATGTGATAAGTGCGTGGCTACTCAAACGGGCTTGGACTAAAGTCCTACTACTGATGAAAATATATCAAACAATTCCAATTATTCAGCTTCGAGCTGAATAATGTTATGCATTGAATAAACTTTTTCCTTATTCTTTTCTAATATTCTTGCATTTTGTAAACGTTTTATAAAGTATTTTAACTTCTAGCTATCAATTCTTTATAAAATTTTAAATTCTCTCTACGCTCTTTATATTGCAACATGAATAAAGAAAATTGTCGGGTGGTTGGAACTGAATACTATATCTCAGAACACCGCCAGTAACTGAACGCAATCGCGCTGCGTTGTAATATTTTAAATTCATAACGTGAACTAAGTTTATTTTCTTTTATCATTCATAAGAGTGACGTTTATATTATCTGTTATTTCTATTTGATTATAATATACGAATGGGATTCAGTTTTAAAGATTTTGTATTAGAGATATCATTTATTACTCCAAGCCAACACACTGCCAACAACCCATAGTTGGCCGCCATGTTTGTCAATGTAACTACACTTCAAACTGGAACATAACAGAATGGAGTGTTATATGTTGACGGATAGCACAAAAATCTCATAAGAGCCTGTGAATGTCCCACTGCTGGGCTAAAGACCTCCTCTCCCTTTTTTTAAAAAGGTTTGGACCTTATTCCACCACGCTGCTCCAATGCGGGTTGGTAGAATACACATGTGGCAGAATTTCAATGAAATTAGATACATGCAGGTTTCCTCATGATATTTTCCTTCGTTACAAAAATCCACCAACAGGGAAAAGTCAAACAGCCTTATAATGTGGCTTTACGCTAGTAGTACTAGAGTATTTGCGCGGGTGGATGTCTTTGCTTCATGTAGTCAGTAAGTATTTATCTATTATAATAGTATTATATGTTATAAATAAAATGAGCTAAAGTTCCTGTTAGGTGTTAAATTTAATCTCTGAGCAGATTTCATAACCTTATAATAAATTATATTTAACACGCTTTTAGGCAAAATATAACATTAAGCTTTTAACCAAAATGGTCGTTCCGAGACGGGCGTGTGACACTGCTAACATCGTACCCGGAGTTTTACAAAAGCTATTATAGAAATAAAACAATAATATTCAGTACATACAAGCTAGGCATTATACTAATGAGATTATTTTTAAGTAAGTAAAACTTGTATATACTGCAAAACGTTATAAAATTAATGCTTAAAATACGATATTACTTTTAACATAAATTTTATTTTGAGCACCTATTAAAGTACCCCTTTCGTCTCGCTATAATAAATAGTACTCCATTAATCACAACGCTTCCTTTTTCATTGCAACATTAAGTGAAATACCATGTAATTTTTACATTGGATCTTTAAAAGCAGCTGAATACATTTTGCGTGACATGGTTCTCTTTCCGGCCGTTAGTGAATATTAACACACACGATAGGTACCATGTCAAATTTAACTATCTACTTAATAGTATTACGTTTTAAAATTAGTTCATGTTGTTTTTTAATGTTGTTTGTTTAAAGTAATATAGCGTTTTTGTTATCCATACATTTAAAAAGAAAGGTCATTTTTTACATAGTGTGAAAGTAAATTTTATTAATACCAATAGATTAATGTTTAACGTAGTATAATCGTTATGTGATGAGGTTGTTCACCCAGGAACCTGATGATTTCACAGGACGTTACATCGTACATAAGCAATGCGTAAGCCCAAGTGTTCTCTTACATTTCGAAAAGACGAAATTCGACACGATCTGTTGATAATAATAATACAACATATATTTATTTTATATATACCTAAATTCTCGACGATAAGTCTCTCGTGTATAGACGTCCTAAGATATATTGCACAAATGTGAATCTCGAGGAAAGCGATAGAAAGTGCAAAGTTGGCTTCAATTCAAGCATTTACATTCTGACTTCAAAAGATTTGAAACAGATTTTCTGATCTGAAGAATTCGCGGTCTGCTCTGAATTTATCGCGTTCGCTGAATTGTGTTTGAGCGATTGACAAACTTTTGAGATCTATTCCATGTTGATCTTAAATAAAACGTTTTATATGTATATTTGTTTTACTACATTTTTTTATATCTGAATCATTTAACGTTGTGATCTTGTTAGCCCGCTTTTGCTACTAAGTACTTCTACCACATTACATCAATTTATACATACGAATTAATTATATTAATAAAATAGTACAGAGGTTTTGCTTGGCAGTTTTGTTTAATTAAAATAAGAATTTTATTTATAATATAATATTTCAAAATTTATTTAAACTCTTTTTAATAGTCAACAGTAACTGACAGTTCAGAATAGATTCTCAATTTATTCTGAGGTTTTATTTCTGAGGTTATTAGGTCATGTAGATTAGTTAGTTTTTTCATCAATTATATTTATAATAAAAGTATATCAAAATCTTAATAATATACAATTAAATTTACATAATATCCAACCTAGTATGCAAATCAACGATATCACGATATCTTCCTTCACTGTCAAGCACGGGGTAAATTATAAATAAAATAATTACATACTCAGCGGTGCTTGCCCGGATTTGAAACCGTAGTGTGCTGTTAAGGTTACCATTTTGTTTTATTTATTTATAGAGAGTATTTACGCAATAACCGAATATTGTGTAAGGGATATGATAAAACCGTTAAAATCGATCTTTTCGTCTCTTTGTTGTAATGATTTCAGTATAAGGGTATTCGATCTCGCAGTGACGGGCGGCCGTCAGCGGGTAAGCGTTGGCAGAGCGCCATCCCTCGTCTCACTAATCTCAACAGTCAGTTGTCATTAACTCGGATAAACTGACCCCGAACTATTACAATCAATCATTATTAAAACGTTCGACTGCTAAACCTTCTCGTGACCTGATTATAGTTCAATCGTTTGATGAGTATTAATCACATCAGAGGATACATTTTAGCATTTATTTAAATTAATTTAAGAGGCTTATAATCGTGCCAGTTCACCTTATGGAAAGTGAGTACCACCCTTTATGGCAACATCGGACAGCTTGTAGGTCCGTTGCCCACCTTTAAGGATTGAGTAGGCTCTTTTATTGGATTGTTGGGCAAAACCGTCGATGAATGTTCCACAGAGTGGTTGTGTTATATAATAAAAGTCGCAGGTTTTTTATCCTGACCTTGTACTATTGTCTTCGATTTCGTACCCATTTACGCAATTACATTATTTGGAGGAAATATGAAATCTTTATTTTTTTTTAATTCTTGCACTACCACTATACAAAAGCCAAATCATAAATTAAACAAGATCAACAATAAAAAACATATATAAAACAAGTTTATTTTTTAACTAAATAACTGTTTAGAGTAAACAGGTAATCTTCTAGCAAGCGTGCTACATCTTAGACCGTGTCGATACTTTACATCAGGCAACTCATCGGTCAAACGCTGGCCTATAAATCATAAAAAAACTATGTACAAACACGAATAAACTTGACCCTAGTCACAAACCTGCGAAATTCCTTTAATAATATATATTCATAATAATTATTCATAATTCAACAATATCATATCATAATTCAACCGTTGGGATGAATTGAAACTAAGACACATTAAATTACGCTTGTAGTTATAATACATACTTCCCAAACGAAGTCAAAGGATTTCTGAAAGAGTTTTATTAAAAGTCGTTATTAATTATTCATATTAAGCTATTTCCTGTTATTGTATATATTATGTGTACCCTGTAATATATACAGGAATAAATAAATAAAGCCTTACGTGCATAACGCTTGAGACCGCTATTGGAAAGGCTCAAAGATTTTACACAGCGAAGGTGAGAAAACGTGAGTGACCCGCAACAAAAGGCAAGATTTAAAAAACTCGATTTAAATATATTTCATATGTGCAGCATTTCTTCAATTCAATTTATTGTTTAAATTTACAAAAGTCATACGGACAGGAATGCTTTTGTATACTTTTTTTGACCGCCTCGCGTGAGATCGTTTTAAAAACCTTTGCAAATTATGAGGTTCTGGGTTTGAATCCCACATGGATCAATAAATGACGTTTGATAATTGTCAGAGTTACTTTCGCGCCTCTGAGAGCTCGTAATGCCGCCTAATCTCTCTCCAGTCGTGTCGGGTTGCTGTTCCCTCAGACTGAGAGTGAAGGAATAAAATGTTAATCAGTTCATCACCTGTGTACCCGTGCACATTTGTTTGCTTTAATTTTTAGGTCAAAATGAAAAAAATAATCTAGTTAGTTTTCTTATGCTCTATTAAAAATCACTATTTAACAAATAAAATTAAAGCTACTATGCCACCGCTATAAAACGTTTACAGGTTAACAATTTACTGTAAAAAAAATATATTCGCGTGTCTAATAAAGTGTCGTAACAACGAAATTACGTTTAAATTTTGAATGAATTACATAATGAGTTGAAATTTGTAACGAAGCTATTATTATTAAAGTCCACTGATTGTTACATGATCTCCGACATCGCTATCCGTCCGGCGGCGCTATCCGATAAAGTTACGTAGCCGGAACGAACAGGAAACTTCTGTGTTAAGCAAAATATTACATTAGCTTTGAAATTCAACGAAGAAATATCGACTTTTAAAGTGCTCAATATTATTAAATAGCTTCAGAAATCCTTTAAGCCGAGAAGTTTACACGTTTCTTAAAACTGTAACATTATGGCTGTTCATGGTATATTTGTATTGAAAATATTAAAACTTCCAATATTATTATTTTCGGATGAATCATGAATTTTAATGTGTCATGTTCCCATTATGAGACTGTCTACGATGTTTTTTTGTTTTTTACAAACAAATTCGTATTTCTCATTGTATTTATAGATATATCATTAAATAATAAAAAAAGTATAAATATAAGTTGAATATCTAATTCAGATACAATAATTTATTTATTGTACCGCCAATCTCGATGAAAATAGTCTTCGTCCGCTGGGCGTTTGACGTGACACGGGTCGAGTGCTAGAACAATACTCCGGGGTCGTCTTGGGGCGGGGGAGAGATGAGTGTTTTTCTCAGCACAACGAAACATTACACTGTTTTTCGATACTTGTCCGCACGATGTCTGACAATGAGTGATAACGCACTATGTCAGGAGTATATGTATCGCAGGTATATTGTCAAAGCCGTGATATTACAATTTCTCTATTGATATTATAGTTAAACGGTAGATTGCGCTCCACGCGCTCCAATGTTTACTATTATTTTTTTGTAAATGGCGAATGGAAAAGAACGCTCGACGTCTCCCACTGCCAACTTCACTCATAATATACCTAGATTTAATATAATATCACTACAGGCCGTTAAATTGTAATAAATGAAATCGATTGAAAAGCTAAAGTGCGATCCACTGGATCCAAAGATTTTATGATAAGAAAAAAGTTTAAGAAAATCAGTAACATTTATCAAGCTGTATAATTACTAAGTAAAGTTATATTATATGGTAACATGGTAAGCGTGCTAAAATCCGTTTTACTTTTGTCCAGCAATTTATTTTATTTCGGTTTTTTTTTTATATAATATCGATTAAACCATAGCAATGCAAAGCCGAGATAGCCCAGTAAGAAGGCGTGAATCTTAACCGATGATCGTGGGTTCAAACCCGGGCAAGCACCACTGAATTTTCATGTGCTTAATTTGTGATTATAATTCATCTCGTGCTTTACGGTGAAGGAAAACATTATGAGGAAACCTGCATGTGTCTAGTTTCACTAAAAATCTGCCACTTGTGTATTCCACCAACCAGCACTGGAGCAGCGTGGTGGAATAAGCTCCAAATTTTCTCCTCAAAAAGGGAGAGGAGGCCTTTAGCCCAGCAGTGGGACATTCACCGCCTGGTACGGATAGCAATGCAAACATAATAATTGCATAACGCTTGTTAAGAGCGTCAGTTAAAACTTCATATTTTTTAAGTTACTTAAATACTAAAGGCCGATGATTGTTCAGTATATGAAGATTATTATGTTGTAGCGCAGGCGAGGTTTACTATTCTATAAATTACTAAGAAAGCATCTTCCAGCAATAGCAAGGGTGGAACTGATTTAAGCCGGTAGATCCAGCCATTCCCGTTCGTCTACTCCGAGACCTTATGTAACGGCGTAGCCATGCGATCTTGAGCTTCAGATGCCGATGATAAAGGACGGTGGGCGAGATTCCTTTGCTTTTAAATAGAATCTGAGTCACCAGAGTGGAAACCTAATCTTCATTCCCTTCAGATTTAAACAAAAATAAGAAGATCTATTTAGAGCATAAGAATTGTTTCATTTGTCTCTGAAATGTATAATAAGTATATAATTTTTCATGTTTGTACACGTGTGGACATGAAAAATGATATGCTTATCTATATTTGGCCTCATCACTGCATTCATTTATTCGGTGGTCGCACGTCGCATAATCGATTCCACGCTCCGCTCCGATATTCTGATTTTATTTTTAAATGACTTGCAAACGAGCGATTTGTATTACTCGATAGATTTCTGCTCGATCATACTGTATTTTTTACCGATATGAAAAATAATATTGTAGTAGAGAAAATGAAATATATTTCAAAGCGAAATATTTATAATGTAAAATAACTTATTATAAAAATATTAGTAATGAATTTTTTATTCTTAAAGGTTCAATTAATTGTAATATCAGTAAAAAAATATGTTGAAAAATAAAGAATATTTAACTTATCATTATTGGCTATGGATGAATATTTTTATTATTTTTTAGACTTTAATTACCGTTTGTTTGACGCCAAGTCTTACATCGCTTGCTACTTTTTAAGCTTCCTCAGGAGTGCCGTAGCTTGGTTTTGCGCTACAAACCAGATGCAATGCTATTATTTTCTATTGACGATTGTATTTAATAAAAAAAACCCTTTCTTAGTCAGTTCTTCCAACACGTGGGTGATGTGTTAATATGACGTGTCTCTCTTCTACTGTATTTTTGTTGAATAATTTCATGAATGTATAGATGCAAACCAACATACATAGTAAAAGTAATTATATACTAAGTTATTTAATACAATCACCTTAACAATTCTTATGGTTTTTCAAAGCTGATTAATAAAAAAAAAATATTTGCTAAAACGCCTCTAAATCAAATATATTATTTCATTAACCTATTTTATATATATTATATTAATGCAACTTAGATTTATAAATAATTATAGACTCAACCGATATAAACAATAGTACTTCGTGTAATAAATACTAGGCTTTAAAGTTACACGTCTCTTAAAACTTACCACGACAATAAAATCAAATTGCTAGAGCCAAAACTACAAATAAAAGACTTTAGGAGCTCCAACATAAGGATGCAGACTTAAAACTTTAACTTGTTACTTCCTCAAATGATATTTTGTTCCCAATACATAAATAAGTCCGCAAGTTTCTAAATGGGGGCATTTGGAAGATCCTCACTGGCATGTTTTAAGTTCCAAACTGTGTCAACAAACACGTCTCAGACGCTTCGAGATGTATGTTACGGATTCCATAGTTCAATAGAAACTTTATTTGATGACCTAATCTATAAAACTTATTAAATTTTCAAATATATTATGTTATGAGAGTAGTTTGAATATTGAATGATGTGATATTTTCAGATATATATCAGATATAAGGCACGCACAACGCTTCTGTGGACATATGATTAACAGAAAGTAATAATAGTAATAAAATACCTATACATTGTTACAATTAATATTAGAAAATTATAGCAACTACGGAAATAAAATTGTTAACACGCTTATTGGTTAATATATTAATTATTATTATTATTATTTAATGACTCTCTGTTGGATTAAGACCTTCTCAGAGGAAGAGGTTAAGAGTGAATTCTGCTCCAATTCAGCTTGAAGGCTTCCTCACGATATTTCCCTTCATCACTGAGCACGAGACTCAAACTCGAAATCATAATATACTTTATTCAAGTAGGCGTTCACGAGTACTTTGGAATCGTCATGTTACAATTTTAATTTGTATATAAAGCAACTACCAGCTTGGAATCTCGTAGTCGGTCTTGCCCTGTTGTGAACCTGAACATTGCAAGTTAGGATTAACGTATTTTAATACTAGGCCATCTTTCTGTATGAGATATGATTATTTATTTAAAAAATATTGTGGTATCGCTGAGGTGGTATTACAATTGCACCAAACACATAAAAATATTACGAGATAAAGTTAATTAGATTATTAACTTTATCTCTATTATAACTATTCTTAAAGCCATAAATATATTTTTACTATTTACTCGTTGCTTGCGTCCATAATTGTCTTGTGTTCCGCGTGTTTTGTGTAACGTTTTATACCCTAACAATTTCACAAACAATCTTTTTCTATAAAACAAAGCTATAAGTATATACTTAAGAAGAATATGTCACCATAAATCTAAAACAATAAATTATGGCTAATGAATTCCTAATGTCAAAACTAAATGAATAAATAACACGGCACTGCGCTGTCACAGCCGGAATACGTAACTAGTTTTAAATGGACTAATAGAAATACAGACATTTTATTCACTTTCAAGTTACCTCCACTTTATATCGACATATTTCATAAATCTTTGACAGTTGGAATTGATTTTTGGTAGATGGTCGTAGTTTGCGAAGTTTTTAAAGACACGGTGCGCCATTCTTGCGCTCTGTTTCAATATTGTTTTATTATAAAGTTCTAATTTGTATTAATATTGCGCAAAAGTAAAAAAAAAATACTGAACTAAAGTCTTCTCGTCTTTTGAGGAGAAAGTAGTTTATTTTATCACGCCGTTCCACAGTGAGTCGGTGGATAGACGTGTGACAAAATTTCATCAGACACATGTAGCTTAGTTCCTCAATACACCAACTATTCGTTTGGTAAGGAAGAACAAATCGGGTGAGGGCTGAGCGCTGGATTGTATTTGCTTAGCGAAAATTTATTTATTTGGCTCTATGACAGTCACAAGTCGATTTCGCTCTATTTTACTCCGCTTCGGTCCAGACGACGACGCTGTACCAACACAATATTATAAATAAAAAGCATTGAAATCGTACTAAGTCCTAAATGTATATAATAAATAAAAATAAATCCATCTGTTATAATAACAAAGGACTGGACTCATCATTATAATGGATACTTTGGAGAGTAATTATTTATGTATAAGTAAAAACATGTTTTCTCAATGTTTTTCAATACAAAGTTATTATACACAATTAATCCTCAGTAAAAAGGTTTTTATCGCTACGAGCAGTCGAGGGAGCGGGCATTAAATATAATATTGAAAAATACGTTTCAATTAGCTGATGAATGAAAAAAGTTGCTTACGTATCTTTAATTAAAATATTTATTTTACTTCATTAGTAATGTGAAAGGAAATAATCCTGTAGGTTAATGCAATTTTAATTAAACTTTTGCATATCTTTTTTTGCATAAGCATTTCAGTATACGAAACACGCATAAAAAATCTCTTTATGATCTGGGTTTGTTGTTAAGAGATCATAAAGCAAATGATGACATATATATATATATATAATTATTATGAGTTATGTGTATTGTTAAGTGTAAGTACACAGTAACACTGGACATTAGTTGTGACGAGCTCTCATCGTTCATGAAAAACTGTGATGTTTCTTTTACCATAAACAGTTAATTTGTTTAAAATTTTAATGAGCTAAGTTACTACCTTTTGTTTCTGTTTTTGTTTATGTTCTTTTTTAAATATTTCTATTTTCTGTTTTATTTTATTTTTGATTTGTATATTTTGTAATTGTATTTGGGAATGGTGTGTTCTCCTGTATTCGGTTGTGTATCGTTAGTTTTAAGTTATTGTAAAAAGTGTTTTGAATGTGTATTATATACAACTGTTGGAGATCCAAATAAATAAATATGTACTCAACTTTTGGCTTATTATATATTCACTAGAGGTTCACTGGAAGAGATACACCTGACTGTGACAAAGCTTTAATAACACTTGATGGCTAATTTTTAAGGAAAATGGCCGCCTCGCCGTTCGGTGTTGAGGACATTATAAATGTCATTAGGATATATATAATTATGGAACTATAATTCCATATGTAATTTGATATAATTATTTGTATATAAATAAGCCTCAATATGGTTTCACATTATACATCGCTTGCACTGCTAACTTACGCCAATTAACATATTACGTTATGAAATCTGTGTCGAGAGAAATGAATTGAATTAATTCAGCGAGCAGCGCGTTACGATGGCTTGTCGAGCGAGTTTAAAGTTCATCTTGCTTTGAAGTGATACATCTCTTCGTTATGCATAATTATGGTGTGCTGACTCTGAATAAGATTTATTAGGTGAAACTTCGTATCGCATTCGTAAAGCGTTGAAACCCGACTAATGGTGATAAGCTATTTTGATCTGTGTGTCCTTTACATGTCGTAATTATAATAATCAATGTCGCGTGTCATTTTCTGACATTTCACGATCTTGTTCTGTGTTGATATGCGAGTTTGCACTTAAGGCTGATTAACACGTATTACATATATTATTAGCAGACAATTAGTAACTAAATTACTAATTATTTTTAAGTGACAAGTACAAGACACATAAGTGATGGCCTTACTTATAAACGTTAATTTTAAGTACTTGACAACTTGATACGTGTTTTATCAAGATTTCAAGTAGCTGAGTAAATTTTATAGCAATTTAACAGCCTTCGGACAAAATCCGAATCGGTATTGTGTTATTTATATTATATAAAGACAACAGGGCGCATTTACATGATTATAATATCGATAATTTGGATGAATTTCCTCTAAAAAGTGACATAACAGTACAGTCGCGTGAGGAGAGAAGTGTTGAGTTAAAAAGTTTGGAATACATTAATTAAGGATGTGCTAACTCAGTTGTATAAAGTTTATGTTTTGCGACCGCTCTAAATTTTGTTAACGTGTGTTATAATTAAAATATTTTGCTTAAATATTCGTAATATTTTTAAACATTTTAATATGGACCGTTGCAAGAGATTGAATAAATAAAATAAAAACGAAAATAATGTTTTTATAAAATAAAAATAGTTAAGAGGAGTCATTTAAGAGGGTAACGACGGGCTGTACTTGTACTTTACATTTAAATTCACAATTTATGTATGCAGTATCGTGTTATATAAAATGTTAAAAAGAAACCTTGGAATGTAACTGTTGGTTAAAGTTTCAAACGGCTGGCTCGTGTCCAGCTTTAGGCCATTTTTTACGCAGTCAAGTTGGCCGTGCGCTTTTTTTGTGATGGAGATTTATTGTAAATGTATGGATATCCTATTGCTTGCAATACGAATGAACAAGCGTGGAAATAGAAAACATCGCCAAGCGGAATTAAATTTTAGAATCTCCAAGTCTAGTTAATTTATAGAGCGGAAATACTACCAGGAGCCCTCCTTGCACTATGCCTCAAAGTAAGTTCAAGGAACATTATATATACAGTGCTCGTTCTTACTTAAATGACCTGCATATATAGTTTTTGTATGTCAAAAAAAGCTTAACAAAGTGCTTGCAATGATTCTTATCAATTGTTCAGCTTACTGGACGTTAGTTAGGTGAAGGAACACAACCATGGAGTCGATTAAGCCATTATTGAGCAAACTAAAATGTTCAATAGCTTCAAAACACCTTTTTGCCCACTCGATATCTATATATTTAAATATAAAACATTAAGTGATATTAATGACATTAAAAATTAATTTGGTTATATTTTTATTATTATTATACAAATTCTCGCATGCACGTTAATTATTGTTATATGTTACGTGAAGGAATTTTAGCCATTACAGCCCATCTAAGCGATCAGCCAACAGATTCACTCTCTATTTCTCAACTTCAGAATCCGATGAGATGAAAGGACTCCCCACGCGATTCGGTGCACGATCTAACTTGACAGAAAACGCTCTTAACTTTATGCTGGGTTAAGCGCCTCGGTGTGAAAGCTTTTAAAGTTGCCATTAGATTTGTGAGGTTATTATTGTTAATAAACGTTTGAGAGTTTGAGACGTTTAAAGGTTTGAGAATGCCCTCCGCGTAAGATCTCCCTAACTAGCAAGAAAATTTGATAATTAAATATTCCAACGTTGTTTTTGAGCGCCAGTCGAGCTCCGATTCGCGGCTCATTAGACGAAAGGTCTTGTATGTGAAGTTGTAAAGGTTTTTCATAAGTAAGAATGTCTCCGTTGTTTGGGTAAATTCCTTATGTCAATTGATAAAGAATGCTTTTGTATTGCAAATTTTTTTTTCAATACTCCATAAGAAACAGTTTGCCGAAATTTGTCCAAAGACAATTACTGTGTACTCGAGCGCGAGTGACCCTGCACGAGGGGTCGCGTGTGATTGGTCACGTGACACTCAATGTGATTCAGTTACTGGTTTCTTAATAGCGCTTAAATGTCGAGTTGAGACGTCTATTCATTTGTTACTCGGTATTTATTATGTTTGCATAACTTAGTCGAATAACTCGGCAAATATATATGAATATAATGAAGTCGATTTTATTCACAACAAAATAACTCACGGTTTATTTGTAGTTCCATATTTTTATGGCTCCTAACTCCATGATATTAATGCTAATTCAAAATTGATTATTTACATTTGCATAATAACAAAATAATTATTTTTATATAAGGTCCTTACATATGAAATTGGCGTTTTGTACGGGAGGAATATAGTCATTTTTTTTTTGTAAAATGCATTTAATTAATCAAAGTATGCACCGTTGTTATCAATGACTTTTGCCATCTCATAGGTAGTTCATTGATCCCTTTGCTAAAAAAAAACAATGGGGGCGAGAATCAATAAATTCTTTGAAGACGGTTTGGACTGCCGCATCGGAGTTGAATTTTTTTTCTTTGTAAGAAGTTGTCCAAATTCCGGAAGAAATGGTAATCTGTTGGAGCAAGGTCCGGGGAGTACGGTGGATGTCGCAGACATTCCAATTGTAGCTCATCTAACTCAGTGGTTGTTTGTGGTGCAGTGTGTGGTCTTGCGTCGTCGTGAAGCAGATTGACCGATCTCGGCTGCTTAGCAGCTAGTTATTCCTTTATGGTTTGCAGTTGCTGACAATAGATATCTGTCGTAATCGTTTGGCCAGATTTTAGAAAACTGTAGTGAACGACACCGGCGCTAGTCCACCAAACACTCACAAGTAACTTTTTCTGAGTCAATTTTCGTTTAGGGCAGGATTTTAGGGCAGTTAGGCGGGCTGGGTCTCCAGCTCCATGATTATCGTTCAGTATCCACTTTACATCACAAGTAATGATTCGATTTAAAATCCCTTCATTATTGTGTCGGTTGAGCAAAGTAACACAGCAGTCGACGCGTGATTGCAAGTTCGATTCACTCAATTCATGAGGTTTTTTTTTTTTTAAATGTATAGGCTAGCGCTTGACTGTATCACACCTGATGGAAAGTGAGATACAGTCTAAGATGGAGCGCGCTTGCCTAGAAGTACCAGTCCTTCAAGTTTTTTTACTTTCCCGATTTGCTTCAAGTGGATTAATACAGTTTTATGACTTACCTCGAAGCCTGCAGCTATCTCTGAAGTGCTTTGTGATGGATCCGTTTCCACAATAGCCTTTCATTCTTCATTTTCCACTTTGGTCTCCGCCCGTCCACGGGGTTGGTTCTGAAGGTCGAAATTTTCAGAACGAAAATTTCCATTGTGCGGTAATAAGCGACGCCAAAGAAAAAAAGAATGAGGAAAAAACAAATGAATGACTGTTTTCGAAACTCAAATGTACCAACTAAATGAATTTATACATTTGAATTTGAATTTCTTAACCAAAGAGGAGATATTTCAAATCAAAGTGGTTAGTACGACAAAACGCTAATTACATATATAAGGACCTAATATTAAATATAAAACGTATATCATAGTCACATCATAGGTTGAAAATTTTGTGAATACAATCGCATGATACTCGTAATTAATTTATAAGAGACATGATTCAATTAATTAAACTAATATGGAGTTGTCAAATAGATTGCATTTGAATTTTCAATATAAACTGACAGTCGCTATAACGATATTTGCACATATTGGCATTCGAATAACATGTCTGATGTAATTAATTTTGTCATAACCTACACATCACAATTTTAACGTATCAGTTACTTCGTAACGAGTTCGTCTTCGCACTTAGTAGTAAATTATATGCAGCAACTGACCTACTTCTGGACAAAAGTTTTCAAACCTGTTTCGCCTAAAGATAACCTAATAAAGCTATTCCTTAGAAAACATATATATTATTTAAATATCAGAGAGCCGAGATCATACAGTAAATAGAAAATATAGATTTAGGCCGCGACGCGGGTTTTCTCCTGCGCTTCATTTGTATTAATAATTCATGTCGAGCTCCTCGGTGACAAAAACCTGGCCATAGAATTCTGCCGAGTATATTCCCAGACCCACAATGAATCAACGCAGTCGAACCCAAACCTTTTCCTAAACGGATCCTTGCCCTGCAATAGCTCATTTACAAGCTACACATAGCCTGTCGAAGTCTCCCGAGATTTCATACTGACATCATTTTAAAACAATAGAAAATATTATAATCACTTACATAACCGAAACTGTGTTCCTGGTACAAATTTATAACACAATTTCGTCATCGTATCACGTGGATCAAAGCGTGTTAAGAATAAGTATAAGAAAATTGTTTTTAAACATAATATAGTGCAAACAGCATTAATTACCAAACAGTAACAGTGTACGACTCAGCTCTGAGTCCTAGTGGTTACGTAAATGTAATCAAGTCGTCCTCGTAACTACATTTTTTGCGGAATATAAATATTGAACGAGTGTGTGTCGGTTGGTTTGCGTATCCGGCGTCAACAAGTCCGATGCTAATATTGTAACAGGGAAACTCGTAATAAGAGTAAGCACAAAGTTGTTACGGAGATAGTCTGTGTCTTATTTATATAGCCTTAGGGAAGGATTCTTCCATACAATGTCTAGTGGCTCTTGAAGTTCCGGGTTGTGACAGTGACCTCATGTTGTGACAGTAAATTTTATGTTGTTTTGTATAAGAATTTCATTTGGAAACACTTATTAGTATCTTCGGATGTGCTAATTGCGTGTGAGATGGATGACGTTCTTATTTACACATCCCGGTAGAACCTACATTTGGCACCGATGTTCGCTTTAAAATTATATTTATATTGTAAAATTGCTTTCTGAAGGTAACAAATAGTTCTGACTTGATGTACTCAGTTCTGTTTCATACGAATTATCACAACTTATACTTTTTCAAACCAAGCAATAATGTTCGATCATTTCAAATGAAAGAAAATATTAAATTAATAATAATAATAAAATAATTAATAAATTACAATAAGCAACATTATTTTTAATACATCTCTGAATAACAAGGAAAATGTACAATAGCTAGTATATCACATAAGTATTTCTACTTAACTTTTTAAGCTCAATATAATGACGTTGTCAACAAGTCGTCCGAGACAGGTATGAGAGTACTTATCTTATACTTATCGTACGCACTTATGCCTGAAATCCACAGATGACTAACAATTGAATAGTTGCGTTCTTTTATGTAAATCACAGTATTATTTTATTTGGCATAGAATTTAATATTCTGAATGCGAAGTATTTTAAAACTACAAACTAGCGAAATTAATATAAAAGAAAATTATTACAAATATCTAACTAATTAATTTGACTTGACTAATCCATATTTACAACATGTTTATTCTTCTTTAGACTATGTAATGTAACAGCCTGTGAAAGTCCCACTGCTGGGCTATAGGCCTCCTCTCCTCTTTTTGAGGAGAAGGTTTGGAGCTTATTCCACCACGCTGCTCCAATGCGGGTTGGTGGAATATTTTTAGACTTAAGACTATATTAATATGATATATAAAATCAATCTGCAAAAAATTGTAATGCGCTAATTCAAGGATATTTGATGATCCCAAGGGCTGACTGACACATCATGATGAGAGATTGTCCTTTTCTTCTCTAGAGTTGTAACTCTAACATTTTGTTAGATAGTAATGAAATTAAAAAAGGTGCGTCTCAAGCTGCTTATTACTTATTCAATTCTCGGTTAATTTGATTTATGCATAAAGTTATAGCAGCATCCTTCTATTAATGAGAAGGATTTTGAAGATCAATGTTTATAGGGCTTTAAAGTGAACGCAGTTTGATTTATGATCTGTGAAAAGTATTCAAAACTAGTTACGTATTCAGGGCGTCGCGTCGCTCACTAATTACAATTTATCCATTAAGTTTTCACAACTACGTATCAGTTAATTATTATGATACTTTTGGGTAACCTCAATTCTTTTTTGGAACGACCATCTCTCGAATTAGTAATAATATAATAATAATTATATTTATTCGTCTTTACAAAAAAATAGACCTTTGATAATTAAAAGGTGATATTTGTATTTAATGATATACATTAATATTCATACGAGTAGTCTAGAATGTGTGAAGAGCTGGTGTCTGTTAGGTATGTGAATGCTTGCATTACAGATCGCCAGGTCCATTTTTAATATGAAAATATTATTATATTATGTTTTGATATTAAAAACAAGAAACGCTTTTTATTTTAGCAATATTTCATAGTAAGTTAAAAATACATTGATACAATAATATATTATAATACGAACCTCGGGTCAAACTAAACATAGCACGGATTTTGGAGGTTGTTATAACAAACACAGATAACGAAATGCCTCGAAATAAAACATAAAGCCGTTGATCCTGCGCTTGTACTCGCTTTGGCCAGGTCGGGCTCAGGTCTCAGGATTACGAGAGTCATGGAATAGAGATTTTACTTTGAGTTTACATTATTGTATATTATAATATCTCCAACGCAATTGACTACCCTAATAATATTAATATCCTGGGACATTATTCACACACGGCCGTCTGATCCCAAACTAAGCAGAGTTTGTACTATAAAAAGTAGACAACTGATATACTACATATACTATTTTTCTTTTTTGTAAATACATACTTATATAGATAATTACACTCAGACTCAGAACAAACAGACATGTTCATGCACACAAATGTCTGTCCTAGGTGGGAATCGAACCCACAACCTTCGGTGTGAAAGGCAAGTATCTACCAACCACGCCAACCGGCCCGTCTCTATTAAGACTCGCCGCCGGACCGTAATAGGTCAGCATATTATTGTCACCAACAATACAAATATTTAATAACATATAAAACTGTAATTTGAAAATCTCAAGGAAGAGCTAAGAAGGCGGTGTATTATTACTTAAAGCAATCACTTACAGACAATTAATAAAGAAAATTGGTAGATCAAAATGTTTGAGCAATTTCAGGTTTCACTTGATTGACTATTGAATAGGTTTCCAATTTATTACTTAAGAGATGTAATCGCGACTTCGTCTCGTCTCAAGGGAATAATGTTTATTGACTATCTCTTGAGGAAAGATTCGTTTATCTGAATAAAAATCTCTTACACTTATTACAGTATCATTTATTACATAACCAAAATATTATGTATTCAAATAGACTTAAAGTTCTTTTTTCGCCATGGTGAACGCCATATGGAACGAAGTAAGTGTAAAACTACATCATTATCTTCTTTCGTCATTTACACGAAAGTAATAAAAGCATTGTTACTTGTGAACATTAAGAAACGTCATTTCAAATTATATTAACGAGACGTCTCGTAATTCATTTACAAAATAATTAACATGACGTCTGTCAAGTATTTTATATTGATTTATTTCATCAACACTTCTAAAACACATAGCACCCGTCTTATTGCCTCCCCTGGTGACGTGAGGATTCATTTCACGCCCAGAGAATCGGAATTGCGATTCAGCAGCTCCCTGTCGAAGTATCTCCGTGCTGCTAGCATTCCTGCTACCATTCCACGTGGTTATGATTTGTAAAGCAGTTCTGTTCAATTTTGTCTTAAATATATTCAATTTTTTACTCAATCTTAATCATGTATTAGTATTATGTTTATATATTAACAATCATGAAATAAAAAAACATGAAGAAGTGAGGCTTATTAAGTACTTAAAAGTAGATTATGTACAAAACTATATAGACGTTAAATAAGCGTAAAGATTTCCGGCTATGACAAAAAAAAATACACAAGGTAAAAATAATAACATTTTTTATTATTTAGATTAAATATTTTACGCTTTTATTATGTTTACAATTTCGAATAAACAATTCTTTTAAAAATAAGAAATAAATTAACCATGAAAACGCATTTTTTCCTTAGTTATTTTACACTTGAAAAATGGTGCTAATGTTAACATTGGTACATTTTATCTCTTTAGGTGATAACATTTTTTAGTACGTTCATGTGTTATTGGCTTAATTCAAATTTGTATTTATTTAACTAGATTGACCTTGGATTCTTCTCATTAGTCTTTACTTCAGTACATATGTGCATATAGATAAGATTATCTCTGCACGTGTAGATTTAGTACTCAGAAAGAATGACGAGCCGGTTGGCGTGGTTGGTAGATACTTGTCTTTCACGCCGAAGGCTGTGGGTTCGATTCCCACACAAGATATACATTTGTGTGCATGAAAATGTCTGTTTGTCCTAAGTCTGGGTATAATTATCTGTATATATTTATAAAAGAAAAGTAGTATTTGTAGTATATCAGTTGTCTGGTTTCCATAGTATAAGCTCTGCTTAGTTTGGGATCAGATGGCCGTGTGTGAATAATGTCCAAGGATATAAAAAAAAATAAAAAAAAATAGTAAAATTTTAGTGTTTATTAAATTCATTTACCTATCAAATAAATTGTATTTGATGTTTATTTAATTTTATAGTTTTTTTACACAACTTCTCGAATATATGAAGAAATATGAAGAATTATAAAAATAGAATTAGAGAGACGCGTATACCAAATTTATTAGTAATATTTAGATAAGTATTAAAATAAATAAAATAGTAATATTTCTACAATTAAAAAAAAACATGAATAACTAAAGAATATCATAATATTAATCAAGTATATTATATTATATATTTCGGAACGGAAGGTTCTACAGCACCTGAATATAATAACATAACAATGTTATTTTTCATTTATTTTTTAATCAATTGTAATATTAATAATAATATAAATTAATTTGGAAGATCGCCTGAATCTAACTTGGAATAACATTCTTTTTTTAAACAATAATTGAAAACAAATGCTAGTCTTTAAATGTTTGAAGCACTATTTAAACAGATTGAAGATGCAAATTCAATTTGTCTTAATGCCCTATAACCGTGAATCGAAGCTTACAAATAAACATTTTAAAAAGTTTTGAGCTTAATGTACTTACATTTCCTATCTCGCACGACCACCCTGTTGAGCCGGTGCTTTTGCCGGCAACTTTTCTTTTATATATTATGCGTTACAGTTACCACTTTTATAAATGTATAGTATTTTATTTATAGATATATATTTAATCAACAAAATCTCCACGGACGTGTTTTCCATACCAACAGGATATCGTCCTATTTACTAGTGTTTATTGGTTTAATAATTGATGTGATGGTTAGAAGTGATAGGCAAATGCGTGGTTATTTCCATGCAGCATCGTAATTAAAATTTCAGGAATACATTTTTAAGGCTGTATGCTGGTTGCCTACCGCGAAAGTGACCTTGATATTGCACATTGGGATTGTTACAAGTATATCTTTTTTTTTTTTTTTTAAATCTTTATTTTAGAGGGGTTTGGTCACCGAGTGATCATGCCACCCCTATAGGAATAACTAAACATAGTAAACCCAGCTTACAAAATCAACCTTATACATAACAAAATTTAAATAATTCTATGTCTTAATCCAGCTTGTACTACTTTATACAACATTCTAGCCTGATCCGAGACAGGGTAGGCCAGTATGCTATTAAAAGCTCCTATGTCTAATAAGTTAATATTAAATCTTATTACTAAAATATTTCTTTCTGCTTCGTTTCGGACACATTCGGCTAAAATATGGTATACATCCTCATTCTTATCGCATTCTGCGCAAGCAGATGACACCGCCTTACCAATTAAAGAGGCAAAACTATTCAGTGGAATATGTCCGGAGCGAAGCCGCAAGGCTGTTACAATCTCAGACCTACTCATATTGGCACCGATAAACCAAGGTTTGCGACTTAAGTTTGGCTGTATTGTTTTGTACCATATGCCTTTTGTCGCAGCTCTCTCGTCAAAGTATTCTTTCCACTGTCTGCGACAATTTTGTTTAAGAACACTTAAAACCTCTGTATAGTTCAAAAGACAAGCAAAAGGAACACCATCAGAAGAGGCTTCTTTCGCCAGGCTATCAACTATTTCATTGCCTTCTATACCAATATGAGAAGGTATCCATTGTAAAGTCACTATCTTATTACATGATATATATTTGTATATATTTTTTAAAATCTCATAGGCAATAGGTAATCCCCTATAACTAGGACTAGTACATCGTAATAAATGTTGAAGAGCGCTTTTTGAATCCGTTAAAATTACAATATAATTTAAATTAATGCAACTAATATATGACAAAGCTTCTGTTATAGCAATCAGCTCAGCATGCATAATAGAAATATTACAATTTATTTGAAGTTTCAGAGAACTTTTATCCTGTGGATCAAAAAACGCTACTCCAATTTCATTTTTATCTTTTGACCCATCAGTAAACAAACAATAGTAATTGGGATATAATCTACGAATTGCTGTATTACAGACTGTTTTAAGGTTGTGTAAGTGATATGTTCTTTTTGACTTGTTAATTACATCTAATTTAGGGCGTATAGCTTTTGAAAAATCCACGTTTGCAATCCATGTATCAAAACTAAACATATCTAATTCTTTACTACATTGAATGGGGCTAGTATTAAGAAGGTTATGGACCTGAATTAATAACGGCTTTTTCTTTTTAGCCCAGTATGGTTTGTGACTTAGCGTTTTAAGTTCATCAATTAATCCAATAATTTCATTGTTTTCAAATGACCTGCACTTTAGCCAAAATTTTCCTCCTAGATAGTATCTTCGAAAGGTCAATGGTTCAAGACAGAGTTCCGATTCCATGACATGTATAGCTGTACTCTTTATAAAACCCCCAATAATTCGCATATAGCAATTTTGAACAACATCTATTTTCCTTAAATGTGTGTTTGCGCTATTATCATATAGAAAGCATGCATAATCCAACTTGCTACGAATTAGTGAAAGATAAAGCCGTCTTAAGTGGGTAGGATGAATTCCCCATCTCGACCCTGCTAATACTTTAAAGACATTAATATATTTTAAACATTTTTCTTTAAGTTCGTTTAAGTGTTTAGACCATCTCAAAGATCGATCTAACCATAAGCCTAAATATTTATATGTGCCCACTATAGGTAATGATATTCCATTAATCTTTAAGTCTATGTTATCTTGTTTACTGCCAGATTTAAAAATTACAACTTTACTTTTATTAGCTGAAATATTTAAACCTATGTTGTTTAAAAGTCTGGATACCAAATTTAATGCAGCTTGTAATGTTTCACTACCTCGTTGTGCATTATCACAGATTGAGTATAAGACGAAGTCATCAGCGTACTGCGAAGTAAATATATTATTTACGAGCTTGCATATCTGTGAAGTAGCCACATTAAATAGCAATGGTGAAAGAGGATCACCTTCTGCTGACTTCTCAACCGGTAGAATACCAGGTTGTGGTTCAAGCTCCACTTGGTTCTTCGGATCACAGCCTCATATCTACCAAAGTGCCACAGGCCAAGCTGCCGCCACCAACGGTTTGCAAACGGCGCGTTTGGCACTACAAGTCAGCAGATTGGGACGGTATGCGCGATTACTATGCGTCAGTCCCTTGGAAGGAACGTTGCTTCAGTGGGAATGACCCGACAGCTAGTGCCGCTGCTGTTGCTGGCGAGATCATGTTAGGAATGGAATACTACATTCCTAGCTCAGATCTCGACAGTAGGGGTGCGCGTAACCGTTGGTTCACTCGCGAATGTGCCGACGCTGTATCATCTAAGCAGGCGGCATATCGCGAGTGGATCAATGGCTGCATTAGCGGGGCATCTAACATTGACTCACTGAAAGCAATTTACAATAAGAACTCCAAGTCCTGTAGGAAGGCTTACACGAGAGCGGATGCACAGCGCATTGTACAGATTGGTCAAGACCTTATTTCACATCCTAGGGGCTCCCGTAGCTTCTGGCGTCTGACCAAGTCTGTGCAAAACAATTTCTGCCAACCTTCGCTGCCACCGCTCAGAAGTCCGGACGGATCGCTAGCTCACAGTCCGCAAGAGAAAGCTGATTTACTGGCTAAACTCTTTGCCAACAACTCCGTCATCGATGATTGTAATGCTCTGCCACCAATAATACCTTCTTGTGGCCACACGATGCCTGACATCAAAATCAGGCAGCATGATGTGCGTGCGGAGCTGCAATCACTTGATGTACGGAAAGCTAGCGGTCCCGATGGAATACCAGCCATAGTTCTGAAGAAGTGTGCGGCGGAGCTGTCTCCCGTGTTAACGCGCCTGTTCCAACTGTCTCTTTCTTCGGGATGTGTGCCGGAGGCTTGGAGAAGAGCTAATGTGCAAGCGGTTCCCAAAAAAGGGGATCGGTCTGACCCGGCAAATTATCGGCCAATAGCTATCACCTCAGTACTTTGTAAGGTGATGGAACGGATTATTAACAACCAACTGATCCATTACCTAGAAGATCACTGTTTAATTAATGATCGTCAGTACGGATTTCGACCAAAACGGTCTACAGGTGATCTTCTAGCGTACGTAACACACCTCTGGGGTGAAGCTATCGACAAGCATGGGGAATCGTTGGCTGTCAGCCTCGATATCTCCAAGGCTTTCGACAGGGTCTGGCACAGAAGTCTTCTCTCCAAACTGCCGGCATATGGTCTGCCTGCCCAGCTTTGCACCTGGATTGCCAGCTTCCTACACAAGCGCAGCCTTCGTGTTTTAGTTGATGGTTGCGCTTCACAATTCTATGTAGTGAATGCTGGGGTCCCCCAGGGATCTGTGCTATCTCCCACTCTGTTTCTTTTGCATATCAATGATATGCTCTCTCTCGGGAACATTCATTGCTATGCAGACGATAGTACAGTGCATGGTGGATACCACGGACGCGCAGTGGCTGGGCGAGCGGAAATTAGGGAGAGGCGGGAGGATCTTGTCATTGAACTCAATAGGACGTTAGAGCTTATCGCCAAATGGGGCTCAGATAATCTTGTTGAGTTCAATGCCAAGAAAACACAGGTATGCGCTCTCACAGCAAAAAAGTCACCATTTTCCCCTCTTCCCTCCCTCTGTGGCACTCCGCTGGTGATACATAGCAAAATCGCCATGCTGGGGATGGACGTTCGCTGCGACCTTAGTCCAAGGGACTACATCGAGGCTGTGATAAAAACAGCTTCACGGAAACTCGGAGTTCTGAACAAGGTGCGGCGTTTTTTCACGCCACAACAACTGTGCCTGCTGTACAAAACACAGGTACGGTCTTGCGTTGAATATTGCTCGCACCTTTGGGATGGCTCCGCTAAGTACCTACTTGAGGCCTTGGACCGGTTGCAGCGACGTGCGGTCCGCATTATTGGCGACGTAAAGGTCACTAACACCCTCGAGCCTTTACAATTGCGTCGAGAGATAGCAGCGCTGAGCGCTTTCTATCGACTGTATCACGGCGAGTGTTCCGAGGAATTATTTTCCCTAATTCCTGCTTCCCCCTTCCTTCACAAGTCTACGCGTGCTGGCTCTAGATGTCACCGACTAACAGTGACATCAATTCCATCGCGCACAAAGAAATTTGGCAACTCCTTTCTTTGTCGCACTTCAAAAAAATGGAATTCCTTACCAGCTCACGTATTCCCCTCCTCTTACGACCCGGGTTCCTTCAAGCGAGGCGTGAAGAGGCATCTTGCGGGCCGGCAAGGCGAGGGCGGCTAGTGCAGAACGTTCTTCCTGACTGTATTGGCCGTCCTCGCGTTTGGACTCTACTACCACTTAACATCAGGTGGAGTAGAGTCATTTGCCCTCCCGGCAAATATAAAAAAAAAAAAAAAAAAAAAAAAAACCTTGAGCTAAGCCTCGGCCTGATCTTCTACAAATGTTATAATTATCGACTTGAATTTTTAAATATCTTTCTCTTAGGAAACTTTCTAAGTATGAGCATATTTTAGAACCAACTCCTAAATTATCCATGGTTTGTAATAGACAGTTAACATCAACATTATTATAGGCGTTGTCAATATCAATAAAGCAACATAATGTGCTGCATCTGTTCGAAAGGCTTGATTGTATTCTTGAAACTAAAGTGGTAAGGTTATGTAGTGTAGAATGACATTTTCGAAATCCCGTAACATTTTTGGGTAACACATTATTTCTTTCAATAAACCATTCTAATCTATTGAGTAGAATGCTATGAAAAAGCTTACATAAACATGACATCATAGAAATCGGTCTAAAGGACGAAATGTCTTGTGGATCACGCCCCTGTTTTGGGATTGGTAATATAATAATGTCTCGCCATTGACGTGGTACAAAAGAGTTTGAAAGAAATTTATTGAACATATCTGTTAATACCAGTTTCCCATTCTGAGGCAAATGTTTTATCATTGAGTAGGATATGTTATCACATCCTGGAGATGTATCCTTCGTTTTGATACACTTTTCAACTTCTACTAGTGTAATGAGTGACTCTAAATTCGTATTTGTTGATGTAAAAGTTTGTTTATTAGGGATTGTAAAGTCAGGTGCTAAGTTTTGTAATATTTCATTAGCTTTTCCTTCATCAATATATTTCCTTTTGGGTTTGTAGCCTTTTAACCATTGCATTTTTTGCCACACTTCGCCCAGTGTCAGAGACTCGTCAATAGATGAGCACATGCTCTGCCACGAATGTGAACGAGCATTACGCATCATGCGTTGAGATAAACGAATCTTTTCCTGTAGCTTAGTTAGATTATCCGGTATAGGATTACGCCGGAATTGTGCGAGCGCTAAACGTCGTTCTGCTACAGACTTGGAAAGGTTTTGATTCCAATAAGGCTTCGGTGCAAACTTACTACATGGATTATTGCATGTTATGATGTAAGGAATATAGACGTCGCCTGCCAGATACATGATATCTATAAAACTATCGTATAGGTGTTGCAAATCATTAGACACATTAAAATCTAAGAATAACTTTTCTAATAGTTCTGTGTAAGATTTCCAATCAGCTTTTTTGAAGTTTCTATGAGCTTTATTTTCTAAATTCGAATTAAAATAAGTAGAAATTTTTATAATGCAATGATCGCTGCCTAAAGTTTCGTTTAAGACCTTCCAGTCAAATTTAAGTGCTATATCCAAGGATACTAATGATATATCTGGAGAGGACTGTCGCAACGTACTATTTACCAATTGAATTCGCGTAAAATCACCTTTATTTAGTATTATAAAATTTTTGTCTAATAAAGCATTTATGATTTGGTTTCCCCTAGTATCGCTTCTATTTGACCAATTTGTGTGATGCGCGTTGAAATCACCCAGTAATAGTGACTTTTTATTAAAACTAGAGAAAAGATATTCCCAATCATCTTGACTGGTGTGAGCAGACGGAGGACAATAAAGAGAGATTATATTTTCGATATCGCTGCAATTGTACAATTTAACTACCAAAACTTCTATAGCTGAATTACGATGCTGAAACTCGAATAGTTGGGATTTTATTGACTTATGTGTTAATACGGCAACCCCTCCATATGAATCTGTCCTGTCATTTCTATAAATATTATAATCTGTTATTTTTATATTGCTATTAGGTTCTAGCCATGTTTCACATAGTACTGCAACGTGGATTTTTTCTTGAAGCAAGATATTTTCTAATGCAATTAACTTAGACCTTAAACTCTGACAATTCCATTGAATTAAATTAAGTTTTATAATATTTTTTTTATACTTATCCATCATCATTGACATTCAAATACTCGATAAAAGCTCTGAGGAGGATGGCCAATCTTTCAAATTATCCACTACTGACAATATAAACCACTCAATGCAACATTTAATAATACCAATAACTTTCGCTTTAATCGTAACTCTCATAAATATTATTTCCTTCACCCTTCTTAATAATTGTGCCACATCAAAGTCTCTTTTTTCTTCATTTAGTTTAGGTTCATTCTCTTCTTCTGTAGTACTACATTGTATATAATCAGTACCTTTGCGTGGTCTCGTATAATTTGTATTCTTGGTCTGTTTATCTTTACCTCTGCTTTTCTTTTTGGTGACATCAGAATAAGAAACAGTGTTTCGAGCTTCATATGATACCTCACATGTATTCGTCGCCGCCGTATTTAAAGCGGGAAATTCCTCGTCAATAATAATTTCCTCTTGTTGTCTGTCCTTTTCTTGGATTGGTACGTCAGGCTGTACATACATCTCAAGAGCTTTACGATATGTGCAGTTAAACTCAGCCATTAAGTCCCTTAGTTTTTTTTCTTTTAAGAATACAGGGCACATTTTTTTAGATAAAGCCATATGCTTTCCTGAACAATTAATGCATTTAAATTCTACCGCTTCACAATTCGCGTGATTTTTACCGCATTTAGGGCACACTATTTTCGAAGAAGGACATTTTTTGATTGTGTGACCATACTTCCAACAACGGGAACACTGTGAGACGGGGAATTTATAACTCTCAACTTTTATTCTCATATCATCAACATTTATATAAGCCGGAAGAAAAGAGCCCTTGAAACACAAACGCACAGTTTCACTTGGTATCCAACCATATTCATTTAAATTCCGCCGATTGAGACGGGTCACGGCAACTAATTGAGCACTGTGAGGGCAAGTAATTTTATTTAAAATTTCATCATCGGTTATGTCTAAGTCGATATTCTTTATAACCCCGTATGAATAATTTTTTTCTAAAGCTTTTTGTATTCGCCAATTCATTTTTTTAAATTCTTGACAACTTTCCAATTTCTCCGCACTAACTTCACTATTTAAATCTACTCTGACTTTATAAGGGTTTAGGTATTTAACTCTGATTATATTAATAATATTGTGTTCTTTAAACATCTTCGCCAAGGAAAACTGTTTTGGCAATTTTTCGTTACACGTTATATACATTTCCACTTTATCATCTTCTTTTAGTCTTTTTTCTCTTTGCCCAACAGTGGTCCAATCTCCTTCACTATCCTCTCTCATTCTCTTACTCAACCGATCATTTCCCTGCAGTTGTTCAAATTCCGCCATATCGGTATCACTTAATGATTCGCTTGACATTGTTATTACGCAGTAGTTAACGCGCCACACAGGTGGGTAGGCGGCGATCGAGGAGCGTACCTCGACCGCCGGTAAACAAAAGGCCGATCGTAAACAAGTATTAGACACGACGTTCTCGTACGAGTGCCGCGACGAGACTCCCTACAAGTATATCTTGTAACGATATATTCCACTTCGTCCAATTGATAATTTACTTGAAATATAATATTATGAATACCTATCGTTTTCAAACTAAATCAAACATGATTTCAACTTGATTTCAACGGTGTGGATTGAGGGTTTGGTTTTGGTAATATTCTTAACAAAGGAAATGTCTATGTAAAATTAAATAGACTGCGTAAATGTTTAATAAGCTATTGGACTAATAAAATCTATAATAATATTATATTAAGTAACTCTGTCGGTCCGTATAACCGATTTTGATGAAAATTGGTTGAAAGCAACCTTAAAACCGAAGAAAGGACATAAGCTTTTTTATGCTTAAAACCCCAAGATGCAGGTGAATCCTAAAATATGGTAAAGATGAGATCACAACACATTACTTACTTTCACCGCATTTCCGTCACGGCGGTCAATCTCAAAAACGTTAGTCTCGAATAGAAGATATTATAGTGCTCACAAACAAGTGCAATATGTACGTCACTACCGTTATCAGCTTGGACCTCAATTCGACACAACTGGAGAGATTAGACGCAGGACCAGATGGTCCGTCATAGTATGGCTTTAGGTGCTTTCTGGGGCACGGGATTGTAACACAGAAACGATTAAAGTATTTCTCCAATCCAAGACATGCACACACCTCGGGATAAGCCTTATTGGTTTAACGATTAGAACAATAAGATTCATTGTAATATCGTTATCGAGATTTCCATTTATTTGCGGTCAGCGCAATAAATTTAATAACAACACAAAAATGAATTAGGCACTAGACTATAAGCACACATTTGGATTTGATTTCTTTATGTATTTTCACTTTTGCTTTGTATATTCTATATAAATATTTAATTTTAATTACAGGTACATTGAATCATCGCAATTGGATAAGAGGAGATAACTTTTCCTGTTTTATGTAAATTAGGTAAGTGAATTGATATTTTATAATACTCTAACCACCCGTCCCGACTGCACACGGGAAGTACTGAGCGGAGACAGTGACAGACTTACAGAGGAACACTTTCTCGTTATATATTTTATAGTTAAACTTGTTCAATTTATAGTGAATATATTTTAGTGAAACAACTCAAATTATTATAATTAATTTTTCATTAAAACAGATTAGACATATTAGACAAATGCCAACACAAAACTTCTGGTATGTCTATTCGTAGTAGTCGATTGGTAGTTGCAGAATAATGTCGTTCAGAATATCTTGTACGTTAAACGAACGGAAATATTAATTTTTAATTTTATTTTTTTACTTAAAATTAAATATAATATATATTAGGCTTTAAATAGTTAATAGTCAGACGCTCAGAATGAATTCAGTATTAACTCTAGAATTATTATCCACCTTTATAATTTATTATCCTAATCCGTTCCAACCATCTGATGACTTCCGAGTAACGGATAGGTATGATGATCGTAGCAATACTTTTATACTTTTACGATAAAAACAAGTAACAATGAATACGACAAATGTTTGTTTCCTATTTAAAATAATTTTATTGTTGTCGTTGATTCCGTATTTATAAGAACGGGAAATAAAAACAGAACACTGAGCAAGCATAAAATATTTCTTAAAAATTAAAATAAGCTATTTATTGTTTTTAATTAATTTCGTATTTTTTTGTTAACAAAATTTTAAGCAATATTATTCATTATAAGTAATAATATTTGTATATATACTTTCATACAAAGTATTCGGTATTCCCCGCTAATGAAGTCAACAAGTTACTTATGAAAGAAAATATAAATGAAATGTATTTATATTTTAACGTCACTAACGTTGCACCAACGTTGCTTCAACAAAAGAAAGAGTTTTCATTAATCACATATACATATTTTCATCATTTATCATCATCATAGGCGTCTTTTGTACATACGTTCAGGCGGGTCGTATTTTATGAAATAAAAAGTTTAAGATAGGACAAATAAAAATTATGTTTGTCGTCTACAAAAAACTTGGTAAGAATACCTGGATGGATTTTAGAATTAAAAACCGTACCATAAATTTATTAGTTATTACCAAACAGAAATAATTTGTATTTCAAAAGTTCAGAGGTAGCCATTTAAAACACATATGTTTCTTATAACACTCCCTCGATGGCTTAATGGCTTACTGATACCACTTCAGATGCCGAGGTACTGGGTTTAAGGTAACAAAACTAAGAAACAAAAATGCATTAGAAAGTTATTGGGCGTTTTCGGCGAGAAATTCTCTGTAGCAGCCCGGAGCTTGGGAGTTAGCGTAATAATCATTATATTTCTCTTAAAATGTAAAATTTAATAAACATTTAACTTAGCACTAGGCGACGTGGCTTCGGAAAAATTAAATAATAATAGAGCAATTTTCAGTTCCATTGGTCTTATTCCAAAAAGTAAAAGCAATTTTAGTCAATCTAGTTAATTATGTAAACAACAAATGAATTTAAATGGAATTTAGAACATAGTCACATGGCGCAACACTTCTTTAACGTCAGCTCGCTTAATATCGAAATATTTAAAATCTTCATAACTACGCCCTGACGCAGTGAAGTTTCTATTTTCTAAATATATGCGTTTAAAAACAAGTTTTGATTGACGGCGCGTCTCATCGAACGCCTCAGGTGCTTCATCATTTTGACGGATGACTTGACTGGCAGCGCTATTTACCCATTATTTATTCCCATTCGAATAAGAGTATTCTTATAAATATATTTTTTTCAACCCTTCTTCTCAAAAGGAAATAAGGCTTTAGCCTCAACGGTGGCACTTTTATAGACGGCTACATCCTATACTTTTACAGAAACTGAGGAACAAATAAATAATGCGAAATACTATTTCTGTACAAGATTACATTATAGACGAAAAAAAATTTGTGGAGATAGTATTCGTTGATTTTGATGCAGAACTATTAATATATATTCCGAAGTAGCTTGTTTTTGAATCTTTATAAACTGATGATTCAAAAAGTTCTTTTGTAATATATATAAGTATAATATTTTGATGTTGAATCAAGTTTACGGAGTTTAAATATGGATGGTAAATTTGTTTTTGTGCTTAAACTAATCTATAAAAATAAGCTTAGAGTAATATAAAATTCGTTCCGAAGAATAATTTATAAAGATCAGTTTATTTTCAAAGTCTAAATATCCCTCGGTAATACATACGGGGAACATAGTGCATCAGCATGCTTCAGCGAGAATTCTGACAGATTTCGAAGTGGAGTGAGGTTTGAGTAAAGCTCTAAATCCGTCTGCTTAACAAGGGTCTTTGGCAAGAAACCTTAATTACAGTAATCCTGTCTACATAACGATTCCTATCAATGTTCATCGCAAAAACGCAAATTAACTCAATAGACTTCGTTTGTAGTTAACTACCATCATTCGACATCGTCTATTGGCCAGTAACTTATATGTTAAAAATAATTTTTCTTTTTGTTGAAAGGCCTCTTCTTTTAAGAAGGTTTTGAGAGATTATTTCACCACGTCGCTCTAATGCGGGCTGGTGGATTTTTAATGTATCTCGTCGTACTCGTATCATTTATCATCCACCTAACAAATGTCACTTTGCAGAATTTTGTTATTATTCATAAATTATATTCGTTACTTTCAATATTTATATTGTATTCGTTATTTGTGGAAACTTACATGATATTTATGTTATTTATATAATATAATCCTATACATTAAATGTTTCGTTATTTCCTAAATAAATAAATATATTATGAGAGTATTGGAAAAACAACACAATTTCGTCGATCACGAACAATTGCTTATTATATCCTTTCAAAAATAACAGTAAATATTTAGATATAAGACGATCAAACAAAGACAAATTGAATAAAGAAACGAAATGACAGATGTCTTATATTTGTATTATACGTTAGTTCGAAACTCCTTTGTTACTATTCTTCTTATTAAAAAAATATATTATCTTCCTTCCTTGTGACCGCTGGTCCAAGTAAATGATAATCGAACTTCAGTAACAAAGTCCAATGTTAACTTTACGTTTCGCCTAATATCAAAATATGATCTGCTTTACTTATAAACGCTGTTTAGCGAGTAGTTAGTTACACAATTATGTGTTTTCTTCTTTCTAATATCAAATTGTTTACTTGTGGTAGGGCTTTGTGCAAGCTCGTCTGGGTAGGTACCACCCACTCATCAGATATTCTACCGCAAAACAGCAGTACTTGGTATTGCTGTGTTCCGGTTTGAAGGGTGAGTGAGCCAGTGTAATTACAGGCACAAGGGACATAAAATCTTAGGTTCCAAGGTTGGTGGCGCATATGCGATGTAAGCGATGGCTAACATTTCGTACAGTGCCAATGTCTAAGGGCGTTTGGTGACCACTTACTATCAGGTGGCCCAAATGCTCGTCCTGCTTCCTATTCTATAAAAAAAAATCAATAATGACACAAAGAGCAGAATTAGTCTTTAATAAACAGTTTAAAAAAACCTTTTAATAATCTCTCAAATGGTTTTTTTATATTCTTTATTCAACATTATTTACTTATTCTTAATAGGAGTAAAAGCTAATAATTGAGATTTAAAGAATAAAAATGTTGAATGAGTAAAGTTGAAGTCTTGTATAACATTGTTTTTTAGAAGAATGCCACTTATCGTTAAGACAGATTATTTTTAGAAGAACCTTAATTTGCTACGAGAACAATATATTTAAGCTGTCGAAGTTGTAATGCGTGAATTGAATAATATATCGCAGAATTTTGCAAATTTTAATGCCACATAAAATTGTACTCTCAAATTTGCTGTATTAAGCAATTTTAAACACACATTTAAGCATAAACAAATTTAAATATTTCGTATAAATTAAAGACGGCATTTGCATGCGAATTACAGTGTGATAATTATTAGCACGTGCTGTTCCAATGCGCTTCGTGCGATGCATACCAATGCCTTTTAATATTTGAGTACCGGCTTTTGTTTTCGGATTATTGGCTTCCTTATGTATAAAAATTAAGTTAACCGTGTGTTAAATTCATCGGGATCAGAAATTGATCTTTGAAATTGACCTACACGAATTCGAAATTCGAAATATTTTATCGATAAAATGTAAAAATTAAGAAACGAAAATCTCGCTGATTGTTTCCATAAATTAGTAAAAGATTTTTGACCGATTAAATCAATGAGCATTCAAGTTAATGTATATATATTGTTTTTTTTTTTCAATTATTTTGCGTTCTGTTGCAACAACTTAAGTCTTAAGTTATTAAGTATTTATATATATTAAGTTATTAAGCAAGACCACTTCTACTAACATGATATATGAGGCTTATATACTTCTTCTTAAGAAGATCAGAAACCTTTCTAAATATTTGTTTTGGTTAATTTATAGCTGTTTCTTACTTACACATTTGTGATAAACGTAAAAAGACTAACAAGGTGGTAAAAAGTTTGTTCCAAAACTTGTTTGAAGTGTGCGGTTTGACGGGATTTTAACAAAATTATATTTCATTTGGTCCTGAAAAATAAATTATGATCGCAACGTTTCGCGACTGGATAAGAAACGGAGGAAGTTCTTAATCGTACTGTTCTTAATTTTGTTAAGATCGAATAATTTCCATATGACGCCAGACTGCAGACAAGGGTTTTTTCAACGGCAATATTTTGTACTGTGTCAATTAATTAATATTCAATTAATGAAAATTAAAATGTGTAAAGAAGTAGTATGCGTAATAATAGTGGAACCTTTAAATCAAACATTTACAAGGTCAAAAGGTGATATTTAGTTAGTCGGGTTTAATGCCCACCGCAGGGCAACAGGGCAGGGTAAGTGTTGCGTAAATAATAAATAGATATTTGCAATGAATTTACTATTTCGAACTGATTTAAAAGGCGGAGGTTCTATGTTAGTCTGTGACTATTTTCGTACACATATTTGGTAAAATTGAACTGATTAAATGACGCACAAGGTTAAGGTTGTTAATTGAGAACTTTGAATCTCATTTAGTTTGTTATAATACGTGTCATTGAAATGTTTTTTATTTTTATTTAATTATCGTAGTGTCTATCTAATAAATTTTATAATTTTTAAAAATATCAATGTAACATACTTAAGTAATAATCTTTGCGTATATAATAATGAAATGGAGCGAACTGTTAATTTTCATACAATACAATTAATATTGTGTAAGGGAAAGTTTGGTTGCCTACATCTCGTCGTTCGTTGGGCGCTTTTCATTGCAGAACAATGGATAGTTTCTTAGAAGAACAATAATACGGAAAACACCGCAAGTCCTAAATCAATTCTGTCACGCGAACGAATGCGGTAAACTTTTGTAATACATGCGAAACTTGTGTGAGTTGATTACTCACACAAATGGCTGAAATTAAAATATTATATTATTGTCATTCCAATTCTAGCTGATGACAATTGTAATGCTGATCTTGGACACTCGAGAAAGGGGTCACTCGCGTAATGTGGGGATAAGTGAGACGATGACAGGTATATGCACTTGCACTTCTTTTCATACTTTCTTTCTTTTCTTCTTCTTCAAGTAGTTTTTTACTTGGACTATCTACTATAAAGCATTTATTATCTTTATAAAATAATAATTATTTACAAATAAAAATTAAAAATAGCTACTGTATAAATCGTGACCGCGCGGAATGGTGGCAAGAATGCCAGCGGCATTTCCCTAATGATTGATCCACTTCCGTATGAATTCCGATTATATATGGTATTTAGTGTGATTACATAAAGCTCGGTAGCGACAGCAACGCGAGGACATTTTGCTGCTTATCGAAAGCGGACGATAAACCCGCCCACCTTACGCCTCTAATTAAAAACACATGTACGTTATCACCAGCTCCAAAACTTCACTAACATGGCCGATTATTGTATTCACTGACCGTAAACGGTCAATCGGGCAAGTATCATAACTTCGATACATTCACATTATATGATTCAGAGAGTACTCGTTATTTTTATTATGGAGAACTGGGGACGGCATCGGCAACATTAGTCGAACTAATTAATTAATCAGAAAGAGTATAATTGATGAGTTGAATTTGATAACATCAGCTTATGCTTCGTTTCGCGGTAATAATAATGAGATGTGACGCAAAATATACTTCACCTTTTGCTCCACGTATTCCGTCTCATAGTCCGATGGTACGACCGTGTTTTCCGTAACACGAGAATGTATCACTTCCAATTTCATAATCGTGCTAATGAGACTTTTTGACAGAAAAACTCAAAAACATTTATTGGCACGGTCCGATTTTTAAACCCTAGCTCCTCGGGATCTACAGCTATATAGGCAAGCCACTAGACCGAAGGCAATAACAAACACGAACAGTCAATTACTTTCAATCATAAACATGATCCAGGTTTATATTACGAGGAAAATACAGAAATAAATGACATCTTATGAGTGAGACGACGCCAATCGTTAAGTGGTGATATAAAGAAACTTATTATTAATTCTATTGATCGTATCGTGAGATACTATAACATTAAATGTTTGCTTAGTATGTGAAAATGGTCTGCAGGACTAATTTCATATTTGTATTCATTAGTTGAGCTTATTACTACTTTTCTTCGTGCAGCTATACTCGCGTTAAACGTAACTGTTCCAACCCTTTGGGCCGTATATAGTTTATAATCTCAATAAATAGTCTATGTAATCCGAAAATATGTTTATAAATATCACTTGAGCTTCATATAAGTTCTAGTATAAAATATTATTTTGTGTCCCCGACGTTTATTAAAGAGATTGGAATCTTACACCTACTTTATTGGAATTCATAAAATGTAGATCTCTGTTGCGCATTGGAGAATTGGCCCTAATTTAATCGAAAAAATTGTTAATCGGATAAACGAAATGAGCATGAATGAAGAACAAATACTAATAATGTTTTTTTTATATGTATTTTAAAGCATTATTTAATGACACATTTTAACTTAGGAGCCGATATGGTGCACGAACCACGTGGATTCAACTAAAATTCGAGAGCGCACAAATCAAGTTATATTGACGTAATTTGAGTTTATAATAAAACTCGTGCTCGGTGAAGGATAACATCGTAACAACTGCTTGGGTCTGATGAAATTCTGCTACACGTGTATCAATTAACTTTTTCTTACGGGAGAGGCTTTTTTACACTTTATTTCATTGCAACAAAATATTATAGCAATGTCTGGTTTTACAATTTCTATCAAAACATTTACAATCAACAGTGTATACTTAACAAACATAACACAGTCGTCATAAACTAATGCCATAGTATTGCATTAACGATATTAACGTTCCATAAGTGTTGTTAGTAAGCCCGCATCTATCATTTATTTTTATTATCGCTTCTAACTGTATGCACATAGGGCTTATAATCGCCTGCAACGACAGGACTATCGCTGCATATGACAACAGGGATATTTGTTCGCGAGAGCCACAATTACTGCGGGACAATAACGTTCTAATTGTGTTTCCTATACAATATTCGCCTTCATTTGCTCCTCTTGATGCCGCAGGGCGTCGTATTTCGCTAATAATGTAATCTAGCCTTTGATAATAGCGTTTTCTTGGCAACGATTTGATTTTTATATCGAAAAACGGTTAAAATACGGTTTGTCTCAATATAAATTATGTTTAGAATATTATATACTGATGGGATGTTATTTTTAATGAATTATTTTTGTTTATTTTTTTAATCACATATTTATTTCTTTGTGATAGATTTTCTGGGAACTATTCAATCATAATATTTAATCATCAGCTTTTCTACCACCAATAAGCAATAATTTGTACTGTTTTGTTTGAAAGTTGAACGAGATAGTTTAAATACTCAGAAAAAAAAATGTTCCCATTGTTGGCAATGTATTGACGTTGTGAGGAATACCTAATATTTCTTATAGTGTTACCATCACGTGGCCAATTTGCCCGTTACTTCATATCAATTTATAAAAATATAAATATATTACGTGGGTAAGAAACTAAATTTAATTAAAATATAGTAAATATATATGTATGTGGATAACTCTTAATAACTAAATATCATGATGCTATTGAAATGGAACTTTTTACAAACGACTTAGTTTTATTTTGTAATACTAATTCTTATTTTACGAAGCGGCTTCACCCGGAGAAATATTTAATTTTAAATAGATTACTACCTTTTTAACGTGACATCTCTTTGTAACCCCTATTACGTCCGTAGGTCCGTATTTCTTTTCCTTTGTGTACTTTAAATAATGACACTTTACGGGTCGATTGGCGCCCACGGTCAAAGCCCGTGTTTAATTTTGCGAAATTATTATTTATTGCGCTTCTTTCTTACGAAACAAAGGTCTTCAAATTTCAAAGCTTTTTGTATTCTGGTGAGAGATATCCGAGATAGACCAGAGATAAGAACTGGAGAATATTAACCGAAGATTGACAAGCGTTAAGACATTTACTTCACTTTTTTACTTCTATAAAGCAGAACGTTGAAAGTCAGACAGTCAGGACATTTTATACACAGATTATGAAGCGAATAAATAAAAACACAGCATTTCTTCGAGTTCGAAGAGATCGTGACATAGAATGCTAAAAATAAATACATAGAGAAGTATATGACACGACAAAGCCTCGACTCTCAATCCCCTCGATACTTCCCGAGTTGACGTTTGATATTTCTCGTCAGTATTTCCTTTGGAAAACGTATGCGATGTATTCATACTAAGCGTCATAAAAATGCAGCTTGTATTATAAATTGAATGAAGTCGATTTCAAATGTTAGTTCCGATACAAGTCTAAAAGAAAATTGAAATTTTAAATGACGAATGAAATATTTTGTTATTATCGTTTGTTATAATTTATATAAATAATATAATATTCGTTATTTTATAAAATAAATGAAATTAAAAGCTACCAAAGGCTTGGAATGAAGATTCTACCGAGAAAAACCATCAAGAAACTCAATATTAATCTAATTACAGATCAATTACAACTAAGGAACGATATTGTGTGACCACTTGCCACGTGACTTCGTGAAAAAAAAAACTAAATATTTTTGTGTATTTGAAATTGATTGCTTAGCAATATAATATGACAGAATATATGAAATATTGACGTAGTGATAGTTTACATTCTCCGTTTACGAAAAACTCCACTAAAACAAAAAATGTAAAGCCTTGAAAGCTTGAAAAATAGCTTTATGTAAATATGATCAAGATCACGGATAGAATTCGTAAGCACAGAATGTGTTTACCATGTAAAATCATTAGTGTGTACCAAGCTTTAATAAATTAATATCTCAAAGGAGCCATTCTGGTTAACCAGACTGACTATTAGCGTCACTTATTGAATTACATAATCAGCGTAATGGTAATTATACTAAGCACTCATGTGAGTGATCCAACTATATGTATTTATACACATACATATATACAATTACAGATAACTATGAAGTATTTATAATAAACACTTGTGAGTATTTGTTTATTTATATAATGTATATTTTTTATTTGTTATTTTATTATTTACCCTATTTCCATTTCTGTATGTATCCCTGACTTACTAATGTACTTCCAAAATTTCATGATGATCGGCAGTAGTATCAGTAGTCAAGACGTAAGTTATATGATTTAGATTATATACTCGTATGATGAGAAAAGCTTGGAGTTGGTATTCGTTGATTTTGAAACAAGATTTTTATGAGCTGCGTATGATTTTTACATTATTTAGTAATAAAAAACTATTGAGTATTTCGCCGATTTTTTTTTTCAATATATTATTAAGTGCAACTGATATCAAACAGTTTCGTAGTACACATTTATAATAACAAGTAAATAGTACATTAACAGCCTGTGAATGTCCCACTGGGCTAAGGCTTCCTTCCTTTTTGAGGAGAAGGTTTGGAGCTTATATCTATACTAAAATTATAAAATAGCACTGAGCTGATTTACCTAATATCTCATCCTCTTCCACAAGCACGTGGACGAAGCCGCGGGCGAAAACTAGTAAAATATAAAGTATTATTAAAAGGAATTTCAGTTTATTTATTATTAATTTTGAGTGCATTTTTTGTTATTTTTGTAAATCAGTTTAATTATTTTTTTCTTACATTTGTGTTTTATAAAAGCGAGGAAGTATTGTAGGCTAAGAAAGTGTTTTTACCGTAATCACAATCTTTTAACATAATCACTTTACTTTTTTAAATAAGTTCCTATTTTTGGCAAGTGCTAAATGTAATATGCTGATATTGTAAGAATTAAAGTCGGTAATCTCATTGCTTTAACTTTGGGCAAAGAATCCAACAAGTTTCCATTGATGGAATAAAGTTTTATAAATCTGTACTAAAAATAAATGTTCCCCGAAGGTACCATTTTAGGTCGTGATCTATTTTACATAATACTTATATTCCATTCTAGGTTAAATGTATTTGCGATTTGTATATTTTAATTATTTTCATTATGGTATCTAACTTAGAGGTAATGCTTCAGATATTGTTTCTAGTCTGCAAAAAAGAACCATCCCAATTTAAAACCTTGGACAACAACACACTCTTCGAGATGATTTTAATATATATTATTGATATTAAATGCTTACAACAATATTGTGTCAGTTTTTTCACAATAATAATGTTTTTTTTTTATAGTACCAAATTTACGCTTGTTCAACACATCCTTCTCGGGTGAGGTATTCGTTTCTTTTATAAAACTTTGAACTTTGTTTATAAATAAATCTTATGTCCTATTTTAAAAAACATAAGAATAAGTCTTATTACACAATACAAGAATGACCCTTAAAAAGGACAATTTTGTTTTTTGTTTCTTCGTTCGATTTTCAAGCAACAGCTATTTTTACACAGTCGTGGAAGGTTTTAACATTAATATGGCTATACTGGTTGTAGAGCTTTGTGCAAGCTCGTCTGGGTGGTTACCGCCCTCATCAGATATTCTACCGCAAAACAACAGTACTTGGTATTGTTGTGTTCCGGTTTGAAGGGTGAGTGAGCCAGTATAATTGCAGGTGATGTAAGCGATGGTTAACATTTCTTACAATGCCAATGTCTATGGGTGTTGGTGACCACTTACAATCAGGTGGCCCATATGCTCGTCCGCCTGCCTATTCTATTAATATATATTTATTACTACACGTTATAGCGTTGACCGCACAAACTGTAATATATTACTTTGTTTCAGGGTATTTTTATCTATTTGCTTTTGTATTTATTATAAATTACACTTTAAACGGCACAGTTGGATAAAGATAAAGGTTGAGTAAAAAAAGCTTTTGTGCCTTCTATACAAAATAGGTTGCTGCCGAGTATTAATTCTCTCCGTAATTATTATTATTTTGCTTAAGTGTTGTTGGTCAGTCAGTCGAGGCAATTAATATTAGAGAGTGTATTAATGAACGGCGGGGATGTTACTCAATTAAAATTTCTCTTCCTTGTCTACTTGCCTTAACATTCTGTTTTATCTTTATTAAACTCTTAGCTCGTTTACACATCTTTCGCAAAATCGTTTTCCACCTATCTCATTCGCACACATCATTCCTCTTCTTTCACTCATGCAATCATTCTGTTTCACTGTCAGAACATAGTAACACCATTTTTTTTACGCAGTGGAAAGCTTCAGAAAGCTACCCAGCTCTCATTTGGGGGGGGGGGTGGAACTGGGTTATGTGGGATTCTTACCCACTAAAACCATAGTAATACCATAATGTAACTTGCTTTGCTTAGGAATTAATCAGCATAAGTTAATTTTCATTTATGTATTTGTATTAAAGTATGTCTTTAGTATAAAAATTATGATCGTAATACCTTATTTACTAAATAGCACGAAGCACTTATTGTAAATGGGTATCAATAAATCAGTATTTATCGGTTCCGTTGGATGCACTCCATGCGATATTTACTTTAAAATGTGTGTCGAGGCGTCGTTTCTTTGCCAAATAGTTTTGGGCTTGCATTTAAGATGATTGATCGTTATCGTGAAATGTAACAGTTCTTATTTCTTTGATATTATAGCTTAAGGTTTTATTTAAGCAGTTTCAATTAAGTTCTTTTTTTTATAGATTAGTAAGGCGGACGAGCATATGGGCCACCTGATAGTACGTGGTCACCAAACGCTCTTATACATTGGCTCTGCAAGAAATGTTACCCATCGCTTACATCGCCAATGCGCCACCAACCTTGGGAACTAAGTCGTTATGTCCCTTGTGCCTGTAATTACACTGGCTCACTCACCCTTCAAACCGGAACACAACAATATCAAGTACTGCTATTTTGCGGTAGAATATCTGATGAGTGGGTGGTACCTACCCAGACGAGCTTGCACAAGCTCTACCACCAGTAAAGTGATTTGTTACAATACAGTACAGTACATTGCAAAATATAAAATTAATTTTGTATAAATTATATTTTTATTTATGATATACAAACATTCATTCAAACAATTAGTGATAGTCTATGAATTATAAAAAAAATAAGTAAATGAAAACTCAACGGTGCTTAACGCGTTCTAGTGTATACGCCATCTTTAATTATTTAAATAAAAATAATTGATAAAAATCGGGGATAATTAAATGACCATAAAGTCTAATAATGAACGGAACGAGTAAAGAATAAAGCATACGAACTTAAAATAGGGCGTATTGTAGTTCCATAGACAGGCAGTATAGTTTTTATTGTTTCACGAAAATGAGAGCAGCGCTTTTACAGCGCATTTATAGCGCTATGAACACTTAATTGTCAAACAAAAGCGATCGAAATGTAATGGAGTTACTTAATTAAGGCTTTAAACACACCTGCGTGAAGCAGTACCGTACGGGCGAACAGCGCGGCAGATCATTTGTAAGGCTGTCTAAGCGATCCAGTGAGAAAAGTACATTATAAAAGCTCTGAAGTCTCTTCGCGTACAGGTGTGGCGCAAATCCTCACAAATGATTCTATTACTGCTTCGGTCAGACAAGTGTAATCGATATATAATGCGTGTTTCATAAACATTTTCAATGGAAATGTTCAACAAACAAAATAATACGAACATTTTATATATCTACGTCGAGCATATATATATTTTCAATTTAAAACATTTTTACTTTACAATAATTAAGTAAAAACAAATATTAAAAAATATTGTTACATCTATAAAAAATGATATTATAATGGTGTCTTGTATGTCTAGTCCTTCGTTACTTTAGTTTTAAGATCCCGATTCCAGATCCAGGGTTCAAATCCCAAGTCGGAATTGACCACATTAGCCGTTCTATAAAAACATTGTAATTTATTTCAAATATCAGCATGTTCACATAAATAATCGTTAAGCTAATTTATACAGTTGGCTACATTTTGGGCAGAGTAAAACTACAATATTATTTTATATTAATTTTAATGACTCTTTTAAAATATTTGTGCTTTATTTTCCAATGTGTTCATTGATGCCAGATTGATGTGAAAATACATAACAATTTATATTAAAATTTAAAGTAATTACGTGAAGTTCATTTAATATGTCATTCTGCATTGGGTGATTAAATTTGGTTCCAATAAATATTATTACATCAATGTCATATCGTAAGCCAACTGGAAAAAATAATGTGATATCTATACTTGACTTGGTGGTTGGTGTTGTTTGTAGATTTGCCTTTCAGGCCGAAGGTTGTGGGTACGATTCCCAGTACAGACATTTGTGTGCATGATCATGTATGTTTGTCTTGAGTCTGGGTGTAATTATTTATATAAGTATGTATTTACAAAAAAGCAAAAATAGTATATGTAGTATATCAGTTTTTATAGTACAAGCTCTGCTTAGTTTGGGATCAGATGGCCGTGTGTGAATAATGTTCCAGGATATTATTATTATTATTTATAAATGAAAGGATATAATTTTTTGGAATGCCTAATTGGAAAAACGACTCCTTCAACCTCAAATTTTAGTATATAATGTCCTTACTAATGTTATAAATGAGAAAGTAAGATTGTTTCTTAATTGCGCTTTTACCTTTTAAATACTCAACTGATCATCATGAAATTTTGCATACACGTTGTCGGGGTTATAAAAGGATATAGGATACCTAACATCTGCTCTCCCCACACGTGGGCGAAGCCGCGCGCTCAAACTCGTTGTTATATAAGTAGATGCGCTTCGCAGTGTTACCCGCTTTTAATTTAGCTATTGATGGGACTAATTAATTTTATATTCTTGTAATAAATAGAAGAACAATACAAACTATATCAGTTTTGACATTACCTACCTTAATATTCATCGTTAAATCTTTATTAATTCAAATAGACTAATAGAATTTAGAATAGAAAGTTTTAATTGTCATATATTAAATTACAAATGTTTTAATCACGAAAATAACAACAAGAGATGATTATGAAAATTTATGATTAAATATACACAATATAAGATTATGCGTATGTATGGAAATCAAATTTTCAGAATTGTTGAATTATCTTTATAACAACAAACCTAGTATTCGGCTGCTTTTAATGCGTTAATTACTTTAATTGGATAAAATGTTACAATTTCTGGGCAGGAATGGAAGGAAGGCCTGCTTTTAGGAGTATGGGGCCTAGTCCTGTGTAAGAACACTTCGCTCTTCTATTAAAATAATTTATATTATAAATGAACGTAAACAAAGTAACTAAAGTAAATGAAAAATAAAAGAAACAAAAAATGGAAACATTTTATTTACGGATTGATGCGTGTTTGTTTGTGTTTATATTGTGTACGCAAATGTGTGCTTATGTGTGTGTTGTTTTATGTATTTTATAACAAGTTGCGACTCGATAAAGATTCCTCATAATGTTGTCGTTATATATATATAACAACGTCTATGAATTCAAATACACCACTTCAAAGCTCTAAGACACGCTTCTATTATTTCGCACTCAGCTGCAGCGACTCGACTGAGAACAACACTTGTCTGTCGTGTGCCATTTTAGTACAACACGACACGTGCCGGTTGAAAATAGATAAATAGTGAGCAGTTTCACAATTACGAAATGTTCGCTTCATTTTTTAGTTTAAATATGTTAAATATATAATCATCACGTCGTTATACAATTGTTTTTATTTAAAAAATGAAAGTTAATAGAACTTTTTTTACATAGAATCTTGAAAACGATCAAAGGAGTAAATACTGTTTTTATTGTAAGACTAACGGTAATAATTTTACGCCTTTTAACATTTGACGTACTATTAAGGTGCTTAAACCGAGTCGTTTGACTTGGTCTATATGAGCTGTTTATAAGAAACTCGTAACAGTTTCACAATACAATTACTTTTCTCATACTATTAAATAAAATAGGCTATTTTAAACAAAGTACTCGAAACGAAGAAGAACCGAAATACCCCAAATTTATTTGACAGAGAAATGTTATTTATGCATTTATTTAAAACATCCAAACGAGTCTTAATAATATGAGCTCCTGACATTTAATAACAAAAACAAAATATGATACATTTTCATTTTACCAACGAACTTTGGCAAAATTATGAATCATATTTACATACAAACCACTTTTACATACAAACCGCTGGTTCTATAAACAATTCATTTGATAAATAATTACGAGGCAAATATTAATTTCATACAAAATTGTTTCAGAAACTATTCAGAGTGACAAACATCTCGATTCGCAAATATTATACTTTGCAAATGTGTTGCATGTTATATTTATTTAATTTGTAACCTAATTTAACCAAGATAATTATTATATGAATGCAAAACATCAGGTGCTTAAATTTTTTTAATGAAATTCAGCCTCACGTATATTCATCAATCCGCGTGGTGGGATATGACTGTGTACAAGGTACTTTTGACCAACAGTTGAATAATAACGGGCTGATACTGTACATTCATTTACTGAACATGATACACTTTTTAAGAACTTGAAATATTAAAAATTTAAAAGTAAGTCTGTCTGCCTGTCTGTTACCCTTTCACGGCTAAACCAGTGAACCGATTTTAAGGAAATTTGGTATGAACCAAGCTTCAACCCTAAGGAAGGGCGTACAGTATTTTTTATCACCCGACACACGCCCCCCCCCCCCCCCCCCGTAATACACGGGCGAAGACTACTCAAAAACTCGTAAATACAATTTTGAAACTTCACACGGTTTCAAAGGTCGGAATTTTTTTCCGTAAAATTTGACATTTACACTAATGGGGAATGTTTGTTCGTAACTTCGTTTAACTTTATGAAGAAAACAAATGCATACCAAGGAGGTTGATGAATAATAATGCTTCCTTGTATGGATAATGTTTGCGTTTCCTTTTCAAACATACTCTAAAAACAAAGCGAAAGTATTAGTGATTTTTGTTAATATTATCAGTGACGAGGTATTAACTACATAAATAACAAATCTGTAAAGTAACATCTTGTAAATGTCATGTTATGGGCTCTCTTGTTTGAGGTGGAGATTTGTAGTTTATTTTTTATATTCCATTGCGGGTTTGTACACATACGTGCAGTTTGCCTTTCGAAGTGCTTCACCGCCTAGCACGAAATTAACAAAACTTAAGAACAATGTTACAGTTTAGTAGTTCATGGATTTCACTCCACAATCTTCTGTTCACATTTGTGTTCCAACTGCCAGCAAAAAAAACAAACATTATATAATCATTGTAATATTATAAAAGGTATGGTTTCATATTATGGATAGTTTATAGTTTCAGAGCGGATCGGAGAGCTAAACTAAAACTGGAACGGACATAGATGCGTTCTAGTTTGAAGCCTGTGCTATATACAAGCAGCATGTTATAATGTAGACTTAGTTGTAGAGAAAATTATTGATCCCGGTCTTTGTACGGCGAAGTCTGGCGAAACTGAAATCCGTAAAAACTTTGTACCAAACATTTGTAGATCTCCAACAAAAAACACCGTATTATTATATTTCTATTATTGATATAATAATATCGTTATTTTAGGTATTTATTTATTTGTTACATCGTTTTTTCTTATTGTTACTTCTATACATAAAATATAATAAAAAAATGTATTCTTTGTATGTTTGTTTGTAATGGATAAACTCAAAATCTACCTAACCGATTTTTAAATTTCATTCACCTGTAGGAAGCTACATTATCAGCAAGTATGGTATACATTTTTTCCTATAAAAATCATTATTGGCGTAAAAAGATAATTGTTTAACGTTATCACGTCCATCTCATCGTGTTATATGATTTTAAGTCTACATAAAACTTTTATATCGTAATACAGAATAAAAATGATTTAATTTACACAAATCCGTATCCATAATAGCCTGTGAATGTCCCACTGCTGGGCTAAAGGCCTCCTTTACCCTTTTGAGGAGAAGGTTTGGAGCTTATGCCACCACGCTGCTCCAATGCGGTTGGTGGAATACACATGTGGCAGAATTTCAGTGAAATTAGACACAGCAGGTTTCCACTCGATGTTTTACTTAACCGTAAAGCACGAGATAAATTATAATCACAAATTAAGCACATGAAAATTCAGTGGTGCTTGCCCGCGAACCGACGATCATCGGTTAAGATTCACGCGTTCTTACCACTGGGCCATCTCGGCTTTTTTTTACACAAAACCTTTAATGAATTTTACAGCGGCATAACTCTGTTCTATAATATGTAGTGATTTGAAAGTATTGTTGGAACCTTCGGTGTATACATGTGAAGTTGACGTCACATCTAGTTTTACGTGGAGAAGATTTAATTGTGTCCACTTTATTGTTATTCAGGCTGCAGAACGTAGGTTTCTAAATATATATTAAAGGTGTTAGGTATAAATAAGCCTAGCCTAGCCTACCTCGGGTATAATACTAAAGTATTTTGGACATTCGACGCTTGCTATGAAAGTATTTCCAATATTGATTTAACATTATATCTCAAAGTCCCATCACCGCGTATAATGCAAAATAATAAAGAAACGTTAGCTGACAATGGTCGACGCATAAAGATGAAAATAGTCAAGGCTTTATTAGTCTGATGGACCATCAAGAAATACGGCAAAAAGCTATTTTCATTCGGCCATCAGTAATCCATCCTCATACAATGGTGCGGGTGGACAATATGACAAATGAGGAGGTGGCTCCGCACTGACCGTGAGGACTTGTGGGTCATTAGCGTCGCTCCGGCACGCAGCGGGTTTCTTTACGAACTCATCCACTAGAGTATGTTTTGATGGAAAATATTAAGGAAATTACACCGTAATATATTCAATTATTCATTCGCGGCAAATTTATTTTAATATATTTTTTAACTCTCGATATTTATATTGTGTTTTACCTAGGGCCAACTTTATCGAATATCATAGCAATTGCTTTTGTGATTCAGTCGTGATGATGTAACAAATAAACAGACAACATAGTCAACAACTGGATCAAAAAATCATTATAAAAATATTGTGCATTTATGTCGGCTCATAAGCTCTGGCTAGTCCAAGGTCAGAACCAGGAATATATGCAGTTGCTTTTTTCATCAAACAAATTTATATATCCTGTTTTAATATCAACGCATACTAACTTCGAGCTCTTTTATCATCTGTACCGGATTGTATTGAATAATTGAGCGCTATAATCATTACACGATAAAACATATGAATGTTGCAATCCAACTCGAATAACATTATTATTATATTACATAACGGAAACGATAACACACTAATCCGCTGAATTAATAATAATTGCAAACATAGAATCGTTAATTATTTTAAACGAATTTAGGAGTATAAAATGTTTATTATTGTGAAGTAAAACTCTTTGATAATTTAAATTTTGAATGCAACGTTTCTGTTTTAAAAGGAAACGGTTTTGGTGCCTCTTTATATTTTACGGATACGATTTATTTTGCGCCTATTGTGTGTTGTTACCTCGACAGGTCCTATATACCAGTCCTTAAACGCAAATAAAATAATAGAAATAAACTTTATTTTAACCTTAACCCCAACAAAAAAAAAAACAAGGAATTATTGTTAAAAATGTAACCTTTTGCAGACATTGCTTTTTCAGTGTTCCACTTGTGGCTAGGCTTTGTGCGAGTCTGCCTGTGTAGATACCACTCATAACAGATTTTACCTCCAATCAGCAATACTTTGTATTTTTGTGTTCCGGGTTTGAACTACTGAGTTAGCTAGTGTAACTTCAGTGACAAGGGAAGTAACATTATTTATTGTTTTAATTAAAAGAGACTCCATAGAGGTGCGTACAAAAATCCAAAATATGAGCTCACTAAATAGTTTTTTTAGATTTCATGGTTGGTGATGCATTAACGAGGTAAGGGATGATTATTCCAGTGCCAATGTCCACGGGCAATGGTGATCATCTAACATCAGATGACCCATTTCAAAACAAACAAAAACAGGCTTTAGTTTTTTATTTAAATACTCGTAAGATTCGTCGAAAGAAGGGCCGTGTAAACAAACAAGTTTCTTACTCACACAATAATGGTGTTATGTAAAATCGTAAAAAGATAATCCTATTAATAATATATTGACTTGAATGTCTTGAATTTTCGAACTGGTTGGATTAATAAATAGAACACATTTATTCATTAACGACTCGCTGTTTTGTGTAGTTTTTATATCAACGTCGGTTTTATCATTTATATATTAAATGCTGGTGACATTTCACATTAAAATGACACTAAAGATAGTATACACCAAAAGTACGGACAAAACCTCACTGGAGATACAGAAATAATTTTATTTGTGGTCATAATTTATCTCGTGCTTAGATGTATTTGAATATCGTGACGAAAACTGCATGAGTCCAAATAAATTCTGACATATATATGCACCAGCCCTTTAATAAGCACTAATCATTATCCTCAAGAGTGGTACATTTACAGGCTGTACTTATAAAGTAAATATTCAATAATACGAGTGAAACATTTCTCCAACAAAAGTAAACACGTCGCGAAGTAATCTCATTTATCTAGACAGTCTATTGTTTGAGATAAATATTTACAAAGTTAATCAAGACCATTTATTGAGCGATCTGTGTCATCTTACTCATCTTTATTAACGTCGCGCGACGTCGCCGGCCGTAAGACAGTGGGCTGACTCGGTCATAATACCAACGTGATATTTTGAGTCAATATTAAACCACTTTCATATTAAGTAATTTCAGTGGATCAACTGCTTATTATTTCGATATTTGAAATTTCTGAATCTATTTTCAATCAAGTTGACAAAAAAAAAGATTCAATAAAAGTTAGTAAATAATGGCAGATTGATAAACTTTGCAAATAGGCAATCGAATGTCAGAATTGTTTTCGTAATTTTTACGAGTATGAGCGCGTCTCAATTTTAGATTATATTATTGTTTTTAATGTATATAATTTTATACCGATAATTTTTTAAGTTAGAACTTATTTAGTACATTATAGAGTTATATACGACAATTTAAGCAACGCTTTTGAATTAAAATCCTAAATACTAACCCTGAGTTTTAGTCAAATTCACATTTAGTTTTTTTTTGTTTTCGGAGTTGAAGAAAAATATGATACCTATAAAATGTGAATCTGCTCTTGAGCATCACGGTGGGCGAGGCTCCTACTCAACGAGAGAGCCTGCCTTTGTCTAATAGGTTGGTATAAAGAAATAGCTTTGTTATGCTTTAATTAAATTAAACTTGTACTTAACGTTGAAGCACAAAATGAGAATACAAATGTAAAATTAAATTCTATTAGTATTGTTAGTTAATGTGGATATATACTTGGTATAATCTAAAGTTGTAGAAGTGCAGTAATAAAGCGGTATGGTTAAAACATGATACCCGTAGATCCTGTTTACAGTACGATCGAACGACTCTTTTAGTTTTCAGAATAGATTAGTTTCTTTTGTTTCACTACACAGTGCAGTCTTCTGGCAAAGTTTCGACTTCGTCGTCATCCGGAAGAAAGATATTAAATTTAATAGGTCTTCCAAAGAGATGTGCAACTTTACCAAATAACGACTTCCTTATTATTTCTTGATGTAACTAAATAAATAACCAATAACAAGTAACATAACAACATTTAAATTAAGTGTCATTTTATGTTTTGACATAGATGTGTTTCTGCGATTATGTCCTCTTTATCGTCGACTTGGCTGAAATTGTCAGTCAAGGCCACGGATCTTAAGAGTGTTTATCTAAATGCGCAGGATAATAATGCACAAGTGTGCGCGCAAATACAGACGCACTCTCTAACCCCCTAACTCTCGTAATTCGATCGGACGGTAACTAGTCACGACCGCAAAGAGTTTAGGCGCAAGCAGTCTATCAGCGATAAGGTATAAACGTGGTTTCATTCGATCGCTCAGCCAAGTTTACGAGTGCGGTCAGACCCCAGCTTTTCGTGATGTTGGAGCATTACGCTTGTGATTTTATGTTATGTTGGATGCAACTTAGCTCAGGATTAAAATGGACGTTGGCTCTTAGCCAGAGGAGTTAAACCGATAAATGCCTTACTATTTGGCAATGTTCAAGTCCAAAGCCTGTTAGAGACGACTTCAGAATGGGTTCTCATGAGATTCGGGTACTTTTGTAAACTTTTTTTAAGAAATATGTAATTTCAGTTTTCTTTATACAAAATGATGTATACTTTCAATAGCAACATGATCTTTACTATCACAGTAAAAATTAAAATCTTTTTGAAATTATATTGTGCTGGTAATATACAAATAATCCAGGATACAAGTAAGTTAGAGTAAGAGTTGACTTTATTTATCTTCTTAATATTGCCCGTTCTTACATCAAATATTCAGATCTAGTGGTTCAGCATTAAACTAATAAAATTGTTACAAAGACAAAAAAACGAATTGCTAATAAATTATTATTCTAACATTTATGAAGTAATTTTAGCGGTCTTTCAATGTTCGAGGTTTTTTCCAATAACACTCAATGGTGTAACTAGGAATCTGCTTTGGCTGATTATGAAATAGACCAAAAAAAAAAAAGGATGAATAAAATGGTAACAGGTCACAGAATTACTAGTACAGACGTATGTGTGATAACCTGCGAGTTATCCTTAAAATTGAAAATAAAAATACTGACATCAGACCGATTACGACCAGTAAGCACGGAGAGGAAGTAGCTCCAGTACAAGAAAAGCTAAAAGAAAACTTATTGTCACGACATTTTTATGTTATAAAGAAGTATTCATATCATTTTACAACTAGAGTATAAATGTGGATGACTGTAAAGGAATAGAAGACTAAAAATAATGGCTAGAAAGAGAAAAAAGCAAACTGAACTGAGCTGACTGAAATAGATATGATAAAAGCAATTAAATAATATATAATGCTGGTGGTATATAAAGGTGTGTTGAGAAATCAAAAGTAATTTACTTCGGTTAAATTAAATTAATCACCAGATTTGTAATTAATTAACGAGCATTAAGCTTCGGCAGCATCGAAAGTAAATACCGACATTTTATTGGGAGTTCTCGAGGGATCTATTCATAAAATACGTGTCCTTCAGTTGGTCTCGTGATTTCTTTTTTCGCTAAATATAATATAAACCTAAGCCTTTAAAATACTTGTATTTGAATAAATCAACTGACAAATTACGAACAGTAATGGTAATTATTTCATTATTTCTTTAAACCAATAAAGCGAAATGGAACCAATGGAGCGAACACCAAAGTCCTCAGACCAGTAGTACTTACAAGTAGTATTTGGTGTACACTCCCGTGCCTCGGAAAGCACGTAAAGCCGTTGGTCCTGCGCCTGAACTCTTTCCAGTCGTGTCGGATCGCCGTCCCTTCGGATTATGAGAGTTAGGGAATAGAGAGTGCACCTGTGTTAGCGCACACACTTGTGCACTATAATATCTCCTGCGTAGTTGGCTAATCTCTAGAGATTGGCCGCCGTGGCCGAAATCGGTTTGGAGGACATTAGTATTAAACCAATAAATAACTAGACTATCAATACTGTACCATGTTTAACGTCAAGGTGGCGAAAACTCACAATAATTAATGTATTTTTGTCCCTTTACACTGGCTTTTCATGAGGAAACATCATTAATAAAATAGGATAGATGTATGTAATAAAATACATCAAATAGTTAAAAAAAAACGATTAATGTCACAAAAATTGAACTAATTTATGCTGAATTGAAAATGATTACAAAAATATTATATATAAATATTTAATGTATAATATTTAAGACATACTTTTCATTGCAAAATCTAAAAATTAAAACTACCTTCTTTATAAATATTAAATGTAAGTTTGCGTATTTTCTATTTCATTTTATGTCGAAAGTTGCTGTCCCTTTGAAAAATCTATTATGTGGCTATTCTGTTTTATAGCGAGTTGCCCGAACTGCGAAATGAGATTCTCTTGATAAAACTTTATTAATCATAAAGTATACATCAAATAGTTTCAAAATATTATATATTCCAAAAACATCTTCAAATTACTTTTCTCCTAAGATTTCGTCAGATAAGGGTCTTTTAAAGTGGATTTACAAAATTAAATTATTTATTTTTGATATAAATATCGTTTTGAAAGGATTTTGCTTGTATTGTGATATCGCAAAGGAATATCATGGAATTTTCTTGTGTCCTATGGAGGTTTTCTCACGATGTTTCATTTCACTGTCGAGTATTTGTAAACACAAAGTACGCTTCAAAGCTTGAAAGCTACGATTTATAGATATTATACGGAATGTGGATCGAATGCTGTAAGATGCTTCTAGCACTTAAATTCTTTTGGGTTTTTAAAGTTCAATACACACACGTCAATATGTTCTATATTTTGGTGAAGTTGAGACCTTCACGAAAATACAGAATGTTCTCGTCGGGTATCAGAACTGTAAGGTAATGATTGTGATTGCCCCAATTTTTCATCTACGTCATCTTATGAACAAGGGCTTGGCCTAAAGTGCGCTGATGCTACCCAGTTCTCCACCTTTTGTGTTTCGTCTTGACCCAAGGGATCACCTCATTTTTTATATGCCACTACACCAACGAGACAGCTATTTGCAATACCGGTAACATTATCAGAGTCCATGGATAGAGGCATCCACTTGACATAAACATTTTAAAAGTATACTTATATTTCATTTATATAATATAATAGTCAAGATTTTCATTTGTTGAGGAAGCCTTGAACAAAGTACCTTGTAATTAGAACTAAATCTCAACTTGAAGTTTTAATTACATCGCAAGACGTCAATATTGAAAATTGTTGATTATTTTAAAACACTCTCATTAAATTACAGCTCTATTTGACATAAGAGATTAAGCTGATAAAACACTAATAATAAACTAATCACGATGAAATGTTGGTTTTGCAAACCCATTTCAAACGCTATTCGGCATGCATTTTTGTCTTGTTTTAATTACACCAGCTTTCAATCATCGCATTAATACCGTCGTGTGTGTTAATTACACAGGTTTACTTAGCTTTCAAATTTAAATAGAGCAATATACAGATTTGATGTTTTTCATTAGAATATATATTTTTACAGGTTTTTAAAATGTATATGTTTGGTCAAGTCTAAGTGTATATAATTAAACTTATATATTTTGAGATTCACGGTTAAAAAAATCTTAGTAGCAGCCCAAATTTTGGGAATTGGCGACGTTTACACTCGCGAGACTTGCACAAGCACGAAAAGCCGTTGGTCCTGCATCTGAAATCTTTCTTTTTCGGGCGCGTCGGGTTTGCTATTCCATCGGATAATGAGAGTGAATTTAGAGTACAATTGTGTTTGTGCCTACACTTGTGCAATGTAGTAAGTACGTTCCGCTCAATCGACTAGTCTTTCTTGAGAATGACTGATGTAGCTGAAATTGAAGAAGAACCAATAAATAAATCACATGATGTAAATTGACCATTCAGACCTGACCTTGACTGGTAAAACTTAATTATCGACGACCATTATTTACTTATTTCAACTTCTGAAGATTCAGTTTCGTAGTTAGCATACTTGTTTAACCTAATAAAAGCAACGACTGTTGGTAACGACCTCTCTAGATTTATCGCTTTCTGCGTATTTTATATGCCTTAGTAACTTTTATTTCTGTACCAAATTAGCAGAAATGTATAAAGTGTTATTTATATAACTTTTTATTAAATTATACTAGAATGTTTTTTTATATAAAAAAGTCGTGTTTAATCCATACAATTCCAAGCAAATTAAATTGAAATCAAATGTTTTAAGCTAGACCGTATCGTCATCAGCATCAGTCTGAGAAAATTTTCTGTATAAAAGTTACATTTGTATTATTATTACATACAAGTACATACCTATGGTATCCATATCCATATAAAAAGGTAAGTAAAATTACTGTAAGACGATGAAATTGATGCATGATGAGTTAGCCTATAAGTTCGATGTATAGTGTTAGTAAATGTGTACCTATGTTTGTATACTGATCCGATTTGGATGGGGTTTCTGTTATCAAATGGTTATTTTTTCAAAGAAGGTTATAGTATATATTCAATTAGTATCTGATCGGAGGCGGTACTTTTATATTAAAAAAAAAAACAATATATTTTGTTAATACTGTCAGCTCTACTGGCCTAGTCAGTATCAACGGACATAAGGACATTAGACTTTGAATAAGGTATACAAAATTATATCGCACTTAAGTGCTTAACACATATAAAGAACAATATTAAAGCGCGATTCAAAAATGGATAATTTAAGTATAGCGACACCTATTGTTGTAAAATGCAAAACATTGCTACCTTATATAATTGTAATTATGAATGTATAATAATAATAAATAAATAAATAATAATAATATCACGGCCATCTGATCCCAAATTAAGCAGAGCTTGTACTATGGAAAGCAGACAACTGATATACTACATATACTACTTTTCTTCTGTAAATACATACTTATATAGATAATTATACCCAGACTCAGGACAAACAGACATGTTCATGCATACGAATGTCTGTCCTGGGTGGGAATCGAAACAACCTTCGGCATGAAAGGCAAATATCTACCAACCACGCCAACCGGCTCGTCAAATCTTGGTAGCACGGTGTAATAAACTTCTAGCAAGTTTATAACATACTTTATGAGTAAGACGATGTATTTAAACGTTTTCAACAAACATTTACATTAGATGATAATATCAAAGAAAAATCTGTTTTACTTTTTGTTCCGAGTAGTTTATTTACCAAACCCGTAACAAATGCCATGACGTAACAAAGTGAATATTTTCACGTTTGCGCGAAAATTTCTGGGTATAAAAGTAAGGAAGAAGAAATAATAGTCTGTAAATGTCTTACTGCTAGGTTCGGGTCTCCTCTCTTGAGAATAAGGTTTAAATAATATTTTGAAGACTTTGTTAATCTAGAAAACGTCCTGTCGTATGTTTATGAAAACCCTTTTCATAAAGTGAAGCCGTTTGCCCAGCTGTGGTTTGTATACAGGCTATTACTTTGCAATTTCTTACATCCAAAGGGCCACATCATGGTTCAATTTTTCTTTCATCTAAGTATTAACTTGAAAGACTTGGTAGAAACATTTATTGTAAGATCCAAATATTTTTCTAACGCTAGTATATTGTTTTAAATCGCATAAATTTTTTTAACATGAGTAATTCCCAGAACGTAAACCACAGAATAATCTTGTAAATTTAGCCGCAATACAAAAATGGGTCAAGCTGAAAGTTTTCTCTTAACGGCTTTATCGTAGGATACAAACGGCATTTACTGGAAATACGCCTAAAGATGTATGCTCGTCAAGGTACTAAACATACGAAATTCAACATTCAATGTTGTTATCAAAGAGAAATATGCTCCTTTGATTTTACGTTTGCGTCGATTTGTTTCACCTGCATATTTACGAGGTGATCTGGTCGGTCGTAAAACACTAAAAATATTTGTGATAAAACTCACACCCCGCGTATTTATAGGTGCAGAGATAAGAGAAAAATAACGGCGGAAATTTTTGTTTTCGGTCGGTTATCAAAGTTGCCATTCGCCAAAAAATGTACCAGTTTTTGTGTTTAAAAAATGTATAGAAAACCACCGGATTTACGTTGTACGGATACAATTTTTTAATTAATCTTTGTGACTGTTTTTTTTTATTTTGTTATCTCTAATTTGACCTTCCTACAGGATTTATTAAAATCCAAAGTTGCGTGGTGCATTTTTCTGTGTAAATATTTCAGTTCCCATTCATGTCAAAAACTACGGATATCGAGGTACACAATTTCTTGGGTTTTTCTGTCGAGAAATCCCCAGTAGCTCAAAGATTGTAGTATTATATTCCAGTACCTCGGACAACACGTAAAGTCATTGGTCTGGCACGTGATCTCTAGCCGGTCGTGTTGGTTTGCTGTCCCATCGGATTATGACGGCAAGGTATTGGTAGACCCTGTGTTTGCATACACACTTTTATACTATAATTTATTAGACGCTCTATCTCATCTAACTTTCTAGATGAGATTATGCCATGAACGGATAGTAAAATTATTTACTACATATTTGTTTGGCCGTGGTAGTCAGTTACCACCAAGTGGCCCATTAGTCCGATCACATACCTATTATATGTAATGAAAATAAAATTGTCCCACACGTAAAATTTGGTTCCTACTCCGTAAAACGAAAAAACGACGCAAATGATATAATGCCGTTTGCAATTGAAACATAAAATAGCCTTGGTTACTGATGCACAAACTTTTCTAATTCATATTATACTCTATCTTATTGTCACTAATAATGTAGGGAGAGCTGACTAATTTTTCGCCCAATGAATCAGATTTACGATTCAACGGAGATATGCGATCGCATACTTGCCACTATTCCACGCGGTCGTTATTTATACAGCTGCTATTTTTAATGTTGATTGGTATTCATTTATTAAAGTACTCAACGTAAATAACTATTCTTATGTAAATAAAACCAATATAATTATATCCTTAGAGTTCAGTAGTTAATTTTATTAGACAGCAGATGGCGTCTATAGCAGCATTACACGGATAAGCATTGTTTAAAAACAATCGATCAATTCGACGTTCGATTACACGAAGGAGGGAGCTGATAAATTTGTTTATCTTCGAACTGCGTCTGAACATGACTGGTGGGAATTCTTTACCCAATGGTAACGAATTATTGTTTATATTATTGTTTCATACATATACATACATTATCAGATATATAGGCCATTAAGTAGGGTTATCGACGTCTGGAGTTATTTTAGATTTTGTTATTGTTTGTTGAAAGACAAACAATCTTGAGCCATTCGAATCAATTTACATGACCATGACATTTAATTTGTATGTCTCGTTGGTCTAGTAGTTAGTTTATAGCCCTGAGAAGGATGGTGGCTGTGATGGCCTCGCGCTGCTGTGCGCATTTGCGAGGAGTGTGGGGGCGGGATTCGTCCCTTGCGGAGAGCGGTTTCGCAGCGGTTTTAGTGGGTAAGAATCCTACCTTTCTGAAGGTTTCCACTGCGTGAAAAAAAAAGTAGTTAGTTTTTGGATATAAGTTTCGTTACAATTAAAGTCTGTTGTATTCTTATTGGATGATATAAATAAAACTAAACAAACGTCCTTAATTAAATTTGAAAATATTCAAACTATCCGAAACACGGTCAAAACTTTATATGTAATAAAGAACAGGCGTTGTAATTACGCTATTTATTTTAATTAAAAGCGGATGGCGCCTCGGATACAAACTAAAACGCGTTAATTACTCTGAAACGGTGAAACACTAGGCAGGTTGTGTGTAACGTTACACCTAGACTTATTTATGACAGCAATCCTTGTTAGATTAATTAGCTTTTACTCGGTTAATATGCTCATGAGTCATATAAAATGTATAGCGCGTGTAACTCAATAGAGAAGACTTAAAGTTTAAGGCAATCCAAATGTAACATTTTACATTAAACGTTACATATGTATACGTTGCGATCAATTTTGACTTAGTCATATTGTTGTTGTCGTTACTATTGTCGTCGGAGAAGTCGCCGGTGAAAGCTGGTTCCACATATTGGTTGTGCGTTGATGGCAGGAAATGCCTTAAAAGTTGTGGATTTCCAGTCATCGTGGTGTTAAATATATAAATAGGTACTAAATATTCACGTGTGTTCAACAACAGTAGAATATTTAAGGTTATCTTAATTTATAATTCTGATGGCAAAAGAACTTCTGACACGTACGGAACACGTGCAATATTTTTCCTCAGAGCATGAAAACTTGCGAAGTAAAGCACTCGATCATGAAGCTGTTACGAACTGTTGCTATATTCTGGTGATATAATGTTTACGATGATGGTTTTTTGTCGGATGTAACATTAAAGACCAACGAGTGATAATATTGTTTCTGATATATATTTCATTTTTTATGTATGCTAATACGCAGTCAGATAACTGTTTTGCAGCCGTTATTGTTGTGTTAAAATATCTGTAGTAGGCAAGCGGCACATGATATAAATCTCAAGGTCATACTCGCAATATACAGAAAATAGCGTTTTATTTATCATCAGTAACTTTAACCCGAGGCATATATTATGTACATTTCAGTAACAGACAATAATATATTTTTTCCTAATATTAATAAGCGAGACATTTTATAATATAATAAGGAGTTATTCGTCTATAATTATGTAATGTGTTATTAGCTTGACGGCAGGGGCCAATTAGAGGTTTCTGGAACAGTTGTGATCGCTATTCTCCACAAAACAAGTAATTATATACATACATATTGATATCGATAGTGTACGTCGGCGACTTTATTACAAAACATAGAATGTGTCTACTAATTTACTGAACTATAAACCTTCACTATACTCTTAATAATTGTAAAAATCGCATTAAAATCAAATGAGTAATTGATAAGTTACCATGGTAACATGGAATTTGTTTTATACAATTTAAAGTAGATTATAAATTAAAGATGTTATTAGAACAAATTATCTTTTAAAAAAAAATACCTAATGTAAAGTTAAAGCTTTTAACTTTGAATAATTGGAGGATATCAAATATTAATTAAATTGTAGGAATGTCTTAAAAATTACTACGAGAAAATGGACGTGACAATTATGATAAAATAAGTATTCGCATTTTATGTTATACATAATGTTCGAAAAGAAATAGTATCTTATAAATACTATTTCTTTTTTGTACTTGAATCTCCGCCCGTGTCGTCCGTGCCTTTGGTATATCTTATATTTATATTATATTAGTTATATGTGCCTGCACCTGCATGTGTATTACCAGGTAGCACAAAAATCTACGTTTAACAATTATTTTAATTATATAAACATTGGTTTGCATTTGGTGTCATAATCCAGATGACTTCTTTATTGACTCCGAATTTGTGCCAGTTGACTTCCTTTTATACTATTAATAGTAATGACATGTCCCTTATTCGGGATACTTATCCTTCATGACGAATCAGGATAACCTTAGTTTTAATAATTACATTTAGATTTATGTTGCGTTATTTTATAATACTAAGGAAACTTCTCGATTTCTATTTCCTGGTTTTGAAAACGCTTGGAAACAAAATTAAGATTCCGCTTATAAGACAATGTGTCGATGAACTAATACTAACATCACCTTGGGCAACGAGCGAAAAAAATCAAAATCGGATTACGTTAAATTGTATAAATTAATTATTTTTGTTATATGTAATTCTAACTCTTATGCCCAAAAACATAAAATCTGAATCAACTTACTGATCACGTAAAGATATATTAAGTAACATATATAATTGTTTGCAGCGGACGGAGACCAGACGGCTGGAATTCAGGGCCGGTTGAGAAACCGGTTGAGAAACCAGCAGTCAATATTAGCCAAATCTAATAGCACAGCTTTCTGTGTCCTGTCTGCAAGTGAACTGCCACGGAATCCGAGAAGCCTCAGATGGTAAGTAATCCTTACATCAAATTATTATTAATATTGAATTAAACCTTCGTCGGTCTTTCAAACCGGAGTAGAAAAATACTAAATATTGCTGTATGGCGGTAGATGTGATGACACAGATTCAATCCTGACCTCGGTACAAGCTATCGGTGTAACAAAGCAGTTCATTAAGTAATTTGACAAGTAGGTCAGCTATTTAAAAGGCCTCTCAGAAGTGCAACAATTAAAATGAACTCTTAAATGTTCACCTGAGACAGTAAAGTAAAAGGACATTACAAAGTTAGGGACAGTGCGAGCATCAAATACTGACGTAGTACATTTAAAGCGGGTCGCGTAATAAAAATGCAGTAAAATAACGTTCCGCGTTTATAACGAAACGGAACATAGCCCTGTTTGCAATAAAATTGAAGAAAATGCACACAAATTTAAACGGTTTATGTGTAATGTGACAGTTATAGTACTTCTCCTCGTACATTGTACCCGGTTACGCGAGTGGAATACAGAAACAATATTGAAAACAAGACTGATAGGCAAAATTATATATAGGGTATATATAGGGTTTAAATTTATTTATTTATTTATTTGACAACACCAACAAGTAGTACAACAAAAATACACATTAAACAAAAGTCATGATACGTAAATGGGTAATTGCCTACTTTTTTACAGGTGTTCTAAGATTACTTGGAAATTATAATATAAGTCAACATTGTAAAAAGTTAAGTGATAAAATAAAACATTATAGAATTAATAAAAATAAAGAGACAATCGGATACAGTCTTAATACAGTTTCATGTCAAAATTTTAAAAATAAATAAATTAAATTAAGCAAAATTATCAATTGTGAGTTTAAATACATTGTAAGAGATTGTAAGATGTCATAATCAAAATTAATTGGTATATTTACAATAGAATCACAGTATATTTAAATTAAATTATGTTAATTCACAATAATACTTAATAAAATTAGTCATGGTAGAAACAGTGACAATCAATAAGTAAAGCAGTTATGTAACATTAGGTTTCCATATTTTCAAAAACAACCTTTCCGACGACAAGGTGTTCGTTTAAAATACATTTAGCTTAATATGCACAATTAATTAATAGCATTTAAAAAAGGTATTACTCGATAAGAGCTTGTATGTGTAAAAAAGCATAGATCATTCGCTGAATTTATTTAGTAATTTAAATATATATTTGATTAACGAGCTTATGTAAATTTGTGGGAAAGTATAATTACCGAATGTATTGCGTGTTCTTCCCGGGGGTTTCTATATTCCGTACCGGTAGATTTATATACATTCAAGTTGGTGTGGCGATATAGTGATACGAGCGTTGAAATTGTATACTGCGAAACCAGCAGGTATGGACAGAATAATTCCCAGCCACCTGTGTAGTGACTGCAGAATATTCTAGATAGAGGATGCGTTAGCCCTGTGGGAAATTACCCAACTGTTTGTAATATTCGTATAATAATTATAAACATCTATTTCCATCGACAGTAAAACAAATTATAATTTAAATAAGACGTATAATTTTCCGTCATTAACATGCGTGATCTAACATTAATATAACATAATAAATAAATTATTCATACACAATTTGAAATAGCAGAGAACAAATATTATTCTTGCCTGTAAATAGAATACGTAGATTACAGAAACAACAATGAGCTCATGTAAGTTAACATTGACATGTCGATACAACAATACGAGATCAACATGGATACCACAAAGAATGACAATACAACAAAAGATGTAAAAATATCTGAATGGGAATGTGTTTTGTGATAAAACGGGACCTTCAAGTACGGCGTGGCATTGTAAGGTTGGCGTCATTATGCTCAGTGAAGAAAATACTGCTGTATATAATTTATGGTGCATTTTAATACAAGAGCCGAGATGGTTTACCGATTGAACGCGTGATAATTCACAATGTTTCGTCCTACGTTTGTGAAAATTTATTGAAATAATCACATCTTATGTTCTGTAATGAAATTTTAACTTAAATGTGACTTTATGCGTCGGTTAAATACATTTTTAATTTGATTAATTATTTTTGATAAAAACACTTGATCGGTTTAAGATTACGGGTGCGGATCCAAATAATACCAAATAATAACAGGTAAACACCATTGAATTTTTCACCAATCCTTATTCACATTGAGAACGAGTGTGAAGATCTGTTTGTGTGCCGTTAAATTCTACTATATGTGTATCTATAATAATAATACATTCTCAAAGGATAGGAGCCCTTTTTTTCGCTGGAAATACGTATTTACGCGTTTCCCCCTCATAGGGTGGGGGCGTATGTGGGGCTCGCCGACACTGAAGGCACCGGAATACCCACTAAAAACCAGCGGTACCCACACTGTCGTTTCGGGGGACGACAAGGGATCGCTTGCGCATGCTACCGTGACGTCCCGTGGGATGGCCCTTAGCCCAACAACAGGACATTTACAGACTGTTTAGATTACAATAGAATCTACATTATACACAAAATGTAACCAAATTATCTTAAAAAAGTCGATTTGACATGAAAAATATTTGAAAATGAATGAATAATTTTTTACTTAATTGAAGTCGAATATATTCCTATAAATATGAATATTATTTCCTATAACAATGGTACAGAAGAAAACTGAAAATTTCAAGTTTTAAATATTTTAATATATTTCTTCAGTTTCCACCAAAAATGTAGTTAGCAATTTTAGTGATATGACAATATTAATATATAATTTTATACACAACTGTTCTTACCGTTCGGTAAGCAAAGGATGTTTCTTTCTTATGCTAAAATATTAAATAGATCTTTTATATACAATTTTTTCGAGTATCACGGGAACGACTCTAACGATTTAGATCGAATTTTGTATTTAGATAAATATTAAGATTTGCTTTTGGAGTTTAACTATATAGGCATATATTAAAAAATAATTTGTAGTAACTAATTTATATTAAAACCGAGCGACGCTAGAACGCTCAGGTACTTAATATTAAAACTCTAATAAGACAGACGGCAATTTTATTTTCATATAAAACCTCCAACGGAAGAATGTCGAGATGTCTCGGTTATAATAATCATCTCGTAATTTTAAAACCGTAATAGATAGTCGGTTGATTTTTCACAGGATAGGGAAGCCTGTGAATATACGAGTACTTATGGCCGCTATCATAAATAATAATAATTAAAAATAGAAACAAAAGGTTTGTGTTGAACTCGTAGAGTTATAAGTGCGAATCGTACTTGTTCATAATATGTTTTTAAACTGACTTATAAAACATGTGTAAAGTAGTAAACTTTGTATTAAAATATGACGTGGTAAATATAATAATAATTATTATATTCATAATTTAAATATTTCCAATAAAACATTTCATTATTCCTATGATCGAATTTCCAAGACTCTGCTCTCCCATTTCTTTAATCTGTGCTTTAAAATCTTGTATTTTATGCATTCAGAAGAAAAACTGAATTATTTACTAGAAACAAACGCCCCCCTTAAAAATTCACTCTGGAATAAACATGATCTATGAAGTAAAATTCATCTTTAGAGTAAAAATCCGATATCTGGGCGAAACCGCTTCTTCCGAGAAGATTGAGAGAAAAGGCTTGGAGCTTATTCTAAGACATTGCTTTTATGCGTGTCAAAAAGATACATTTGATAGAACTTTATCCGACACATGCAGACTTGAATACTCAGTGGTCCTTAAGATCGAAATTATTGATTTTATTATTGTAGCCACTAGTCATTTTCAAAATGGTGCTAAAATGTTTTGGATAATCCAAAGTGAGTGAGCTTATGAAAGAAGGATTATACATAGGATTTAAAAAATTTAAACATCAATTTTATAAGCCCCAATATATTTATTTGCACTGTCATATCGACTCCCAAACTGTTTGACGATTTGCCGTACATAGTTGAACTCTATAAAAATATGCTTACAAATGTTTACAGTCAGGCAAATATTTCATGAAAATATTCAATTTACTATTTTATTATTTAAATTATTGTCAGCTGATGTTTTTATATTTGCTAGATATGCAAATATCTTCTCATATATATTGAATTCCATATTCATTTCATAATGTCCCAAGATTCAAAGACACTTTATTTAAATTGAAAGTTGCACCGCTCCGAAAAATACTTGGCGATTTTTTCTTCGGGCAAGTTTTTTAAGTTTTCTGTGAAAGAAATCCTATTACGAAGATGTAGCGCAGCAGCTTGTTTAAAATTTAAAGGAACAGCATTCGTTTAAGGAAAATAAATATTAACGTTTCAGACTTAAGAGTACGTTAGAAATTGCAACCTTGCAGCTGTTCTTTGATTATTGGTCTTCAAAACGGATTCAATTTCCAAACGGATTCAAATTTGTCATAGTTATTCCTTCCCCTAAGAACGGATTTTACGCAAATCCTATCCAAAATGCTCTTTTCTTTCTATCTACCCGTGCTGAGCAGGGACGATTAGCTGTTAGGTATAAAGATACGCAGTGAGGCGAAGTCTTTTTCACAGTTGCCGCCAACCGAGTGATCCTAGATGTTATATAACATATTCTAATTGCTTTTGTGATATTCATTTTGTTTTATCTCATTGGTAGACTAGCATGTGGACCACATAATGTAACCCATCTCCAATGTGCTTAATGGGATCTAAGATGTTATGTCTTTTGTGCCTGTAGTTACACTAGAACACAATAATATTAAGTATTGCTGTGTGGCTGGTTAGTGGTCTTGCGGCTTATAAGACCGCAGGTCTTGATAATATCCGTTCGAGGAAATGAAACGGTTACTATAACTTATATCAACATATTCTCTGTAGCCCGGAAATCGGAATCTTGCAGTGCCGACACTTGCTTTGTACAAGGCAGTAAGCCGCTGATCCTGAACTGGACAGGAGAGAGTTCCCTCCTGACGTACGCACTGCCGACTCATCAGATTACATCAGTGAACGTGTGTTGTACACAAGGAATTATTTGTATCTCCTACGTGACTCCTTTGTGGTTTCCTATAGACACATTGTAATTCGTTAGCATAAAATAAAATTATAATCAATCAAAATTAAAATATACTTTATTCAAGAACTCTTATAAGCACCTTTGAACGTTATGTCATAGGATTGTATGTAAAGTTACCACCGATTCGGAATAAAGATTATGTCTAAAAGAACCGAAAAGAAACTTAGTAGTAACTAATCTCGTAAAGATATCAGCGAATACAAATCCACGACTCCTTATTATTTATATTTATATTATAATATTATTTTATTAATAATGTATTTTAACACTTGTTTTGCACGATGTGATAGAATATACGATTATATGTAACATAAAAATAAATTCATCGTAGTATATAATAAAACTGAGAACATATTTGTGCAAGCTTGTCTGGGTAGGTACTACCCACACATCAGATATTCTACCGCAAAACAGCATTACTGGGTATGGTTGTGTTCTGGTTTGAAGGATGAGTGAGCCAGTGTAATTACAGGCACAAGGGACATAGCATCTTAGTTCTCAAGGTTAGTGGCGCATTGGCTATGTAAGCGATGGTTGACATATCTTACAATGCCAATGTCTATGGGCATTGGTTACCACTTACCATCAGGTGGCCCATATGCTCGTCCGCCTTCCTATATTATAAAATATATATATATATATATTCTTAAATAAAAACAATAAAAACACACGCGTTAACTGAAATAAGAATGTGCATCGCTAACAAAAATAAACTAGAGTAATATGTATAAACTTATGTATGAATTTATTAATAGCGTTTTGCTGAATGCTATTATTAGATCATTAAATATTCATGATATGTTTACGTATGTCCATTGTATCCGCGGCCAGAGAGGCTCGTGCCAGTGTAAACATTGAGACGAGCTCCATACTGCTGACCACGGCATACGCACATTCACACGACACTGGCTTCGTACGGGTAGAATAAGGGTATGTATAACACCCTCCTATATTGATTTCATCGTCGTCATACTTCAGCGAATTTAAAAAAAAACTTGAATTCCACTGAATTGTACACCTACTAAGCCTTCGTATTGAATCACTTCGTCCATTAGTGAAAACTGTATGAATGTTTTTTCGGTACGAGTAGTTTTTGAGTTAATGGTCAGACAGACGCGACAGCTTTTTGTTTTATAATTTGTAGCGATTATACATATCAGCCGAAATGGCCCAGTGGTAAGAACGCCTGAATCTTAACCGATGATCGTGGGTTCAAACCCAGGCAAGCACCACTAAATTTTAATGTGCTTAATTTGGGATAACAATTCATCCCGTACTTTACGGTGAAGGAAAACATCGTGAGGAAACCTGCATGTGTCTAATTTCACTGAAATTCTGCCACATATGTATTCCACCAACCCGTGGAGCAGCGTGGTGGAATAAGCTCCAAACCTGCTCCTCAAAAAGGGAGAGGAGGCCTTGAGCCCAGCAGTGGGTCATTCACACGCTGTTACGGTACGATACATATCAGATTCGTATTGTAAGGCTTTTTCTGTTATGTACTAGAACAATTTATTAGACATCATGAAAATAAATAACAATATGTGTATGTATATCATATATAACTTCTTAAATGTATACTCTGATTTGATGTATTTGTTCGGGGGGTTGAACTTAATTAAGTAAAAGCTCTATTTTAAACTAAAGCTTCATTTAAGTACGTTCTGTGTCTACTGTTGGCTGCCATGTTTTAGCATCTTATGGAAGATATCAAGTTGTGATCATAGACATTTTTTTGTACTTTTTATAGTTTTGCCAAATTCCTAAAAATTTGGAGGATACACATGAATCAAATTTTCATCCGATACAGTTTCGCGCAGGTTTGTTCACGATATTTTCCTTCCACGTCGATGAATAACAAACACAATTTAAGCACATGATCCGCGCTCTTTGGTAAGGATCCAAGAGCTTTATCCACTTGGATAACTCGATTCTTCTCAAAGAAGTCTTGTTTTATAATATCCAGTAAGTTTTTATCGATTTTGTTTTAATACTGTCTGACGTACGTGACGTGATTTGTATGAATAATAAGCCATTTGATTATGATGTTATGCAGGCTAGGAATGTCAGTTTTAGTTGTGATGAGGTAAATAACAAAGAGACAGCGTTACTAATAGACCTGACCGATTACTGTTGAAGTCATAAGGTCAGCTATTCAAGAGAGTCGAGCCAACTGCGCGCGACATTGTTGCGCACAAGTATGCGCGCAAAAACATATGTACTCTCTATTCCCAAGCTCTCGTAATCAGATGTAAGCGCTGCTAACGGCTGAATACTTCCAGACAGCTGCTGAGAAATTCTTTACAAAAAACAAAATAACTGTTTATCAGCCCTACGTGTGGGTTGAACCCAGTGTTCTATAGCCTTAAAGTTAGCGACTACACCAACAAAACAGTCAATTATAGTTATAGGAAAATGCATAACGTTTGCAAACAGTTACAGTTGCAACCAATTAAAACAATATTAAGATATATGTCTAACAGTTACACTAAACAAGGGCGCGGACGGCAGAAATAAACGCGTGCAACTTAAATACGCGGCAGCAAACCTTCATGGTCCAGAAATCATCATCTCTGAGGCGTTACAGCCGCGGGTGGGCCTTAGCCTGGTCCAGTAAATCTCTCCAGTCCGATCTATTTGTTTCTTTCGTTCTCCAACTTGTCATTCCTAAGATCATGGTGTCCCGTTCGACGCCGTCTAACCATCTGAGCTTGGGCCTGCCTCTACTTCTGCGACCCTCCGGCCATAAAATGTTAAAAATAAACGTCTTCTAGAATCACCTTAATGTCCTAATGTTTATTTAAAAAAACCAAACGAAAGAACATTCGTTTTAATTTAACGTGTCTTACTACGTTATTATAAAAGTTTTTCTTTGATGTTGACGCATTCATTTTACTTATTTTAACAATATATGAAAAAAAGTTTTAAAATGTGTTCTGGTGTTTTTGTACCTAATCTCAGCTGTCGACAAACATAAATCTTGGAACGTAATGCACGTGAAATTTTTTAATAGGTGTTTCTGCGTCATGCCAAAATTTCTCCCTTAGAATTATATTTGTATTGAAATATGGTTGTTGTGGTAAATATTATTGGGCTAGCGATGTTAAAGGCGTTATTTTATATTCTCGTTGTTTGCTTAAGAGACACGCCTCGCTTAAAATAAAATCGTCTGCTCGTCAGATGAATGAGGTAAAAGTATGCGCGTCGGGAACGTGAGGCATTAGCGACTCAAGCCAACGGAACGCTGGAACTGGATGACGAGCGACGGCATTTTAATTCTTCAAGAATCACAAACAGTTGACATAATTTTAATTTCATTAGAGTAATCATTGCTTATTATTTAAATGTTATATGTAACTTTGTAAACTTTTTGTGAAGAAATAAATAAAATATTATTATTATTATTATTAATTATGCAAAAATAACACAGTTATATGCTCGATGAGAAGTGTTTGTTGTATAAATCATATCACCTTATGATCTGTCGTATCTCTCAGTGTTTATTGTTCGTCTAGTTTAAATTGCTTACCATAAGCAAAAGGTCAATTAAATTATTAACATCAACATGATCCTCGCAAGTTCGCCCGCGTCGGATTTATATATGTCTTAACTATGTCCCAGCCGGTTCTAAATCAAATTTCATCACGGTTTAATGGTTTAGTTGATGAGGTAACTAACAAGGTTCTGTTTAAATATATGTTATTGATGAAATATATAAGTACTCGTTTTCGCTCGTGACTTCCCTACCCTTTGTCCCTTGAGTGTCGGAAAATATCGCGAGGAGACCTCCATTTGTCGATTAAAAGTTTGCCACATGTGTATAATAAGATCCAAATCATCTCCTCGGCAGTAGATAAGATAAAGGAGATGTAATGTACCTGAATATTGCCGGTACTGGCTTTTAAAAAAATAGTTTTTATTATATTGACATAAGTTTAAAATGTGTTAGTTTTTGTAATAAAATGGTATTTTATATAATGGTATATATAGAAAAGATGTACATTCACACATTATTTCTCTGAATATAACAGGAGACCTTAGATCGGCTGTGGGATATTTAAGGGCTGTCCTTAAGGAATACTTATTTGTACAATAAAGATTATTCTTATATCACTAATACCTTAAAACATTCCAAATGCAATATATTTGCAATTTCATTTTTAAAACGTTAAATAACGATAACAAAATACATATTTTATTTTATGAAGTATGTATTACAGAAATAATATTATAAGTACGCCAATAAAACTCTATGATAAACGTTTATTACATTAAACAAAACACTTTTTTTATTATTTATTCACGTAGAGACAGGTAAAATGTAATGGAATGTAAATTATATAAATTGCTTTGTATTTGAGAGGGTGTTTAATAGTCTTTTTTAGCCAACACGAAAATACAAATGTTACGACACATATTTTCATATATTTTAGAGTAAAAAAAGTAAAATACACACGAAAATATTTCTCTTTTACGCGACGCCTTGCAAAAATTCATAACATAAATAGCGAAACATAAAAACTGCTTACACCCGGCACTTCTGTTTTTATTAACAGAGCTACGTTCTCCATTATTCCTCACAGCTTTTCACCTTTGTGTAACGAAGCGGGCGATAACGACATCTTTAATTTTAGATTGTCCAAATATATGACCCTAGTTTTTAATATTTCCAGCGAATGTCTGTGTTTAGCGGATTATAAAGCGCTTATTATTTTTGATATATACGGACAATCTAAGTAATTTAAATCTTACTTCGTGCCAGCTGTTTTTGTATTCATCATGAATCATGATGTTGTTTTTTATTTCTACTCGCTTAACATTTGAGTTACTCTTATGTTTATTTGTATGATTTTATTCTTACGAATATATTACATAGAATAAAATATATTTTTTATTACTACCTAAGTCCTGTTAGTTTATTATAGTGTGATTATTTTTATAGGCGTATTTAAATAGATTATTTATAAAATTAGAAAATATACGAGTGGTAGTAGAATAATTAAGAAGTGCACATTCGAGAATCAGTGTGGAATTGAGTTTCGTTTAATTACTATTACAAGATAATTAGCATTAGCGGATAAGGTGTATTGTTTACAGTAAAGCGTTTTATTTTTCATTTTTACAAGCTCACGATTATGCTTAATTATGGTTGTTTAAAGTGTAAATTACGAATAAACTAAAAAGTAGTTTTATATAAGATTAGTTGTAGTTTTGTAGTGTGCATTAACTTTTTCGAAAAAATATTAACACTTTTTTTTAATAATACGAAAAATGAGATCTCAACGACAGTATGCAGAAATAATATCGGCTAGCTATCTTGAATAGGTACACGAATATATTTTACAAAATATTAATCATACATATTTACGTGGTGTTCGCCGGAGTTGGAAATCATCGGTTAAGAGTCACGTGTTCTAATGGGTTGGTTAATACTGATTTTTAAATATATTATGATTCTATGAGCAAAGTACTGTCAAAGAATATTATTATTGTAAAATTAAAGTATATATAAAATAACTACAACATAAAGAGAAAACAAGATCAAGGGTATTGTTAAAAACAATTTGCTTGTAAAATGTTATTATATATTTTTAATTTAACAATATTGACCGAACAGTTTATAAGCAATAAGTATTGGACCTTTAAACAAGAAACGATAAATTTCGTTAGCTCCACTTGATAAGGCACGGTACAACTTTCAAAGTAGATTAAATTTTCGTCGGCCAAGTTCCCGTTTTGATGTTAATTGGCCTATGGGCAACAAACGATTATCATGGATTTTATATTAAAAATGTTTTTTTAATATGTTTAGATAATCACGGACTATATTTAATTTAAAATAAAATGTTTTATTACTTCGAGTTAAAACGAAAATTGTGATAGATTTATTGCGGCTTACATGAGTCTACAAAATTTATTACAAGACTATCACATGACGATTAAAAAGTACCTTTATAAGCCTACCAATGAATTTTTTTTATTTGTAGATTGAAAAATTTAATGATTTCAAAATAAATCTTCATTTTAATTTTAATGTCAATCCGACAGATCAAGAAGACCCGACAAAAAATCAGTAGATACTCTTTTCTACCTATTATATATTATGGTTATATATATATATATAGCAAAGGAAAACTTAGGTATATATAAATAAATAACGTTAACGAGAAAAGCAATATGTTTAAAAAAAGTGTATGCATATATTTATTCGTAAAATAAATATCAAAATCAATTATGACTTCAAACACAATTTGTATTATTTAAAATTTTAAGATACAATTCCATAACAAATCTAAAAAGCATTCTCGTGTAAAATGAAAAAGAAATATTCTACTTACGCGTAAAAGACATTATTTGTTTAACGCCGTCCGGGAAGCCAGTCAATTCAGCTGAGCAACCAGTTGAGCTCAGGGCTACCAACTCGCTAATCTTCCAAGCACATGTTCCGTAGTAAACAAAAAAAAAATTAAATCCATCTTCCTTAGCGTAAATATCTTTGACGGAAGTCGTGACTGTGTTATAAACACGTAAACGAATTAGTTATTAAAATAATAATAATTAAATAGTGTAACAGGTTACATGCCTAGTAAAAATAATTATTTGAGAAAATTAAAATTAAAATGTAAGAACACAAAGATCTAAGAAGAAATAAATATATTATTAAAAAAATTATCCGCCCCGGGGCGCCTGGTGGTTGTGAAACATCAAAGAAAACCAATAAATAAAATCATAAAGATTCGTAAATATGGCTATATTTAGTATAATACAAACCAAGATATTATGTTGTAAATGACTATTTTAATAAAGTATACTAATAAGCTTTTAGAAGACAAGCAAAGTAGAGCTTGTCTGAAGTATATTACTGACTTACTTACGTTCGCATATGCATGTAATAATATATTAACGTATCAGTTATTTTATTTGTTTTGAGCTTCGAAACAAATGTTCTTACGAACACTTAACAAACTTTAAATTGAAATATTATAAATTAATGAATAATTATCTTCAAAAACATCATTGTATAGTTTTTTTAAAAACTTAATATTAATATTATATCACGGTTAACGTATTTTATTATATCCAACTTAGTTAAGATAATGACAACAATACAAAACAGCAGACTTTAACATAAGGTATCAGAAACATAACTATTTGCTTCTCAAATAATTATATGGCTTTCGGTTTTCATCGAATTATTTGTTCGTCTTATCGTAGTTTTTAGTTGAGATGACAACTCTAGCTCGACCAGAATAAAAATGTTCATTTAATAAATTCAGTTATATTAAGTCTCGGACTCGCGCTGAGGGTTCCGCACCACCACATAATACTGATAGATTTACCAGGTTATTTTAAGATTTAGACTTTTCATAGGCTTTTCCTAAATTTGCTCGTACAAAATTATTTTCCTTATTTTTTTAAAAAAACCAATTTTTCGATTTTCGGTTTTTTTCCTATACTTGTGCTACAAGATATAGCTTTTTGCCAAATTTCATGATTCTAGGTCGACGGGAAGTACCCTAAATAAGTAAGAATGTATGGGAAATGCGACATAAACGGCCTTATCTTTTGATTGCGAACCTCTAAGGTCTGATTTTTTACAGCTCCAAGGGACCGATTTCAGCATTTGTTATAACTTTATACCTCTACATGTTCCTGAAAAAGAGTTTTACCGGACATACAGACAGACTGACAACGGAGTGATCTTATAAGGGTTCGTCTTTTTCCTTTAGTGGTACTGAATCCCAAAAATGAGAGAACACATTTGTTTGAAATGAATTCCTGACAAAGTTTCAGCTATCATACATCAAACTATATATAATATATACTATATATAAAGAATTATATATCAATTTACTTCAAGTACATATTACGTTTTTTATTGAGTATTTTTTCCCTACTATTCTAAAGTCAATTTCTCGTGCAGAAACTCTTAATAAGAAAATCCAATTAAACAGAGAAATTCTGCTGGCATTATCCATTTTACGCGGTCGGATAATTTGTACAATATTTTTCTTATTTTGATCTTTAATTTAATATACGTATTAGATCGTATTTTATCCGTGCAGTGACGGAGAAAGAATACATCTCACTGCCCCTCTCCCATGGGTGTCGTAAGAGGCGACTATGGGATATCATCTGGTGGTAGGATGATAAACATCCGCCTGGCTTGTTACCACCGTACGCATGGTGAAAATCTCGTGAAGTGGCTTGCAGCCGCGTTTCGAGGTCATCCAGCGTACAGCCAGTGCCTGAGCGAGTATTGCCGCGATGGGTGTTGGTCCAGTGGAGGCGGCTGCTGAACCAATGCCGGGGGAAACTGTATTGCCCTGCCGGACAGGGAGACCCGAAGAAACGGCTATTCCGCTGGCCGCCCGTGGCATAGTACAGGGGCCCGAGCGTGCCTAACCAGCACGCGAGGCTGCCCCACCAGGCCACGCATAATCTCGGGGTGGACCGTCGTGCCGGTTGGTGACCGGAAGGTGGGGTCCCGGCGGCCACTTCCGGGGGGGTTCGGGGGCCCTTCCGTCCGGCGGGTCAGTGTAGTTTCCCTTTTGGCAAACACTTGGGGAAGCACGCCTCCACACTTTGCCCACCTCTATCGTGGCAATACGTCGCTCGCTTCACGTCCATTTTCCATTCTTTTTCCCATATGTTAGCGCATCAAAACAGGAATAACGGTCGTACAGCGGTGCACACCCCCACCATACCCATGCTGTTTGAGGTCGAGTTCACTAACATCCGTGGACTCCACGCTAACCTCAACGCTGTCCACCACCATCTCGAGACAGCACGGCCAGCAATGTTGTTTCTCACGGAGACACAAATACTCCGTCCTGCCGATACCAGCTACCTTAATTATCCCGGCTACATGCTTGAAGAATCCTTCAAAGCGAAAGCCGGAGTATGCTTGTTCGTCAGGACGGATGTTTGCTGTCACCGATTGCGCTGCTTGGAGGACCCCTCCTTCTCCATGTTGGTGGTACGTGTGGATCTGGTTCGTCAGAGTCGGGTCTACGTGTGCCTCTACAGATCCCACAATGGTGACTTGGAGACAAGCCGACTATTTGACCATCTTAGTCGGGTGGCAGATGCTGCGCAAGAGCAGTTTCCTAACGCGGAATTGGTGTTTTTGGGGGATTTTAATGCTCACCATGAATCATGGTTGAAATCCCTCAAAACTGACCATTCTGGAAGGACTGCTCATGCTTTTGCTCTCACACATGACTTGACCCAACTGGTTGATCAGCCCACCAGGATCCCAGACTTTGATGGGCAAGCGCCTTCTCTACTGGACCTTCTGCTGACTTCTCATCCGGTGGAATACCAGGTTGTGGTTCAAGCTCCACTTGGTTCTTCGGATCACAGCCTCATATCTACCAAAGTGCCACAGGCCAAGCTGCCGCCACCAACGGTTTGCAAACGTCGCGTTTGGCACTACAAGTCAGCAGATTGGGACGGTATGCGCGATTACTATGCGTCAGTCCCTTGGAAGGAACGTTGCTTCAATGGGAATGACCCGACAGCTAGTGCCGCTGCTGTTGCTGGCGAGATCATGTTAGGAATGGAATATTACATTCCTAGCTCAGATCTCGACAGTAGGGGTGCGCGTAACCGTTGGTTCACTCGCGAATGTGCCGACGCTGTATCATCTAAGCAGGCGGCATATCGCGAGTGGATCAATGGCTGCATTAGCGGGGCATCTAACATTGACACTGAAAGCAATTTACAATAAAAACTCCAAGTCCTGTAGGAAGGCTTACACGAGAGCGGATGCACAGCGCATTGTACAGATTGGTCAAGACCTTATTTCACATCCTAGGGGCTCCCGTAGCTTCTGGCGTCTGACCAAGTCTGTGCAAAACAATTTCTGCCAACCTTCGCTGCCACCGCTCAGAAGTCCGGACGCTATCGCTATATAATCGCTAGCTCACAGTCCGCAAGAGAAAGCTGATTTACTGGCTAAACTCTTTGCCGACAACTCCGTCATCGATGATTGTAGTGCTCTGCCACCAATAATACCTTCTTGTGGCCACACGATGCCTGACATCAAAATCAGGCAGCATGATGTGCGTGCGGAGCTGCAATCACTTGATGTACGGAAAGCTAGCGGTCCCGATGGAATACCAGCCATAGTGCTGAAGAAGTGTGCGGCGGAGCTGTCTCCCGTGTTAATGCGCCTGTTCCAACTGTCTCTTTCTTCGGGATGTGTGCCGGAGGCTTGGAGAAGAGCTAATGTGCAAGCGGTTCCCAAAAAAGGGGATCGGTCTGACCCGGCAAATTATCGGCCAATAGCTATCACCTCAGTACTTTGTAAGGTGATGGAACGGATTATTAACAACCAACTGATCCATTACCTAGAAGATCACTGTTTAATTAATGATCGTCAGTACGGATTTCGACCAAAACGGTCTACAGGTGATCTTCTAGCGTACGTAACACACCTCTGGGGTGAAGCTATCGACAAGCGTGGGGAATCGTTGGCTGTCAGCCTCGATATCTCCAAGGCTTTCGACAGGGTCTGGCACAGAAGTCTTCTCTCCAAGCTGCCGGCATATGGTCTGCCTGCTCAGCTTTGCACCTGGATTGCCAGCTTCCTACACAAGCGCAGCCTTCGTGTTTTAGTTGATGGTTGCGCTTCACAATTCTATGTAGTGAATGCTGGGGTTCCCCAGGGATCTGTGCTATCTCCCACTCTGTTTCTTTTGCATATCAATGATATGCTCTCTCTCGGGAACATTCATTGCTATGCAGACGATAGTACAGTGCATGGTGGATACCACGGACGCGCAGTGGCTGGGCGAGCGGAAATTAGGGAGAGGCGGGAGGATCTTGTCATTGAACTCAATAGGACGTTAGAGCTTATCGCCAAATGGGGCTCAGATAATTTTGTTGAGTTCAATGCCAAGAAAACACAGGTATGCGCTCTCACAGCAAAAAAGTCACCATTTTCCCCTCTTCCCTCCCTCTGTGGCACTCCGCTGGTGATACAAAGCAAAATCGCCATGCTGGGGATGGACGTTCGCTGCGACCTTAGTCCAAGGGATTACATCGAGGCTGTGATAAAAACAGCTTCACGGAAACTCGGAGTTCTGAACAAGGTGCGGCGTTTTTTCACGCCACAACAACTGTGCCTGCTGTACAAAACACAGGTACGGTCTTGCGTTGAATATTGCTCGCACCTTTGGGATGGCTCCGCTAAGTACCTACTTGAGGCCTTGGATCGGTTGCAGCGACGTGCGGTCCGCATTATTGGCGACGTAAAGGTCACTAACACCCTCGAGCCTTTACAATTGCGTCGAGAGATAGCAGCGCTGAGCGCTTTCTATCGACTGTATCACGGCGAGTGTTCCGAGGAATTATTCTCCCTTATTCCTACTTCCCCCTTCCTTCACAAGTCTACGCGTGCTGGCTCTAGATGTCACCGACTAACAGTGACATCAATTCCATCGCGCACAAAGAAATTTGGCAACTCCTTTCTTTGTCGCACTTCAAAAAAATGGAATTCCTTACCAGCTCACGTATTCCCCTCCTCTTACGACCCGGGTTCCTTCAAACGAGGCGTGAAGAGGCATCTTGCGGGCCGGCAAGGCGAGGGCGGCTAGTGCAGAACGTTCTTCCTGACTGTATTGGCCGTCCTCGCGTTTGGACTCTACTACCACTTAACATCAGGTGGAGTAGAGTCATTTGCCCTCCCGGCAAATAAAAAAAAAAAAAAACAGATCCTCCATGTTTATTTCAATGTGCAGTATTATCGCTGATGATAATATAAAAAAGACAAAAAAGTGTATGAGAAATTAATTTGATCTGATAAATATAAAAAGAAAAGGTTAAAAGTAAATATATATTTTTAATAACGTCTAACAATATAAAATAATTAAAACTAGTCGATGCTACTGTCGCTAATAAGGACATTTATTTTATTTTTTATTTATTTATTTATTTATTTATTAGATCACCAACAAAGTACACACTGAGACTGATAGCACACAGTTCGTAAAATAAAAAATAAAAGAAGTGGTACCTCAATTACAGGTGATAACTGCATGAACAGTAAGGCAACATATACATTAAAGCACAAAAAAGCCAATAAAAGACTAATCAAAATAGCAAGTTACAAAACAAAACACATCGGTGGACACAAAGGACATCGGTGAAACAAAACGTTTCTCTAACGAAGACCCGCTTGTCTATTGGAATTAGAAAAATCAGATTATCCTTTTGTAAGGAACCAGTTGGCAACATATTGATAATGGTATAGCTATTGTGTTGCACTTAGTGAGGCGTGCGTGGCCGGAAGAACAAAATGGCGGTTCGTTCCACTAATTGCTTTGTGGAAAGACTTGAAGATAGTATTTGTTGTAGAGCAAAATGGACTTAAAATAAGTACATTTTAGTTTTGTTGTTGTAATTATTTTAACGTTACAATTAGATTGTTAGTTCCACTTGTAAGTTTCTATAATCGAAACATCAAAAGGTCTCACATAAAAAAGTTAGTAGTTTTAAAGAAGGTCAATAAAACCGAAGTTGACTTATCTTATTTTAATCTGACTCCACGATATATCTCGATAACAGGGTATCCACACTGGCTATCACACAAAGATGCAACGTAAATTAAAAAAAAAAAAAACATTATAAATTTATGTAATAAATACCTATGTAAGAATTGTTCATCACACTGACTTCTTGACACTACAGTAAAAAAGGATATTAATATTAGTTTTTTTTATTATTATAGAAATTTACGCCATCACTTTGCATTTGAGGATTGCAATAACAATGATGTAGGTGAAATTAGACTTATTTGGCTATTAAATAAAACGATGGGGTTTAAAATGTGATTAAAATAAAAATCAGTAAACCCGTAAATGCCTCAGTCCTAAGCAATGGTTCCCATTGATAAATAGGATTGGAGCTTAGTTCATAAGGCTGCTTCAATCCAGGTCGGTGGCAGAATTTTGATCAAATGTAATAATTATAATATTTAATTTAAGAAGTAGTAAAATAAAATGTTTTTTTTTCAAAACATATTGAATGTAATAAAAATAAGCTAAGCAATTTGAAATTAAATAAAAATTTTATACAGTCTTATTCTATACAGTATTGTAGGTCTACTAATTGACCATCGGCGGCTTGAATTAGCCGTCTAGACCGGTGAACAATTCCGTCGCAAATGCTTATAGAATATTCCCGAGAGAATTCAATTAATCGCTAGCACCGTACCGATATAATATTAAATAATTATAGTAATTTGTATTTATATCCCAATATATCGTACCAATGTAAAAATTATACTCTGGAATATTATGGAACTTTTGTTTAGTCCTCCGATATTTTATAGACAAGACTAATTTATTTATCGGTCATGTTTTCTCATTGCATACACTGTTAATAATTGTAATATTCTTAAAAGATTCTTAAAAACTGTTTAATACTTTTGTATTTAATCGATTTATCTACTTAAAATTATTGAACGAAAATACAACATCGTATAACTTTTGACAGAAGTATTTAATGTCCGTACGTTACGTTTAAAGTTATAACAATATTAATACTTAGACAAATAATAAACGGCTTTATCTGTGGTTAGTTAAATAATGCAGCGTCTTCTTCTTTCGAATATCAAATCATTGATGATAGAAAGAGAAAACAGTTTTTAACTCAAATAAGTAAGGCCGAAAGAGATAATTACCTTTTTTATTTTATTTAACGATGCGATTCAGTCAGTTCCATCACTGTCACGGACTAGCGGATTCATTTGATCGCGGTTAAGCCACGAGTATATTTTTTTTATAAATCAGTATATTTGTGATTATTGCTCAGCTGTGAAGCACAACGTCGTCAAGAAACTATTGTGCTTAGTGCCAAGTTTGCCTTGTATGGAATGAAAACAGCGCCTTCTAGTGACAGTTACCGTAATTCCATACAAATATCAGGTAACGTCTACGCTATCGGATAAGTAACAAAGCACACAATTTGTGTCCTTAATAAAATATCTTAATTTTTTTTAATCAGTTCAGTGAGTGTGTGTATCAAAGGATCGCACAAAAAACAGATATATTGCGATAGTTTAAAGTGTACGTATAAAGCGAATTATTAAAGAAAGTTCGCGAATACTTTAGAAAAGCTATTACCGAGCTTTGCAATAAGCATGATTAACAGTGTGAATATAAGTGCAAACAAATGGATCGATCTTGTACCGCTATCTCTGACAACACGCTATTGAGTAAAGCCGGCGCCACTCAAGGGGAGCAAATTTAGCTAAACTTTATTCACATTGTTAAAATATTGTAATATATGGCAATAAGTTTTGAATTGTTTTTGTAAATAATTATTCCGTACAACCTATGCGCCATCTATTATACGTTGGTAGTACCAGAAAACTTCACGCATGTGTCTACTGTACATTCACCGAGACACCAGGACGCCCACCGTGGAGGAGTTCGTCCGCCATTTTGCACGCACAATGTTTGGAAGAGCGGACAATAGTGCGTGCGGGCACCTCCACGGCATTGCACCACTGCATGCTCGACCGCCAGATGGGCGTCCTCTACCTCGTGAGCTCCTACTGTCACCGACCATCTGCCCCGACGCAGGCATCGAGGACGACGATTTGGAGGACACACGATAGGACGACGATCAACATTTGGCTAGACAAAAACACGGACGAGACAAGCTACCATATACCGAACATAGCCACTGGGTCATTGTGACTCTGGCCCTTTGGGCCAAACAACAAAAGACGCGACAGGTTAAGCCTTATCCCCAAATTATTTTACAAGCAGATATGCATTCGTTTATGTATGATAAATGAGGGAGTGAATATAGGATTAGACCACTAAAATTGTACTAATTTTGTAGCAAATTTCTATGAATCGATACATAGTTCATCAAGTGTAGACGCAGCGTTATGAGCCGCACCAACTCCGATGTGCAATCAATCAGTGTCCTCGACCAGCTGCTAACTAATTTATAGTTTGTATTGAGTTTAAACAGCGCCCACCATCGTTATATCTATTGACGATTAATCCTTTCTTGTTCAAATAGAGACCGCACCAGACGTTTATGGCTCTTTCAGAATAATGATCAAATTCGCAAAGCGCCAATTTGAAACTTACATAGTATATAGTTAGTGACTGAAATGAACAATCTTTCAATCCTGTGCCGATATATTTAACAGATTTATAAATGAGCTAATATCTAGTGCCATCTCGTTCGCACATTATTGGCATCTCTATTTTCACTCTTTACGGTTAGAAAAACAGTAACGTTACATAATTATTGTTCAAATTAAATATAGTAATATACACTAATTTATTTTATCTACTTGCATAACTGAATTTAACAAAACAATATCATTGCACAAATAAAGAAAATAATATTTATTCCTTCGCTACATTTTTGAATTGAAACAGAATAAAAAAAGTAAATAATGTTAACAAAAAATATTCCTACGAAAAAAAAAATTACATAAATGACGTGGAATACTTGTAAGTTTTCGTTCTTTTATTTATTGGCACGCGTTAAAGCTTTGTTCAACCCCAGCCGCGGTTACGTCCATTCATTTATTCTACAACTACAGTAACACAACTAAACATCAATAATTTGTATTGTTGTGTTTGAAAGGTCAGTGAACCAGGTTACCGGTTCATTGACGGCGAATGGAGTTTTCTGTCAATTTTAATTTCTAAGAACGGATATGAATACTTACATTAATGTGGCCCACTTACCTGTGAATTGCTTGCTAATATAAAAAAAAAAACTTTTATTACATAACAATCATTTTGTCTTCTTCTTTTTATGTGAAACTTATTAGATTTCGATTTAATGATCGATAGGTACACGAGAAATGAGAGTAAAGTTATAAAGAAACATCACGTTTAACCACACGTTCGTTACAAGAGAGAGATGAAAGATACGACGTAAATAGAAAGAGAATGAGGGCTATATATTTAACTATAAGCTGATAACTTGTACTCTGAAGCAACTTTGAAATAATTGTTTGTGCAGCTCTTGTTTATATACTATACATTCTGATCAATTAACATCTAAAGAAAAGTGCAAGATTATACTTACATATTCAACATATGTGTTATCATTATTATTTTTCGTGATAAATCAAACATATATTAAAATAATTTATTAGCAAGATATAAGAGCGTCAGAATGACTACAATATAAGTAGGATAATGGTTATGTTGTATGCGAGTATTTCGTTATAAATTGTAAAGTTATTTGAGACGAAACACCCCTTGCTTCTGTTTCAAAATTGTATAGTTTCACATTATTGAGAGTTCTTAGAACGTTAGCTAAAGTAATCAGAATGGCTTTAAAAACGAATACGCCACAAAACGATATACATTTAGGATTTATTTTATTTGTGCCTGTCTAAATACTTGATCTGATATATGTATTTACCCTCGGTCATGTTTTTTGTACACTAAGCTAATACGCGTGATATAAATAAATGATATACAAATAAATGATGAGTTTAATTTAAAAGATTACAGACTACACTAGCTACCCGTCCTGGCTTCGCACGGGTAGTATAAAGGTAAAAAGAAAACGTAAAAAAATATATTTTTCCGTCATCATCTACATTTATCGTCATATTTCAGCGAATTTTCACAAAACCTTAATGATTTATACATGAACCACACACCTAAACCTTCCTAATGGATCACTCCGTCCATTTGTGTACCCTATTAAAAAGTTCGATAGTTTTTGGGTTTATCGCGTTCAGACAAACGGACAGAGGCCGATTTAGGGATTAAGATTAAGGCGCGATCATGTTTTTTAATTATTTAGCCGACATGCATTTCATTTTCTTTAAAACTATCAATATGTGTAGTATTGAAAAATGGTAGGGCTTTGTGCAAACTCTTACCGGGTAGGTGCCACCCACTCATCAGATATTCTACCGCGAAACAACTGTACTTGGTGCAAATTGTTGTGTTCCAGTTTGAAGGGTGAATGACCCAGTGTAATTACAGGCAACATCTTAGTTACCAAGGTTGGTGGCGCATTGTCGATATAAGCGATGCTTAACATTTCTTACAATGCCAATGTCTATGGGCGTTGATGACCACTTAATACCAGGTGGCCAATATGCCTACCTGTTCTATATAAAAAAATCAACCATCTATTCATCATGGTATATTTGATTCCATTTAGCCACTTAACAAATGTTTCCGCAAGTAGGTGCTATAGGCTACACCTCGTCAGCAACGTTCGGTTTTCGAGTCTCAGCGAAAAATTTCCATATCTGAGCACCATCGTCTGTCTACGTCCAGTCAGCGACAATATTGATTTAATATATTTCCTAGGGTTATTATTGAGTTCGGAATAAAGCGCGCGTAATTTAAAAATACGTGATGAATGTTTTGAGACAAATAAAAGTGACTGTTTAACGTAGCTGTCAGATGTACTTCCGTAGTGTAAGGTCGGGTCCCTCCGCATGTGTAAACAATTAAACTATTATGTATTTAAAATATAGCGCGCTTTATTTAAAAGGTAGCACTTGACGATTCATAATTACTTGTAGTAATTTATGGTTAAGTCTATTTGAATAAAAATATTTTTAATTGATTTGATTTAATAAGAATTTTAATATGATCATGAACAATTAATTGGCTTTGAATGCTTGACCTGATACATGAGATACGATATAATGCGTTTCGTGTTTGGCGGTGGAGGAAAACATCGCGAGGATATTGATTTATGCCGGAAGAATGAATTTTGACACACACATATATCTTTCAAGTTATTATACAATCCACAATGGAGTGGCGTCACACAGTAAGCTCAAATCTCCTACTGTACAGTAAAGGGGATCTTCGTTGAGCTGTTTACACGTTATGTTTGTTTTATTGTATATAAATGAGATTTAAATTGTTGATTAATGTATCCTGGGAACTAAACATTTTAATCATACTATACCGTAACCATAACAGCCTCTGAATGTCCCACTGCTGGGCTAAAGGCCTCCGCTCCCTTTTTTGAGGAGAAGGTTTGGAGCTTATTCCACCACGCAGCTCCAGTGCGGGTTGGTGGATTACATATGTAGCAGAATTTCAGTGAAATTAGACACATGCAGGTTTCCTCACGATGTTTTCCTTCACCGTAAAGCACGACATGAATTATTATCCCAAATTAAGTACATAAAAATTCAGTGGTGCTTGCCCGGGTTTGAATTTACGATCATCGGTTAAGATTCACTAGTAGTTCTTATCACTGGACCAACTCGGCTTCTAATGATAAATCAAACTATGAATTGTAGTATTTATTATAATAAATACTACAACAATTATTGGCGACAAACATAATATATAACAAACAATGACGCACCTAACTGTAATATCCAAAAATTCGTTTCTCTTTTTGACTAAAATAAAAACCGGATATATATATATATATATGGAACGTCCCTTTTGTTTTTTTTTCTATGAATTTGTAATGCGTATTTTGTTTTTTATTAAAATAAAAATGGTGGTTTATTATTTTTAACTGAATAAACCTTTAAAAATATTACTTACATTTATAATTAGAATGAAATTTAAGAAGGATATTGGTATTGGATAAGCTGTTTATCTTAAATCTTTTGTGTAAAATCAATTTAAGCTCGACTTTGTTTTCAGTGTGTTTCAGTGAGAAATATATTATTTTTGTCTCTAAATAAAATAAAATCTAATAATATTACTACGTCATATTTCACGAAACAAAATCGAAATATAATAGAGAATATAATATTGGTCTCATTTTATGTGCACGATAAAATATGTAATAAGCGAATCTGTGATCGTATGCATTTATAAAAAGTATTTCTTATTTAAATAACAAACGGGAGAGAGCTTGACTATATATTTATTGAAATATAACTAATATAAAGAATTAATTATTGTTTTCATAAGAACATAATATCCAACAATTATTAATTCTAAAAATTGCTATGAATAAAATGAGAATAAAAATGTTTGCTAAAAACGAACTTCACCAGCACACCATTAAAACATGTAATTTAAATAAAACAACTTATGAAATACCTTCAATAAATTGGATTAAATGTAGTTTTATACCGTTTCGGAGTTTTATCTTCTAATTTACACAGGAACGTTGACAATTTATAAGGAATTCATTAAAATTAATTGACAATTAGCGAAGCTATCGGGAAACAAACACCCTTATATAATAATGATGCCAAATTGATAACATATTTCAGCTATGAAGTCGGCTAAATACTAAAAACTTTTATAACGTATTTCTTGTACGAGGCAGGATATTGTATCGCGAGATCGGGCTTTTTTATCTTATTGTGTATCTTATAATATCGAGTAATGGCTAAAGTAAAGAAAATTGTAATAATAAAAAACCGTTGGGTACAACACTCGTCTCTCGACTGCATCTCTTATAACAAATAATTTCTCCATTTAGAATAAATGTAGAAATAATATACAACATTTATATATGAAAAATAGTGTCAAGGGCCTTGACCTGAAATGTTTTTGTCCAAGCGAAGTAAAACTATTAACAGTAAAATATTATACAATTACAATGAAATCGATGTACTTTTGAGCCTAAAAAAATAACTAAAAATCAGTTAATAAAACACACAAATACATATATAAACATAAACTCTAAAGAAGTTGAAGAATTTTTAAAAACGTAACAGACTCACAACACGTGAAAAATATTTGTTTAATAAATAGAAATGTTATTGTCAACTGTATGTTTATTGGATGGAAACGAAGCAATTACGAGTAGAAAGCCGTTATCACCAGACAAGCTCGTCGACGTCCGAATTTCAGAGTCCTCTCCAAGACCCATGGGTCTTCGAAGTTAATATAAGCGGACCTCGAGCGAGCGCTTAATATTACCCACAAATTCAGTTTGCATTTACGTAGCGAAATTATTTTTCGTATATTGGTTGACAAATATATACAAAAGTGGAATATTTTGAATAGTAAAACTATGATTTGCATGTTACCATTCTATGCAATTCGAACGAAATTGGGAATTGTCATCTGCACAACGGAAATAAATTTTCATAGAATTCAAATATTTTGGTATTTAAATTCGAATAATACATATTCGATAGCTTAAAGTCAATTTAATATTCCAAACTGAACAAATCAGTTCACTAGTGTGCGTATTTTTAAATAATAAAAATACTTAATTAATAATCATTAGGTAAATCCCTTATATAAGGGTCCATTGGCATCCCATACAGTGATTACAATTATTAAATAATATTATAGTATGATAATGTTGCCAGAACAAAAAAATAAAAAAATAAATTAATATAGTAGCATCTTTTTTAATAAAACATCAGTATATGACTTATAACTCATATATGGATTTGTGTATGTATTCATAGTAACGGAGTCATGACAGAGCAAAAATTGAGCGAGAAAGTCTGTCTTTATGATATTTAGCACTAACACAATGTGTGAATTTGATATAAATATGTAAATAATAAATAATTTTGAGACAGAACTGTGACAAAACCTGCGTGTTCTAAAATAAATCCCATATAAATATATCTTGCAAATAAAAGCAGATCAGCGGATGGATTAGGTCGCTGAATCCTCCTCATTAACAAGGGAGATGTTTGGACAACGGATTTTTTTGTACAAGTGGGTATTTGTTTGCAGATTTTTTCGTTGTTTTCTTTTATAGAACTGAATATTTATATCTAGATTTAAAGCCACAAATGTCCACAAATGTATGGAGGTTATGTATAAAGAGTTTTATTTCTCGTTAACAAGTAGGTTAAACTAAATAGTATCTGCATAAACCTTATTCATATGCAGAATTTTAAAATATCCTTCCAGTTGTGGAAAATGGTTTTAATTAAATGTTTTTAGATTATTTTTTTATAAATTCGTTGTACAGTTATTCGTTGTGTTAAAAATATATTTACTCATTGATGAATGTAATATAAACTATATTCACTGGTGGTAGAGCTTTGTGCAAGCTCGTCTGGGTAGGTACCACCCACTCATCAGACATTCTGCCGCAAAACAGCAGTACTTGGTATTGTTGTGTTCCGGTTTGAAGGATGAGTGAGCCAGTGTAATTACCGGCACAAGGGACATAAGATCGTAGTTCCCAAGGTTGGTGGCGCATTGGCGATTTAAGCGATTGGCAACATTTCTTACAATGCCAATGTCTAAGAGCGTTGGTGACCACTTACCATCAGGTGGCCCATATGCTCGTCCACCTTCCTTTTCTATAAAAAAAAAAAAAATCTCGACCTTGGTGTCCAACGATTGATTTCGAAGACTTTTTCTGAATTTTGAATACTGAAAATCGTTTCCCATCGAATTACTGCAAAGTAAAATGCCGTATGATACAATAATATGAAAATAATTGGAATAACATTTCCGGCAATATCGACATCAGTCAATCATCAAGGTCAATGCCAAATTTTACTTATAGTATAAACTGCGGAGCTGAACCTGACGAATAGGGACTCAACTCGAGTTTGAAATCCAAGAACGATTAACCCAAGAATTTAGTTAACAGTTTCAAGATCAATAATATGTATATTTATATTATTCGCAACATAGGCACACAACGTCTGTGTGTGTGTGTGTCACAACGAATGTCTAAAAATATATGTATATTTTATATTTTCAATTTATTACGCTATAAACGTGTTTATGTAAACAGAATAACAAATATGTCAGGCAAAGTAAAATAATACAACGTCCATTTTAGCACCATAATAAAACGTTGTATATATTTTTGTGTCGAAAAATATTCGATTAAGTTTCGTGTTTGAAGCGAAATGTAGAAAGGGAAACTGGGTTAATTGTGTTTTTAGTATATTTTCGCGTATTTTTATTTATAGTATTTAATATGAGCCCGACTGAATGAAAATAATTAAGGCTTCGTTCGGATTAATTTAAAACAAATCTTGTAAAGTTGCACGAATCGAAATCTTTATTAAATATAAAAACATTCTACTTATTTTAATCAAGCTTGTCATTCGAATATTCTAAATTTAAATATCGCAGTTACTTATATAATTATAATATATACTATATCCTTCCCCGACACGCTCTGCATTTCCTGGTGTAAGTTTTATCGGTTTATTACAAAAAGCGTGGTTTCTTATTTATTAGTGGATTGTCGGAAGTGATCACAGGTTCGTGGTATATCAAAAATTTAATGTTTTTCAAAATGTTTGGTATTTGATACAAAACGGGTAATAGTAGTGATACTATTACCCGTTTTGTTAAATTAAACAACACTTTACTTCATGGTGTCAGGTGTCAAATCATACCATTTGAAATTACCAATGTCAGTGCAAATCAGAGTACAACTTCTGACATTTATCACGTATTTAGTGTAAGAACTACTTAGAATAATTATTTTACATACTTTATTATTAGACAGTATATATTCTTATTCCCAAGTCGTTGGTTTTATAACAAACTTTAGCACACGAACTTTTCTTAACGGCTTCAACTTGAAAACTTGATTGATATTGTTTATATAGAAATAAAAAGAGTTTGTTTTTATTTCGTAGCAATAATTTGTACAAGTTAATAAAAGGTCATATTGTTTCATGATTCAAAATAAGTTCTTACCTTTTAAGTCTCCGTTAATTGTATCCGATCGAATACGCGTTATTAAAGTAAATAAAGACAGTTAATTGTATGGTGTGTGAAGACTAACTAATTGATACACGTGGCATTAATTAACGCATAGTGGTTCCCATCAAACCCGCTTTGTTGTCGGCGAAGCATCTATTGGTGATTAATTAAATTATATCGTTTGGCGTATAAGGTATCGTAAAAGGATAAAGCAGAAGATTTGTAGCTTTGAACACATCTCGTCATATTATAATATTATTTTGATTTCATATTATTTTTCATTTAAACAAAATACAAAATTATATGTTGTTATGTGTTCCTAATCCTTTACTGCTAATGCAGCAAGACTATGAAACTCTTTACCGCACTCTGTTCCCACTAGCAGGTCTATTTTTATTTTTAAATTCAACAAGCATTTTCTGGTATACGATGAACTATGTGCTCGTATGTATGTATATTCGTATAATACGTAGTAATAGTATTTGCGTATTTACTTGTTATATATTACAAAGTTATATAACTAAGAATATAATTACTTGAGTTTCACTGTACTTTGTAATTTAGATTTTGTATGACTGTCCGTGTCTTCTTTATTTATTCGTCTTAATTCTTCTTTTTGCTGAGTATAATTCTTGACATTTTACAATTATTTCTCTACTAAATAATACTTTACTTTTTAAAATAAACTATTTCTATACAAGGTGGGATGATGAGATAAAACAATGGATACGTTATTGTTAACCCAATAATGACAAACAACACCGTATTTTCTATGATTGATACTTTTTATAGTTCATCTCTTGCTTTGACTTTGCAACATGGTGAGAAAGCCTTAATGATGATATTCTGCCACATGTTTATCTATCAACTCGCTAAAAGAGAGGTGAAGTAAACTCCAAACTACTAGAGAGGTGAGATAACCTGTGGTGGAAGATTTACGGTTTATTGTATACTACTCTCTACAGTACATTGCAAAGTTTTAACGAAGAGTTATTCTTAATAAATAAACTTGGTACAACGCTACCATTATATGTACTTTAAAACCTTTAAAAGCATAAGGTCATCGTAACTATTTACTTAAAATTTCTGTGTGCACGATAAAATAAAACATAAGTTACAGATTTAATAGATTAAACTTAGAGTGGCTTTATTAGGATAAATGCTAATAATAGCGTAAAATAAAAGCAACATTGTGTTCTCTTTGAACTTTGTTGCGGTTACAAACGTACGATAGTTTACAAAATGCATTATCATAATGAAAGTTAGTCACGCAAATATATTCTACCAATTTTTGGACAATGTAAGATGAAAGGAAATTATTCTGGCATTTTGGTAGTTTGTTACAAATCTAAATGTTTATAGGTGAGTTAGTAAGTTGTGGTGAAATTGATCCCGATGGTTAAGTGGCTATCTTATATGGCTACACATCAAGGCTACATAACGAGATCTCAACGTTTTGGGTATAAGCAACGGGTCGTACAAATTTAAACTTTTAGAATAATTCTTTCAAGAAATATTCAGTAGCCGCTCGAAGTTTGAAAGTTGACAATGTTTGTGTTGTTCCTGAGCTTAAACTCTTTCCGGTCGATTTCGATTATCTCTCCTCTCTTGTTAGATTGCCGTTCCATCAGTATATGAGAGTGAGAGTATGACGACCAACTATAATATATTTTACTTAGTCGGAAAGTCTCTCTTGACGATGGCCGAAGTGGTTGAAATAGGTCAGGAGGATAACATCAAGAGTTCTATTAATAGTCCGATGCAAGTATATTTATTAACTGTAAAATATATTAACTGAATTCCGTGCCATTTTAATATAACTTCAATCAATTTTCGTAATAAAAATTTTTGAAGAGATCTAAAATTTGGAAGTCTAAATATTTCTTTAGTATTATTATAGTATAAATATAATATAATATTACATAAATATATTTTTTTATAGAACAGGAAGGCGGACGAGCATATGGGCTACCTGATGCTAAGTGGTCACCAAACGTCCTTAGACATTGGCACTGTTAGAAATGTTAACCATCGGTTACATCGCTAATGCGCCACCAACCTTGGAACCTAAGATTTTATGTCCCTTGTTCCTGTAATTACACTGGATCACTCATCCTTCAAACCGGAACACAACAATACAAAGTACTGCTGTTTTGCGGTAGAATAACTGATGAGTGAGTGGTACCTAGCCAGACGAGCTTACACAAAGCTCTACCACCAGTAATAGTAATATATAGTATGTTGGTGGTAAGGGTTAGTGTACGCCCATCTGGGTAAACATCATAGCAAGGATGTGTGATCCAGTATAACCACAGGCACAAGGGACATAACATCTTCTTTCCCAAGGTTGGCGGCGATGTAAGGAATGGTTAATATTTCTTACATCGCCAATGTCTATGGGCACTTAACATCAGGTGGCCCGTTTGCCAGTCCGCTTACCTGCAACATAAAAAATATTATGAGAAGGAAATACTCTACTCCACCTTTACATATATATACAATCATATCAGAGATAATTAGTATGGTTCCTTTAATACTACTACATACTACTATTAATATTTATAACAATGTAATATCAACGGATAAAACCCACTTACAATCAAACTGCCCATCGACAGCCCCGCTTATTATCTTTAAAAATCAACCGAAAAAGACTATCAACTGTTAGAAAGGGTAGGTTCCGAAAGAAAAAAGATCTTCAAGATTACCAAATATCCTCCTTTGTTAAAATCTCCGTAGTAAAACTTTTCACAGTCTCACATGACGTATGAGGTTTTCCGATGTAACCATTTGTAAGCAGTCATTGTTAACAGACAAAGCACCGGCCAGGCCGACCCCTGTTAAATCTACTAGAACAGTATAAAAGAAATGTAAGGCGATAAACATCAGGACAATCGTAAGTCTGTATCTGGAAATTACACGAACTCTTAATTCCGAGACGTACTCGTACTCGTATAGACGTACTCGGAAAGATTAGGAATTTGAGAATTAGAAGGTGAGTGTTGATTTTAAAGCTTACGTTCTAGAAATATATATGTATTCATGAAAACATGTTAGTAAAGGATAAGTTGTTAAGAAATTATTTAGACATATGTCCTCGTGACCAGACTTCGGAAACAGAGGCCGATTTAACAGGATATAGTACATAAATCGCAAACATTAGTTCCACTCTTTTATCTCTCGCTTTCATAATTCGACAGAATAGTTATTCGACATGTTTGAAAAGAGATCAGGTGAAGAATTATAGAGATGTATTACACAGCCATCTTCATAAACCTGGATGATTTCTGAATTTTATTTTAAAGTTAAACTCAGTTATTGTTGAATTGGCAGAATCGGGGATTTGAAACCGTTGTTTCCAGGTAATAATGAGGCAGTGAGTGCGTGCAGTAAGCAATTGATTTGAAGACGACTTGCACTGTAATAAGCTGTTTTTACAATAATCTAAATCAATAAACTAGTTTCACAGATCGAATCAAGTAAAATCCTCAGTAATATTATAAATGTGAAAGTGAATTTATTTATTCGTTTGTTTGTTACACTTTCACGTCTTAACTACTTAACGGAACATTAAGAAATTCTGCGTACATATTGTTAGGGGTACAAACGTACGAAGATGAAATAATTAACCTAACAAAACTGGTCCCACCCCTCACACGCGGGTGAATTTGCGGGTGAAAACTAGTTGTATTACAACTAACTACACAGTCAAAGTTTAAAAGTAAAAGAAATCACTTTTCACAATATTCTCGCATCGTAAAATTTGATCGGGACATTTTTCATTTTATCAGCATTTGTCTCAGAAATTCAAGTTGCAACGAATTGTTTCAATCGAAACGCGCGATCGGCTCCATCATTCAATAAGCACACGAGTTCGTCACAGCCAATATTCCTATTACGAGAGAAATTTTATTGAAAACGTAACCGATATGGTACGAACATTTTGTGATATTCAATTTTAAAATACGTTAATATAAGGCTGGGAATTTCGGAGCAAGCAAACTGAAAATCTGTATCGTTGTAAAGTCAACTTTAATAGGATTCATTTAAAGTTTATAATAAATTAGCGAGGGTAAGCGTGGATCAGTGCTCGGTATCAAGTGATTTGCAACAAGTTAAATAATCACAGTCTGGCTCTAAGCGCACGCTTGGGGTCGCCAACCGCCTATGTCGCCCTCTAGCCGCTGTTTTGGCAAACTAATAAAAAAGGTTTATAGACTATTTAGTAGGAATGAACACAAAGATTGTTTTAATATTTCTGTCTACATATTATATGATTTTTTAGATACAGTTTATTTTTACGTTATGTTTCAGTTATTTCTTCAGTTTATTTACTAATATTGCGTTCTAACTCGATTAAATATATTATACTAAGTCTTAAATTTTTTGTTTTCTTTTTTTTTTATTATATGTTACTGCCAGTTGATAGCCACGTGGATCTAGTGGTTTTGACGTCCTGTGTTCGAGTCCCAGATTGAACAAATAAAACTTACTAGATTTTTCGAGAAATTCTCAAAAGAAGCCCGCACCTGAAAAGAATGTAAAGCCGGTGGTTTATACCAGAACGCTTTTCGGTCGTGTCGTACTTGTTTTCAAATTGTATTATGAGGGTGAGATTATAGAGTGTGCTTGTGCATATACTATTCATATAATATTTTCATTATCATATACCCTTCTTTGTCTCCTAAGAATGGTCGCTATGGCCAAACTTGGTTAGGTCGTCATAAAAAAAATATATATATATATATATATATATATATATATATATATTATCAAAAAGGCTAATTTAAGTATACCATTCTCTTATAATAACCAGAAAATAAACTTTTTTCGAGCTCTTACAAGCCATTTAAATGTAATTAATTAATATACTTAAAAACCTATTTAAAGCAGTCATATTATTATAAGATTAATTTAAATGTAAATTAGATGGTCTCAAGAGATTATCACGGCTAATAGGTTATGTCTAATAATGGGTAATTTCCGTTTAGAAAATATTTGTACTTATAAATAGTGTAGTCAGTGATCTGACGTACTATATTCTTCCCTCCTAGTATAAAGGTTTACCTGTGTGTAAGAGACACGTATATACATAAATACAAACAAACGTTAAAATAAAATGGGATTTCGTCAACGGTATGTTGTATTTATATCTTATGGTCATTTAACTGCGTAAAATAGTATTAACAATCACTTAATTGTTGAGGTATCGTAGTCATTATTTACCAGTTAAAGGTCTTAGTTTAGACAATTTGAGTAAGCACCTCCCCTGGCATGTTCTTACGCTATGCAGCAATATCTTGTATCATTTTGTTCCGGTTACCGAGACAGTGTTATTACAGGCACAAGGGAAATTTTTGATTCCGTGCGGTACACTCGCGTATCAGTTGTAGTTTACATTTATTATAAATTTAAAAACAATACAGTATCGGGTGCCTACCACACACTAAATAAAAAAAGAATATTATTTGTATATAAAGTGTATTTATATAAGCTAATAATAATTACGAACAATCAAACGGTATAGGAACCAGGACATATTAACACGTGTATTGCTATATTTAAACCAGGTCCAAACATTGTTACCTCGGAGATACGTTTAGTGGCATTACAAACATTTGAAAACATTACACTTCATAATTATTTGCACGCTTTCACTATCCATTGTATTCATAGCATTAAACAAACTTATTACTCCTAATGTGAAGCTAGCTTATAATGTATTTTTTTTTATAATTTACAAACAACTATTTGAACAAATTATATTTCAAAATTTAAAATACTTCTTATTCGCAACAGACTTAATCAAAGCCACCGCATAGCGGCAAGCTTGGCTGTCATACATATTTATAAGATTACTCAACTACTCTATAATAATTCCAGGAACAATATCTAATAGTTGGAATACCACCAAGTAATAAAAAACAAGGCTGTACAAAAGGAAAATTATCAACTTTAGATAACAAGCGAGAAAATATTCTAAAAACACATTACGTAATAACAAATTCATTATATTACTGGCGAGTTTCAAAAGAACAGCAAACATGGACATGACTAGATATTTCAATTATGTCTTTCTGAGCAATTTTGTTCACGCTGGCCGTTCTCAACACAATCAATTCAAATGCACAGGATATTAGTACAAGTTTATACACAAAAGTAAGTGCATTCTCTATTCCCTCACTCTCATAATCCGATACGGCAACATCGAAGAGAGAACAGGACAGAGACTCACAGAGACACATGAGTGTAAACACTTTAATTTTTTTTTAACAATTTATCCTCAGTATGTGCATACCTTTAATATGCTAAATATTTCAGTAGCAACATACAACTGTAATATTAAATTTTCAATCCGAAGATTACATTAAAATTTTAACTTGTCGTATGTCACGTTCATTATTGTTCTCGCCACATTTACATTCATAGCGTCGAAGGCTTGTCATGACATGATTACGTACGTCAGCGTCATGCGGTCCACGACGAGAGACAATTAACACGCCAGTTGACGAATGACTACATTAGTGCTTGATGTAACTATGTGACGTAGAACATTTAAGATTGCAAATATATACATACACATAACAGGTTTTGTAGATGTAAAATTATATAATTAATAATAATTGTACAAGAAATAATAAAATATTTCACATCAAACTTAAGTAATTGAAAAAAAACTAAGACTTTATTTATAGAATAATATATTGCGAACATATATACAATATGCATGTATACTGCAATGCCCGCAATTTAATTTACAAGTTGATACAACCATACACTGATTTTAATTGTACCTTCTGGGGTGGAACCGCTCGAACATTTAACTTTGATAACTGACGATGTTAAATAATATTAATGAGATGAAATAGTTTTACTTAATTTATGGAAATATTACATGAAATTATTTTATATTACAAATACCACTTCTAATTAATTTTACTTGTTATGTTATCGTACGATAACGATACGGGAAGATTGAGTACTACTCTATCTTCCCGTATCGTTATCGAGAGACGAGAAACGAGAAAAAAGTGAGACCCTCGCCTTCCAGACTATTTCATAAACAATTGGTATCTACCCGAGGCCAAATGTTTGGAACAAAGAGTTACGTTCCGTTGATAGTTATGTTTAATTTACACAATTTGACACATTTTAACAAAGTAATACAGAGTAAATTCGATCTTCTCTAGCGTAACCAACATTGTCGGGGAGCCCACTAATTAATAATGCAAATGTAACGGAATTGAAAAATAAAAGGATAAGAATAATAAGACACAAAAGACGTTATCTGAACAGAAACACCATATGTAAAATAATACAAGATAAATCAAAACTGTATTAAAGAATTAATATGGAATATAATCTAAGAAAATATATATTAATATTTTAATAAAGTAAAGTAAACAGTCTGTAAATGTCGCACTGCTGGGATTAGACATACTCTTGGGGTGAAGATTTGTTGCTTATTTCACCACGCTGCTCCAATGCGGCTTGGTGGATACACGTCTCAAAATGTTGTCATAATATAAACACAAGCATATGAAAGTTTAATGGCGCTTGACCGGATTTGAACCTGCTATCTTCGGTTAAGATGGCAGTATTGTAGCATAATTACTTGTTTATTAATATCATGAACGTTTGCTACACATCAAAAGAATATTTTTCGCCGGGATTTTACATCGACCTTTTAAGGGTTTTGTTTGTAAATTCTCGAGGCTGCGTAAAATAACATTATTAACATATTCAGAAACAAATTAAGCTTGTACCTTTTATCAACTTTTGATAACTGAACTAACCGCTATGAAAAGTTGTTTAGTAGTTTTTAGTATAAGTATAGACGTTTGCTACGCATCAATAAATATTTGACGATCGTTGATTTGCATGTAATTGTATACTATAACTAGCTTATCGTTCCGGCTTAGGACGGATAGGTAAGAGGAAAAATGTATTTTGGATAGGATTTGCGTTAAATCTGTTCTTAGTGAGCGTCTACGTCGGAAGGAGTAGCTGTGACATATTTCAAGTCGATCGGGCGGATAGTTTAGATCTCGTGGGGTGTTGCATTTCACTTATATTATATATAAGCCGGCATATTTTTTCTAATGAATTAGTTTGACGTTTTGACTATTCTTATAAAGAAATCAAAATGTTCAAAAGGGCCAACTACTACTAGACCGTATAAAACGGATCCTTTAACTTTGTTTTGACGACATCTTACAAAAAAACATAATATGACGAGCCATTTTAGTAAAAATAGACAATGTTTGTTATAGTTAATTTGGTATGTTTAATTAACAGATTAATTTTGCGTTTATATTTGTTCTCATCTTTTATAAAAATGATAATATGAATAAGAATTTAAATATGAACTAACAAATATTCACAGACAAAATGATCTCGAATTTTAAAATTCATAATATCTTTAAAATTCAATGTCATCTTTCGTATTTTATCTCCAGTTCGATATATTTTTACGTTCAACTTTTTTTGTGTATAAGATATTCGATTTTGCCGAATTCGCATATTTTAATACGCAAGGCAAATCTCCGAGAGACAATGATAAGACGTATTAGATCACGTACGAATTGGGCATTTGATGTTCGCGTCGATTTCATATCGACCTTCAGAGGTTTTGCTTAGAATTTCAATATTATTATATTAACATTTTAATAAACAAAATTCTTAAAATTATAAATTATTTCAACTTTCAATGATTAATGTTTAAGTCTGATTAAAAGTAAGCAATCCACGTGCCTTTGATTACCGTGGTGGTCTCAGATTGTTATTCATTTCGTAGAATTTTGATAATCGAGTAATTAAGTATACCTGAGTAAACAGTAACGTAACAATATTATTAATGAATATACATATACATGTCGTGAATACAATAATATAGATCATGTAGAAAGAAACTGAAGCATTATGTAAATACGAGGAGTAAAAATAATTCTATAACACTAGTTGTTCTAGTTTTGGCGCGGTATTCGTTTCTATAATAAGATTCCACAGTTATTTTTAACTTTTCTATTATAAATTTAAATCTTATGTCAAAAAAGCTGATAAATAAGGCATATTACTCGAAACAATTTTTTTTGAAATGATAAAAAATATATTCAGTCGTTTTCGTGTTATAAATAAAAACTGGTAAACAAAATGCGTTATTCTATTAAGTGATATCTACCGACACCTACACTTATACAAGTATCTCCTCTCGTAAATAACTAAACAAACATAAATAAGTAAATATATAAGGGTCAATATAAAATAATTGTTTCAAGCCCACACAAAATCGACACTAAAGTAAAAAAGGATGACTCATAAAAAAGTCCCAAATAATACGCCTTTCACTCCTAGGTTACCCGTTCGCTTTTAGGGTATTAGGGCATAAAAAAGTAATATCCCTTTGACAATGGACACGAAAACTGAATTTATTTTCGGCCGAGTCTGCTTGTTTCGTGATTTACCTATCCGTAGTAAATCTTTGATAAGACCGTGTTCGTAAATAGAATATATTGTGAAGATAAGTGGTAGATAGGTCGTAGGTAGGTTGTTGTAGTAGGTGGGTAGTGCGCGTGAACAACCTTAAAGGTAGTTGATTAAAATCTAGACTAAGTTCAACATGTAACGGTCAAATACATTTATTTCTTAAAAAGGATACATTCATTTATAAGAAATACAGGTTAATCATAAATCAATGTTTATGAATTACGGAGCAGGTGGGTACTCCTGAACAATTAATATAATTTGTTAGAATCAGGTAGAGGAAAAAAAGTGATTGTACTATTACATGCTGTTAGAAGGAAAGTGTCAATTATAATTTGTGAAGTAAAACATTGAAAAAAAATTGCATATCCGGTGCACAGTAAAGCAGTGCTGTGGAAGTTTTGCAAAAATTAAACATAAGAATAATAAAACCTCGTTGGCAAATCTTTCAAAGTCATAGACAATTATTATGTAGGGATTTGATTAATTAAAGAAAACATTTCAAATCAAATCAAGTAAGTGGGTTTTAACAAGCACTTATGAATCGACATTGTATGTGTTTAACAATAGTCGAGGTCATTGTTCAGCAGTGAGACAACATGGCTCTCAGTTTATTATTTTTTTAATAAGTTTTTCACAATATCGTGTCTCGCCGTCTATGCAAATTGATATTAATGAAACGTTAACGTGGTAAATTTACATATAAGACTGAGGCTAACCGGACGAATACGTCCCGGGTCTGTCCTGCGAACGGCATCGCATGAAAATTAAAATTTTTGAGGTTGAAGATTAACATAACTTTTTTGATACATATTAAATATATCGATAAAAATCATAAAAATAAAATATTTTATATAGTAGATAGAAATCATATACATAGTATTTGCCTTTTAATAATAACAATGTTTAACTTTATGTTTTTCGTGAGAATACAAAACTATTTTCAAATGGCAATATATATGTTCGAAATTAATTGGGTTATTAGTGCGATGTTTGATTTCTAAGCGTCGACGTTTCAAATTAGCATTATCATTCATTGATTATTATTGCGGTTGCAACCGTGACTCCTTAATTTCCCGCGTATTATTTACACACACATATTAACTTAAAAAATGGCGGGTCGTTTTATAGAGAACCAATAATGTGCCGTTTGTATTGATAAATGACGATACAACATAATCTGCAATCGAATCAGAAATAAATTAATCATCAAAAATACCAGTGCCAGAAGAAAATTTCTGCAACTGAATTTCAAAGCTACTTTTTTGCCGATGTCTATAATCTAGCTCTACAGTAAACTAAACACGGGACAAGTCTAATCAATTTTTTTTAAATTACTTTCATGCATTCGCGCCAAGTGTTTTAAATTTTCATATTGTTTTATTTTTGTATCGTAATGTTTATAATTGAGAATGAACATAGTTTTTTCACTCATGTTCCGTCATACTATACGAAACCTTCTGCAAGCGAGTCCTTACCATACTTGACTGGTTTTATTTATAGAAACGGCAATTAAGCTGCATTTAAGATTATTATTATTACTCAATGAATTTCTTAACCCGTACCCGTTATAAGAAACCGACCGTGGACTGTAAAAGTATAACTTACAATTGTAAATAACGATTATACAAAACATACAATCTATTTATACTACGTTCCTGAAAACAGTCCAAAATAACCGTTCAGTTTATATGTTTATATGAATATATATTTGAATTCTATATGATATTGAGAATGCGCAAGCTATAGCAATACGCCCACATACATGTATTTACGACCATTACCGTAATAACAAATAATATTTCGGTACAAACATAAACAAACTCTTCGTTATTTAACACGAACGCTGTGTTTAAGATTATGGAAGTAATGCACACGTACTACTTACTCGTACTAGCAACAGATCCAATTATCATAATATTCAATCAAAAATAATATATCCTGTGACATTATTTACACACAGCCATCTGATCCCAAACTAAGCAGAGCTTGGACGATGGAAACCAGACAACTGATATACTACATATACTACTTTTCTTCTGTAAATACATACTTATATAGTATATTATTACACCCAGACTCAGGAAAAACAGACAAGTTCATGCACACAAATGTCTGTCCTGGGTGGGAATCGAACCCACAACCTTCGGTGTGAAAAACAAGTATGTACAACCACGCCAACTGACCCGTCAATAATAAACAAAATATACTCCATTGACGACATACTAGTTTTTTATCGACATTTAACAAGATTAAACTTAATGTTTAGTTTTCGGTTCATTATATACAAATGTTACATAGCAATGAGTTCATTATGTACAAATGTTAAATAGCATATGCCAATGTCTCGCATCACATTGGCCACGGTTCACGTCGGTGTTGAGGATGATACGTCGACACTAGTTTTTAGCGGCCGACATATGGCTGAAGTCAATAACAACGACATGGTTACATTTTTAGCCTAGTGTATTTGCTATGTTCTCAACCCTTAAATTTCAGTTTCTTATGTAGGTGTTATTCATTACGGTATTGAGTAAGGAAGATAGTGCATCACATACTTATTTACTTTCAAAAATCTATAACTGAATCGGAAATAACTAACGAAAAAACCGGCGCAAGAAATTTTCGATTTATTTATTCATTCCTCTACGTTGCGTTTAGGACATACTTCGTTCTTTGTAATTTATTTGTTGAATCTTTACAGGCTATTGTTAAATTTATATTGCAATTATATTATCTGTTTTTTACTTCGCCAAAGTAATATAGTATAAATACATATATAATTATAATAATAATATAACTATCTGGAAAAGTAACATCGAGCATGAGATAAATTGATTACACCATCTTAGTGCCTTGAAATTCAGTGGTACTAGCTCGGATTGAACTGGCGACTTTTAGCTACATTGATCTATTTTATCCACTGGTAATAATAGCCTAAAGGATTATTCCAGAGATTTCTAGTAACGTCGCGACTAAGCTAAGCAATTAAAGTCTACTTCGCAAATTGGGGATATGTCAATTGAGTGTAATTTTAATATCTACAGTAACTTTTCGTGATTATAAAAATAGGCAATTGGAGAAAAAAAATGTCATAAATTCTAAGAATTACAAGTAAATTAAGAAAAACGTTATTTAGGACAAGCAGGTTTTGCATACTTAGATAATGTAATATCACTATATAATTCTACAAAAAATTAAGTAAAATTGAAACAATTTATTTTAAGTGATAAAAATCTTAAATTATAAAAAGATATGTACGTGTTTATAAGAGTCCACAACAATAATAAACAAATTTAAATATATTCAAAGTCTGTCACCGTGATCTGTCCCAAATAGGAAAACCCAACAATGATTTACGACGGTATCCTTTGCGCCCGTGACGGGCATGGCAAAGTATCTTACTGGAATAATTACATACAAAATTTAATTATATATAATATAAAAATACCTAAATATTACCCTTTCAATAACCAGGCTGTGCTTTTAATAATATCCTAGGACATTCACACACGACCATCTGATCCCAAACTAAACAGAGCTTATACTTTGGAAACCAGACAACTGGTATACTACAAATACTACGTTTCTTTTGTAAATACATATAATTACACATAGACTCAGGACAAACACACATGTTCATAAACATAAATGTCTGTCCTGGGTGGTAATCGAACCCACAACGTTCGGCGTGAAAGGCAAATATCTACCAACCACGCCAACCGGCCCGTCAATTTTAATTCTATTATTTTCAAGACCTATGTGCTGATAATTGTAAATAAAAAATAGAATGAAGACAATATTGTTTTAAGTAATCTGAGCGATGAACCTTCCTAACTGGTATTATATAGTAAACAAACAATACATTTCGTTCCGCACTCATCGTGTTGCGTCATTACGCTCACGGGCACTAATGTACGGGTGATGTTTATAAATTGTACTTTACAGCTAATCTTAAATAAATTGTTACAAATATATTGTAAGAAATTATATAACTAAATGTATATAAATTAAATTAACATTACAATTGTTTAGCCCATTTCAAGGTTACACCTTTATGGTGATTACACCGTTAAAAAGTTCGACAGACTCTAACATCAAAGTTATAATTAAAAATGTCACTCACAAGTTTAGACTGGAAAAAGGATCTTCTATTGTATGAATTTATTGCATTAGAGTATAATGTAGATGTTTTGTTAGTTACCAATTTCTAAAAAAATACTTGAACAAAATTTAAGCCACTATTCTCAGTTTACAAACCAGTCAAATGTCTATTAGTTTTTATCGAATTATTTAACGGGGATTCGTTAATTTTTATATTTATCATTTAAGACGGTTCGAAGACCTCGTGATCTAAACTATGCCAGACAGTTTAGCGAGGCTATATCTATAATTGTTTTAAAATAATACTAGGAACTGTTGAGGACTTTCTTATTACTAAATTTTAGGTAATGTCAGTCGTGACAGACGGAGACTAACCAGCTGCGCAGGAGATATCGTAGTATCACATTGTAAACGCAAGCATAGATGCACTCTCATGATCTGATAAGACCTTAAATTAGACAGAGGCTTTACATGCTTTCCGAAGCACTGCTGTCACTGAAACAATAAATTTACTGGCCCGATCTGAAGTTTAAAATCCATTAACATCCTTAAATCCTAAATCCGTTGAAATCTAGCCAGCAGAGCAATCAGGCCGTCATCTACATTTAGTATAGTGTTATGAGATACCGAATTGGTGGAAACACAAAACAAAATTGTGCCGAGTCTAAATCCGTTACGATAATAACACGAACCATGTGACGTTAATTGAAGACAAAACATTGTTCTATCTGCTGGCGCCCACCCATCGTCTTTATGTAAACATGATGAATACTATTAGCGTGTTGTCTGCTCCTTGTCAGCAGCCTTTTAAAGTAACTAACATATCTATATGTGAAATTTAATAATGGTTTCGTAATGTGAAGTAATTCTATATCATTATAAATAAAAAAGCACTTGCTTGTTCTATGTATGTATATTCGCGCTAATCTCTAAAGTCAATAAGTATTTACAGTAGACAGATTGAGTCACGAGGAAGGTTTATACCAATTATGAATATTTTGTAACAATTAGTTAACGCAAATATAATATTTAGATAGTAATCTACATTGTACAATCCAGAGCTTCCATACACGTGCGCACTTTAATGCGACATATGAAAATATTGTATAGTAGAAATGTTCCGATCAAATAGTTCTAAAGAAAAACCCGCGACATAATAGATCTGTCTACTCAGTGATACCCGTGGGAAGCGTGGCAAGCATCGTTGAAGGAATCCGCGGTTTTATTGCAAAGACGTACACTTGTATTTGTTTCTAGTCTCCGCGCGAGGCTTCGCTCGATCGTGATGGGGCGAAGTGGCGAAGGTGTTATGTACCCTATGAATTTTACCATCAATCATCATTAAATATTATACACATGTGTACCCTGTAAACATGGTTACAATATTACATGATAATTGGTAGTTAAAACGTGAAGGCATTTTTCCAGTCTGATTCAATTTCACATTGTAACTAGTTACCATATAAAGTTATGTTTATATGTTAGGCAATATATTTATACTGTAACGTTAAACTCGGTGAAAACAGACTCTTTTATTAGTGTTGTTTGGTGATATTAAAGTTTTGTTCTTTCCTTTGTTTCAGATACATAACAATAAGATGTCGGGCCTGTTGTAGCTGTAATTGTTTAAATATGTAAGTTTTAATTTCATTGAATATATTAATTTAAATATTCAGTTACCCTCGAATAATAGTAAAAGTTTATAAAATCAAACTAAAATCAATGTTTTCACGAAATATAAACAAACTAAGTTTTGGATGTGTAGTCTTTTATTTCCAACTAAAATTGCCATGGAAAATATTATGATCGTTTACGCTATTTTGTGCGAAACTAATGACTACCATCGTTATATTTTCAGGTAAATATCTGCCTGCGTACAAGATTATTTTCGTGCGAAGATAAAAGTTGATTCTAATCATGGAGCTGGAAGACGTGGAAAGGTACGGACACGAGAATTACTCGTTCGACCACAATGGAACTTTAAACGGCACGTACGAAAATTGTCCCAACATCAACCTACCAGTCGTGTATGTCGTGACACAAATCCTCTACGCTATAGTATGTGTCGTTGGGCTACTTGGGAATACGCTCGTCATATATGTCGTCCTTCGATATTCAAAAATGCAAACTGTGACTAACATGTATATTGTAAACTTGGCAATCGCTGACGAATGTTTCCTCATAGGAATACCATTCCTTATCGTCACAATGTCTCTACGAGCTTGGCCGTTTGGAAGATTTATGTGCAAGGCGTATATGATATCTACTGGGATCAACCAATTTACAAGCAGTATATTTCTTTGCATCATGAGTGCTGATAGATACATAGCAGTGTGTCACCCTATAGCAGCGCCTCGTTTAAGAACACCGTTTGTCTCCCGCATAGTTTCCGCAGCTGCATGGACGGCTTCAGCATTAGTTATGACACCGATTTTCATGTATACCACACTGATACAAACTGAAAATGGACTATCGTGTAATATCGTGTGGCCAGAAAGAGAATTCAATAAAGGGCAGGCCTCATTCACTCTGTACTCTTTTGCACTTGGATTTGCTTCACCGTTAACCCTTATCTTTGTATTCTATTGCCTCGTGATAAGAAAGTTAAAAACGGTCGGCCCTAAGAACAAATCGAAAGAAAAAAAGCGCTCCCACAGGAAAGTGACTAAATTAGTACTTACAGTCATAGCTGTATACGTTCTCTGTTGGCTACCGTATTGGGCTTTTCAAGTTGCTTTGATATATTCACCGCCGACGGAGTGTGCGAGTCGCATTACAATTACTGTGTTCCTTGTGGCAGCCTGCTTCAGTTATAGTAACTCAGCAATGAATCCTATACTCTACGCCTTTCTATCGGACAATTTTAAGAAGAGTTTTTTAAAGGCCTGCACGTGTGCAGCAGGAAAGGACGTCAACGCTACGTTGCATGTTGAGAATAGTGTCATACCCCGAAAGAAGGGAGGAAGTGCAGCGCGTGCTCAATCACGTGCTTTAGCGGAAGCTCGTGGACTCACAAGTCAAAGAGAAGGTGCTTGTGGCTCTAGATCTGAGGCATCTACAGCAATGACTTCGAGATCAATTGCTGCCAGCGAAGCTCTTCACATGGAAACGAGACCATCCACCCTGGCGCCACTCATAGCGCCAAACGGTGTTTCGCATTCGCGTCTTTGAGTGCGGGCCTCGCGCCGCTGCCGCGAGGCCTCCGCTACTCTGCTAGAGGAGGACACTTTAATTATTTCTATAGACTAGGATTATAAAGACTGGTATAATTGTGTGATTGTGTCTGACAGCTGCGTGAGACACGAGCCCTGTCTCCTCACTTGTCGGATTTACTTAGTTTAGAATAAGGTTTAATTCATAATGGTTTATATTCTGCGTAATATATGTAATGTGTGGACCTGTGTATACGAGTACAAGTTTCTGGTAGGAATTGTTTATAAGTGATTGTCTTAAATTGTATCTTGTAAAGTGTTCGATCGATGGATAAAACGATGTTATTTGGCCTAGGGTTGTAACGAAGAATTTATTAATATTTAGGTAGTTTATCGCAAGGCGAATAGTTAATTTGTATACCATTCATATTTGTTTATTGTATAAATGTACATATCGTGTAAATATTCACACAATTGTCACAATGTCACAGTTATAATAAAAATTTTGATTCGTGATGAATAAATTTTCTTATTTGAATACCCTGATTTTTATTGTGGTTCGTAAAGTTGAGAATAGAACGGTCGAAAAATATTAGCTCTCATAAAGAGTATCAATCGAGTGAGGCGACATATAGTTGGGAGGTAAGAAAGCGAGGGAGTGAGGAAGGGAGAGGCGGAGACACGAAGAGGCCAGCCGACGTGGATGGATACGCAAATACGAGTACATCGACATAAGCTGAATAGAGTCGAGCCCGGCGGGGTCACAGCCGACCGCTAAGCTATAGTAATACAATTCCATCAGGATATTGCGGTGGAGGGAGGTGTTGTGTCCTATATTACAAGTATTTTCGTCTATCAGGTTCATAACCCTGAATTTAACCCAGTATCTGAATAATTTGCATACTCCACAATGCCATTCTATATATTTTAGTATTATTTGGTTTCAGGCTTTACTTCGACAAATGATGGAAAATATGTATTTTATGTACTTCAAATACTTTAATTAATTCTAAGTTTAACTTTAGATGTAAATTTCTTTATTACGATCCCCGTCCCATAACCCATCTTTTAATAATCTTAGTTTCCTGTAACATCGACTACAACAGTATTTTAGAGTTAACTTTACATCTGTCCCGACCACGTGATGCCTGAAAATCGTAATATTTCTGTAGATTGAGGAAATGGAAGATATTATTTACTATTACTGTGATAAAAAAAATGTGTAATCTTTCTTTTGTTACATATGATTAATATCAGTTTTAACAAAAATATTTTTTTAAGAAAATCTCGAGTCAAAATGACCCAGTGGTTAGAACGCGAGAATAAAAACCAAAACATTTAAAGGAACACATAACAGTACATAAATTAGGAAAATTATAACTCTTACGAGCTGTGACAGATCGTTTTAAAACAACTCGTTACATACAAACGTAAGTATTTGGTAGACAATTAGTCGTTACTGGTACAACGTGTTAATAAAATTGGAATATTTATCGACGATCAACGATCGTCTATGACGTCAGTTAAAAACGTGAAACGTCGATACAGATCAGTATATCAGATCAGTTAGGTACAGAAACTAAATATTCTTTATTTAAATAAGCTCGTATAAATACTATATAGTATTCATATTGCAAAGACGATTACAAAATCTATAGAGGAATGAGATCTATATATATATAAATAAAATAAAGTATTTTTTTCAACGTTTGCAGCATACACCTTCATAAAGAAAAGTATTGAAGTACATGTATAGAATATATACTGAAATTCTGGTCCATATGTATTCACCAACCCGGAGTGGAGCAGCGGGGTGTAATAAGCTCCAATACTTCTTAAAGTTAGATCATGATCTATATAATGTAACGTCAATTAAATATTTTAGAAAAAGAACTTTTTATACACTATTGTCTATTGATACAATAATCTGAAAAATACACAAATTAATTACGACATAACGACAGTTTTTAAAAAGTTCTTTGTTTAATTTTAAGAGAATAAAATAGATTAATCAAGAAGCTAATCGATTTAAAATCATAAATAGAACATAATGAGAAAACAAATCAAATCTTCGTGTAACCGACAGCTCGTAATATTCAAGTTATAAGCGTTTTTACTCGAATGATTGGTTATCACACTGCTTGTGAGGCAAATTGAAATCGCAGGAAAACTTTTAATTGGCTAAATTCGTAAAACGTGACTTGCTTTTATTGTAAGCGTTTGTATATTCTTAGTAGTTTTTTAAATCCTGCTGGTTAGCTGTATTAGTTCACTGCGTGATAACACTATAGCACACACACACAGACACACACACTACACCACACTTGTTCTTAGTTTTTTTTATTCATCGCGTTAAGTAGTTTTTTATAAAAATAATGCTTGAGGCTTATCGGAACGATTTAAACAAATTATTTTGGAATCATTACTGTTACGTCACGATATTATATACTAGTTTCTGCCCGTGGCTTCGCCTTCGTTTTAGAAAGGAGGGCAAAGATCTACGAACCCTATGTACTTTTCTGTACCCCAAAGTTGAATTGTTAAGACGTTAAACCATTAAAAACTCACTTTCGCATTTATAATCAGGAACAAGGATTTTCACTCGTGAAACAATTCAACAGAATAAGAAACCACTAATTAATTATAATTAATTAAGTGTACGACTCAACACAATTATTAAATCCCTTAGGAGGGAAAGTATTCTTTTCTATAATAAGATATTGCAGATATAAAAATACTTTTTCTATTAATACATTTAAATATTAAAAAAAAAACTTTACTAAGATATGTTAACTACGCAACGCAATAGATATATGATTGATAAGTAAAGTTCTATTTGAGAAAGAGAGTAACTACCGAGTTTATTGCCTTCTCCCAATAGTATCTAAATTCCTCACCGGTGATAACTTATAACTCAATTTAACCCGATATTCGATTCAAAAGCACTCATAAGAGCAAACTTGAATAAAGAATATTTTGATTTTGTTTTTCAAATTCAAATTATTTATTTGCAAAGTTGTAGGTACATTTTTGATGTTACAGTGGTTAAAATCCCGCGACAACAACCGTAAGATGGTATATAAATGTCATATATATGTATACTGTAAAATATTGAATTCATTTACCGCCATACATTTGCCTCCTTAACAAATACCGTAACAGCCTGTGAATGTCCCACTGCTGGGCTAAGGCCTACTCTCCTCTTTTTGAGGAGAAGGTTCGGAGCATATACCACCACGCTGTTCAGATGAAGAATTTCAGTGAAATTAGACACATGCAGGTTTCCTCACGATGTTTCCTTCACCGTAAAGCACGAGATGAATTATAATCACAAATTAAGCACATGAAAATTCAGTGGTGCTTGCCCGGGTTTGAACCCACGATCATCGGTTAAGATTGACGCGGTCTTACCACTGGGCCATCTCGGCTTTCCTTAACAAATAATAACTTTATTTTATTTTATTTTGGAAAACCAACAGTAGATACATTAGATAGACAGTTAACAGAGGTTGAAAAGGGTTTTTGACAAATGTTCTACGCATTATAAGTTATCACATCATTAAATATATAAATTGTTATATTACAAGTTCATAAAAATACAAATACATTAACATCATTAAAATTATTACAAATATTGTAAACTTTTTTCATACATAGTCAACTAAGATGTTATATCTTCCTATTATTACACCAGCTCTGGGCTCCTTGACTACATTTGGGAGTGTTGAACAAAATTAGTTAAAACATACCCATTTACATTAATCATTTCAATTAAATAGATTGAAAAGAAAATTCTCCTTCATTTTCTGAATATAAATTAACGCTTAGAAATCAAAATTGTGCCGGACAGTGGAACAAGTTGGTCCATTAATTTTGAGAATAATAATTGATAATAATTGAAATCCTTATTTATTAAGAGATTAGAACAGTCGCGTCATGGAATTAAAATTAAAATGAAAGTGTTTAATTTCAATAAGAAAATCTCGATAAGAAAAATCATATTGATTATTTTATTGATTGATTATTTTTTTTATAAATATAAAAAATATATAGAATAGGTAAGTGAACGAGCATATGGGTCTGAAGGTAAGTGGTCACCAACACCCATAGACATTAGCACTGTAAGAGATGTTAACCATCGCTTACATTGCCAATGCGCCTCAAACCTTGGGAACTAAGAAGCTATGCCCTTGTGCCTGTAATTACACTAGCTCTCTAACCCTTCAAACCGCAATTCAACAATACCAATTACTGATGTTGTGCGGTAGAATAGATAAGTGGGGGGTACCTACCCAGACGAGCTTGCACAAAGCCTTACCAACAGTAACTTGTAATTATGTGGGAAGTCAGGCGGACACATAGGGCAATTGATGATTATTGATTAACAAAACCGAATCACAAATCAAGCTGAAATATAATGATGGAAAAATAATTTACATACGGTGTTACGTATCGGTACGGGTTTGCACAAAACCCAACTACACCGTACATAATATAATTAAAATTAAGATCTGTCACGCTCATACTAAAATATTGATTTAAATATAGTGCTATTGCATAGCTTTACATTTGATCATATGTTTTTCCTCCATAAGTTTCTCTTTTAAAACTCATTGAATCTGTGTATCTCATAAAAATAATGAATAATGTCCACTTGACATTAAATATTGTTGAAATATTGAAGTGCGCTATGGCGACAGCTTTACGCGCCAATTAGTCCTAATAAGAGCAAAGATTAGCTAAAATAGAGTTCTACGTAGAATACTTCTGTTCTGTGAATGTTTCACTTCATGGATACCATAAAATAATTTCAAAGTAGGCTGACAATAATTTAAGATCGAATCTTTTATTTTAAGTAATAGCTTTTCCTCAATCTTCTTTGTAGGTACATTTTTCAATTTACTCTGCTGCCTGCGGCAGGTTTATGATTAAATCGGGCTAAGCTAAAATAAATAAAAATGTTTTTAGATAAAGTCAATGAAACATGAGTAATTAATCTTATTCTCGTAAAAACATCAAATATAAATAAAAAAAATTATAATCAGCTAACGTCGAATAACATTTGATTAATGTCGACGAACTATTCTGATTATTACATTGTTATATATTATGTATGTTGTTTTGAGGCGGGTAAAGGCTGCAACTAGTATACTACTGGTACAGTTTTAGAAATATAAGATACTTAAAACATAAAAGGACATATATTAGTGCACTATTGCTCTCTCTATTCCACCACGCTTATAATCCAATGGTTATGGCAAATTCGATACGATAAAAGAGTTCAACTACACGGGAAAAGCCTAATAACTGTGTTACTGGAGTTTGAACCCAGGACCTCGGAATCTGCAGCTTTATAATCTATCAATTAGACCAAGTATTGGGTAGCCTTCTTGCATAGCATCCGGTGTAATTTAAGTAAATCCAAACTCTCCTCTCAACTCATCAAAAGTCTTGTATTCTAAGATCAATAATACAGTTAGACCTTTTCTAGAACAAAAGCAATCAAAAGCAACCATGTTTTAATTACTACCAACATGTTGGAATCGTGTCCTCTCATTAGAGAATCGAGTAGGTATGAAATTTATATCAAACAAGCGTTTTGCGCAGTTGTGAATCTTAAGCGAATTTTCACAAGGAAAGCATTATGAGGAAACCTGTTTGTGTCGGATGAAATTCTGCCAATTGTGTGGGCTTTATGGTAGGAAAAGCTCTAAAAATTCTCAAAAGGAATCTTAGCCCAGCAGTAGGGGATTTAGTACTTTTAAGCGTCCTACTGCAGTTTTGCTGGAGATGTATAATATAGCTACGTTCTGTTAATATGGCCGTAACAGTATATATTATATATATTAACAGTATATATTTACTTTAATTTATAACCTATAGAAATATCGTTGTTATCACGGAGGCTTTTATTTAAATAACGTATTTGTTTATAGTTCTTATCCAGGTAAATACGATTGTGATTGTATGTGTATGTTTACTATCACTGAGGTTTAATGATGAGAAATTCTAAATTTGAACCCGCAATCTTCCGTTAAAATTCACCTGTTCTAACTGCTAGACCATCTGAGATTTCTCAGCTCGTAAACCAAAACGAATTAATTAGTTGACTGCCATTCATCTCTTAATATTTTAAATCTCCAGCTTGATACCACAAAATGCGTCTGCCTCAACCATAAGTTGGAGCTCGCAGTTAATCTGTCCAAGCACCCTTTTGAATATGTAAGTAGTTTATATCCAGCGTATTACTTAACTTAACTTTGCTCAACTTAGTTTGTTGTGGTTTCAACGTATTATGCAGTATATATTTAATTAAATCTATACATTTATAGATCTATCATAGCGAGATGACTATATCGCTACGATAGTGATGTGTCTGCTGGTCGCACATATACACATATACGTTACTAATCTACTAACTATTATTTTATTAAAGTATAATAAGAAATAGGAAGCCTGTAAATGTCTGACTCTCATCTACTCCCCTTAATGAGAAGGGTTGGAGTTTATTCCATGATGCCGCTCTGATGCGGATTGGTAAATACAAATCTGGCACAATTTAACTCTAACATGCACGTTTCCTTACGTTGTTTCCCTTCATCGCCGAGTACGAGATAAATTAAAAATATCTTGACATCTCTATATATAAGATTTACGTAATGTAGATGCAGTGCCTCTCAGCGACACTTCGGCGAGCGTCACGGAATCGCTTGCGCATACTACCGCCGCTACAGACAGAGACAGTCGCCGCGCCATCTTAGCTTATTTTATTTTTAATTGAATGTTTGTTGATGTTCGTACAGGGTACGTTAATATAAATGTGCAGTTAAATCAGCTTGGAGATATTTTTGCGTTTGTAGCAACTCACCGTCAGCAGACAAATAAATAAACATAACCTAATTTAATGTTATTAATATAATCATTAATTACTTTAAACATCATTAATTTAATCACAAATTTGTTCAACTCCAGATATTTCGTTGTCATCCTCATCGTCGCTTTCATCCAATAAATCACGTATCTTAATGATAATTCATTCTGATATTGTATCTTAATTCTTGATCTGTCATGAAATTATTTGTTCTCTTCGATAGAATAAATGTATAAACAAATATTTCTTCGTCTACGTTATGGTATTAAATTATTTCTCAGCTAATGTCATTATCGCATTCATATATTCATTGCGGTTTTCTCTTCCCCATATGTTTTAGTATGAACAAATTAGCAGGTAATGTATAAAATGCTAATAATAGATAAAATGTAATTTCTAACGCTACTTATGCAATACGAAGCAAGTGGTAGCTGGTGCAAACTTATTTATTCCGGTTTTAATCACTGTGTGTACACAAGTCTGTATATCGTTAATAAATGTACATTTTTCATTTTTATCCTTTTTTCATTTTAAATTATGTAAAATCTAGATTACGAACTGTTCATAATACTATCCATAAACAGTTGATTCCAAAATTTAAACATTAATACTCTGCTGCGTTCCGGTATGAAGGGTAGGTGAAGTATAATTACAGGCATAGCATAACACATTAGATCCTATGTTTGGAGCACAATAATGGGCTAAGGAGTTGCTTATTTTTTTTTCAATGGTACCAATATATATAGAGAGAAGGTGACTTTACCACAAGGCGGTATTTGCTCGTTTGCTTTCCTAAAAGAAATTAAATTAAAAAAATCCTCGTGCTTGCTTTTTCATTACGTGGTATTATTTAGTTTTTCTCGTTAACAAGCTATGAATATGTTTTTATTAGCTTTTTATAAATTCCAAGTAAAGTATAAAACGTTAAATTTATCTGTTAAACTGTCGTATTTCGTTGAATTAAGTGCTTTAAAAGTTGGCTCGTGTTGGGTCTGTAACATCTGGCTGGCTCAATTCTGGAACAAAAGTTACTAACATACCAGTTATGTACTCCTGGTCATATCCAAATGAATTTGAAGTTAACTCTACTGGTTTTTGAATTGGAAAATAAAATCTTCTGTGTTATGTTGTTAAAAAAAGAATTACAGCAGTTAAAACATTAATAAAGTACATTTTAAATGGTGATAAAATTTGTATTAAAAAAGAGAAGTTAAATCATTTTTAAGTTGTTTATATTAAATATCTTTGTCCAAATAATAGTGTTATATGAAATCAAACGATTATGTCTATCGAACAAAGAAGAAGCATTAAAAAAGACAGGAGACAAGACAATTATTTTATAGAAAAATCTTCATACGGCTTCACATAAAAATATATCAGCAGACATCGTTAACATAATTCCTACAAAGTCACAAGTACTAGTATTTTTTCACGCGCTTATACAAATATTTCTCATAATATTTACCTCCTACTATTATATATTACTGGTTCAAATTGCAAAAAAACTAAGCTAAATAGACTAATAATACATTTTAGAATTATTTATATAAGACGTTTTGAAATAAGAATGTTTTGTATTAAGGAATAAGGATCAATACATTGTAACACTGAGTTTAATATAAATTTATCGTTAGTTTTTCTTTGCTTTTAAATATAAAAAAATGATAACTGACAATTATCTATAAAAATAGCTTTATGCTGTCGCTGACTTTTCTCTAAACTCAAAAAGGCAAAGACGCAAGTCGAGGCAAATCTGATATGTGTGGAATTTGTGTAATTCAAGCCTAGAGATAATGCAATTAAAGTCTTAATTAAAGAGCATCATCATACATCATTCTTTTATTCTATCTGTATATCAAAATGTAAAACTAAGTTCGGGAATATTATTATAAAAAAATATTGTTAAGTCACATTTAGCAAATATGGATGACGTATTTTGTGGTAATAAATAGATTCACTGGGTTGTAGGGCTTTGTGCAAGCCCGTCCGGGTAGGTAACACCCACTTATCAGATATTCTACCGCCAAACAGCAATACTTAGTATTGTTGCGTTCCGGTTTAAAGAATAAGTGAGCTAGTGTAACTACATAAGAGTCATAACATCTTCGTTCCCAATGTTGGTGGCGCATTGTCGATGTAAGGATTGGTTAATACTTCTTACATCGTCAATGTCTTTGCGTGGTGGTGACCACTTACTACCAGGTGGCCCATTTATCCATGAACCTACGTATAACATAAAAAAAGAGATTAATTATATACAGAGTACATGTATCATATCGACTTCCCGATTTATTGGCACTTAAAATAAATTTACAGTGCATGTGCCACGGCGAGCCATTAATATTTATAGTACTACTATTATAGATAGTTTAGAATAGTTTTAAAATTAACTCATAATTCATTTAGTGTATCTAAATATATAATCAAAGTCACTATTTGAGCATGATCGTCAAGTATATATTTTCGCTTAAAAAAGTTGCAGACAAAAACTGGTGAAAAAACTAACCAGGATGACGTTGCAACAATGAGTACAATCATGTTTGTAATTCACAAAAAATGGTTTATATAGGACCTCATATAATATTCCAATTTTTATCTCTTTCCACTTACATAAACTCTCTTAATTCCGTCCCACTGGTAAAGACCAAAACCCTTCATGTTAACAGTGTAGAAGCAAAAGCAAAATCATAAGTGAAATTGCTCAAAATTATAGTGATACGGCCACACCATTAAAATCTACACGTTTGTACATTTAACATTAGATCGCTGAAATCAACCTCCCGTCTAGCAGAATTTGATTTCTCTTTAAAAAATCTAAACTGGGACAAATTCGGGATCTCGGAGGTTTCTTTGGTGTGGAATCGTAATTGAGCCCAGGTTCTCATTGACCATAACATTTTTAGTAGTTTGAGTTTCAAAATATTCTTATTCTACTAAGTATGCATATACATATATCATGATTATTAAATATTGATATCAAATATGGGTCTATGATTTTTCAACCTTAACCAAAATCTCGGAAAATAGAATGTTAACTTAATTTTAATATAATATTACACTTTGACTTCAACATCCAAATAAAGGATTTAATGGTCGTATAAAGCATTTAACGCACATAACGATACAAATAACTAGTAGTACTTAAGTCTCTAGAAAATCTTACTGACTCTAAGAAAAATATAACGAGGGTGAATTCATTTAACCATCCAACAGTTTTACTATTAAATTATTTAACGAATTATATTTATTTATATTTATTTTTTCCTTTCTATTAAGTATTCTGAAAACGTATGTTTTTAAGAACGCCAAACATAACAAAAGCTTTTTCCTCGTCACTTAAACAAGAAACTGTTTAAAAATATTGATACAAACTCTTGTTATTACAAGAGGCCTGGACGAGTTTGACTATAACTGAATTGAAAAAAATTTACCATTTTTACACGTGACCTATTTCCTGCCATAGAATAAGCATTCCAGTTCATCCGTCTGGACAGGAAAATATTGTGACAAGGAATCAAGTACAAAAATACATTTCGGTTAAGCCATGTTAGGATTTTACTATTATTGTTTTACTTAAACCGTTTCTCGTTGAAACATTTTTGTTCGTAGTTATACGTTAATCAATTTAAGTTTCGTCTATTTTGTTCGTACGTTTTAATGTTAGCAATTTCAATAAAATATATACATGCAATTCACTTACAATTCAATTTCCTTAATAGCTTTTACATGTTCAATATTGACTGTCTATATCATCGATAGCGGTCTTAGCCTTATATTGTAATATGTATAACTCATAAACTAAGTATTAAAGTAAAATATACATTCGCAATAATAGATAATTTCATTCGATATTTAATTTATTTGTTCTAGGTATCATTCTTGCCCAGTACATCATACCTTGCATCTTAAGCAAGCGGCATTTAGTTTTTATGTTTTAAATTCATCTAGTGCTCAGCGGAAGAAAAATATCGAGAAATCATGCACGTCGGGTATTCTGCCACGTCATCTGTATCCACCGGCATTAGAACCTTTTGAGGGGTCCCGTGTTAACGTGCTTCCTAGCGATTGAAGGAGCTGTTATAGTGCACTAGTGTGTGTGCACCTCTGTTCCCTTGCTTTCATAATCCGATTTGACGATAAGCTCGACTCGACCCGAACAGTTCAAGAACATGTATAATATTTATTTCATAATAAATATCTCTCGGTATCCTTACTCAGTTACTATAAGCAGAATGGTTACTAATGTCAGCAATTATTATAATTTTATACAGCAATTATAAACAGCAACAATTACGTAGCCTTAAAAATATGTCGTAGCTTAAAATATTAGTTGCATGGCAGAAAAGCCACTTACTAGAGCTAGTTCACCGATAAAATGATAGATGGTTATAGTTTTATGATAAACATTGGCGAAGTTCGTAAATGTTTACGGGATTAATGGATTGAGAGCGATAGAATACAACTTTGTTAGTATATAAGAACATTCCGATACGATAGATACCGTGTTACAACTAGCAATAAGTAATACCAATTAAGTCCTTCTAGATATATATTGATTGAGATATATTTACATTGATATATGCAATTAATTTGATGATGATAAAATCGATACATCAGAAAATATTATTTATAAAAAACTGCTGTACCTGTTAACTGAGACTAATCTTAACATAGGGATAATATTTAAGAAAAATGTTCAAAATAATATTGAATTCTTTATATACTTTTAAAATTACATACTTGACTTTAATTTGATTTTTATTAACTATACAATGTGGGCTTAATAATAATTATTGACGCCCTTACTTATAATCGTTGCTTAGCGGCTGTTTAGTTAAATACTGTTTTCTCTCTTTCTGTGATTATTGATTTGACATTCGAAAGAAGAAGATACAACACTGTTTAACTATTTAATTTTTATAGTACGTTCTGACTTTGTCAGCCTATTTTTCGATAGAAAAACTCAATAACTTTTTACTGGCTCGACCTGAGATTTGAATCCAGGACTCCTGGGTCTGCGGCCTTACATCTAACTACTAGACTAACGAGGCAGTCAACCCTCGACATCTATAGTTTTATTATTAAAACGAAATTGAAGTGAAGTGAATTCAAATAAATCTACAACACACAGAAGCGTCGACTGATTTCATTCTATTAAAACATTTACGAGGAAATAGTTCAACCTTTGAAAAGCTATTTTAACACCTATAATTGTATGTTTGATAAATTGCGTTTGTGAATATTTTCCAGAAATAATAATTTATCTCATAATATAATTATATTTTTTATAATAAAAAACTTTATAAATTATTACTATTATTTGTTTTTTACTTTATACTTATATTGTTATATTATGGGCCCTCTCTCTTTTAATATATTGTTTTTAATATGCTGTAAGATTCCTGAAATATAAATAAACAAATTTTATTTTGCATGACGAAATTAACTGGAACATATTTATCCTTCATTATAATCCATCGGGTTAAACGATTAATCGCATGTAATGTTACTTTTCCTAGAAAATAGTATCATTACCCGCCGAATAAATCACGCGAATTTAGTACATCGTTGGCAATAAACACATCAGCAATGTAATATTAGTAAATCAATTGCGTCATGTAATGTAGAATTACATTTTTCAATTCGTTCTTCGATTTCCCGGTGGTTCTGTCATTGAAAAATACGTCACTTATTTAAATAGATTTGAATTTATTATTTAAAACGCTCGCATTGAAAATCTAATTTGGGTCAATTTTCTTTAAGGAATATAGTATACCTTAAATTATTTTATTATTACTTTATCCATTTAAGGTGAATAAGCCAGTGTAACAATAAGCACGAGGGACATGGTATCTGAATTAGCAAAGTTGGTGACACATTGCCGATGGACCATCCCTGACATCGCCAATGCGTCACCGTCCAGGATGGTTAAAATAACTAGAACGATAGTTTTACCAACTTCGTTATTTTTAAGTGTATTGTATCACAATTACATAATTATATAATATGATACAATTATATTGTCTTCAGTTGTATTTCCTTTCTTTCGTAAAACATATTCATCACTAATAACTGTAGAAAGTAGTCGCATAAGTTTTACCATAATATAACATCTAAGGCGGAAAGCGATAAAGTTCACTTGTGAGCCGGAGTTCGGTGAATTTGTAACCAAATATATGAATCACTTAAGAACTTTGACAAAATAAGTTATGAAAATAGAAATATAGCTAAAGGCAAATAACGAGTTTAGAATATTTTACACAGAAAACATGTAAACTACATAATATATTAAATAATTATTTTCATAATAATAATTGTATTCTAATTGTTGAAAAAATTATAATCTTTTTAGTTTTTTTTTATAGATTAGGAAGGTCGACGAGCATATGGGCCACCTGATGCTAAGTGGTCACCAACGACCATAGACATTGGCATTGTAAGAAATGTTAACTATCGCTTACATCGCCAATGCGCCACCAACCTTGGGACCTAAGATTTTATGTCCCTTGTGCCTATAATTACACTGGCTCACTTACCCTTCAAACCGAAACACAACAATAACAAGTACTGCTGTTTTGCGGTAGAATATCTGATGAGTGGGTGGTACCTACCCAGACAAGCACGCACAAAGCCGTACCACAAGTACAAGTCTTGTATTTACTTTATATAAATATTTTTACTGAAGTTAATATATTATTATTTTGTCTTATATAACTCTTATATAGTCAGAATAAAAATTTATGAAGAAAATACAACAACTAGATTTGAATTGTATTGTTGTAATGAAACGAATAAGATTGAGATAATATTGTTCCTAAAACTACGTCAAGGGTTAGAAATATGAGCTTCGGTTAAGAAATAATATCGTTTTATTAAAATAATAAGTACTTTATTATTTTACATCAATTTATTTTCTAAGCGAATGGTTATCGTCATTTTTATCAATACATGGAGTTATTATTATTAATCATAGGGATCCGTACATTAAAAAAAAAAAACAGAACACTTATATATAACCATTCTGTTTGTCTGTCCGTCTGTCACAACCTTCTTCGAGATTACTGGTCGGAAAGAACTGTATTTGTTACTCGCACCGATTTAGTTGCCCCAATAAAAAGTAATTTAAAATTATATTATGATTTCGTTTTTAAGACTACAACCAAAGAGTCGAAACCTATCACTAATCCTGCAAAGTATATTTATCTGTTTGTCAGCATGACTGTATCTTTAGAACCGTGACAGCATAGTACGTGGTACGAAATATTTAATGCGCGATCTGCAGGTAGCTAGATAAAGTATTCCTGTTTATCGGTAGAATAGCTTTTTTTTTATATTTGCCGGGAGAGCAAATGACTCTACTCCACCTGATGTTAAGTGATAGTAGAGTCCAAACGCGAAGACGGCCAGTACAGTCGGGAAGAAGGTTCTTCACTAGCCGCCCTCGCCTTGCCGGCCCGCAAGATGCCTCTTCACGCCTCGTTTGAAGGAACCCGGGTCGTAAGAGGAGGGGAATACGTGAGCTGGGCTAATGGGTACATATTTAGAAGAGCTCATACAAACCTGTAGATTAAAAAAATACACGTACGAATATATGCTTCCAAAATAAATTAATCCCGTGTGATAATATATCACACGTGAGCTTCTCTTAACTTCGAAGGTCGTTTAAGAAACTGACGATTGGTTCGCTCGTCAGTAGTTTTGAAGATACAAAACGCTACCGTCTTGTCTGCTTCGGGAGTACGTGCTCTTGTGTTCCGTTCCAATACTCTGAAATAACAAGTTCATGTCAACGTCTCCAGCACTTGAAAGTGTGCAGAGCTGCGCATGTTTAATAAATTATACTTGCTTATTTGGGCTTTGTAAGATTTGCTACAGTTTAATATAACTTTAATAATAATCGATATATATTTCAGGTTCAAAGGCCGAATATGTTATTTAAATCATTAGTAACGCGTTATGTTCGTCGTTGGTAATATAAAAAACTTAAAAAGTATTCTTGGTGTAATTAACTTTACAAGGTCATACTTAACGATGTATATCATCATATAGTATATTGAAATCAATAAACAGGCGCAGCATCTTCCTGCCCCACAGCGAGTAGTTATGCAAAAAAGTCTCTGCTACCCAATCACAACAATAGTTTGTTCTATAATGGCTATTCAGCATTATTCAGTTAATCATAATCCACTGCTGGGCAAAGGTTTCTTCCAAAATGCGACAAAGTTCTCCGTCTTCTGCATCCAATACGTTAAATACGGCCACCATATATTTCCAGGTTATTTTTATTATTCATATTGACATGTTCCACCTCGCTGGAGGTAACTTTTAGAGACTATCCTAACACATTTTAAATATTAATTATACTGATTATACTTAAATATGAACGTAATCGTTCTTTAAGACTAATAACAAAGTATCAGCCCAGCTTCTGTAATAACTTTTAATATTGTAATAGTTTTGGCCTTTTAAAAGCCTTTGTTATTATGATACTGATCAAGTCAGCGAATTTATTCATTCATACAGCGATTCTCATATCGCCTCTGTATCCCTTACAGGCAACTAACACGTTGAATTATAATATTCTTACCTTGATCTAAGGTGACTGTTAAGATCACTATCAAGGGCAATAGGACCAAGGTAATTTGAATAAGACATACACAATAGCATGTTATTTTTTATCTACATATAATATGTATAAAGAGTAACGTTTTGTTTGTTTTTATTGACTTTAAGATACGACAGTTATCGGGGAATCATAAAAAAATATATATTTTAGACTTTGATAAAAATTTCAATAATTACTTATAATTAATTGCACATGTAGAGTATTGACAAGATCACATGGGCATCGACGTTACGCGTGTCTGGTCAGCGCCTCGTGGATACGCTTGTGTAGATATATTGCGTATATAGAATAGGGGTTGATACGAGCGCAGTCTACATGCGCCATAGTTGTACGAAAAAATAAATGCGCTCTCTGTTTTCTCACAAGATGTGTTCTCTGTAATTTTTCTAGGCCCCAGGAAGTAAGAACTTCGATATTGTATAACATTGATCAGGAATGTATTATTTATTACAGTACATGACTAAATTTTTGATATACCTTTTTAGTATTCATACACCGTCAAGTAAGTTCTTAAGAGGAAAAAAGCTATAATACATTTAGCGATTAAATGTTAGTATATATGTAGTTGCTAATTCTCGCTCTCCGGCGGGAAATCGTTTATTAAAAAAATATATTAATCATATCCAGAATTAAGCCAATATTTTATTACAGCCAATCGTCTTCTACGTACGAGTGAGGGTATGCGAAATGCAGTTTACCAAAAAACATACTTGAGAAAATTCGGTGTGTTTCCGAAGGGATATAAATATAATAATATGATGAATTATTATGATAAATATTTACGTTTACACTTTGTCATTCTAACCAGTACTTTAAATACGAGACTAACTTTGTTTATTTGCTTGTTTGTTACGCTTTCATGCGTACGCTGCTTAATGAATCATCATGAAATTTTGGATACACGTGGGGACGTTTTAGGAGTACAGAAAAGTACATAGTGTACCTAACACCTGACCCCCTTCACACACGAGCGATGACGCGGCTGTACACTAGTGTTTTATGTTAGTATTTTTATCGAAGTCGATATGGTTAGCTAGTTTTATAAAAAATACAAGACAAATAAGCCTTCTTATACACCAGGGATACAACCGTCAGAGATAAAATAAATGTTACAAAAGTTAGACGAACAAAAGACGATCTTATCGCTGATCTCGTGCTATCGGGAAGACTACCTTTGGGTAGAGGACTTGAAACTAAATAAAATGGTGAGAAGATGAACAAATATTCGAATAGCACAAAAGCTCTGTATTACTTATATACTTATTTATATATCATTTTAAATTATTAAATGATCGTAGGGTTATACAATTACAATCAAATTTGTCTCCCTTAGTGGTTCACGCCGCAGATATTAACGGCGAAGGCAAGATAAGGACGAGCCTTTTCACAAGGGTTGGTCTTGTATTGCAAAAATTAGGCAATTGAGAAAGTAAAGTGGAGGCTTTTGCCCAGTTACCAACACTGATACTATACTGATAAAAATATATAAAAAACAGACACCAAAACTGTTTTTTATTTTTCTTGTATTATAATATGTTTATCTTTTCATTTTGAAGCCGATGGTCGCCGTAAAATCGGTTCTTAATTAAACAACAAACAGAACTACATCATCCGACTCACAAATTCAAGTAAACACGAGAGTAAGCACAATAGACGTTAATACGATTTGCATCCCGAGATTGCAGGTGAATAGTCCCATCTTACGTGCTCCGACTACGCCGGCATTGTCTGGTGTGGCCACGAGTCCTGCCTAATGCTTCCGACGCACCGAACGACATCAAGCGGAGCGGGAGCAATGGGAATTTATTTGATAAGCACAAATTAAATATTCTTTTATGTAGAAAATATATACATTGTAAAATATAAAGGTAAAACCCAACATTGAAATGGAACTTTTTATATTTAAATATTTTAGGTACATATTGGTTTGATTACCGGGAATTGGGGGCCGTGAATTTGTGTCGTCGCTCATAGGGGGGTTTTTGCCTTAGTCACCGCGCTTGGCAGGCGGGTTGGTGACCGCAGTGGCTGGAATCTTTCACTAATAGCGCTGCTGCCCGCTATCAGGATTAGCATTTTCGGATTCCAGCATTTGTGTGGTTATATCGCCACGATTTCGGTCGCCAGAGCCTCGTTCGTTGATTAGCAGGATGTACCACGAGCAGGTGAGGTTGACGGTAGGGAGCCTAGGTTGTTGTCGACTCCCCTTACACCCCTACCGATTTGCCATATTGGAAACCAGGCAGGACATTGACGACGCCACCAATAGTCTGGTGCGTGTCATCCGCGAAGTGGGTCAAAATTACTTTCGACAAAAGAGCAATGGACGTAAGTCGAAGCTCTCAGGCGAGACTCTGAACGAGATGACGAGAAGACGAGAACAGCAGAATATGACGCCATCTGAGTGTTAGGCACTTAACAGGAAGGTTAAAAAACTAATACGGTGTGACACAAGACGAGCAATACCCGGAAAATTGAAGATGCCATAGCACTCAATAGGGGCTCAAAAGTTCTGGCAAAGTCACATACCTCCTGTTGTCACCTGACAAAACTCAGAACCACACAAGGCACAACCGTCACCTCAAAACCAGAGATTCTAGCCGAAGTCGAAAAGTACTATGGTGATTTATACTCATCACGAGTACCTCCACCCGAGTCCCACAGTGCGGATGACCCACGAGCCAGACTGACACGCCACCTATCAGACGATCTTCCCGACATCGATTTGGGCGTGATTAGGATTGCTCTCGGACAACTTGGAAACAATAAGGCTCCAGGAGATGACGGAATTACCTCAGAGCTTCTTAAAGCAGGAGGCACACCAGTCCTGAGAGAGCTGGCTAACATCTTCAATTCCGTCCTCCATAATGGTATTACACCGAAGACATGGAACAGAAGTGTGGTGGTTCTGTTTTTCAAGAAGGGTGATAAAGCTCTTCTGAAGAACTACCGCCCCATTTCACTTTTAAGCCATGTTTACAAGTTGTTTTCGAGGGTAATCACGAATCGTCTTGCCCGGAAATTCGATGACTTCCAACCCGTTGAGCAGGCTGGGTTTCGAAAGGGCTTTAGTACCGTAGACCACATACACACACTTAGGCAAATAATACAGAAGACCGAGGAATATAATCAGCCTCTATGCCTAGCGTTTGTGGACTACGAAAAAGCCTTCGATACCATTGAGACCTGGGCTGTTCTGGAATCTATGCAGAGGTGCCTAATTGACTATCGGTATATCCAGGTGTTGAAGTGTTTGTACAAAGCCGCAACCATGACCGTCCAAGTACAAGATCAGAGCACAAGACCAATCCAATTGACAGGGGGATGTAATCTCCCCGAAACTTTTTACCAATGCATTGAAGGACGTCTTCAAAACGCTCGATTGGAACGGACGCGGCATTAATATCAATGGCCAACACATTACACATCTGCGATTTGCCAACGACATTGTCATCATGGCGGAGACTCTGCAGGATTTGGAAGAAATGCTAAACAACCTGAGCGATTCTTCGAGACGAGTAGGTCTCGGGATGAACATTGAAAAGACCAAAATTATGGCAAACAATCATGTATCCCCGGGACCAGTGGTCGTAAATGGCTCTCCACTTGAAGTTGTGCAGGAATATATCTACCTGGGTCAAACTATACAACTTGGCCGGCACGGCTAAAACAAGAATACGTTTGGGCTGGGCGGCATTCGGGAAATTGCGTCATATTTTTGAATCGTCGATCCCACAGTCGCTTAAGACCAGACTCTTTAATCAGTGCGTCCTACCACAAGTCATTACAGACTTACGGTGCCGAAACGTGGACACTCACCGTAGGACTGGTCCACAAATTTAAGGTCGTTCAGCGAGCGATGGAACGCGCGATGCTTGGGGTTTCTCTGGGCGATAGAATCCGAAATGAGGACATTCGACAGAGAACTAAAGTCACCGACATCGCGCGGAGAATTATCTCGCTGAAGTGGAAGTGGGCTGGTCATGTCTCCAGACGCATTGATGGCCGATGGAGCCGACACGTGTTAGAGTGGAGACCACGCTTAGGCAAACGTAGTGTAGGGCGCCCTGTGACAAGATGGACCGACGATTTAAAAAAGGTGGCAGGTACGGGATGGATGCGGACTGCCCAAGATCGGGATGGTTGGCGTTCTATGGGGGAGGCTTTCGTCCAGCAGTGGACGGCAAAAGGCTGAAAAAAAAAAAAAAATTGGTTTGATGGAATTAATTTTCCAAAGTTATGTGGATAATACTAACTCAGTCACAAAAGGTCTTTTTTATTACTAAGAGATTGCAACAATTTTGAATTAACTAGAAATGTCGACTTTGAATCAACAAACAAGTGCTACCATATATCGGCCGCCATATAAATATTTTTTGTTTGTTGTAAGTGTTTACACTCCCGTGCCTCGGAAAGCATGTAAAGTCGTTTAGTCATGCGCCTGAACTCTTTCCGGTCATGTCGGATTGCCGTCCTATCGGATTATGAGAGTGAGGGAAGAGTGTGTGCGCACACTTGTGCACTATAAAATCTCCCGCGCAGTTGGCTATTTGGTCTCTCTTGAGATTGGCAGTCGTGACCGAAATCAGTCTGGAGGACAATATTTATTATTATTATTTTTTGTTGACGTCACTTAACATATGACAGATATCTTTCCGAAAATGACACTATTATTGATAAAATAAGACCAGCCCGCATTAAAGCAGCGTGGCGGAATAAGCTCCAAACCTTCTCCTCAAAAAGGGAGAGGAGGCCTTTAGCCCAGCAGTGGGACATTTTCAGGCTGTTACGGTATTGATAAAATATGCTTGTAATTTATATATAAAAAAACAAAATAATAATGTCGCATCGTAAATTCTATTAGATTCTGAGGCTGTATAAAATATAACATACAATCTAAATACCCTTCACTCCCTCGTTATTGGAATTAGTTATAAGATGTTCGAATGCTTATTATAAATTCTCTAGCGAAACGGAGGGGATTTGAGCGGCTTATAGTTCAATACCTATAAGATCCACGAGCTTGATATTATGTAGATGTATTCGTTGTACTAGATACATTTAACTGCAAACTGATTTAAAATAACCCCCAAAAGGGTTAGCAAATATGATAATTAAATCAGTAGCAATTATATCTGAAAATATAAGATATTCTCGCTTCATACTCGCTTAAAGGCCGGCAGCGCACCTGCAAGCCCTCGGGTGTTGCAGATGTCCATGGGCGGCGGTAGTCATTTTCCATCAGGTGAGCTTCTACTCGTTTGCCCCCTCTTACATAAAAAAATAAAATACCAGACAAAATATTTTATTTCATTGGCCAATCTTATTATGAGCCAAGTAATTCAGAGAGCCTTATTTTTTAATTTTCTGTTATTCTTACAAGTACACAATAATGATAAGTACTCTTAAGCTGATAATACACGAGTAATGTCTAACTCATTTAATTTATTTAAAACGCTCGTTTAGTGAACACTTGAACAAGAAAATATAACTGAATACAGTGAATGCCGTTTCAAATGTAGTGTTATCTGTAAAGAATTTTTATGACTCAATCGAAATAAGTGAAGAGATGAATTCAATTTTGAATGAATTGTTTCAGTAGTAATGAAGTTGGACAAGAATATTCTAACATTCATATATATATATATCTTATACTTAGATTTTCTGTCAAGAAATGATCTGTATCGATAGATATTCGGGCTTAAGATAAAATATACTATTAATTTATCCTAAGAAGATTAAGAGAAGAAAATAAGATAAAATAAGTTAAAGTTTAAATTAATTATTACGAATTAGTTAAAGATTGAACGAACTTGGTCGAAAATGCGCATAACTTACGCCAATTTATCTTGAAATGCTTACAGATACGGGATTAGTTGCGGACGTTTCCAATTAATGAAACTCATTGTTTTATTCCAATTTGATTGAGAATTGAAACATTGATATTAATTGCATCGCATGAACTTAATGGGTACTATAGTAATTATTTTATTTATTTATAGATGGAGATGGCTTTACCGTTAGAATAAGTGGTTTAAATCCGGCTAAGTACAACTGAGTATTTATGTTCGGCAATGTTCGGCCTACCGGTGGTAGGGCTTTGTGCAAGCTCGTCTGGGTCGGTACCACCCACTCATCAGATATTCTACTGCTAAACAGCAGTACTTGATATTGTTGTGTTCCGGTTTGAAGGTTGAGTGAGCCAGTGTAATTATAGGCACAAGGGACATAAAATCTTAGTTCCCAAGGTTGGTGGCGAAAACAATCAATGGAAACCTTTTTTAGTATGCACTCATGCATATGAGCATATAGAACATAATTTTCCAAACGAAACACATTCGGGCGTTTACAATTAAATATTATTCACATTCGATTAATGATGTAAAAAAAGAAGTTTATATAGATATATGACCTCCTTACTGAATCGTATGTTATTAATCATCATAGTAATAAGTAATTAATAAATTAAAGTTTGTAAGCGTAATGAAAATAAATCTAAATTGGTTACTAATATAATAAAATTCATCAAATCGTTTTGCGAAAAATATTCCGTCAATTTCTTTTTACGTATTCAATTTGGTCTGTCACTTACATGTGTGGAGAGAAATTGCTCCTTATAAGTTTCTGAAAGTCAAATTTATGCGCAGTTCTTTCATTTAACATTAATATTAACATCGTACATAATATCGTCTGTGGAAATGAAATTGGTCTTTTTTAAGCACTCATATCGTACAATAGCTTTTGAATTATATCATATTAATATTTCTCTGAAATAAAATTTATCATATCAGTCAGAACATCAGTTTCACAAGAGATGATAAGTTCAGTCTTACCCACCACTCATTGTACATATGTACACAAAATATTTTTTACATTTCTATTTGCTGCACAATCTTATAACCTCCCATAATGATTTGGCATCATTGACTGAATAATAAAGAATCGATTAGACACGCGACATAACCGTTACAGGCTGCCGTCTACACCTACCGGCCCCAATTGCACAATCCTTTATATATAAATAATATTCAAATGTAACGGAGATATATAATACCAATATATAATAAAAATAGAAACAAATCGACATCAATGAGTCTGTGAGATTTATTAATATATAATGTATAAATAATACGTACGTACTTTTTAATATGAAAAAGACATCAGACGATCAAATCATATTTCATTCATTTATTCATTCATTCAGCATATTCCGTTGTAATTATGTTTAGACGATGCTTCTTATTTCTTGATTGAAGGTACATAATTTATTATTTGAAGGGCAATAGTATTAAGCAAAGGGCGTGATAATATTTTGACTTTATATCTTTACACATATATCATATCAAAAACTCATATCGACACACAAAACAAAAGTATTTTTCTACTTATAACAATATAACTGTTAATACAATATCAGATACAACTATTTCTAACCTTATTGCCTCCTACCGGTGACAGGAAGGTTGAGGTACATTTATCGGCTAAAGAATCGGATTTGCGATTCAACGGGGAAATACCGCTAGCGTCATTTAGCAGGAAATGGGAATCATTTGCGCTATTGTGCACGTACGTTTAATGTTGTTTTGTATAATATACTTTAAATTCTTCAATTTTAATATATCTTACGAAAATAAATGTTATAAAATTTCAATCATGTAGAAACACAGTTGTGTTTGAAATGTAAAACGATGAAATAAAAACCATTTTCTGAAATTCTTAAGTGAACTCTAAAATAATTGAACTCATGTATTGAAATAATGAAAATGAAAATATTGTTACATATAAATATTAGCAAACCTTTGTTATAATATCACAATTATTTAATATTATATATTAATAAAATATAGTGAAGATTGAACAAGTTGCGTTCATTAGCTGTTTACAGAAATGTGACAGTAACTGGTTACCTCTGTATAAAATAGAAACTATTTCTGATATCGTTATTGCGCTGTCAACCTAGCGATGCAAGATGTTATGTCCCTTGAGTCTGTCTCACTCACTCCAAGAATTATTTATAAAGTAATTACGTGAAACATATAATATTATATGATCTATCATTTCCGTATTTGTTTTCAATTTATGGTGAGTTTAGTCCGAATCGTTGATTGTTCGTTATTAAGTTTGAATACATCAGTTATCATCAGAGTTCGAGGAATATTTGTACTACTGATTAATCGAGATACTTGTTCTAAGAACAAAAAGTGCAAAGGTATATCAGTCGAAAGAGTAAACATGTAAACTTTAATACCCTTTTTAACTCCATTACGGGATGAATATATAATCTCAATGTTTAAGCTCTGCGCAAGCCCACCTGGGTGCCACCCCGTTATCATACATATAAACGCCAATTGGTGGCGCATTGGCGATGTATAGAATGGTTAATATTTCATACAGCGCCATGTCTACGGGAGGTAGTGACAACTTATTATCAGGTGGCCCATTAGCCTATCCACCTGCCTATTCTATAAAAAAAAACCATAAAACGTTGATGTCATTTCCAGCACATGTTTTGTTCTGAGTATACATGAGATGAATGTGAGGTTAGACAGGATCAAACAGCGTGTATTTGATCAGGACAACTTCCTTTTCGTTTATCGTTCGGGTAACATGCTTATATCATTTGAATTCCACGTATTACTTACCTTGGATTAAATATTATGTAAGAATTATGGCTTTGTCTTTCATTTATCTCTAAAAATTGGCTTTACATCTGATAAATTATACTGGGAACTGTTTCTTAACCGGATGTACTAATAATTCGCCAAAAAAGCAATCATCCAAATCATTTGTTTATATCTATACCTTGTGCCCCTAAATATAACACCACGAACCCACAGTGGATCAGCGTGATGAAACAACCTGCAACATTTTCCTTAATAGACGCGCTTTTACCCAACAAATCGGAATAACAAGTATGGAATATCTGATGAGAAAAAAGACGAAATCCATTCTATTAAATTATCGACATTCTATACTGAGCTGTAAAATATATGACCGTAAAAATATGCCAGTGCAGCCTATCGGGTTCAATCATAAAACTTCGGCCTTCTTGCGCCCTCGGCTTCACCCCCGACATCATCGACCCAATTTCCAGCGATTTTCCATCTAAGTTATATTTAGTAAAAATAGAGATTTCACTTCCATTAGATACTTACCTCGTTTATTTTGCTTCGGTATCTTGGGGGCCTGGGTTCAAACACACAAAGCTATATAAGCTTCCGCATAACAAATAATCCTATTTAACAGCGACGTCAAAAGTTATTTAATTAAAAATAAAGAAAATCCTACCTAACTCTTTATATTCAGACACGCTGTGAAATATTTTATAACAAATTAGTCTGACGCAACGTTTTCTTATAATGAAAAATTTAATAAATATTAAAAAATATTATTACTGTTTCAATATCTTATGTATGTTGACTGCCTCGTTTATCTTGTGGCAATATATAGTTATTGGGTTTTTCTGCCCAAAAATTCTCACTAGCAGGAGCATAGGAGCTCATTACCTTGCCTCAGAAAATACGTAAAGTCTGGTCCTGCTCCTTAACTTTTTCAGATCGCTAGATATTACCTCACTCTTAAGCAATAGAGAGCGCTGAAGCTGCGATAAGGAAGAAATTATATATTATTAATGACTTATTTTTAAATTTCAATAAGATGTTTTTTTTTTAACAAATCGATAAATAAACATTTTTTAGCCGCCTAGGTCATAGGATCAAAAACTGTAGTTAGACTTTACAGGCTTACTACTTAACAATTTCAATTCACCAAACATATCCTAACCATAACATATCCAGGGACATCACATAAAAGCCTGTGGTTGGTGGCACATTGACGGTGTGTGATGTGGTATACATTTATTTTAGTGTCCGTGTCTGACCTCAATGACTATATATCATCAGGTGGACTATTTGAACGTACGCCTCCCATAAATAAATTAAAAAAAAAATTAAAGGAATGGTTGGCGATAAACTCTAACTATATTATATATGAAAGATTTCTATTAAAAAAATATGACGAACGTACTTTTTTATATACTATTGTATACTATACTAATGTATATAAACAAGTAGGTTCTTCGTATTCTTTACATTAATAGCTCAAATGATTGTTGCCTTGATTATACGAGAAACTTATTACGAGCAAAAGTCGAACAAAATGTTAAAAGACTGTTGACAAAACCTTACGTTCACCTTAATATTATGTTAGTTTTACCGAAAAAAACTATTAAAGCCATATTAAGACTGAATCAAAAAAAAAAGTTTAGGTAGTTGAAAACATGGATACAAAATCTGAGTATATATAAATATTGTTGGTATTTTAAAAATGATGTGTAAATAAATAAATAAGTGAATTACAATTTACGTATACATGTAATACAATATCATCTGTGCCCATGAAATGTTTGTTAAAAATAAATAATATGAAAATAAAAGTCTAAAATAATGTGTCAAAAATAATTAAAAATTATATGTACCTCCTTAAATATGATCTCGGCAGTTTGAATTATACACTAGCAGCCTGTGAATGTCTCACTGCTGGGCTAAGGCCTCCTCTCCTTTTTTGAGCAAAAGTTTTGGAGATTAACCCACCACACTGCTCCAATGACACATGCAGGTTTCCTCACGATGTTTACCTTTACAGTCTAGTGCAAGATGAATTATATTAAGCACATGAAAATTAATTGGTACTTTGCCGGTTTGATCCCACGATCATCGACTACGATTCACGCGTTCTTACCACTGGGCCATCTCAGCTGGTATTATAATAATACCTTTAAAAAACGGTACCTCCACATCCCACAACGCAAACACAGACGTCGGTACAAACTCACTTATCAATAAATTACTTAGCAAACTTTGCTTAAATATATTTAGAAAATGAAAAATAAATAAACGTTCTTTCGAACGTCAATGTCGTTTGGGTACCTTTTAAAGTAGATGAAAAATCATTAGGGTCCTTTGTAACATGACGTGGTATTTCATCAGAGAGTGCTCACTAAATTGAGAGGGAAAAACCGACCAAGTGTGTGTTGCACTCGTTCACTAAGTGTTCTGTAGAATATTATGAAATACAAATAATCGTGTTTCTGTGATGCCGTTAAGGCCAGTCGAACAGTGTATAAAAATGGTAAATCTAATACAGCACAATGCGAACGGATTATGTTGAATAATATTGTTGTAATAATTATCATATATAAAATATAATATTAGTTACATAGGCAGTTCATAGACAAGTGGCTATGTGTGCATATTCAAATGTCATTTTAGAGTAATGAATTGCCAACGGTAAATTAAAAAAAAACATTTTTTTGAGATATAACAGAAATCGTAAATGTTACTAAATATGCTACTATAATATATTCATAATAAAATAAACTACAAATGTATATGGTGTCAAGAAAAATTAGAGCTTTGCCATAAGTTAATTTTTATAGATATATATAGTATAGATAGAGGGACGAGCTTATGGGCCACCTGATGGTAAGTGAACACCAAAGCCCATAGACATTGCCATTGTAAGAAATGTTATCTATCGCTTACATCGCCAATGCGCCACCAACCTTGGGAACTAAGATGTCCCTTGTGCCTGTAATTACACTGGCTCACTCACCTTTTGAGCCGGAACACAACAATACCAAGTACTGCTGTTTTTGCTGTTTTGCGGAAGAATATCTGATGTCAAATATTTTCAAGTTTCGTCAAAGGACGCGCACTAACTCTTTATTATTTGTGCCTCCTTTTTTAGGATGCATTTGAACTTCAGAATACTTTTAAGCAGTACAGAACCCTAATAAGAAAAGTTCGAGGTATAAGAAAATATTTTCAGACTTACTTCTAATTCGGGAATGTATTCAATTGCAAAAATGTGGTCTTTTTATTAGTTACTTACTTTACATTATACTAAAATGCAGATACGGTTATGAAAAAACACACAGCAGAGATTTTATAAAGAACAAAGAAAAAAACACTGTTATTGACTAATTCTATTTGAGGTACGAATTAATCTAAATCTTTTTTATTTACTATATTCTTACTAATAATAATGCTTTCGTGTTATACCAAAATTAATTGTATGCCAGATTTTTCAGTACCCTATTTTTGAATCCATTTATTTAATTCTTGTCAGAAAGTTTGGTTAAATGAGATTGCGAAAGCGATAAGACCTTTATACATTTTGAAGGTATTTTACGGTTTTTCCTTTGCTATGAGGATTTATGTATTTTTGTGGGATAAAACATATAAACGAATACATTATTAACCATATTAAAAGTTTGGCAAGCAGCAGCCATGGTCAATTACTGTCTACTTAGATAGACATCATTTGAAGCTACCGTTAAACGAATATATTATGTATGTTATTATAACAATACTTCTAATGTTAAAATAGTTCAATACGTTTCTGTTTTGAACTGTCACTGTTAAGAAGTGTGTGCAGACAGACGGACCATTTCACATTGAAATTTTTTGAGCTTTGTATTATAAGTGTGCTTAGGAGACCAAAGATTATTTTTAGAATAAAATAATGCATATTGTCTCCCGTTTTATCCCGAGAATGATGGCTTAATTGTAGATAAGACGTAATGATTTAATTAACGCCCGGAACAGATTTAATTATAGACATAAAAGAAGCTTCCGTGCCTCAGTAAACTTTTATTTGAGTCAGTAATGTCTCTGCTCAAATCTTCAATGCAATTTAAATTTTATTATAAAATAACATTTAATGTATTCATAAACATAATATTAACCTCTATATTTGCACACTTAATATTAAAAGTATAGTAAAAGCCTGTAAATAAACTACAGTTAGACTAAGGCCTCCTCTCCTTTTGAGGAGAAGATTTAGAATTTATTTCACCTTCACGCTTCATTGAAGGTTGGCGACACGTGTTGCAGATTTTCATTCAACACATGCTGGTTTCTTTACGATCTTTTCTTCTACTATCAAGCACGAGATGAATACTGAACACAATTTTTTTACACCTGAAAAAAAACCTGCTCGTTATTGGCCCAATTATATTAAATATTGTTCTAATAAGGAAAATGTGTGCAAGTTGTTTCATCACGCTGCTTCACTGTGGGTTCGTGGTGTTAATGGGAGAATTTCAGTTGTAAAGTGCAGGGTTCTTAGGTAGGTCTACGCACGTCCTATATATAGTTACGATATAACCAACTCCCGTATGTATTTATCTGTACAGCGACATTCGTAGACAGTACGACATAAATGTATGTACTATATACACAATAGACATCACAGTTGAGTGCACTTTCGCTTTTTACCTGTTGACTGGGAAACGTAAATTACCACTAATTTGACCAAAGTTAATAAAATAATAACCTTTCGGCCATACTTCTGAATAGTTAATGCATTTTTATCCAGTGTATAAACTAACTGTCTCTTTCGTAAAAACTATATTTTAGTTATTTAGAACACAGCTTTTATTCTGGTTTTGGTTTTATTTCAGAAAGTTAATTTATAAAGCTTATTGAAGAGGAAATTGCTTGGGCGTCGTGGATTAGATATCAAGGTCGAATTTGTTTCCAACCTTAATGTAAAAGTTGTGTGACACGTTTCAGACGAAAATCCATTACAGTTTTACTTAGTAACACGACGAGTGATTATATCTTTTTGTTATGCGACGTTTCGTAAACAAAAGCCGACAGAGCACATTATTCAATTTATTTATTTTTCAAATTCCTCTTTTCCAACCACTACGTTGCCTTGTAATATAATTTATTATAATTATAATTTATTATTGGATTTAATAGTACATTACATTTTTATTGTGTTTCATGTTTATCGTATGACCACAGAAACACATTAAGCGTCTGCGATCTCTACAATAGCAATATTTTTTATAGAATGGCTAGAATTATAGCCACGGATATTTTAACGGCCCATAACGACACCATTGCTCTCGTAAATAAATACGTGGCTCGAATGCAGACAGCTTGTTTTTCTACACTTCATATATTATTGGTTTATTGCGAAGAAATGCAAAATAGTAATGATTTAAGAAAGTGCGCTTTAAACGAAGAACATTGACGTGAAGCTCTTTTGCACCCTAAGGGAGTAAAATTGCAAGGTGAAATTTAAGTGTAACGTTCCATTACTTCTTAAAAGCATCAAGTCGTTTTATGTTACACATGTCCATGGGCAGTGTAATTCACTTTCTATCAGGCCATCTGTTTCCTTGCCTCTTTCATCAAACAATAAAAAAGCTTCCAGATTTTTTTGTTTGCAGATTTAGGTCAAATATCACAGTTTGGTAAATCAACACAAAGAATCGTGCCTGTTGGTTTTATATAGATTATTTTTTTAGAAAGTGTACAGTTACGTTATATGATATAATAAGCCACCTCTTTCATCGTTTTACCATCGTTTTACAACTTGGTACTTCGAGAACTTACAGGTCTACGACATTTGCTCCCCCTCACTACTCATATCTGCGTTGTTTTAGCATAACAAACCGGGAATCCCCAAGACAAGATTGCAAAGATATATTCTAGGCAATTGCGTTCCATGTTGGACTGCATCAGTTGTAATTAAACTCGAATTACTATACAAAAAAAAAAACCTTCATATCCATGACACATATTAAAAATTGATAACGATAATTAATTATACAAAAATAAACATGTTATTTGAAGAATATTTTAAGTTTAATATTTGTAATTGTGCAATCAAAGTTTCAAACACTGAAAGTCAAATGCTTTTGTTGTCTACCATGAAAGTAGAATTTCAAGGTCGAATTTAAATACAACGTTTCTCAATTTATATGAAGTTATAATGAAGTTTGTATGAGAAAATTTCTCTATTTAATAATACCACATTCATATAAGAGCATAAGCTGTTTTTATCAATCACCTATAATATTGTTATATATATTATATGAAAGTAATATTGAGTGTTACGATCTTTATTTCCTTGGGGTGTTTTAGTACTGAAATGAAACCTTCGCCGAATGATATGTGGTATTGTATTTGTAGTATTGTATTATATGAGGTCAAGCGACGTATGGCAATTACGAGAACTGCTCTCGGCAAGGAAATAACTCCAGAGAGCGCCTTGTCAATTAAGGCAAGGTGGATGGCACCAGACCACGTGGAAGAACGCCCATACTATGGGCTGACCAAATAAAAACAACTCACCTCTCAGGTCACAGGCTCACCTACTAACTACTAACAGGGACATATGGTGAAGGCTCGTGAGCCGAATAACATCTGCGCCGAACAATTCATATACTTCATGGCGGCCACGACCGCTCTAACAAGAGTGTCACGACGAAGAAGAATTTGTAATTATTGAAATATATCTTCGTATACATTTTCATTTTATATGCTCACAAGTGTGCAGTGCTCTTTTGTAAGAGCTCATTTCGCATATCACTCGTGATATGTTGAAACCGACTGAGGCGTCAACTCGGAATCATCGTCTTCTAACCACTCCTTAAACCTTATTATTAGGGCTTAGTTGTAAAACTTATACCCAATTTGAATACTTAATTCATAAAGACTCATGTCGCTGGATCACAATTGTTTTTTTTTTTGTTAAACTAAAATCTAGATTATTTAGTTATTATATTTTTATACCATTTGACCTTTTTTAATGGTCATTTATTGATTATATTTTACTTAAGTCACAGCATTGCTCGTATAATCCATGTCACTCAGCCAAACCGTATAAAATTTTAATGGCATTATAAAAATACTATAACGTGTTTATGTAATACAATACACAAGGGATAAAGTACGTTTCCCTGTTGTATGGAGTTCAATCTCGAGTCGTGGAGGCAGTCTTTACGACTTCCTATAGCATTGCTTACGGGGATATGAATTTACGACTTCACACTTATAATAAAACTGCAACGGGGTTGTGTTGGTACAAGATATTATTTAATGGAAAAATCTGAGATAACATCATTATAGCAACAATGAAGATCGGTCTTTTACAAGTACTTTTAAATCAAATGAAGGCAAATACCATAAACGGTTTCTCAATCAGCGCTTCTTTCCTGCAAAACTATTACTAAGGACACCATTTTTATTTTATTATTAATAATAATTTCTCTATTCAAGTAACAGAAACTTGTTACAAGTTGGTGTAACACGAGGATGAACATGGACTAATCGAATAACCTACTCCTACTGTATTTGAAACAAAACTATACAGCAGCGATTAACAATTGCACAATTAATCTTATAATAATTATAATGCCTGATAATGTTTACATAAACACATATATAATAAAACAGCAGGTTTTTGATTGAAAGACATTTGATTTAAATTCGGTGCAATAAAATAATTAGATTCCCTCTAAACATCAGTTATATTACAGGAAATAAATATACAAGTGGAGTTTACGAATCCAAGTTTTTTCAGGGATAGGACGGAGAGGAGTATTAGAAAAAGTGACGGATCCGTTCATATTGGAACCTTGTGGATAAATTGATAAAGAATCTGATATAAAATACATTATTTCAAACCAAAGCCGTTGCTGTCATTACCATAAACGACGTCAAATTTTAAGGTAATATAATTATGTAAATAGTTATAAACGGTAATATTAATAAAACCATATTGAGAACATTCAAATTCTAAAGAGACCATTATATGCAAACGAATGGACAATTAGTGACTTCAGTCTGTATGTTTGAATATTTATAGGCCTTAAAGCGATAAATGGGTATAGTTAATAGTGTAAATGTGAGTGTGTCGCACATTTCTACGACTATATAATAATACTTGATTTGTATAATTTTAAACGACGTCAGTTATTTTGTTCGCTTGCGTTTGGATATAGATTATATTAAATATATTCTATTAAACATACATTAAAATTGTATAAATAGCTGAATCAACTATAATACGATAATAATCCATTAATTCCATGATCAGCTTAAAGTATATTTACTAGTTGTATTCTGCGGTGTTTCGTTGAGTTTCTAGATTGGTTGAAGTTTATGGTTAGCGCACTTTTTATAGTCATAGTGTAAAATTATAGGCTATAATTCTGCTTCGGAGTCGACATTCGTCCATGGAATTTAGTGCTGTGAGCTAAACGGACTCCGCAATGGATTCATTCGACTCTCGGTCGTTCTTCGGATTTTTTAGTTTATAGAAATGAGGCAGACAGGACTTAGGCAGTGTTAGAAATATAAAGGATTTTTAAAACGGCAGCAATGGAAGCTAAGAAGTGATGTCACTCAAACCGGACATACCAATGTCCGTGATACAGCCAGCTACGGACTTAAACGCAGAGCCAGTCCTCTCAGATATTACTTCAAGGGAGGAAATAAGTTTATTTTGGAAAGAACTGCGAGCCGCACGTATAGAAATGAGTAGTCTTAGAACATCAGTGATGGATTTAATGGCTATAATAACTAAAAGTAACGAACGCATGGATGCACTTGAAGCTAGAATGGACAAGTTGGAAGAAAAGATAAATGTGAAATACCAATCGAATGACCTGGAAGAACAAATAGATCAACTTAAACAGGAGTTGCAAGAGCGGGAACAGGATCTACTGTCCAATGACCTCGAGATTGCTGGTATACCAGAAGCTCCAGAGGAAGGTATTACCCACATAGTCCTCACATTTGCCACCAAACTTAGCGTACAGCTAGAGGAGAGGGACATAGTGGACGCGAGACGAGTCGGTGCATCGCGCACACTTGTAGAGGGAGGACTTGCACCCCGTCCGCGGCCTATTGCTGTGCGATTAACACGACGTTCAAGCCGCGATGCGCTGCTGAAATCCGCTCGAGTCAGGCGTGGAGTCACTACCGCGGACATGGGTATTGCGGGCCCATCGTGCAAGTTCTATGTAAACGAGAGGCTTACTAAACTAAATCGTCAATTGTTCCAACGGGTCCGCGAGATAGCTGGCCATGTTAAGGGGCGATTTGTGTGGACGCGTGATGGTAAAATACTTGTCAAAAAGGAGAACGGGTCAACACGTCATCGTATTCGCTCGGAGGCGGACCTTGCGGGTGTTTTTGGCAAGGATACTGTTAGTACGTAAACATCAAATCACTAGAATTGATGTATTATTTTCCATGAATGCTTGTTGTTTTTTCATAGCGTTGTTGCATAATAAGTTTTTTTATATTGTTATTTTGTTTATCACTGTTAAATGTTTAATTTTACAGACTATTTGCTTGTATTTGGAACTGATTTTAATGAGGGTTAGTATATCCATTATGCATGGGCGTATAACTGACACTTGTATTGCATATAGCTTGCACCAAAATTATGTGAATATTAATAACATTTCTAATGATTACTAATAAAGCTTACAATCTGACTTTGGGACTGCTAAATGCGCGATCATTGAACACAGGACAGGATGAGCTTTTGGCTAGCATTGACAGATATAAACCGGATATATTAGGTATAAATGAAACCTGGATTAAAGAAGGTGGCGATAAATTTGCGCCTCTGGTGCCCGGTTATATATTTAAGCATAAATCGCGAAGTAGTAGTGTGCGCGGTGGAGGTGTTGGATTTTATGTTAAAAAGGGATTGCGTGTGCGAATCAGGCCACATTCGGACTCACCTCTTGAGCAACTATGGATGGAATTAGCGCTGCCCGGCAGGGGGCGTTTGATGGTTGGAACAGCGTATAGGCCGAAATCTGTGTCGGTTGATGTTACGATCGAGGGTTTGAGTGAGTCCGTGAGTGTTTTTTCATGCTTTAAACATTTAATCCTTCTTACTGATTTTAATGTTGATTTCCTGCAACCTAGCAAACCCGCAGCTCGCGAATTGCTTACATTCCTTTCCCAACATGGAATGGAAGTTGTTGTGAAGGCTCCCACTCGGGTGAATGCTCACTCAGCCACTCTATTGGATCTTGTTATAACTGATTCACCTGGTCTATGTAAGAGTGTGAGCATCCACCATAACCCAGAACTTAGTGACCATGCCATGGTAATAGCGGTCTTTAATATCGAAAAACATAAAGAAGTTCCTACGTATATCTGCAGGCGATTGCTAAATAGGATTAATCGAGAGGAATTTAATACAGACTTAGAAAGTATTACTTGGGGTGACATTCTACTTATGACCAATGTAGATGACCAGGTGAATTACTTTAATGAAATGATTCTCAATCTTTTTAATAAACATGCACCAATTACGCGATCTAAAGTATGCACAAAACCTACGCCCTGGATAACGGAAAACGTAAAATTAATGATGTCATTACGGGACAAAGCACATAATAGGGCAATCTCGTCGAAAAATGATGTTATTTTAGATTACTATAGGACACTTAAAAACTACGTAACAGGAGCTAATGAGAGAGAAAAGAAAGGTTATTTTACCTTTTACATAAATAATAATAAAAATAAACCCAAGCAGATGTGGGATCAATTAAAACGTACTTGTCCGCTTGGCAAAAATACAGTCAATCAAGCTACCGTTCCACAACATCTCTGCGATCCAAATAAAATTAATGATTTCTTTTTGCATGTACCGGATAATGATTCTGTTGATGTTCAAACGCTGCAATACTTTAAACAAAACAAGTTTTCTGAAAATAGTTTTCATATTGATTGCATTTCACAGGAAGAAGTTAAAAAAACAATTTTCAATATTAAAACAAAAGCCACCGGACATGATTCTATCTCGATTGATATGATACAGCTAACGCTACCTTTTACCTTACCAGCTATAGCAGAAATAGTAAATAATTGTCTCAAATCAAATAAATTCCCAGATAGTTGGAAAATAGCTAAAATAAAACCTATTCCAAAAAGTTCAAAAGTTGAAGATTTTAAGGATCTGAGGCCGATTAGTATTTTGCCTGTTTTATCGAAAATTGTGGAAAGAGTGGTTTGTAATCAGCTCACTGAATACTTAGAAGCTACAGGTATCCTGCCTGAAATGCAGTCAGGGTTCCGAAGGGGTTTTAGCACTGCGACAGCTCTTGCACATGTCAGTGACGATATCGTGACTGCAACAGATTCTGGTATGTGTAGTGCACTTGTTTTACTGGACTTCTCAAGAGCTTTTGACTGTTTAAATATCGACCTACTCATAGCAAAACTCTCATATTATGGTATTTCGGATGAGGCTAGTTGTTGGTTCCGTTCTTACCTGACTAACCGAAGTCAATATGTAGAAATCACGACCGAACAGGGAGAATCATTACACTCAGATCGCAAAAATGTTACTAAAGGAACCCCCCAAGGATCAATTTTAAGTCCCATTTTATTTATCCTTTTACGGCAGATCTCCCTAAACACATAAAATACTGTAAAATACACTTGTACGCAGATGACACGCAGATATATTACTCTTTCAAACCCGAATACACGGAAACCTCAATTGATCTCATTAATGAAGATTTGAATAATATCTCAGACTGGGCAAATAAAAACTCATTAATATTAAATGCAAGTAAAACAAAATATATGTTATTGGGTACCAAAATACAACGCAACAAAGTAATATCGCAATCGGTTCATATTAAAGTTCACGGTCAGGTCTTGCAAAGGGTGGACAGTGCTGTTAATTTAGGGTTAGCTATGGATAATGAACTCAGGTTCGTCGAACATATAAATTGTAAAATAAGGAATGCCTTTTATCGCTTAAAAACATTATATAATATTAGAAAATATCTTTCACAACCCATTAGGAAAATACTTGTCGAATCCATTGTACTGTCTCAGTTTAACTATTGTGACACAGTATACGGGCCACGACTGTACGAAAAAACCAAAAAGGCCATACAGAGAGTTCAAAATGCGTGCGTTCGTTTCTGTTACCCTGTCCCCAAGCGCGCTCACGTCACGCCGTTTCTTAACGATACAGACACATTAAAAATGGAAGCTCGAAGAAAAATACATCTCGCGTGTCTAGTACATAAAGTTATTTTTAAGAAAAGGCCGACATACCTGTACGATAAGCTGGACTCGGTTAGAGACGTGCAGCAGAGATGTACCCGTAGGAGAGAAGCACATAAATTAGTGGTACCAGCTCACAGATCGGCTCAATATAAGGGAGGGTTTAAATACTCTGCCACCAAGATATGGAACGACTTACCCCCTCCTCTGCGTAATAGTACGTCCCAGGTGACTTGGAAAAAACATTTGACGGTATTATTTTTAAATAAACAAAAGTCAGAGTAACAACCTCCAAATATAGTGTCAGTCATACTATCTCATAGACTTAGTATTTATCATATTCATTTTTAATGTCTTATGTCTAAGTCTGTCTGTCTGTCTGTTTATCTTATGTCTAAGTTCCTTGTGATGTTTTTCTTTTTGTGTAATATGTTTTTTTTTCTCAAGGATAAGGGCTTTTTAGTTTTAGTTTTTTTTTTCTTATAATTTCATTTATTTATTTTCATGTGCGCGCATTTGTTTATGTTTACCCAATAGTCAGGGGCCATCTGAAAATCAGTGATGTGCATTAGCACAGCTTATACTGAGATAAAGCCCTTGCTACCTACACTGTATTCTTTAAATTTAATTTTTTCTTCTGTATAATCTATGTAATGTATGTGTGTAGCAAAATAAATGGTTTAAATGTTCTTTTTGGACAAGGACACTTTATTCTACACACACAAGTGCAGTTTCTATTCTTTAACTATTATTATGCAATGGGGCGGAAACGACATTCTTATTAATAATAATTACATTATCTGAACATGACTACACCAAAAATTACTATCAATCATCCCAATAATTAAAATGATCTTTATCATAATGATAATATATATGTTTCTTATTTTGTGCTTTATAAAAGTAATATATTTTGTATTTCAGGAATGAAGTAAAGGTTCGAAATGATTTTTAACCTTAAATAAAGTATATATTACTTTTTGGAGATTAACACAAATTTGAAAAGTATAGCTTATAACATCTTGAATATTTAAATAAAGTTTTCTTCACCGTAATTCGATTTTGTCGATTCTAGGTTTTTGTTTATGCAAACAAATATTTACCCAAAATATTTAGTTTATTTACATAATCTTGGCTTATAGATTCAATATCTCAATCCAAACCATATTTTATACTCAAGTTTTTATTTGTTTTACAAGAAGCAGCTGTTGTTTTTGCTTCAACAATAAATAAACAAATAAAGAAACACACATGGCAATAATAAATATATGAATATTTTAGGTATTGTTACTGTTTGTACAGATTTGTTTTTTTTTCGGTACAAGGTACATTAGATGAAAAAAGTAAGTTAGTGATCTTTGAGGCAACCTTCAACTCCGACCTACTGTCGATTAAAGGCAATAAAAACGAAACCATAAAAATAATCGAGTCATAAAACGCGAACGGTCGGGACACAGAGGCTTACAAGTTTTCATTTGGCTCGATAGCCGCTCATGCATCTTGAATTAATATTATTTTGTCGGAGGAATATAGATGTGGCTAATTTATTTAATACAGAGAATTTGTAAGGACTTGGGCGTGCAGTTTTAATTTAACGTTTCTAGAAACTGATGCATCGACGTCGTTGCAAATACATGTCTCTGAATAATATTTCGAAGGCAAAATATTAAACTGTGATTATTTACTACGATTCTTGTGTATATACACATCTTTGTTACTTAAAAAGTTTAGGCTTAAAAACGTTCATACTATTTGTTGTAGACAAAATGAAAATCGAAGGATCGAACACTTGTGTTTGCGATCACACTTCCAACTTCTGCCAACCTCGAAATAATACCAATAACATCCCACACAATTCCTTCTTGAAAAAGTTTCTTTCTCCATTGTTGTTGTATTTTAAAGCAAATTCAAAGTTCTAATATTCAAACCCTATAACATTTAAGCTATTGAAAACTATGCAGACACGAAACGTCCCATAAAATATCCGAACAGTCGCACCAGTATTATTGAACTGCAATAAAAACAGTTCAAATCTCACAAAGGATTATATTATATCCTTTACTATACCATAAATTATCAAATGCGTGTGATTTTAATATTTTTATACTGGATTTGTTGAAATTAAATAGATCGTTTGAACAGTAATAACTGAAATGAAGAGTTGAATTCATCACATAAAATATATTTACATTAAGTACTTAAATAAGTATCACTGACAATAATTATTATAACTGAAACTACTGTGCAAATTATGGCAACGAGTAATGGCGGTATGAATGCTAGTAGCGATCATGAGGTAATTTCTAATCTTTACAATTTGTCCCATTAACCTCTCAGCACGATATGCCCGCTGACTCGTGACGAAGGGTGGTCGCTTACGTAGAATAACATGTATTATATAATGTAAATTCTAGCAACTGCTTACTATATAATGGAGAAAACAATTATTTAAAATAAGTATCTACTGTGACAGAGAACTAGTCCGTCTTCGCATGGGTAGTACTTACACATAAGTGGAGAATTGCAAATCAAGGAAGAATTTTTTTTATACCCAACAAAACCCCCGCCTGAATCAATACGTGGGCGAAGCAGCAAGCGAACACTGGTTATAATATTAAAATATTTTTCGTATTTCAAAGCAATTTATAATCACGTTTATATATTAAATATTATTCAAAGGTTAATTTATTAAAGGTAGATTAAGACTCACGAAAAAACTTCTGTTGTGCTTCTGTACGTTCACGTAAAAGGAAAATAATCAAAAAACAAATTGGGAAAAATACCTATTTCATATTATCGTATTTGTAATATAATATTACAATTTCTGATTATCATTTACTTTTAATGTACGAAATAATGTTGACAAAAGAGGTGCTCACTAAAATGTAAACACTATTATTTGTAAAATAATGTGGACAGTATAAATAAAAACGTAGGTTATAAAATATATATACGCACCAAAACACACCATGGAGTAGAAAGCATCGGTGGAGAGGTGGCACGACGGTTAAAGAGAGCATCAAGCCGTTTGTCGTCACGGCATGCAAATCCGTCTTACACTCGAAAAGTGCAATTTTTTAAACAAAAAATAGAAATGCCGACGGCCAAATGGTGTGCCTGATCAATATCACTCCGCTCATATACATTTGCACTTTAACAAATGTTAACCATTCCTTACATAACCAAAGCGCCACCAACCGGGAACTAAGATGTTATGTCCCTTGTCCTTGTAGCTAAACTGGTTCAATTACTGGAAATTAATCTAAATATTGTTGTTAGGCAGTAGAATATCTGATGAGTAGATACCTAGACGGGATTGCATAAAGCTCTATCACTAAAAAAAAAACAGAATATATTGTTGTAGAGAATTTAGAATACCATTAATCTGATAAAATTACAGTCTTTGCTTTCAAAAGTGAATAGTCAAATAGAAGAGTATTATCGACTCGAGTCGCTTGTTATAGTTGAGAGATGTCTCAAAGGATGTCATAGAATTCTTCGCATATGACAAAAGGCTCCGAGCGGCGGATTACATGCACTGACAATATGGATCTCTGTCAACTGACGGCAGGATATTGCTTCACTGGATAAATTTGTTCATGACAGGTTTCAAGTCTCTCTACAATAAAGAAAAAACGGTTATTCGACGAGGTCGTCTCAAAGTAAGGCAATTCAATTTTTACTATTGGTTAATGTATATCTCATGCATAAAAATGGTATGAGGAATCTTAATATTTGAAAGCTAGAATTATACATTACCCTAGCCAATTATAACATTATAAATATAATATATAATTTATACTTGCTACATAATACCTAAACTGGAACTAAACATTTTGTCCTTGTAAACAAAATATGTTTGTTTCATTCTTTTGTTTAAGTATACATATATCGGCGCAAACATGATATTACATCGCGCTTGTTAAATTAAAACATTTTAAAAACATAGTTATTTAAGTTTTAATAATTGTGTAATCATTATTATTGTAATGTAATGTAATCTATGTGATCATTTAGTTGATTATAAACATTTAATTATGTGATTGATGATTGTCTGAGTTCTGTATACGTGATTCGTCATAAATGTTAATAAAAATAGTTCAATATTAGTTTACATATTTAACCTTATTACCGTTCTAAAAACATCTTATATTTTTAGACAATTTTAGAAGTCATTAATTTACACATTGTTATAACAATAATTTATGTTCATAATTAGTTGAATATTTATTTGTAATTCTATCACCTAATTCTAGATGGCGCTCAAACGCCATCTAGGAGTGGTAAATAAGAAGTGTTTAATATTACAATAATTACTTTATAACTTGAATAATTAGTAAATGTTATAAGACGATTTAAGAAATAATTACTTATTAATAATTTGTTAAATTAGTACTTGAGAGTTGCTAAATTATTATAAGTCCTATCTGTATACGCTAACGGCGCTAGGTGGGTAGCTCGAAAGTAAAGCAGTCCGTCGGTAAAAAGCCGATACCACAATATTAGAGTAGGGCTGGTCGCCCGAGAGAACATAACGAGCGGCTCACCGGCGCGGACGTGCTGCGAATAAGTTACATATTACTTTTTGTTTTCTATTATTTACAATTTGTGAAATTAATCTTTATTTCTCCTTTACCGTAACAGCCTGTAGATGTCCCACTGCTGGGCTAAAGGCCTCCTCTCCACGTGGAGCTTATTCCACCACGCTGCTCCAATGCGGGTTGGTGGAATACACATGTGGAAGAATTTCAGTGAAATTAGACACATGCAGGTTTCCTCACGATGTTTTCCTTCACCTTAAAGCACGATATGAATTATAATCACAAATTAAGCACATGAAAATTCAGTGGTGCTCGCCCTTGCTTGCCCGATGATGGTGGGTTTGAACCCACGATCATCGCTTAAGATTCACGCGTTCTTACCACTGGGCCATCTCGGCTTTTTTTTTTTTAATTTCTCCTTTATCATTTTATATTGAAAATACTTGTTTACTATTTGTAGTTATTATAAATAAATAAGTGTGGTTATGATTAAAATTGTTAATTTACACGCAATACTTTGTTTTACTGATTGAGATTTAAAATAAGTGCAAATTATTAGTCGAATATGAGTGATAGAGGAGCACATGACGTCAGCCATGCTGACGTCATACTTTTTAAAAACAGTCGAGAGGCCTCTGCTTCGTCATATACAATTAGAATTTGTTAAGCCGGTTTGATTTTTTTATTGCGTCGCTCAAATAAGACCATGCTGTTTTAGATACCTAATTCTTCACATTTAGTTGTGTACACTAGACCAACGAGGCAGTCAATCTCTTTCATAATATTATTACTAAAGATTAATATTAAATGCACATAAAGATTGTTATTGCTATTGATTTAATACCAGCTGTTATGAGAGTGCTGTCTAGAATTAAGTAGCTGACTTAGAGCAAGTACATACTCAGGCGGAAGACTTAAAACATTATTAATTTGAATATTGTATAAATTCCTCTTATTATGAACTGCTGTGAAATATAAAATAAGTTATCAAAGTAGCAAACAATCTACTTTGTGCAAGCTCGTCTGGATATTACTCACTCATCAGAGATTCTACCGCTAAATCACAGTACTTCGGTACACAGTGGTGCACACCCCCACCATACCCACGCTGTTTGAGGTCGAGTTCACTAACATCCGTGGACTTCAGGCTAACCTCAACGCTGTCCACCACCATCTCGAGACAGCAGGGCCAGCAATGTTGTTTCTCACGGAGACACAAATACTCCGTCCTGCCGATACAAGCTACCTTAATTATCCCGGCTACATGCTTGAAGAATCCTTCAAAGCGAAAGCTGGAGTATGCTTGTTCGTCAGGACGGATGTTTGCTGTCACCGGCTGCGCTGCTTTGGAGGACCCCTCCTTCTCCATGTTGGTGGTACGTGCGGATCTGATTCGTCAGACCCGACGTCTACGTGTGCCTCTACAGTTACCACAAGGGTGACTTGGAAACAAGCCTATTATTTGACCATCTTAGTCGGGTGGCAGATGCTGCGCAAGAGCAGTTTCCTAACGCGGAATTGATGTTTTTGGGGGGACTTTAATGCTCACCATGAACCATGGTTGAAGTCCTTCAAAACTGACCATGCTGGAAGGACTGCTCATGCTTTTGCTCTCACACATGACTTGACACAACTGGTTGATCAGCCCACTAGGATCCCAGACATTGATGGGCAAGCACCTTCTCTACTGGACCTTCTGCTGACTTCTTATCCGGTGGAATATCAGGTTGTGGTTCAAGCTCCACTTGGTTCTTCGGATCACAGCCTTATATCTACCAAAGTGTCACAGGCCAAGCTGCCGCCACCAGCGGTATGCAAACGTCGCGTTTGGCACTAAAAGTCGGCAGATTGGGACGGTATGCGCGATTACTATGCGTCAGTCCCATGGAACAGGAACGTTGCTTCAGTGGGAATGACCCGACAGCTAGTGCCGCTGCTGTTGCTGGCGAGATCATGTTGGGAATGGAATACTACATTCCTAGCTCAGATCTCATCAGTATGGGGGGGGGGATGTGCGTACGGAGCTGCAATCACTTGATGTACGGAAAGCTAGCGGTCCCGATGGAATACCAGCCATAGTGCTGAAGAAGTGCGCGGTGGAGCTGTCTCCCGTGTTAACGCGCCTGTTCCAACTTTCTCTTTCTTCGGGATATGTGCCGGAGGCTTGAAGAAGAGCTAATGTGCAAGCGGTTCCCAAAAAAGGGGATCGGTCTGACCCGGCAAATTATCGGCCAATAGCTATCACCTCAGTACTTTGTAAGGTGATGGAACGGATTCTAAACAACCAACTGATCCATTAAATAGAAGATCACTGTTTAATTAATGATCGTCAGTACGAATTTCGACCAAAACGGTCTACAGGTGATCTTCTAGCGTACGTAACACACCTCTGGGGTGAAGCTATTGACAAGCATGGGGAATCGTTGGCTGTCAGCCTCGATATCTTTCGATAGGGTCTGGCACAGAAGTCTTTTCTCCAAGCTGCCGGCATACGGTCTGCCTGCTCAGCTTTGCACCTTGATTGCCAGCTTCCTACACAAGCGCAGCCTTCGTGTTTTAGTTGATGGTTGCGCTTCACAATTCTATGTAGTGAATGCTGGGGTCCCCCAGGGATCTGTGCTATCTCCCACTCTGTTTCTTTTGCATATCAATGATATGCTCTCTCTCGGGAACATTCATTGCTATGCAGACGATAGTACAGTGCATGGTGGATACCACGAAGGCGCAGTGGCTGGGCGAGCAGAATTTTTTTATTTTTTATTTAGGTTTACCAACAGTTGTTTACACTGAATATTACACATAATACATTTAAAATATATATATATATATATATATATATACACATAGAATAGCGTAACAACTAATTATAGGTAAACACCGCTTGTAATAACACATAAAAAAGTAAAAAGTAGCTACAGCAAATTCATTTAACACAAAATATAGATAAACTAAAACTTAATTACAAAAATAGACATGAATAAAAAAAAAAATTAACAAAAATATGTATACAAAAAAAAAGTTGTAAAAGTAGTTATTTTGTTAATCAATGTAAGATAAGCCAGTACAAGTTGATTTCAACTTAGTGAGGGAATCATAATGTAGATCGATTTGATCACTGCAAGCATTTATCAATTTACATAATCTAGAACAGGGAGAGTTGGCACCTAACACAGTCTTTCTAAGAGGTGGACAGAGTGGTGTGATCGAGCTGCGAGGAAGCCTAGAGGGTACACGCAACTTGAATAGGCCAAGAAGCTGGGGACAGTCAATTTTGTGGCAAAAAAATTTACCCGCAAACATTGCATCCAGTATATGCCTACGATTGGCTAGGGACTTCATGTTAAAGTGTTTAAGGCGACATTTATATGAGCGTATTTTTTTAGCTATGCCATTATGAAACGCAAGGTGCCATACAAATCGTTTTTGAATACGCTCAAGTCGCAGTGAGTGTGTAGCATAATGTGGCCTCCAGACCACGCTACAATATTCCAAGACACTACGAATCAAGCTATTATAAATTAATATTTTAGTTTTTTTGTCGCGAAATATCTTACAATTTCTTAGGACAAACCCTAACATGCGAGAACCTTTATTTATTATTGTGTCCATATGAGGTATAAAAGTTAATTTTTTATCATATACTACACCGAGGTCGCGAATTTGATCTACTTCCTTTATTTTATCATTGTTAATGTAGTAATCAAAAGCATACAATTTCTTTTTCCGCGAGAATTTAATATGATGGCACTTTTTAGAGTTTAAGTGCATTCCATTGTATTTGCACCATAGTATGAGCCTATTGATGTCGCTTTGTAAACGTATAGAATCTTCATTTGACTTAATTACACTGACAAACTTTAAATCATCAGCAAAAATAAAGACGTTAGAGAAAAGAAAACAGTTTGGAAGATCATTAATAAAGTAATTGAACAATACTGGTCCCAAATGGGAACCTTGAGGAACACCTGAAGATATTGTTTGTATATTTGACTCATAACCATTCACTACCACAAAGAATTGTCTGTTTTGTAGATTTGAACTCAACCATTTTAGGAAAGAACCAGAAATCCCGTATGCACGTAGTTTGGAAATTAAAATATTGTGAGGAACTTTATCAAAGGCATTACTGAAGTCCGTGTATATTACATCAGCTTGATGGCCCGAGTCTATTGCATCAATTAATAATTCTGTTAATGGAACCAGATTTGAATTGGTGGATCGAGAATCGACAAATCCGTGCTGATGATCGTTTAAATATAATTTGAGGTGCCTATTGATGTAAGGACAAATTAATGGTTCGAATATTTTTGCGAATGTTGATAAAATTGAGATTGGTCTGTAGTTGGATATAGATTCTTTGTCGTCTGATTTATAAACAGGAACCACCTTTGCAACTTTCCACACTGATGGAAAAACCCCAGACACTAAAGACTTATTAAAAATTATTGACAGTGGATGAACTAATTCAGAGCAGCATGCAGCGATAAACATCGGTGGAATTCCATCAGGACCGGGACCCTTATTGATGTCTACATTTTTTAGTTTTTTAAGTATGGAATCTTCGTCTAAAACGGGCTGACTTAAACATAGACTATAATTTTCTAATAATTTAAGATACTCAGAGTTGAATCTTTTATCGGGACTATGTTCGGAACAATAGACAGAGGAGAAGTAATTTGAAAATAGCTTACAAATTTCTGTAGCATCAGAAGTAGTAGTTTTTCCATCAGTCATAGATATAGGATAATTACTAGTGCCTCCTCTTTGGTCTTCACATATGTCCAAAATATGTTTTGATTACTTCTAATTCTATCTTCTAAAGATTTTATATATTTGTTATAGCATACAGTGGCTAGTCTATCACATTGTTTACTAATATATTTTAAATCCACTTCATCTAACGGGTTTTTATATTTTCTGTAACGTATTCTTATCCTATATTTTACTTTTAATATTTTGATAAGTCTGTAGTTAAACCAGACAGGATATTTGTTACTCTTAGGCACAAGAAATGGTATAAACTCTTTGATGACTGCGTTCAGTATATCATAAAAAATCCGCATCATCCCATTCACATCACTCTGGCCCCTAAATATAGCATCCCATTCTATGTTTTTTAATTTTTCACAAATTGACAGATAATCTCCCTTGTGAAAATTTGGTCTTGCTTTAATGCTTTCATACGGAAGCCTTGCCTCAATTTCCAAAGGAATTACAATATCAAGAGGTGGGTGCTGTTGGTCAACATTACTTAAGGGGTTAACAGATTGATTGATATGACATTCGTCGAGAGGACAAGATCTAGTATCCGACCAGCTGTGTTATTGACAAAATTAAACTGAGTGATCCAGAAAGCATTCCAGTGTAGAACGGTGCACTGGCGGAGGAAGATATACTGCACAGAAAGCTGCATGACAAGCAGAACGTAATCCACGGAAATTGAGGAGAGGCGGGAGGATCTTGTCAGTGAAATCAATAGGACGTTAGAGCTCATCGCTAAATGGGGCTCTGATAATCTTGTTGAGTTTAATGCCAAGAAAACACAGGTATGCGCTCTCACAGCGAAAAAGTCACCATTTTCCCCTCTTCCGTCCCTCTGTGGCACTCCATTAGTGATACAAAGCAAAATCGCCATGCTGGGGATGGACGTTCGCTGCGACCTTAGTCCAAGGGATTACATCGAGGCTGTCATAAAAACAGCTTCACGGAAACTCGGAGTTCTGAACAAGGTGCGGGTTTTTTCACGCCACAACAACTGTGCCTGTTGTACAAAACTCAGGTACGGTCTTGCGTTGAGTATTGCTCGCACCTTTGGGATGGCTCCGCTAAGTACCTCCTTGAGGCCTTGGATCGGTTGCAGCGACGTGCGGTCCGCATTATTGGCGAAGTAAAGGTCACTAACAATTGCGTCGAGAGATAGTAGCGCTGAGCGCTTTATATCGACTGTATCACGGCGAGTGCTCTGAGGAATTATTCTCTCTTATTCCTGCTTCCCCCTTCCTTCAAAAGTCTACACGTGCTAGCTCTCGATGTCACCGCCTAACTGTGGCATCTTTTCCGTCGCGTACAAAGAAATTTGGCAACTCCTTTCTTTGTTGCACTTCCAAAAAATGGAATTCCTTACCAGCTTACGTGTTCCCCTCCACTTACAACCTGGGTTCCTTCAAACGAGGCGTGAAGAGGTATCTTGCGGGCCGGCAAGACGAAGGCGGCTAGTGCAGAATCTTCTTCCCGACTGTACAGGCCATCGTCGCGTTTGGACTCTACTACCACTTACCATCAGGTGGAGTTGAGTCATTTGCCCTTCCGGATTATATATATAAAAAAAAAACCTTCGTGTTGTTGTGTTCCGGTTCCCAAGGTTGGTGGCGCATTGGAGATGTTACGAATGGTTGATATTTCTTACGGCGCCAATGCCTATGGACAGTGGTGATCACTTACCATCAGGAGGCCTATTTACTCGTCCTCTATACATTTTAAAAAACAATAAAACATTCTAAATCGTTATACCTATTCTTATATCTGCTTCAATAGTGGCTTTAGATTTTCTTCAAAGTAATACTGCATTATTTCATTACGGCACGAGCTCTGAGCTAATGCAGTTACATACAAGATACAAGATCAAAGGCTGTTCGGTTGGCAGCACACTTCCCTTGTCTACAGCAAAGACTGTCAACTGTCTCATATTCTCATTTCCCGTCTTGTTACCCACAAACATTTAATAGTGTTTGGAATCAATTTATATTGAAATTCAATAGTTTTAACACCTAATTGTTTGCGTATTTAAATTAAATATTTCTGCTATCGCACAATCACTTAAAAAAATATAATTTTGTTAAATTATTTTTAATTATTTTCATATTTATAGCGACTTATGGTGGTCACGACTCTCAGTTAAGAGGTTTTGATGAAGAGCTAGATAACTTACTGTTCTAAAATAATTTGATGATGTACCATAAAATATAATCAAAATTATCACAACATGTAAATATGTTATAAAAATAAGTATTTATAAAACAAAGGGTGAATTATTTTTTTATGATAAAAAACTACATCGAAATTATTTTACGTAATGTAACGTCACAAAACCAAAATCCTATAATGCAACGGATAATTTATGTAAATATGCCAGAAGAAAGGCCACTAATGTAAAGGGCACTTGACCGACTTTTCTTTTCGACGTATCCTCCCCAATGTAATAAAGTTAAACAGGCCAAAGGGGAATGACCTGCCGATGGACTAGTAGAGTGAAAAGTCAAGATCATTAGTCTATGTGTCAATTTTTTTACGTGAAAATAACTAAAAATAACTCGAATGCCGCCAAATAAAGTTCTATAGAAAGGTAAGAGAGGTATTTTTCTTTATTACGGGTGATCATTGGAATGCGTTCTTCAGCATATCTATAGTACTGTAAACAGTACTTAACATAATATCTATTAAGACTTCATTATTACGTTATTATTACTTACCATTTATTTACACAATAAATTATATTTTGTATGTGGATTAATAAAAATGTGACAATATTTATGCAAGAACATTTGCGAGCGGATAATTAGCGAATCGCGTGTAAATATTTCAGGACCAGTGTTATGCATTTTTTCAATTAATTTGTAATGAATAAAATTTACTAGTAACACTACTTAATGTAATGTTTTTATGTAAAATAAGCGGCCAGCATAATGAGCCACCTGAAGGTGATTTGTCAAATTCACCCTGTGGTAATGTACTCATGTATATGTATAATATGTAAGTGTATAAATACATACATTGGCACCAGTAACTACATACACTATTCCTTGTCCCATAACACTAACATTTAAGTCTGAGAAACTTAATAATGATATCAATAATAAATCTCAAAATAAAAGTATTGTTATTTTTTATAATATCGAAATACCTTCGTATAAAATGTGTACATATTGTATTCTGCGACTCTGTCATTGCTTATCTGGTGACATTCGGACGGCTGTACGTGGCTTATCACAATTATGGTACATTTGGAACCGAACCAACAGTTGCAGGCTTACGTAAACACCATACGTCATACGATCAAATAAATAGCAGTGCTTGTTTAACAAAACGACCCGAATCACGCAATAGTTTGTATTATTTAAAACACACATAATATTTGTAATGTTGCATGGGCTAATTTTTCCACAAGGTCAGTAACTTGGCCTAAACTGAGGAGTGATCTCATTTAGGAGACACTGAGGATTTATGTCATTTAGAACCAGAAGTGGCTAAATTTTCAAGGCCGAGTATTGGAGTCGCTTACCATCTGTTGACTTGTTCCCTAAGAAGACATCCTTAGCCGAATTGTGTTCACAATTGAAAACGAACCAAAATAGACGAATTTATGTTATCATTCGTCATACGCCTCAAATTTAAGCCAAGAGCAATTTAAAAAAATAACCTTTTTCCCATTGGGAAATTGAATATTATCTTTACTTTTAACGACGTTTACTCAGAGATAGTACTAAAAATGTATTTGATGTAGTGGTTATTTATTTTATATTGATTTTGGGAAACAATCTGAGGCAGCAATTTTCACCTCTAATCAAACTGTTACAAAATATGAAAATGTTCATTGCATCATGCATTAGCAGAATAAAAAATAGTCAGGGAGTCTTAATTTCCGGGTGTCGTAAAGTAAAGTATTCAATATTGAATTATAGCATTACACCTACTTATTAACTGTATTATATATCAGCTTACCGCCGTCCACTGCTGGACGAAAGCCTCCCCCATAGAACGCCAACCATCCCGATTTTGGGCAGCCCGCATCCATCCCGTATCTGCCAACTTTTTCAAATCGTCGGTCCATCTTGCCGCAGGGCGTCCTACACTACGTTTGCCTAAGCGTGGTCTCCACTCCAACATGTGTCGGCTCCATCGGCCATCGATGCGTCTGGAGACATGACCAGCCCACTTCCACTTCAGCGTGCTAATTCTACGCGCGATGTCGGTGACTTTAGTTCTCTGGCGAATGTCCTCATTTCGGATTCTATCTGCCAGAGAAACCCCAAGCATCGCACGTTCCATAGCTCGCTGAGCGACCTTGAACTTGTGGACCAGTCCTACAGTGAGTGTCCACGTTTCGGCGCCGTAAGTCATAACAGGCAGGACGCACTGATTATATACCCTGGTCTTAAGTGACTATGGGATCGACGATTCAAAAATATGACGCAACCTCCCGAATGCTGCCCAGCCCAAACGTATTCTTCTTTTGACCTCCTTCTCAAAATTGTGCCGGCCGAGTTGTATAGTTTGGCCCAGGTAGATGTATTCCTGCACAACCTCGAGTGGAGAGCCATTTACGACAACCGGTCTCGGGGATATATGTTGGTTGATCATAATTTTGGTTTTTTCTAAGTTCATCCGCAGACCCACCTGTCTTGAAGAATCGCTTAGGCTGTTTAGCATCTCTTCCAAATCTTGCAGAGTTTCCGCCATGATGACAATGTCGTCAGCAAATCGCAGATGTGTAATGTGTAGGCCATTTATATTAATGCCGCGTCCGTTCCAATCGAGCGTCTTGAAGACGTCCTCCAATGCATTGGTAAAAAGTTTCGGGGAGATTACATCCCCCTGTCTTACCCCGCGATGCAATTGGATTGGTCTTGTGGTCTGATCTTGTACTTGGACGGTCATGGTTGCGGCTTCGTACAAACACTTTAACACCTGGACATACCGAAAGTCTATTAGGCATCTCTGCATCGATTCCAGAACAGCCCAGGTCTCGATGGTATCGAAGGCTTTTTCGTAGTCCACAAACGCTAGGCATAGAGGCTGATTATATTCCTCGGTCTTCTGTATCATTTGCCTAAGTGTGAGTATGTGGTCTACAGTACTGAAGCCTTTTCGAAACCCAGCCTGTTCAACGGGTTGGAAGTCATCGAATTTTTGGGCGAGACGATTCGTGATTACCCTCGAGAACAACTTATATACGTGACTTAAAAGTGTAACTACTTAACTGTACTTAAGTGTACTTAACTGTATTGATAATATAATTTATTTATTGATATATATTATGTGTATTTTATATTTACATTTATTTATGTTTGTTTAATCATATATTAATATTATCTTATTTATTATTAGAGCACCACCTACCTCATATCATATGAGTTATCACTTACTCCGTTGGTTGCCTGGAAGAGATCGCTATGTAGCGATAAGGTCGCCAAAATTGTATGCTACTTTTATTTAGGCTGTATCCATGTTTTGTATTCTTTTTGTCTTTGTGGTGTACAATAAAGTATAAGTTATTATTATTAACTGCCAAAAATGCATCACGACTTGGGTAAGAATTACCTGAAAATAATAAACGATCAATCCAATAAACGAAGCATCATAACCTAACAGTACAATCTAGCGTTTGTCATTCAAGAGATAACGCTGGTCATTTATATAAAAGAGGAAGAAAAATGTACCAATTATCCAAATCTGAGGCTTACTGAAACCCCGTGAGATCTCTATCCATTGACAATAATCCTCTGAATTCGATTACTAAGGTACGAAATCGGAATGTATTTTTAATGAGCTCAACACCAGCGTTGGTTGTCAAGCCAACACTTCTAAAGTTGTCGTAATACCATACTTTACTTCAGCCTGGAGGACTTTATATATACATATATAATGCAGTAATAGCTTCATTATAATTGTTGTATTGTTTAATTTTTTATAACGGAATGTTCAAAATATATCACTTAAGTATATGTGCACTAAGCCCTACTAAAAATGATATATTTTGTAGTACGTACCTGTTTGTAGTAGTACGTATGGGTACCACCCACACATCAAATATTCTACCGCCAAACTATATTTAGTATTGTTGTATTCCGGTTTAAAGGGTGAGTGAGCAAATATAACTACAGGCACAAGGAACTCTTATCTTATCTTAGCTCCCAAGGTTAGTGGCGCATTAGCGATATACGGAATGTTTAATATTTCTTATATTGCCAATACCTATGGGTAGTGGTGACCCCTTACCATCAGGTGGCCCATTTGCCAGTCCATCTCACTATTTCATAATAAAAAAATGTTTTCAATGTTTTGTCAATACTTTTAACAAATAAAAGGCTCAATGGAAGTCTAAGCCCTCCTTATCCTTTTAGGGGTTTGAAATAGCTAAAACGTTTTAGCTGAATTCGACCGGAGAAAAAGGATTTGAACCGATGCCTGTTACAAATTCTCTTTTACAAAGAGCAAATTCAAAATCGATTGATTGTTAAACTGTATTAGCTTTAGTATTTACTGGCTGATACCAGTTTCAATTAAAAATATAATATATTTTTTTTTGTTTATTTAAAAATATGTTTGCAAACGAACAGGAGGCTCAGCTGATGAAAAATGTCTACCACCGCCCATGGACACTTGCAACAGCCGAGAGCTTGCAAGTGCGTTGCCGGCTTTTAAGGAATGTGTACGCTCTTTTCTTAATATTTCGTAATTTAGTAACTTATTAATTTTATATATAAAGAACAACTGCCTGTAATAATATTATTTTAATGAGCATATACAGTACACATGCTTAGGAATTTAATTTAGCTTAATTAAGTTCGTAAGTTCGTAATTTTAATGTATGTACTGATTGTATTCTGTGTGCCTATATATAAATATAAATAAATAACGTTAATCTGACAACTATACAAGTGAAAACGTACCATTAAACGAAAACGTCTTAAATATTGAAATATGCTTGGACTATTCCCGGCCGCTGAATTTCACTACCGGACATCGCATCAGAATACTAAATTCTATCCATTTGCTCCTTACTTTGCTTACATAAAAAAAAACGTAGCCAACATCTTGTGTAATAAATAAATAACTATTGTCTTAGATTTTGTATCTTGAGTGTAAAATCATGTTATATTGGATATTCATCTAATAGTCTGAGAATATACGATTTGTTTGGCAAGTGCAAAATCATGTTCAGAACAAATATTTAATTACTTATTAATTTTAATACATATATAATGCCTAGAAATCGTGATTCCAACTCGACATTAGATTTCGTAATAGTGACTTTAGTTAATAAATTTGATTATTTTAAATGTAATTTAAAAAGTAATTATTTATAAATAAACGATAATAACTATCCTTAGTTACTAATTTATTAACCAACACCTGCTGCAAATAAAATATTCATATTTCCGCCCAGATCCACCCACAGCTGGGCTAAGGCGTTCTCTTTGTTGCGCTAATTTGATTTGTACGAGAAATCATCCAAAGCTATCGGTTTCCCCACTAAAACTCCTGCTGTCCATCCTCTGCACGGACAGAGGGCTATGACACCGTTGTGCCATAATGCACTATTCAACATTCTATGCTCAAGGTAATAAAGAGATCAGATGAGAAAGTGTTTGACCTCTGATTGTCATGGTCTTGTGCCAAATAGATTAATGCATAACATTGTAGTATTAGGTAAGTATTTTGTAATTCACATTAACCATAACCTATATAGTTCCCTTGATTTAACTCTCTAGGAAGTACATGTTATTTGCAAGTTATAGTCATGTTAAATAACATGACTAAGTATATCTAAGTGTTTTTCTTCGGAAAGAAATAGCTATCCGCTTATAACAGCTCATTTGCGAACGAAGTTGGTGAGTTGACCTGTAAAATTGATAGAAGATGGCTCTGTTAAAGATACCATTACATGTGTGGTCATTGATCGCAGTGGCCCGGTTGCTTGGCGACATTGATTAAATTATTTCAGACGAAATTTATCTGCGTGATCGACAACACGCTCGTACAAAATATTTTTATCTTCTGTATTATATAAGAGAGTTTTTTTTACTTAGATTTATGTTTAACAAATAGAGCCATAATGACGATTTATTTATAGACTGCGCCTTCTAACAAGGAATATAATACTTTACATCCTTTATACTTGTAGCTACAGTGGCACACTTATCATGCAAATAGGAAAATAAAGGAGTCAACACTCCATAATAGAATAGTAAAGTAAGGTGCGAGAATAACTAATCAAGCATCAGCTCGATCAGGCTTAGCGACGCCTTACCATTATTAATAAGGATTAACATTCTACCTACTAAACAAAATAAAAGCATCGTTGAATATTCAAGCACTAAAGTTCTCTACAATTTTGCTTGTAATTGCTTAATGTTCCCAAGAATTTTTCAACATTTCATCATTTTTGGGATATTAAATGCGTACTTTATTGGGCAGTATTTTTTATATTTCATACAAAGAATTCGTTGACGGCGTTTACGGCGCGTAAAAGGTCGACCAGTAATGGTTTCTCCGTAGATGTATTTCAATATTTGGTGCTCGAATTCTGAGATATTCACATTAACCATAACCTATATAGTGATCTTGATCTTGATCGTGATAAATCGTGGGGCGATTATGATCGCAATCACATATCATGAACATCAATAACGATTTATTACTGACCCACAGACAGTAATATCATTAAAATGGACTTAACTTATCATACGTATATTGACTGCCTCATTGGATAGCTTGTACGATTTCATATCTCGGGGTCCAGGATTCGAATCGATCATGGCCAATAAAAATTATTCCATTCATATTACCAGGAATTCTTTGTTGCACTTTTAGTGCAGGTAAACACGTGAAGCAGCTGGTCCTTAGCCGAATTAGCAATCCGATCCGTGCCCGAGTCGTTCCGGGTTGTCGTCCCATCAAACTATTGTGTTTGCACACTTGTTGTTTTTTATATTTCCTTTACAGATCTAGGTCCCCTTTCCTAAATAGATAACACATATTTAAAGGTAATCATTGTGCAGATTCCAGTCCGACAACCTAAATTTTTGTTCACAAAACTAGATGTAAATTCAATATTTACATCTAGAAATCAAATTAGAATCAGTAAAGTAATTTATACCAAACCAAATAAATTTTATGAGCCAACGATGGGATTACGATCTGAGCAAACATGAGTTGTTTGTGTTCGCAGATAATAATTTTATACTTAACATTGGTCCAAGCATCTCTGTTTATGAATGGTAAAATAACACGCGCGGTTTTGGTCCAATTATGACTGTCATACGTATTTTGTCTGGTTTGAAACGCTTATAATTCAGGTACCTTGGAACTTACTAACATATTATATATCTGCTGATTTCAAGATCTTAATTCTCATATCGACCCAATAAAGCTATTGCATTTTTCGGTGAGAAATACTTAGTAGCTTCTGTCTAAGAACTCGAAAGTCATCGCAGAACACGATTATGAAATTATAGAAAGTGATATGCAATACTGAATACAATAATTATAATATTTAAAGTAGATTGGTCAGAATAGATTATTTTTACAAAGTTATAATAGTCACTTTAAAAAATAAATAGTTATGTCATGTAAATACATATTAATATCAGTTTAAAAAGATAGCTAGATTCTTATTCTTAGATCGTTATGGATTTAGAAACTTAGGCCTTAATTATAAATGTTGCGAGTAATTAGTTAAGCAACGCTGCGTCTTCTTCTTTCGAATGACAAATCAACAATGACAGAAAGAGAGAAATGTTAAACACTTAACAGAACGCACGCTAAGCAAAGTTTATAAAATGCCTTGGACACATTTATCTTTGATGCTCAGCTTTGATAATTTTATTTTATATCTATGAATAATTGTATCATTGATAACATATTATATTCCAATACTTAATCTAAGTATTGAAATGCGTATTTATTTAACTTAACGATATTAATCAGTACGAATATACAAACCTATGAAAAACTTTGATTCGAAGAAGCCCGTAGAATCTTACGAATTTTAAGAACTTAATAATCCTTTATTGATATGATAAATTTGACTCCACCACCCGACCCGTCCACAGCAGTTCGATCATTCGAATACAAAACAAAGAAGCAATTAAAGGCTTCATTAAGTCTGGCGCACATTTATTTATTGGTTGGAAAAGCAATTAGTGAGTAATTATTCGACACATGTTTGGGGATAGTTGAGTTATATCGGACGTAACAAAAACATTTTATTTATTAGTACTGCGAATATAATTATGTAGCGTATTAGAGGAATGTACATATTTATAAGAAAAACACAAAAAATGTTTTTAATTTATTAGGAAATTATAATATATTTTTTGGTAATATTTGTATATAATCTGACAAATGAAGCAAACTAATAGTAAATTATCATTGAAATTGGTGTTGATATAAAATATTAAGCATTATTATACAACGTCAATGCGTCACCAAACTTGTAAAAGAAAGAAAGAAAAGATGTTATGTGTGTGTCTGTATTTGCACTGGCTTATACTTGCGCTGGCCTGCATACCGGAACATATCGATATAACTTAATGGTAAATGGCCACAACCCTATCAGAACCAAATCAGGAAAGTTGAAGAGTTTACGAACACAATTAAAAAGAAAAAGTAATGAATACCAAAAACTTAAAAGAGCAATTAATATTGTTCTTGCTGCCTCTTCTCTGTTAAAAAAACCTGTCTTTTTATAGCGCCAATATTCCTACTTGGCTTTAAATTTATTTCCTAAATACGTAAATTCTATGAGCTCATTAATCTCGTTCCTTGTCATCTTAGAATTTTTAAAGGATTAAACTTATTTTTCAAGACAAGATATTATATTCTTAAAACATTTTAAAGTTCTTGTTTACAACAGTTTGAAATCATGATTGCGTGGAGCCTTCGGGCTTTGTGTAAGCTCGTCTGGGTTGGTACCACCCACTCATCTGATATTCTATCGCAAAACAGCAGTACTTGGTATTGTTGTGTTCCGGTTTGAAGGGTGAATGAGCCAGTGTAATTACAGGCACAAGGGACATAACATTTTAGTTCCCAAGGTTTGTGGCGCATTGGCTATGTAAGCGATGGTCATCATTTCTTACAATGCCAATGTCTATGGGCGTTGGTGATCACTTAAGTGGTCACCATAATGGTAAGAGCTCGTCCGCCTTCCTATTTTATAAAAAAATCATTGTAGGATAATTTGTTAGTTTGTGCAAGAGTTAACTATAACAATTCCTCAACATCGTTATCGTTGATATTTATTCGAAAACTGTAGCGGCCAATAAAAACTATTAATTGTTTGTTATTTTTTAGTTTAAATTTGTCTTTCCAATTATTAAATATTCTGGTATATATGACCAAAGTTTGATTCATAAAAAATTCGGTATTATATTAGTCAAAGAGTTAATTTGCTCTATTTATGATATTTATTTAGTGGCAATAAGATGTAATTCCCATTGGAGAGACTACGTTCTATATATATAACATCTCGAGTTAATTAAATACCAACAAAAAAAAAATCAATTTATAAAGAAACATTTTTTATAACAAACATCTTTAAACCATTTTTCTCTTACGAGGGCACCAAATATTTGTGAACAGCGGGATTGGATGGGCGGCGTTGATTTAAAAGCAATTTTCAAGATTCGATCCATACAACAAACTCACACTTAAGTAAAAGCTTGTTCATATAATAGTTCTTAGAATTTAGTACGAATAAAATAACCTTCGTTACATCTTTATCCATTTTATTTATTTTACACGACAGTCATGAGACTAATCGTTTTTACCGAAAATACAAGTCTAGACAGAGAAACTTTTGAAATTGGAATCATATGGAAATGGCATAAAGCTTAGCTATTTGTATTATTGTATAATATAATATTCTGTATATACACCACTGAACTTAGACACCAAATGCAGACAAAAAAGATAAACAAGAGGCGACCTAATCTAGTGATTGCCTTGTCAAACAGCGATCTGTTTAAGCAACATTACGGTAGAGGAAAGAAACAAAATGCAAGGCGTGAATGCACATGACATAAATAAATATTTGTAACCGTACCGTAACAGCCTGTGAATGTCCCACTGCTGGGCTAAAGGCCTCCTCTCCTCTTTTTGAGGAGAAGGTTTGGAGCTTATTCCACCACGTTGCTCCTATGCGGGTTGGTGGAATACACATGTGGCAGAATTTCAGTGAAATTAGACACATGCAGGTTTCCTCACGATGTTTTCCTTCACCGTAAAGCACGAGATGAATTATAATCACAAATTAAGCACGTGAAAATTATAATATATGTAAATACATTATAATTAAATTACATCGACTTTAAATAAATAAATGATACGAATACAAAATTTTGTAAGAAATTTACATTAGTTTTTTCTAAAAATAGTGTAATTTTAATGAATTTGATTTTAAATTGATTGTTCTATTGTTATTGCTTTCTATTAAAATACCTTTTAATTTGTACAATAATCCCTTTTCATCTATGCTTTAATGTTGAATACACAATTAACTGTTGAAAATCGAGTTATAAAAAAAAACTTAAAAGCTACATAAAACATGGTAAAATCATGGTAGATTTACTTGGTAGGGCTTTTTGAACATGCGCTGTTCCTTTATACCATTTCTAAATATCTGTTCTGAGCGACATACCCAGGTGTAGGATAGACGACAGGGATTAATAGTTCGCTACCGGACATCTGGACAGGACTTTAAGTATTTCTCCTTTGTGTGACTTCTACATTGTATAGAAAAGGATTGACTTTTTAAAGAAATGTTTTCTTTAAAAAACAGTTTTGTAGTTCTCTTCTTTTAAGAAACTATGTTTGTATGTTGTGAAAATTCTAACAACTATAAAAAAGTTAATTAATTTTTATATAAAATTGAAAAATGTTTACTAAGCAAAGAAAAACGTTAACATTTTTTTAAATTAGTCTGACGTTCAATTTAGCGTTACCATTAAATGGTATTAAATAATATAAATGATTATAGTTTTTGCTCGTTTTTTTTACATAATATGAAATTAAAAACCTTTAAAAAGGTAATTCACGCATTATACTATGCGTTAGTTTATAGTATATGCGATATATACTCAAATCCTTATTAATATTGTAAATATTAATTGTAATATTGTGGCGATACAAGTCAGCGGATTGGGATGAGATGCGTCACTTTTTCGCCTCTTATCCTAGGAGTCAGGTCTGTTTTTCTTCTAGAGATCCATCGTGCTGCGCAGATGCTGTCTCGAGTGTGATTTATCAAGCTATGGAGTATTTTATTCCTTTTGCTGAAGTATCCCTTGAGACCAAAGATCGCCCGTGGTTTAATACTGAATGCCTCTTAACTGAAAAGCGTAAGTGTGAAGCCTATTTGTCTTGGGTTGACGCTCGTAAAAACAAAGCCTTGGATCTCCAGGCTAAGAAGAAAACATACAACGCAGCTGCTAAATCTTGTAAAAAAGCGATAAGAAAAGCTCGTTTTGACCACATTGGCCGTATAGGGGAAAAGTGAGCTTCCTTTCCGTCAGAGAGCAAAGCTTTCTGGAGCCTCACCAAGTCGGTCGAGAAAAACTTCTATCGCTCTTCGCTGCCTCCTCTGCACAAATATGACGGAACCCTGGCCCACAGCGCTAAAAAGAAGGCAAATTTATTTGCCAATCTATTCGCAGTGTATTCTCGTTTGGACAGCAACGGCAAGTGTCCACCTCAGTTACCTCCATTTGGCCCTAAAATGAGCGCCGTTAAAATCCACCAAAAAGAGGTACTTAAATGTTTGCTGAACCTGGACGTTAATAAGGCCAGTGGTCCTGATGGCATTCCAGCAGTGGAACTGAAGTATTGTCCACCCGAGTTGTCTCCTGTTCTGACTCGTCTATACCGACTCTCTCTAGAAACTGGCAAAGTTCCGAGATCCTGGAAGCCGTGCAGACCCAGCCAATTACAGACCTGCCCCAGCCAATTATCAATTCTTTCAAAGGTTCGGCGGTACTTCAGCTCTGAACAGCTGCTTAATCTTAACACTGCCTTCTAGTTCGATCCTGCATGGAGTACTGCAGTCACCTCTTGGACGGTGCAGCCAAATATCATCTGGAAGCTTTGGACTCAGTCGACCGAAGAGCCCGTAGGTTAATTAACAACGAAAAGCTCTCAAATACTAGACTACACATCCTTGAGCATCGTCGTCGAGTTGCCAGCTTATCGGTTTTTTATAGGATACACTTTGGAGAATGCTCGAAGGCTCTTTTTAAACTGATTGAGCCATCTCCATTCCTTTATCGAACTACTAGGCGCAGGCAAAAGTTTCATCCATACGTTGTTGACATACCCAAAAGTCGAACTAAACGGTTTGACAGCTTGTTTTTGGTGAGAGTCGCCAAGATTTGGAACGACCTGCCTGGGTCTATTTTTCCTGATAAGTTAAACTCTGGAGCCTTTAAGAGTAGAGTGAACAGGTTTCTTTTGGATGGGCGTGTACCACCTTCGTCTTCATCTACACTTTCCATCAGGTGAGAAGGAAGACAAACGCCTATTCCATTAATTGTATAAAAAATAATAATACGAAAGTGAGTTTATTTGATTGCTCGTTAGTTACGCTTAATGCCTCAACTACTCAACCGATCATCATAAAATTATGCATACATATTGTCAGGGGAATATAAAAGGACATAGGGCACCTGCCTCTGAAAAACTCGCGCAAGCACCACTTAATTTTATATGCTTAATGCGTCTTTAAATTAAATTGATCTCGTGTTATAAATAATATTTCGTGTTCGAAATAAACTTCTAGTAAAGAGGCGGCCTTATAGCCTGTAGGTTTAATAATAATTGTATGAATATTTACGAGTAATATATGTACACATTATAGTAATCTGAACTTATTAAGTTCTAAACATCGGTCAGCATCTATTAAATTTCAAAAGATTTTCATTTCAAACTGTTTTTAATTAAAGTTCACATTTTAAGCATGACAGTTTAAATATTTGATTGCAAACGAAGAATTTAATCAAATGCATAACAAAAGAAACGAAACGCTTACAAGTCCTCCCCCAGAGGAAGCAGAGCAGGTCTGATACAATTAGCCGGATATTAGATTCATCTCACAAACGAGGACCTTGTTGATTACATTATACACAGTCGCTCAAATTATATCTATCGATGAAGGATTCTGTACATTTTATTTTACATCTGCTTGCTTCAAGATTCCAAGCAAATGAGGTCAATTATATACCTTTTGCATAATATTTTTAATATTTTTCTGCAAAAACTTAAAAAAATTATAATGTTCTCCTTACCGATATCGGCCACGGTGGCCAATATTAAGAGATTATCCGACTGTGTAAGACATATTATAGTGCACAATCGTGTGCGCTAACACACGCATTTTTATTGCGTCACTCGATCGCGATCTGAAAGAGTTCAGGCACGAGCTTTCCGAGTCACAGTAGACTATACACTTCCAACTTTCAGATTTCTGGCTTTTACTGGGATTCTTCGACAGATAAACACAATAACTTTTTATTGGCCCAACCCGGCTTTAACCCTAAACCTCAAAATCTGTGACCTTATATCTAGCCACTAGACTATGACTATGTTAAAAATACACACAAATAGATTAGGCTTATTAAAAAGTACATAATTATATAAATGCTAGAAGTGGGTCTTATAAAAGACATACATTTAATTAAATATTATTTGTTTTACTGAATAATATCCCACAAACATAAAATACATTAATCAGCTTATCTCTGTTGTTTCGATAAACTTTCATTGCATTTATTAATATTAAAATATATATATCTTTTAATTTTATCTTAATAATATTTTGGTTGTCCTAAAAAACTTTTAGCGAGTATATTTTTTAATTTATTAGATTCAAACGATGACCTTAATTATGTTTGCGAATACTTAGCATTTTTTACATAAATATATTTATGTACGCCACCCGCCCCGACGCAGTTTAATTATAAATAATACCTAACTTAAGGCTACTTACGATTTTCATTTTAATATATTTCTAAAATAACTTCAATCTTTTTCTTCATAAGATTGCGTGGTTCAGCAGAATAAAATAGCAAACCGCATGTAGGTCTTCGGAGTGGACTAAGAGATTTTACATTGAATATTATGGAGCGCGCACCTAAGGACTTCACTGATGATTACCATATGAAAACAGGGAGCCAGCCAACCCATCAGAAATTCTTAAGAAGAGATGACTTTAGACTGACTGCCAGTGCCATAGCCTAGAGTACCGAGGCAGAGGGGAGAAAGATATAACGCCCCTCGGTTCAAAGACACTTAAAGTAAAAGCTTAGTAACCAGGAGTTGTTCGGGGTATGAATACCACATAAACCGATCTTACTCAGGTACTTACTTACTCCGATCTTACACATTTCTATGACTCCATGAAGCTAAAGCACTGCGCCGATCCCAAATAAATAAACATAAGCAGAACGAGGGTGACGAAATAGATTTGCTTAAATCTGAAACGAATGTTATTTTAAGGGCAAGTAGACGAACTGTGCCAGCCAAGCTAGAGATGACATCAAATATTAGACGCTACAACTAACATTGAATTTGGACTACTTTAGATTACTTGAATTTTGTATTTACTCACCTGTATACATGTAAGCTCAATTTTATATTCAACAAAATTGGTTGTGTAGTTGTATGGTTCTATTTCAATCCTCCCTTGTAGTTCTTCTAGTGTACTTTGTTCATAAACCGTGCTCCGGCCGAACTAACAAACTTTGTAAAACTACCCACTTACTTCTATTTGTCTGTCAGTTGACATTCAAAAGAAGCAGAAATGTTTTTGTGCATCTGTAACCACTATAGTACTTGTAAATTCACGTGTTAATGCATAAATTGGAACCTGTTTTTGGTAAGCCTTTTTAATATTACATTTGCAATAGTATATTTATCTTTTTATTGTAAGATTACCACTAGTATCTTGTAAAATAAAATGCAATATTACTTAAGTCGAGGGAGAGCGTTTGTCTTCCTATTATTTTTGTTTTTTATTTGTATTAAAATTAAGTAAGTATAAAAAATATTTCTTTTATTCTTTTATACACAAAATAAGATAAGTAAATAGTTAAAATTATATATAAAATATTTCGCTAAGAGAGTGGACTCCTCCAGGCGACCTTTGTAGGAAAATTAACTTATATATACTAACTTCATTATGTAATAATATCTACTTAATTAATTAGATAATGAGTTGATTTTGTTAAGATTATATTTAAACATTTTTTGTATTTCGGAGAATGTTTTAAGATATTCGTCGAACCGGTCTCGTGGATTTTAATTTAATTATCACATCACTTGGGTACTTAGCGATAATTATGTTGCATATTTGATAAAGAATTACGTATAAAAAACACAATTTTATTTTTATTTATTTTAGCTAGGCTGACGAGCTAATAAGGTGACCAGCCTTCGCACTTAGACACTGAAAACCACTGTTGACATGATGTTATATACCTTGTGCAATTAGTACGCACTATTATAACTTTTTCACTGGTGGTAGAGCTTTGTGCAAGCTCGTATGGGTAGGTACCACCCACTCATCAGATATTCTACCGCAAAACAGCAGTACTTGATATTGTTGTGTTCCGGTTTGAAGGATGAGTGAGGGACATAAAATCTTAGGTCCCAAGGTTGGTGGCGCATTGGTGATGTAAGCGATGGTTAACATTTCTTACAGTGCCAATTTCTAAGGGCGTTTGGTGACCACTTACCATCAGGCCCATATGCTCGTCCGCCTTTCTGTTCTATAAAAAAAAAATACGCACTTAAGAAAATGTCAATACTCGTGATTAGGGGAAACGGGTCAATTTATAATTGTTAACATGTACCCTAAAGGGTTTTCCAAAAAGGAAATGATCGAACTTTAAACGAAAAGATCGTTTTGAACACACTTTTGTATCATTTATTTTATTTCTATACCTATTGTATTCCTTAGTGTAAAATAAAGTATATTTATCATGTTCGATAACAGAAGATCCTCCTTTCCACCCACTTTGTATCTTATTCGTATTGTTGAAAACCGACTTATAGTAATACCCTATTTTATTGCGTGTATTCTTTAAATTTTATATTCAACAGTCATATTACGTTTTCACATTTCACAATCGTATTTGCGGTGAATTTCGCGCTGTTCCTACGTAATAGCTTCACCGTCTAGTGGCTTTCCTTGTCCAAATGGAAGCAACTAATTCGTTTTTCTGTCAGTTACTCAGTTTCCCTTACCAGTGAGAATGAAAATGCTCTAACCAATTAAGCTATGAACTCGTATGGGCTATGTATCGAAAATAGAGTTGTGTTGTACAGTAATTGACTTTGTTATATAATTATAAATAAATATATATTACGAGGGACGAGCTCCGAGACGATTCTTAGAAAGATTGACGTCAGCGTAGCCGATATCAAATTTCTCATTTATATGAGAATGGTCGTCTGTGCGCTACGACAGCTCGAGCAAGAATGACCCGAGTTCTGTCAGACTTCCGTTAATACCAAACTAAGACCCGTACAAGCAATGTATTTGTAACAATGAAATTCGTTGCTAGTTTTTTATTTTGTCATTTTACAATTAATTAATCTTGACACACACTTATTTGACGGTTAAATTTAACTGTTATTGATGTCCGGAAACTTTGACATGCCGATATTTGTGATTATAACTAGGTTTAATTGAAAAGATTAACTAAATTGATTGCCGTTTTCTTCTCAGTAGAATGATATATGATAGCTTTACATTTTAATGAACCTTGCTGGTATTTATAGCTTAAGCTTTGATAGTCAGTCAGTCAATATGAGCCGAGATGGCCAAGTGGTAAGAAGGCGTGAATCTTAACCGATGATCGTAGGTTCAAACCCGGGCAAGCACCACTGACTTTTTATGTGCTTAATTTGTGATTATAATTCATCTCGTGCTTTACGGTGAAAGAAAACATCGTGAGGAAACCTGCATGTGTCTAATTTCACTGAAATTCTGCCACACGTGTATTCCACTAACCCGCATTGAAGCAGCGTGGTGGAATAAGCTCCAAACTTTCTTCTCAAAAAGGGAGAGGAGGCCTTAGCCCAGCAGTGGGATATTCACAGGCTGTTACGGTAGTCAGTCGGTCAATAGCTTGGCTTTTATGTAATATATAGACCTGTTATATAAGAAACCAGAAGCAGAAATGCTTAATCGTATAGGGAATTAACTGCCATCTGTGCTTCGCAAACGTAATGACATACGCGTTTATGACAACTTCTAACGCGTCATCAAGTCGGCAATAAACATGATGGTTCTCGTAAAACCCGAAGTGGCAAGAATTAGAGATTTTATGTGTTTACGTAATATCGCTGTATCATAACTATTTATTTATGAAATTATTTTATTAATCTATAGAAATAACTAGTTTTCTACTGATGTTAAATATTGTAAAATAATAATTATAATAATAAACCGATCACCAAGTCAAAGGCTTCAAGTCTCAAGATCGCAAAGTCATCTATCTCGCGGTAGATAGAATCGCAAATTTATAAGCTCAAGTACAAATACTAACTCTATCGCATTTAATTAATTTTACTTGAGAAACTGCTTATTTCTTATTTATTTTTATAGAATAGGTAGGAAGACGACCATATGGGCCACCTGATGGTAAGTGGTCAACAACGTCCATAGACATTGAAAGAAATGTTAGCCATCGCATACATCGCCACTGCGCCACCAACCTTGGGAACTAAGATGTTATGTTCCTTGTTAATGTTAATAACACTGGCTCATTCATCATTCAAACCGGAACACAACAATACAAAGTACTGCTATTTTGCGGTAGAATATCTAATGAGTGATTGGTACCTACGTACGAGCTTGCACAGTGTCCTACCAACAGATATTTTTTATTATTAAAACAAGTTTACCATCTTGGAAATATATTTATATTAAAACGAAATTAAACTCAATCGATTAATAGGTAATATACACCAGTAAGTGTAAACCACAAACATTATACACATATTTGCATAATAATTCGAAATATAATCATTTATAACTTGTTTCAACAAATATTTACCTTTAATTTCTGAAAACTGCTATAAGATTATAAGTTGTTAAATCTTCTACCGGAGTGTAAATTCTACCAAAAAGAACCATCAAGACACTCGACTTATAAAAATACTACAACTATTACAATAAGTTTGAAATAAGATTTACTAAAAACTACTAAACAGCCTTTAATTTAAAGGATATAGGATGGAGGATCATAATACCTAAGTTCAAATGGTTCATATATATCAACGAAACACGTCATCTCTTTCAAACAATAATTAAAGAAAGAAATGTTATTCTTACACACATAAGCCCTTTTTATTTCGGGTACCATCTGTTTTGTATGATCAGAAAAATAACTTTCTTATACCCAATAATTGAATTTGAACAACGCCATAAATTGAATTGTTTTTGTGCAGCTGCACTGAGTAATAAGGAGCTATAAAAGAATGAGTAAAACTAAATTCCTATATTAAATTTGATCCTTTTTTATGCTATCGTAAAATAATGTATGCAATAAAGCTCCGTTATGATATGAATGTATCGATCGTAGTTCGAAACAAAAAGCTGGTAGTAAGGCTTTCCGCAGGTCCGTCTGGGTGGGTACCACCACTCATCAGATGTTCTGTCGCTAAGCAGCAATAATAAGTATTGTTGCGTTCCGATTTGAATATGTGTGATTTGAAAATGTGTAAATTTAGGCTCAAGGATGTCCCTTGGCCTATATTTACACATTTTCATCTCATCATTATCTCAGTTCCCAAGGTTGGTGCCGCATTGGCGATGTAAGGAATGGTTATTATTTCTTACATCGCCAATGTCCATGGGCGGTGGTGACCACTATGGGCGTCCACTTGCTCGTCGGCCTGTCTAAAAAAATATATGATATCATTGTAAAAATCATTTTGTATCAATAATATTCTTTGGACGAATGAAATTATGGTGTTAACGACATGAAAGAGTTCAGGAGCAGGATCAACAATAGGGTGCTATCCGAGGTACGTGAGTGTACGCATTGTTCACTGATGAGCTGCGCATAGTGAATTTCCTAAGCCTGAAGATAGAACCCAGGACCTCGGCGCTTGTAGCCTTATAAGCTAGCTACTAAACTAGCCATCATGTACAAATATACATACAAACACGATGTCTAAGTTGTTAGTATATAGTATGATGTTTATTATCGTAGTTTTGACAGTTTCAATTCTGAGCAAATGTTACCTGGTGCAGTTACGCTTTTTAAGTTCCAATAACTAGTATCGCTCGCTTTTGTTACTTCAATTTTATTTTGTCGATTCCGATTTTTTATCGTTGCAGGCTCGTTAAGCTTTATTATTTCTGGTAATGCGATTCGAAAACGATTTAAACAAAGTAAATTGGAATAAAAGCCAAAGCAATTGTTGTTGCAGAGCAAAACTTGCCTTTCGTACTTTGATAATTTTTTATATAAACATTTTTTACAATTATATTAAATATTATGTTTATACATTAATATGAAATGATAGACAATTGTCAAAATGTTCATGTACATGATTTATTGATTTATTTTTTATTGACTTCTACAGTCAAGTCTCAAGATAATAAGCTAATCTCAAAGGCGTCATCACCTTGTAAGATCCTGTGTTCTTAAAGTTTGTTTAGCCACGTCGCTTTAATGCGGATTGGTAGATAAATATGTGAAAGATTTTTATCGGACACAGCAGGTTTCCCTACGATATTTTCCTGTACCACCGAGCATGATATAATTTTTTTTTTTTACATTTGCCGGGAGGGCAAATGACTCTACTCCACCTGATGTTAAGTGGTAGTAGAGTCCAAACGCGAGGACGGCCAAAACAGTCGGGAAGAAGGTTCTGCATTGTTAGTATAAAATAAACACTTGGAAATTTAAATTTGTTTTTAAACAGTTAACGAATCAGAATATAAAATAGGCCAATAAAAACTATTAATTGTTTGTTATTTTTTAGTTTAAATTTGTCTTTCCAATAATTAAATATTCTGGAATATATGACCAAAGTTTGATTCATAAAAATTTCTGTATCATATTGGTCAAAGAGTTAATTTGCTTTATTTATGATGTTTATTTAGTGGCAATAAGATATAATTCCCATTGGAGAGACTTCGTTCTATATATATAACATCTCGAGTTAATTAAATACCAACAAAAAAAAACAATTTATGAAGAAACATTTTTTATAACAAACATCTTTAAACCATTTTTCTCTTACGAGGGCACCAAATATTTGTGAACAGCGGGATTGGATGGGCGGCGTTGATTTAAAAGCAATTTTCAAGATTCGATCCATACAACAAACTCACAGTTAAGTAAAAGCTTGTTCATATAATAGTTCTTACAATTTAGTACGAGAAAAATAACCTTCGTTACATCTTTATCCATTTTATTTATTTTACACGACAGTCATGAGACTAATCGTTTTCACCGAAAATACAAGTCTAGACAGAGAAACTTTTGAAATTGGAATCATATGGAAATGGCATAAAGCTTAGCTAATTGTATTATTGTATAGACTTAGATATCAAATACATACAAAAAAGATATACAAGAGGCGACCTAATCTAGTGATTGCCTTGTCAAACAGCGATTTGTTTAAGCAACATTACGGTAGAGGAAAGAAACAAAATGCAAGGCGTGAATACACATAAATAAATATATGTAACCGTACCGTAACAGCCTGTGAATGTCTCACTGCTGGGCTAAAGGCCTCCTCTCCTCTTTTTGAGGAGAAGGTTTGGAGCTTTTTCCACCACGCTGCTCCAATGCGAGTTGGTGGAATACACATGTGGCAGAATTTCAGTGAAATTAGACACATGCAGGTTTCCTCACGATGTTTTCCTTCACCGTAAAGCACGAAATGAATTATAATCACAAATTAAGCACGTGAAAATTATAATATATGTAAATACATTATAATTAAATTACATCGACTTTAAATAAATAAATTATACGAATACAAAATTTTGTAAGAAATTTACATTAGTTTTTTCTAAAAATAGTGTAATTTTAATTAATTTGATTTTAAATTGATTGTTCTATTAACAATAGAACAATCAATCAATCAAATCATTGCTTTCGATTAAAATACCTTTTAATTTGTACAATAATCCCTTTTCATTTATGCTTTAATGTTGAATACACAATTAACTGTTGAAAATCGAGATATAAAAAAAACTTAAGAGCTACATAAAACATGGTAAAATCATGGTAGATTTACTTGGTAGGGCTTTTTGAACGCGCTGTTCCTTTATACCATTTCTAAATATTTTTTCTGAGTGACATACCCAGGTGTAGGATAGACGACAGGGATTAATAGTTCGCTGCCGGACATCTGGACAGGACTTTAAGTATTTCTCCTTTGTGTGACTTCTACATTGTATAGAAAAGGATTGAAAAAGAAGAAGTGAAGTCTTTTTAAAGAAGTGTTTTCTTTAAAAAACAGTTTTGTAGTTCTCTTCTTTTAAGAAACTATGTTTGTGTGTTGTGAAAACATTAACAAGTATAAAAAAGTTAATTAATTTTTTTATGATATAAAATTGAAAAATGTTTACTAAGCAAAGAAAAACGTTAACATTTTTTAAAATTAATCTGACGTTCAATTTAGCGTTACCATTAAATGATATTAAATAATATAAATGATTATAATTTTTGCTCGTTTTTTTACATAATATGAAATTAAAAACCTTTAAAAAGGTAATTCACGCATTATACTATGCATTAGTTTATAGTATATGCGATATATACTCGAATCCTTATTAATATTGTAAATATTAATTGTAATATTGTGGCGATAAAAGTCAGCGGATTGGGATGAGATGCGTCACTTTTTCGCCTCTTATCCTAGGAGTCAGGTCTGTTTTTCTTCTAGAGATCCATCGTGCTGCGCAGATGCTGTCTCGAGTGTGATTTATCAAGCTATGGAGTATTTTATTCCTTTTGCTGAAGTATCCCTTGAGACCAAAGGTCGCCCGTGGTTTAATACTGAATGCCTCTTAACTAAAAAGCGTAAGTGTGAAGCCTATTTGTCTTGGGTTGACGCTCGTAAAAACAAAGCCTTGATTCTCCAGGCTAAGAAGAAAATATACAACGCAGCTGCTAAATCTTGTAAAAAAGCGATAAGAAAAGCTCGTTTTGACAACATTGGCCGTATAGGGGAAAAGTTAGCTTCCTTTCCGTCAGAGAGCAAAGCTTTCTGGAGCCTCACCAAGTCGGTCGAGAAAACTTCTGTCGCTCTTCGCTGCCTCCTCTGCACAAATCTGACGGAACCCTGGCCCACAGCGCTAAAGAGAAGGCAAATTTATTTGCCAATCTCTTCGCAGAGTATTCTCGTCTGGACAGCAACGGCAAATGTCCACCTCAGTTACCTCCATTTGGCGCTAAAATGAGCGCCATTAAAATCCACCAAAAAGAGGTACTTAAATGTTTGCTGAACCTGGACGTTAATAAGGCCAGTGGTCCTTATGGCATTCCAGCAGTGGAACTGAAGTGTTGTGCACCCGAGTTATCTCCTGTTCTGACTCGTCTATACCGACTCTCTCTAGAAACTGGCAAAGTTCCGAGATCCTGGAAGCTTGCTAATGTTCAGCCTATACCCAAAAAAGGAAGCCGTGCAGACCCAGCCAATTACAGACCTGCCCCAGCCAATTATCAGTTCTTTCAAAGGTTCGGCGGTACTTCAGCTCTGAACAGCTGCTTAATCTTAACACTGCCTTCTAGTTCGATCCTGCATGGAGTACTGCAGTCACTTCTTGGACGGTGTAGCCAAATATCATCTGGAAGCTTTGGACTCAGTCGACCGAAGAGCCCGTAGGTTAATTAACAACGAAAAGCTCTCAAATACCAGACTACACACCCTTGAGCATCGTCGTCAAGTTGCCAGCTTATCGGTTTTTATAGGATACACTTTGGAGAGTGCTCGAAGGCTCTTTTCGACGAAAAAGCTCGAAGGCTCTTTTACCCAAAAGTCGAACTAAACGGTTTGACAGCTCGTTTTTGGTGAGAGTCGCCAAGATTTGGAATGACCTGCCTGGGTCTACTTTTACGTAGAGTGAACAGGTTTCTTTTGGATGGGCGTGTACCACCTTCGTCTTCATCTACACTTTCCATCAGGTGAGATGGAAGACAAACGCCTATTCCATTAATTGTATAAAAAATAATAATACGAAAGTGAGTTTATTTGATTGCTCGTTAGTTACGCTTAATGCCTCAACTACTCAACCGATCATCATAAAATTATGCATACATATTGTCAGGGGAATATAAAAGGACATAGGACACCTGCCTCTGAAAAACTCGCGCAAGCACCACTTAATTTTATATGCTTAATGCGTCTTTAAATTAAATTGATCTCGTGTTATAAATAATATTTCGTGTTCGAAATAAACTTCTAGTAAAGAGGCGGCCTTATAGCCTGTAGGTTTAATAATAATTGTATGAATATTTACGAGTAATATATGTACACATTATAGTAATCTGAACTTATTAAGTTCTAAACATCGGTCAGCATCTATTAAATTTCAAAAGATTTTCATTTCAAACTTTTTTTAATTAAAGTTCACATTTTAAGCATGACAGCTTAAATATTTGATTGCAAACGAAGAATTTAATCAAATGCATAACAAAAGAAACGAAACGCTTACAAGTCCTCCCCCAGAGGAAGCAGAGCAGGTCTGATACAATTAGCCGGATATTAGATTCATCTCACAAACGAGGACCTTGTTGATTACATTATACACAGTCGCTCAAATTATATCTATCGATGAAGGATTCTGTACATTTTATTTTACATCTGCATGCTTCAAGATTCCAAGCTAATGAGGTCTACTACCTTTTGCATTACATTTTTAATATTTTTTTGCAAAAACTTAAAAAAATTATAATGTTCTCCTGACCGATTTCGGCCACGGTGGCCAATATCAAGAGATTATCCGACTGTGTAAGACATATTATAGTGCACAATCGTGTGCGCTAACACACGCATTTTTATTGCGTCACTCTCATAATCCGATGGGACGGCAATCCGATACGATCTGAAAGAGGTCAGGCGAGCTTTCCGAGGCACAGGAGACTATACACTTCTAACTTTCAGATTCCTGCCTGTTACTGAGATTCTTCGACAGAAAAACACAATAACTTTTTATTGGCTCGACCCGGTTTTAACCCTAAATTTCGAAATCAGTGACCTTATATCTAACCACTAGACCAAAGAGGCCGCCAAGTATAAAAATATATATTGATTATGACTGACTTTGAATCTTATGTTAAAAAATACACAGAAATAGATAAGGTTTATTAAAAAGTACAATTATGTAAATGCTAAAAGTGCGTCTTATAAAGGACTTCAATTTAATTAAATATAGTTTGTTTTACTAAATAATATCCCATAGACATAAAATACATTTATCTGCTTATCTCTGTTGTTTCGATAAACTTTCATTGTATACTTTTATTAATATTAAAGAAATATATATCTTTTAAATTTATCTTAATAATGTTTTTGTTGTCCTAAAAAACTTTTAGCGAGTATATTTTTTAATTTATTAGATTCAAACGATGACCTTAATTATGTTTGCGAATACTTAGCATTTTTTAAATAAATATATTTATGTACGCCACCCGCCCTGACGCAGTTTAATTATAAATAATACCTAACTTAAAGCTACTAACGATTTTCATTTTAATATATTTCTAAAATAACACCAATCTTTTTCTGAATAAGATTGCGTGGTTCTAGCAGAATAAAATAGCAAACCGCTCTCTGCATGATGGTCTTCGGAGTGGACTAAGAGATTTTACATTGAATATCATGGAGCGCGCACCTAAGGACTTCACTGATGATTACCATATGAAAACAGGGAGCCAGCCCATCAGAAATTCTTAAGAAGAGATGACTTTAGACTGACTGCCAGTGCCATAGCCTGGAGTACCAAGGCAAAGGGGAGAAAGATATAACGCCCCCTCGGTTCATAGACACTTAAAGTGGAAGCTTAGTAACCAGGAGTTTTTCGGGGTATGAATACCACATAAACCGATCTTACTCAGGGGTACGTTTCAATGACTCCATGATGCTAACATACTGCGCCGATCCCAAATAAATAAACATAAGCAGAACGAGGGTGACGAAATAGATTTGCTTAAATCTGAAACGAATGTTATTTTAAGGGCAAGTAGACGAACTGTGCCAGCCAAGCTAGAGATGACATCAAATATTAGACGCTACAACTAACATTGAATTTGGACTACTTTAGATTATTTGAATTTTGTATTTACTCACCTGTATATATGTAAGCTCAAATTTATATTCAACAAAATTGGTTGTGTAGTTGTATGGTTCTATTTCAATCCTCCCTTGTAGTTCTTCTAGTGTACTTTGTTCATAAACCGTGCTCGGGCCGAACTAACAAACTTTGTAAAACTACCCACTAACTTCTATTTGTCTGTCAGTTGACATTCAAAAGAAGCAGAAATGTTTTTGTGCATCTGTAACCACTATAGTACTTGTAAATTCACGTGTTAATGCATAAATTGTAACCTGTTTTTGGTAAGCCTTTTTAATATTACATTTGCAATAGTATATTTATCTTTTTATTGTAAGATTACCACTAGTATCTTATAAAATAAAATACAATATTACTTAAGTCGAGGGAGAGCGTTTGTCTTCCTATTATTTTTGTTTTTTATTTGTATTAAAATTAAGTAAGTATAAAAAATATTTCTTTTATTCTTTTATACACAAAATAAGATAAGTAAATAGTTTAAATTATATATAAAATATTTCGCTAAGAGAGTGGACTCCTCCAGGCGACCTTTGTAGGAAAATTAACTTATATATACTAACTTCATTATGTAATAATATCTACTTAATTAATTAGATAATGAGTTGATTTTATTAAGATTATATTTTAACATTTTCAGTATTTCGAAGAATGTTTTAAGATATTCGTCGAACCGCTCTCGTGGATTTTAATTTAATTATCACATCACTTAGGTACTTAGCGATAATTATGTTGCATATTTAATAAAGAATTACGTATAAAAAACATAATTTTATTTTTATTTATTTTAGCTAGGCTGACGAGCTAATAAGGTGACCAGCCTTCGCACTTAGACAATGAAAACCACTGTTGACATGATGTTATATACCTTGTGCAATTAGTACGCACTATTATAACTTATTTACTGGTGGTGGAGCTTTGTGCAAGCTCGTCTGGGTAGGTACCACCCACTCACCGAGGGACATAAAATCTTAGGTCCCAAGGTTGGTGGCGCATTGGCGATGTAAGCGATGGTTAAAATTTCTTACAGTGCCAATGTCTAAGGGCGTTTGGTGACCACTTACCATCAGGTGGCCCATATGCTCGTCCGCCTTCCTGTTCTATAAAAAAAAATACGCACTTAAGAAAATGTCAATACTCGTGATTAGGGGGAACGGGTCAATTTATAATTATTAACATGTACCTTAAAGGGTTTTCCAGACAGGAAATGATCGAACTTTAAACGAAAAGATCGTCTTTTGAACACACATTTGTATCATTTATTTTATTACTGTTTTATTACTTATTCTATTCCATAGTGTAAAATAAAGTATATTTATCATGTTCTGTTACAGAGCGAGATCCTCCTTTCCACCAACTTCGTATCTCACTCGTAGTGATGAAAACCGACTTACAGTGATACGTTATTTTATTGCATATATTCTTTAAATTTTATAATCAACAAAGTCATATCACATTTTCACATTTCAAAATAGTATTTGCGGTGAATTTCACGCTGTTCCTACGTAATAGCTTTACCGTCTAGTGGCTTTCCTTGTCCAAATGGAAGAAACTAATTCGTTTTTCTGTCAGTTTCTCAGTTTCCCTTACCAGTGAGAATGAAAATGCTCTAACCAATTAAGCTATGAACTCGTATGGGCTATGTATCGAAAATAGAGTTGTGTTGTACAGTAATTGACTTTGTTATATTTTGATATACAATTATAAATAAATATAATTTTATATTACGAGGGACGAGCTTCGAGATGATTTTTAGAAAGATTGACGTCAGCGTAGCCGATATCAAATTTCTCATTTATATGAGAATGGTCGTCTGTGCGCTACGACAGCTCAAGCAAGAATGACCCGAGTTCTGTCAGGCTTCCGTTGTATTTGTAACAATGAAATACGTTGCTAGTTTTTTATTTTTTCATTTTACAATTAATTAATCTTAACACACACTTATTTGACGGTTACATTTAACTGTTATTGATGTCCGGAAACTTTGACAGGCCGATATTTGTGATTATAACTAGGTTTAATTGAAAAGATTAACTAAATTGATTGCCGTTTTCTTCTCAGTAGAATGATATATGATAGCTTTACATTTTATTGAACCTTGCTAATATTTATAGCTTAAGCTTTGATAGTCAGTCAGTCAATATGAGCCGAGATGGCCAAGTGGTAAGAAGGCGTGAATCTTAACCGATGATCGTAGGTTCAAACCCGGGCAAGCACCACTGACTTTTTATGTGCTTAATTTGTGATTATAATTCATCTCGTGCTTTACGGTGAAAGAAAACATCGTGAGGAAACCTGCATGTGTCTAATTTCACTGAAATTCTGCCACACGTGTATTCCACTAACGCGCATTGAAGCAGTGTGGTGGAATAAGCTCCAAACCTTCTCCTCAAAAAGAGAGAGGAGGCCTTTAGCCCAGCAGTGTGATATTCACAGGCTGTTACGGTAGTCAGTCGGTCAATAGCTTGGCTTTTATGTAATATATAGACATGTTATATAAGAAACCAGAAGCAGAAATGCTTAATCGTATAGGGAATTAACTACCATCTGTGCTTCGCAAACGTAATGACATACGCGTTTATGGCAGCGCGCAACTTCTAACGCGTCATCAAGTCCGCAATAAACATGATGGTTCTCATAAAACCCGAAGTGGCAAGAATTAGAGATTTTATGTGTTTACGTAATATCGCTGTGTCATAACTATTTATTTATGAAATTATTTTATTAATCTATAGAAATAACTAGTTTAATAATAAACCGATCATCAAGTCCCAAGATTGCAAAGCCATTTATCTGCGCGGTGGATAGTATCGCAGATTTGTGAGCTCAAGTACAAATACTAACTTTATCGCATTTAATTAATTTTACTTGAGAAACTGCATATTTATTATTAATTTTTATAGAATAGGTAGGGAGACGAGCATATGGGCCACCTGATGGTAAGTGGTCAACAACGTCCATAGACATTGAAAGAAATGTTAGCCATCGCATACATCGCCACTGCGCCACCAACCTTGGGAACTAAGATGTTATGTTCCTTGTTAATGTTAATTACACTGGCTCATTCATCATTCAAACCGGAACACAACAATACCAAGTACTGCTATTTTGCGGTAGAATATCTAATGAGTGATTGGTACCTACGTACGAGCTTGCACAGTGTCCTACCAACAGATATTTTTTATTATTAAAACAAGTTTACCATTTTGGAAATATATTTATATTAAAACGAATTTAAGCTCAATCGATTAATAGGTAATATACACCAGTAAGTGTACACCACAAACATTATACACATATTTGCATAATAATTCGAAATATAGTCATTTATAACTTGTTTCAACAAATATTTACCTTTAATTTCTGAAAACTGCTATAAGATTATAAGTTAATAAATCTTCTACCGGAGTGTAAATTCTACCAAAAAGAACCAGCAAGACACTCAACTTATATAAATACTACAACTGTTACAATAAGTTGAAATAAGATTCACTAAAAACTAGCAAACAGTCTTTAATTTAAAGGATATAGGGTAGAGGATCATAATACTCAGTTCAAACAGTACATAAATATATCGATATAAACGAAACACGTCACCTTCTTCAAACAATAATTAAAGAAAGAAATGTTATTCTTACACACATAAGCCCTTTTTATTTCGGGTACCATCTGTTTTGTATGATTAGAAAAATAACTTTCTTATACCCAATAATTGAATTTGAACAACGCCATAAATTGAATTGTTTTTGTGCAGCTGCACTGAGTAATAAGGAGCTATAAAAGAACGAGTAAAACTAAATTCCTATATTAAATTTGATCCTTTTTTATGCTATCGTAAAATAATGTATGCAATAAAGCTCCGTTATGATATGAATTTATCGATCGTATTTCGAAACAAAAAGCTGGTGGTAGGGGTATTACCACTCATTAGATGTTCTGTCGCTAAGCAGCAATAATAAGTATTGTTGCGTTCCGATTTGAATATGTGTGATTTGAATCTCATCATTATTTCAGTTCCCAAGGTTGATGCCACATTGGCGATGTAAGGTATGGTTATTATTTCTTACATCGCCAATGTCCATGGGCGGTGGTGACCACTTACCATATGAGCGTCCACTTGCTCGTCGGCCTGTCTAAAAAAATATATGATGTCATTGTAAAAATCATTTTGTATCAACAATATTCTTTGGATGAATGAAATTATGGTGTTAACGACATGAAAGAATTCAGGAGCAGGATCAACGATAGGGTGCTATCCGAGGTACGTGAGTGTACGCATTGTCCACTGATGAGCATAGTGCTCATAGTGAATTTCCTAAACCTGAAGATAGAACCCAGGACCTCGGCGCTTGTAGCCTTATAAGCTAGCTACTAAACTAGCCATCATGTACAACTATACATACAAACACGATGTCTAAGTTGTTAGTATATAGTATGATGTTTATTATCGTAGTTTTGACAGTTTCAATTCTGAGCGAATGTTACCTGGTACAGTTACGCCTTTTAAGTTCCAATAACTAGTATCGCTCGCTTTTGTTATTTCAATTTTATTTTGTCGATTCCGATTTTTTTATCGTTGCAGGCTCGTTAAGCTTTATTATTTCTGGTAATGCGATTCGAAAACGATTTAAACAAAGTAAATTGGAATAAAAGCCAAAGCAATTGTTGTTGCAGAGCTAAACTTGCCTTTCGTATTTTGATAATTTTTTATATAAATATTTTTTACAATTATATTAAATATTATGTTTATACATTGATATGAAATGATAGACAATTGTCAAAACGTTCATGTACATGAATTATTGATTTATTTTTTATGAAGTAGAAGTCAAGTCTCAAGATAATAAGCTGATCTCAAAGGCGTCATCACCTTGTAAGATCCGGTGTTCTTAAAGTTTGGAGTTTGTTTAGCCACGTCGCTTTAATGCGGGTTGGTGGATAAATATGTGAAAGATTTTTATCGGACACAGCAGGTTTCCTTACGATATTTTCCTCTACCACCGAGCATGATATAAATTGTTAGCACAAAATGAACACTTGGAAATTTAAATTTGTTTTTAAAGAGTTAACGAATCAGAATATAAATGACCCGATTAGATGGATGCTAATGTATATTGTTGTAGACAAACTTACTTATTTTGTTTCATTTAAAAGTCAAGAAAACTTAAGTCACTAAAAATAAAATTAAAACTTAAAACAACTTCTTAATTAAGTTCTATCTTTACAAATTTCTAAGCATACTAGCTAATTGCATTATCATGACAACGAAAAACTTATTCTTATATAAAGTTAGTTTCTTATTTAAAATAGTTACATAGTTTATATTTTAAATAAACAAGTTCGTGTAATATTTTGATTTTTTTTATGCTTATACAACTTTTGTAATTATATACTTTATAACGGAGTCTAGATAGTAGTGTAATCTTTAACGTTATTAGTATATAAACAAAACCGTCATCAATTTGCTATTTTAAAAATTACATCGTAACGTTGCCTGGCAATAAAAACGTAACCTTTACCGATTTTAAACTTAAGCAAACCCACAAAGGGATTAATTACATTTATTTATTTGTGTGTATAACTCAGAAAGTGCTTGGCGCTAAATGATAACATCGTGAGTCCAACTGCATTTGTGTCAGAGGAAAATCTGTCACGTGAGTAAACACCAAACCGCATTGGAGCATTGATGGTACAACCTACAAAACCTTCTCAATAGAAAAGGAGGTCTTAAAAGAAAGGGACAGCTATTGGTTGTCAGTCCTTACCAAAATAGCAATGACACGCTGAACTACATAATATGTATATATTTTAAGTACAATATTTATTTCTGTGGAAAACAATTCAATAAATTAATCTTTCGTGTTAACGTATAGTTAAAGTGAAATACTTGGTTAGTGTAATTCCTAAAATATTAATTGAACATTTATTTCGGAGTTTTTTTACTATCATTTGGGAACACATGGTTTTCAGAATAAACAAAACTAGTACGATAAAAATTTTAACTGTAATATAAATTATATAATTCCAGGTAATTATAAAAAAAAACGGAATCAATTTATTGTTTTTTTACACTAATTGGGTGAAAAGGATAGAGGTTAAATAATTCGTTGAAATATCTTTTGGACTTTGTCTAAAATAAACATTTCAGAGAATTATTAAGTACATTGTTATAAATCAACGAATATACTAAATAAACTTTACGTTATTATTATAAGCAATAGAAATGCTCTAACACCGTACCAGCAACACGTACTGTGCCCCGGGGAATACTTGAGCGGGACAGAGAAGCAATTAACGACTTAATTTCTTTTCCGTACGTATTTATTGGTTGGGAAAGCAATTAGTGAAATGCACGTCGCTTAAAGCAATCGCGTGAAAACGAGCATTCCGTATCTTTTACGAATAATGAGAACTGCAGTACAGTAAAGTCTGCAATTTTATTGTTTGTGTTTTTTTCGCATAAAATTTGCTTTATCAACTCGACGCTAAAAATTGCGTTGAATTGAATTATTGCCATAGAATGCGTATTTGTTCTGAGATGTTGTCCAGTGATTGGAAAACGTGAATTGTAAGTCATGGTTACGGGTTCAGACCGAGGTCTGTTCAACTCAATTTCCGAATTTTATTAATGGTTAATTAATAATGTAATATGTTAATGTTTGTGTGCTTATAATTAATCTCGTGCTCGGCGGGGACGTAAAACATCTTGAGGAAAATAGCACGTGTCTGATGAAAACCTGCCTTATGTGTATTCCACTCCACATTGGCCATAGTTAAGCAGAATGATAAGCGTGAATTACCTTACCAGAATTATTTAGTATTAAACAGTAAAAAATCTAAGTAGATTAAATTTACTACTCTATAATATTAATAATAATGTCCTCCAGACCGTTTTCGGCCACGGCGGCCAATCTCAAGAGAGATTAGCCAACTACGCAGGAGATATTATAGTGCACAAGTGTGTGCGCAAACACAGGTGCACTCTCTATTCCCTAACTCTCATAATCTGATGGGACGGCAATCTGACACGACCGGAAATAGTTCAGGCGTAGGACCAACGGCTTTACGTGCTTTTTTAATGGCCCGACCTGGGAATTGAACCCAGGACCTCCGGGTCTGTGACCTTACATCAAGCCACTAGACCAACGAGGCAGTCTCTATACGTAACATATTTAAAAAAAATATCCTTTTAAATCAAGATGCATTAGGAATTATAGGCAAATACACAGTATTTCTTGGTCTCAGTATAAAGCCACAATGGGACCGTCGCCTTAATGGATTGGCGAGCAGACTCAGCTCTGCAGCATTTGCGGTAAACGAAGAATGTTAACTGATATGGACACGGCTCGCTTCGTAGGCAATCCAATTAATGGCAGTACCGCTGTTATCAATACGATGTTTGCCCTGCAAGAAAGAAGTCCTATTTGTACAATCTCATCGAAAGCCTCATTATACTCGTACTTTAAGTTAAATAATGTAGTAAAGAAACAAAAATAAACTTACTACCTATGTTATCCGACTACACACAGCTAGTAATCCTTTCGAGGGATTATATATGACTTTATTACATATTTATCACTTTTTTAATTTAAAAAATATTCTTTTAATCGACTGAACGCATTCTTAACAGTTGTTGAGCTAAAGCGTCATGTAATGACAAACTATACCATTGTGGATTGTATAACATTGTTTAGTGGTGGTAGAGCTTTGTGCAAGCTCGTCTGGGTAGGTACTACCCACTCATTACATATTCTACCGCAAAACAGCAGTAGTGAGTGAGACAGTGTCATTACAGGCACAAGGGACATAACATCTTAGTTCCTAAATTGGTGGCGCATTGGCGAAGTAAGCGATGATTAACATTTCTTACAATGCCAATGTCTATGGGCGTTGGTGACCACTCACCATCAGGTGGCCCATATGCTCGTCCACCTACTTATATATAAAAAAATCGTGAATCAGAATTTTAAATACTACTTGGATACCAAAACTAACCTCTAAAAAATGAAATGTGTTAGTCTGCCCTTTAACTTTATTATATGTATCTAGTAATATTTTAATAAAAGCATCGCAACGCATCGGAACGCAATTTCAAATCAATCGAAATTGAAAATTGGTAAGACCCTTTTGTCTAGTGGGATATGAGCTGATGATTTTCAAACATCCGTGATTTTCAAGTATCCGTGCAGTGACGGAGAAAGAATACATTTCACTGCCCCTTTCCCATGGGTGTCGTAAGAGGCGACTAAGGGATATCTGAGCGACCATCTGCTCATCTGGTGGTAGGATGATAAACATCCGCCTGGCTTGTTACCACCGTACGCATGGTGAAAATCTCGTGAAGTGGCTTGCAGCCGCGTTTCGAGGTCAGCCAGCGTACAGCCAGTGCCCGAGCGAGCATTGCCGCGATGGGTGTTGGTCCAGTGGAGACGGCTGCTGAACCAATGCCGGGGGAAACTGTATTGCCCTGCCGGACAGGGAGACCCGAAGAAACGGCTATTCCGCTGGCCGCCCGTGGCATAGTACAGGGGCCCGAGCGTGCCTAACCAGCACGCGAGGCTGCCCCACCAAGCCACGCATAATCTCGGGGTGGACCGTCGTGCCGGTTGGTGACCGGAAGGTGGGGTCCCGGCGGCCACTTCCGGGGGGGTTCGGGGGCCCTTCCGTCAGTGTAGTTTCCCATTTGGCAACCACTTGGGGAAACACTCCTCCACACTTTGCCCATCCCCTTCATGGCAATACGTCGCTCGCTTCACGTCTCTTTTCCATTCTTTTTTCCCATATGGTAGCGCCTCAAAGCAGGAATAACGGTCGTACTGCGGTGCACACCCCCACCATACCCACGCTGTTTGAGGTCGAGTTCACTAACTTCCTTGGACTCCACGCTAACCTCAACGCTGTCCACCACCATCTCGAGACAGCACGGCCAGCAATGTTGTTTCTCATGGAGACACAAATACTCCGTTCTGCCGATACCAGCTACCTTAATTATCCTTGAAGAATCCTTCAAAGCGAAAGCCGGAGTATGCTTGTTCGTCAGGACGGATGTTTGCTGTCACCGACTGCGCTGCTTGGAGGACCCCTCCTTCTCCATGTTGGTGTGGATTGTGTGTGTGGATTTGGTTCGTCAGAGTCGGATCTACGTGTGCCTCTACAGATCCCACAATGGTGACTTGGAGACAAGCCGATTATTTGACCATCTTAGTCGGGTGGCAGATGCTGCGCAAGAGCAGTTTCCTAACGCGGAATTGGTGTTTTTGGGGGATTTTAATGCTCACCATGAATCATGGTTGAAATCCCTCAAAACTGACCATTCTGGAAGGACTGCTCATGCTTTTGCTCTCACACATGACTTGACCCAACTGGTTGATCAGCCCACCAGGATCCCAGACATTGATGGGCAAGCGCCTTCTCTACTGGACCTGCTGCTGACTTCTCACCCGGTGGAATTTCAGGTTGTGGTTCAAGCTCCACTTGGTTCTTCGGATCACAGCCTCATATCTACCAAAGTGCCACAGGCCAAGCTGCCGCCACCAGCGGTATGCAAACGTCGCGTTTGGCACTACAAGTCGGCAGATTGGGACGGTATGCGCGATTACTATGCGTCAGTCCCTTGGAAGGAACGTTGCTTCAGTGGGAATGACCCGACAGCTAGTGCCGCTGCTGTTGCTGGCGAGATCATGTTGGGAATGGAGTACTACATTCCTAGCTCAGATCTCGACAGTAGGGGTACGCGTAAACGTTGGTTCACTCGCGAATGTGCCGACACTGTATCATCTAAGCAGGCGGCATATCGCGAGTGGATCAATGGCTGCATTAGCGGGGCATCTAACATTGACTCACTGAAAGCAAACTACAATAAAAAGTCCAAGTCCTGTAGGAAGGCTTACACGAGAGCGGCTGCACAGCGCATTGTACAGATTGGTCATGACCTTATTTCACATCCTAGGGGCTCCCGTAGCTTCTGGCGTCTGACCAAGTCTGTGCAAAACAATTTCTGCCAACCTTCGCTGCCACCGCTCAGAAGTCCGGACGGATCACTAGCTCACAGTCCGCAAGAGAAAGCTGATCCCCTGGCTAAACTCTTTGCCGACAACTCCGTCATCGATGATTGTAGTGCTCTGCCACCAGTAATAACTTCTTGTGGCCACACGATGCCTGACATCAAAATCAGGCAGCGTGATGTGCGTGCGGAGCTGCAATCACTTGATGTACGGAAAGCTAGCGGTCCCGATGGAATACCAGCTATAGTGCTGAAGAAGTGTTCTGTTCCAACTTTCTCTTTCTTTGGGATGTGTGCCGGAGGCTTGAAAAAGAGCTAATGTGCAAGCGGTTCCCAAAAAAGGGGATCGGTCTGACCCGGAAAATTATCGGCCAATACCTATTACCTCATTACTCTGCAAGGAGATGGAACGGGTTCTTAACAACCAACTGATCCATTACCTAGAAGATCAATGTCTAATTAATGATCGTCAGTACGGGTTTCGACCAAAACGGGCTACAGGTGATCTTCTAGCGTACGTAACACACCTCTGGGGTGAAGCTATCGACAAGCATGGGGAATCGTTGGCTGTCAGCCTCGATATCTCCAAGGCTTTCGACAGGGTCTGGCACAGAAGTCTTCTCTCCAAGCTGCCGGCATATGGTCTGCCTGCTCAGCTTTGCACCTGGATTGCCAGCTTCCTATACAAGCGCAGTCTTCGTGTTTTAGTTGATGGTTGCGCTTCACAATTCTATGTAGTGAATGCTGGGGTCCCCCAGGGATCTGTGCTATCTCCCACTCTGTTTCTTTTGCAAATCAATGATATGCTCTCTTTCGGGAACATTCATTGCTATGCAGACGATAGTACAGTGCATGGTGGATACCACGGACGCGCAGTGGCTGGGCGAGCGGAAATTAAGGAGAAGCGGGAGGATCTTGTCATTGAACTCAATAAGATGTTAGAGCTTATCGCCAAATGGGGCCCAGATAATCTTGTTGAGTTTAATGCCAAGAAAACACAGGTATGCGCTCTCACAGCAAAAAAGTCACCATTTTCCCCTCTTCCCTCCCTCTGTGGCTCTCCGCTGGTGATACAAAGCAAAATCGCCATGCTGGGGATGGACGTTCGCTGCGACCTTAGTCCAAGGGATTACATCGAGGCTGTGATAAAAACAGCTTCACGGAAACTCGGAGTTCTGAACTAGGTGCGGCGTTTTTTCACGCCACAACAACTGTGCCTGCTGTACAAAATACAGGTACGGTCCGCTAAGTACCTACTTGAGGCCTTGGATCGGTTGCTGCGACGTGCGGTCCGCATTATTGGCGACGTAAAGGTAACACTAACACCCTCGAGCCTTTACAATTGCGTCGAGAGATAGCAGCGCTGAGCGCTTTCTATCGACTGTATCACGGCGAGTGTTCCGGGGAATTATTCTCCCTAATTCCTGCTTCCCCCTTCCTTCACAAGTCTACGCGTGCTGGCTCTGACATCAATTCCATCGCGCACAAAGAAATTTGGCAACTCCTTTCTTTGTCGCACTTTCAAAAAATGAAATTCCTTACCAGCTCACGTATTCCCCTCCTCTTACGACCCGTTTTCCTTCAAACGAGGCGTGAAGAGGCATCTTCGAGGCCGGCAAGGCGAGGGCGGCTAGTGCAGAACCTTCTTCCCGACTGTACTGGCCGTCCTCGCGTTTGGACTCTACTACCACTTAACATCAGGTGGAGTAGAGTCATTTGCCCTCCCGGCAAATATAAAAAAAAAAAACACTCGAACAGGTCTTCATAATTTATACCTAAGAACCATCTTGAACACATCAGGTTTCAAACAGAAAATTAAGGCAAAAATCGATCCATTTGCTTGGCTATGACGCCACAGGCAGACACACCGATACACACATTAAACCTTAAACATAGTCCATATATATCCATTATATATCCATTGTAACATTTTAGCTCGCATTCCGTCCTGATCTACATTTCAGCTGAGCTTATCCTCGAGAAACCTTAAGCGTAAAACTGTAAGTATTGGCGAACGGCCAGACGGTCCGCGGGCATATTATCTCTAATTACAGCAGGTATCTTGCACGTTTTAAATGAATTTCCAGCATTTGACTTTGCATTTATTCAAGTGTTATTATAATATTAAAGCCTGGGTTATATTTCAACAGTTTACGGGAATAAGCCTTGTTCTATATGGACTCTCTCGTAAATTCAGTTAGTGATGAAAATCGCAATTCTAGTAATTCCATAAAAGCATTATTAGTATGCTATAAAACATGTTTTTATACAATTCATGGATAAACAAAGTTACCTAATATATTTTAGAAACTAGGTCAGACGTTTAAATAAATATATCCAGATTTTACTGGAGCAATTAATTAAATCTGTTTACTAATTAAGCGCCAATATCCATCTATTAACAAATATCTAGAACAACTTCATGAAACAAGCAATCAATATCGATCTTAGTTCATAAATTGAACGGAGACTTACAATATACTTGGTGGTAAGGCTTTGTTCAAGCCTGCCTGGGTATACCACTCTTATTATCTTTATATAATATATATATATATATATATATATATATATCTTTATATAATATATTCTATCTAAAACGTATAAAAGTACACAGTTGCCTACACAGACACTAGAGGTAAGACCGGTGGCCGAAAAAATCAATCAAATTTTATTATACATGCCTGAACAAACGTCATTAGTAACTTTAAAAAGAGCTAAGAGCAGATTTCACAAAAAAAAGTATGATTCTTTGATAGGCATACTCGTATATTCATCACAGTCTAAAAAAAAAATATTTATGTCGATTTCCCAAAAAAACAATCTTTCAAGACAATTTATCAAACCTCTGGTATCTTAAAAGTATATGTTAAAAGTATTTTTTTCAGCCTTTTGCCGTCCATTGCTGGACGAAAGCCCCATAGAACGCCAACCATCCCGATCTTCTTAAATTTAATAAATCTTAAAAGTATACCGTTTATATATAAATCAAAATGGTTAAGCTTTTTCGAGAAATTGATGAACAAACATGACAAAATCCGCAGCAAACATAGAAAACTCTTTATTTAAAATCACTAAAACGTTACCTACGACGTTGCATGTTGTCTACAAACAAACTTGCACATTTGTAACACTAGTAGAGATTATCTAAAGTTCTATACTAAACATACATATGCATTGCCCGCCCTGGCCGCGCCGTAGTCTGGTTAAAATATAAAACAAGGAAGGTCATGTCCGTTTGCAGACACAACGCTATTAGTCGTCGTCGTCTGGCGGGTAGACTACAATATTTCATCGTTCAGCCTGAAACAGGTGTCTTGCTGCTTGTAACAAAAAACACTAACTCTTGTATATAATATATTCCTACATTATAATATCCTAGACCAGCAGTGGGGCATTTAAGGGGTGTTTCTTAACTCTTTTTTTATTTATATTCAATTAAACTAACACATTCACATTAACAAGCTCACTTAATATTGTTTATACAAATATTATATTATATTTTTAGTAGTATTATTAGTAATTTAATAGATGTAAATGTAAACGTAAATATGTTTGTTCTTTAATCATAAACTAAAACTATGGTTTCTATAAGTTGATTACGTAATAGAAAAAATATACCTTATTCCAATGGGCTTAGAAGCACTTTTGAATCGTAATTTTACAAAGTAAATTAAATTTAAAGCTATTTATTCGGAATCTATCGTACCGAGAAGAAAAACTAAATTAAATTATATCGTATGAAAACATAATTTATTATCTATTTATAAATAAAAAAATATTTTATTATTGCCTATACGAAGATTGCTGATACGATTATTTCATAATATGGTATGTATGTAATATATGTCAATATATACCTTTATTGAATTAGATTATATGTATCATGTAAATATCACACAAAGGAAGGACTTCTAAATATAGGATGACGTATTGCTCTGTCTACGTTGGCATTATGTTTTATTATATAAATTAAAATAATTAATTTTAATGTATATAATAAATTCAAAATGTTTATCTTAGTCCATACTGCGCTCTTTGGTGTTTGAAATTTGCATTATCAATTGATTGTCGAAAATCCAACAGCGACAAAACGGTGAAATTAGTTACTTATAAAAAATGAAATTAAAAATAAAATAAAAATATTCTTTATTCATGTAGGCTCTTATAAACAATTTACGATCGACATGTAACATTTAATTGAATGCGAAGCTACCACTATTTCGAAATGTAAAATCTAGCAAGAAGATTCGGAAATAAGTCAATATGGTTTACAATAAAGTTAGTAACACGATAATTTAATTTAGAAAAGCCTGGAAGCGATCGTTTCGAACCATATTTTCATATAACCGTGTTAAAAAAGGAATAGCTATAATGTGCTAAAATATTTTTTATAAATTAACATAACAAGCTGTAATATGCATAACTGCATCATTTTTCATTATTATATTTGAGTGGATTTAAATAGTTTAAAATGTATAAAAATATCCTAACGTTATTGTTGCTTAGTATTTTAGAGCAGGTTACCATACGGTTTCCTATTCTTGTCAAGCCCTAATCCAAAAAGTAACGACTAGCCCCCAGCGCAGGACATATTATAATAGACATAAGCCCTTCGCTCTCATAATCCAAAGGGATATAAAACGTTACAATTTAATGCTTACCCGACGCTTCGCCCCACGGCATCACGCTCTGCAGCCTGATAATCAGGTCATTAGACCAATAAGTGATTTAAGACACTCATTAAAACTTCAATAAAATATAATACAGTAAATACAAAGTTAATTTCGAGGAGAATCACGTTCTGTTAAAGTATTTCAATTAATTTGAAAATGTAGCAAACATTGTCTATGAAAATACAAACAGAATGTGTCAAATAATACCTTTAAGCAAATACACAAATACCCGAATAAAACAACGGCGCTGTCTGGCCCAACTTAGATTCGTACCCCACCGACGTTTGTTCGGAGACAAAGGTAAGCTTTTAACTCAATTCCACCGTATTTGTTTTCAAGATGTCACATACATTTATAACGCGCTTGTACTTGACAGCCCGTTTCACTTAGTTTTTTTTTTTAAATCCAAGACATGGTAAAAGTATTATACTATACAGTCTTCTTCTTATGATGGATTTGTTTATAATTTTCTATTGTAATTCAAAAGATCTGAATAATGTCTCCATTTTATAATAATTACACAATAATATTAAACCGTCTATTTATCAAATTTATAGAACGAAATAACCAATGTTTGCTATTAAAATTTAAAAGGTAAATATTTAAGCGAGAGTTTAATTTAATGTAATATTCGGGATGATCTTAGGATTCTAACGATAGTCCCCCCTCCCCCCATAAATCTGATGTGCATTTAAAAGTTGCGGTTCTAATAAAAAAAAAGTCACACACAAGAACCTTAAAACATTACACTCCTTTTTTGGGCAGTCGTATAATAATTGATGGTATTATTTCCTGCAGGCAAAAACGGGCACTTTGGTTATAAGGCTAATAACGTGATTAATTGAACAAAACAATAAACATTAAAACATGATAACAATCTATTATTAATATGTAATTATTAATATTAAAATTTTAATTTCAATATTTCTCGAAGCGAATACTCAATATAACGAAGAAACATATATTATATATTTTAGTAAAATATGTTTCGATCCAAATAAATTAAATATTTATTTGTATTTTAATTTTCCTTGGAAAACATAAATTTCTCTTCGTCACGGAATAAAATATACTTAAAAAATAAATAATTAACTTCATTCGTGTCCGATAAGAAGTAACTGGTCTTTGACGTCGTTAATGAAGTCACGGAAAACCTTTGGGAGAAAATAAATTGAAATAAAACTTTTCATTTGATGTTAATGTATTTTTTTTTATAAAATAGACAGGCGAGAATATATAATAGATAAATAAATAAATCTAATAGTGTTTACTACGGTCCCTAGAAATTTTAACCATTCCTTACGTGGCCAATGCGCTACCAAGAATTCGATTACGTAAGCTCCTCAAAAAAAATACGCAGGTAACCAACTCACCAGTAAAAACATTCCGAGGATTTTGGATGCATTTTATTTATTTCAACATTGAATGGAAGCAAACGCTGCCCAAACTATCACTGATGCACGAACAATAATGTTTATTATGTGAAATTCTCTAATCCCTAGTGATAATCATTATGTACTAACAGTATGTACAGATTCTGTATGTACTAATGTATGTGGTTGTTATATACCCGGCCACGGTCGCGTTCGTTTCGCCACAACGATGCTGGGTTATGTCGGCGAAATATGTCTATACAGAGTAGTGCTAGAGCTTAGGTAAATCGTATAAATTTATGGAATATTATAAAGGAAAATAAATGCTTAATGCTGCCCATGAGAAACCAGAGTTTTTGCTGGTGTATAACATAAATGTTTCTCATGTCGCTGTTGGGCAAGACCCTTATCTTCTGAAATGTTAATCCTAGGAAGGGTTCAGTTAAGTTTCTTGCCGGAGATTTTTCGTTGAATCTTCATTCTGATTTCGTCTCTAATTCCAAATTATATCTTAATTCCGTTAGCATTACAAAATTGACTTGAAGTTACAGTGCAAAAACATTTCTAAAATATATCATAGACTGCGGAGTCTATTGCCTCGGCAGAAGACCCTTCTCGCCGCAAATTTGAAGAGGATGACCCTCGCGTTATCACATTATTTTGACCAAGAATGATATATATAGACACAGGTCTACGAATATAGACCTAGTTTATTAATCTACGATTCAAAAAACAATGATTACAAATCCTAATTGTAAATTTATTTAATTAGACGTAGAACACAACTATTCTATATATAATTAGCTGTGTATGTAGCATATAACTAGCTGTGTATGTTTATATAAATAAATAATGATCTAAAACGGGTTATATAAATCTATCAAGTTTCTAATTATGAAAATCTCGACATTATTATTAAGGTATGGAAATAATTTAACGTGAAAATTTAATCCTATGTAGCAACGAATAATTTAATTGTTTGATATTTAGGAAATTCCAAATATATTAATTTCAGCTAATACACTCGTCTAATATGATCATAACAACCTTTAAATTTAGTATAGTTTACTTGTTTAACCGGTAACAGCCTGTATGTCCTAAGGCTGGGCTAAAGTCTCCTCTCATCTTGAGAAAAATGCTTGGTACTTATATTAGCCTTAGGTAGCCAGTTTGAATGCGAATTGATGGATACACGTGTGGCAAAATTTTATTGGAGTCTGCCTCACGATATTTTCTTAATGGCGAACTCGAGATATTTTGTAATAAAGATTAGTGACGCTTGTCCGGGCTTGAAACCGTAATCTTCGCTTAAAATTCACTCGTTCTTACGCGGTCATCTCGCCTCGTTGCTTGACTTTAAGTCGTTCAATCAAATAACGAAATATCTTCAAGACCTCAGCATAGATGGAACAAGTGAGCACTAACCTAAATATTTCCATTCTAACACTCAATGTACCTCATCCTTGTGGGTGAAGATGGGGCGGGCCATCCGTCGTACCCAGAGCGGTATATAGGATTAGTTGAATCCTACATATCCGTATTTGACTTAAGATAACTTATTTTTACTATCTTTGACGATTGTACAATCCTCTAGTTTTAGTTCTTCGCTTAAAATAGAAAAGCGCCAAGTTAATTTATACTTTTTTATTTTGTAACAAAATGGAGTCAACCAATGAAGAAAACCAATGTGACATTAAAAATAAAAGAACTTGACTTGAAGTATGTCTGTGTAAGAATCTAAAATAGTTAGTAGAACTATTTTAAGTTAAGCCACGGCTGTATTAAGCCACAACTTTAAGTGAGAGAACAAATAGCACATGTTTCTTTAAATAATATAGATATACACAATAAGAAAATATATTATGTATATAATATAGATTATCTCCAACCAAAACTAATAAAAGAACTACCATTCGTTTATAAGGCAAAATTAACAAAATATAATATTAAGTATAAACTCAGAAAATATTAACTAAACGGTTCAATATTATAACGTATAATACTTTTGTAATAATATTTAATATTGTAAGTATGACTGTACGCTCATAAAACGTACAATATTAAATAGTTTTGTTTTGCTTTATTTAGTAAAAGCTTACCTGTATATTATTTTGTTTTTTTTTTCTATTTTTATTAGGTTTGATGTGTGTGTTTTAGTTATATATGTTAGTTTGTCTAGTCTATGTTTGTCAGTTTAAGCAGCACCCAAACAAGCGGACAAGGCTTATGGGTGTATATGTTAATAAATAAATATACAAAACAAATTATCTTGCAACATATTTTTTGGACAGACCTATTGCCTCTGTATTACTAATAGCGTTATTCATAAATCCCAAACTGATATATCAACATATATACATACATATAATATTAAGAAAAAGAGACAGAAAATAAAGATTATACTATTCTGTGTACGATTTTGTTAAGTATAAACAAAACTTGGCGGATATATATATTTTTTTGATGATATTTAAAATTAATTGTTTTAAAACATACTTCGAAAAGAAACCTTTTCGCAATATTACTCATTCTAAAGCGACAGAAGACAGTAATCCATCACATGACGTGTCAGACTGGTAGTGATTTAAATAAGCTTTTGTTAAATTCAAGTCAGAGAAGAATCTAACTTGAATTAATATTGTAGTTCAATTTTAAGTGCTAGGAGTAAGTTGAATTACTTATAAATGTCACGAGAAAAAAAGCTTTTAATGTACTTCAGTACACGTGTTAAAATATTAAGCTCGAATCAATCTAGCTTTATTTAATAATGGAATCATCTAAATTTAAAAGCACTCAATTTTTTTTATATTATAGGTAGGCGGACGAGCAAATGGGCCACCTAATGCTTAATGGTCACTACTGCCCATAGACATTGCCAAGGTAAGAAATAATAACCATGCCTTACATCGCCAATGCGCCACCAACCTTGGGAACTGGGATGTTATGTCCCTGGTGCCTGCAGTTACACTTGCTCACTCGTCCTTCAAACCGGAACGCAACAATACTAAGTTTTGCTGCTTAGCGGCAGAATAAGGCGCAAACGAGGCGTGAAGAGGCATCTTGCGGGCCGGCAAGGCGAGGGCGGCTAGTGCAGAACCTTCTTCCCGACTGTACTGGCCGTCCTCGCGTTTGGACTCTACTACCACTTAACATCAGGTGGAGTAGAGTCATTTGCCCTCCCGGCAAATATAATATCTGATGAGTGGGTGGTACGCGCCCAGACGGGCCACAAAGCCTTACCACCAGGTCAAATTATTTCACAAAGGAGACCATGTAGCAAATACCGATAGAAAACCAGAAACTTAACTGTTGATTTCACTCTATAATCTAAGCAAACAGCGTTCTCATGTGCTCAATTCACAATATCATGGGTTAGGCAATTAAAAAACACGTCGCGTGGAAAACAATATGTGTAACTTTTCGCTTCATATTCAATTTTAGAAAATGTATATCTTTTTTTTTTCACCCAGTGGAAACCTTCAGTAAGTTACCCGGCTCCCATGGGGGGGGGCAGTTACCCAACTGGGTTATGTGGGATTCTTACCCACTGCGACCACTGCGATGGCCATCCTCGGCGCGGATCGGAGAGGCTGTGGGATTGTGTGATTATATCATTTACCTTTAGATTGGCATCCAAATCTTTGCAAATGCCCTTGAAGATTAAGATTAAGAGAGCTGGTACTCATCATATCAAATTAACTTGTCCAAAAAAGTGGAATTCTTGAATGGCTAACTTGTAAAGTGATAGTGCTTCAATTCTAATGTAAAGCTTGATTGTAACGTAATCGAAATCACATTTATTTGGAATTTGTCAAATCGATTTTCTTTTGTTTGGCTTATATATTGGCTTTGTTACATATAATGGACGGTATATGCTTAAGAAATTAAAAGAAATTGTTACAATTATAAGACACTAATAAGCTTCGGTGGAAATATTTTCACAGAATATCTATGTATAAATCGTTTAAATTTCTGAAAATATTATCCGAACGCCATCATATGTTAGTTCACAGATATAAAACAGATAAATTACAATATATCAATATATTTTTTCAGATCATATATTTTACTATTCATTTATTCACAACTTTGATCAGAAATAAGAGATTTTATTGTATCTATTTTACCCAGAGAATAGTTTGGTGGTATCCTTTATATACAACTTCTCCCACATGTTTATCCACCAAGCCGTACTGGAGCAACGTAACGAAAAAATCTCCATACCTTCTCCTTCCAATTAGAGGCCTCTTAGTTTAGCAGCGACTTATAGGTACGTTACTTTAAAAAGTTTATAAATATTGATATTGTGTGTTATGATTCAATTTACATATCGATGACATTCATGACAAGTTTCTTAACTCGTGGCTCATCGATCGTTAAATCAAATTGACGATCAGGATTATTTAAATGTATTAATTTAAATTACAATTTAATTTGTTCGAAATGATTAAAATCTTCTTCGTGAAATTGTTGTTAAAATTGTCACTTAAGTTAATTGTATTGACAATCAACTTCTCTTTCTAAACAGAATTTGAAGATGAGTGTGCAATCTATAAAGCATAGTTCACATTTTTATTACTACTATATTTTACATTGCTAATTGTGTTAATAATAAAAGATGATCGGTAAACACGCATGTAAGTATTTATAATAATAGCATAATATTCTTGTACAGGTTAGTAAGCTCAATGTGAGCACATTATTGCAATTTATAAAATGCAATATATACACCATAAGCACGATTGGCTACTATTCTTCGGAGTCTTATTGGCATGGCTAATAACTGACTTGTTAGTTTTGACAAATATTCGCTACTGGTGTTCAGGTAATGAAAAGAGTTAAAGGGAGAACCACTCATCTGAGACGTCTATTCGTCTCGGCCCATCACACCTACATCATAAGACCAAGGGCGCATAAGATAAGACCCTTGTACGTTTTAAATAGAGCTTGCAGAATGATCTCACGCAATAAGCATAACCCGACGATCTGGTACAATAGATACATATAGATCAGTCTATCTTCGTGATCACCAATGTGAGAACACTGCAGAGCTGGTTTGACTCGAGACAAGCTTGAGTCCTTCCAATCTTCTTAGGTGAGTTCTGTTTAGTAAGCGTGAACATTTATTATATAACGTGCAGAGCACCGAAAAGATATTCCGTCATTATCATAGAAACTAGATTGTTCTAGAACTTTGAATTTTATCACAATAAAAATATCTAAACATAACATAATCTCTAATCAGGTGTAACTAGAATCTTGTATAGTAATTTATGTGACATTTCTGTGTTATGTTGTAGATACAGAAAGATTATGTTTATACATACGAAATGAAGAATAAGTTTTCTTATGCTTATAGAAATAAAATATAGCGTAAGTTTAAATATAAAAATAAAGCATATATAAAGTATTCCTAGAGAGTATTGAACACGATTTTGATATATTTTATCGTTCCACTAATCTTGCCAAAGTATTATTGCGACCTCCTGCCATTTATCGTATTATTCACAGACTGAACAAAACGCTGTAAATTACTCTAAAATCTCGTTCACATTAGGTCTGAACGACAGTTAGTCACATTTATGACTGTCTGCTTTTGTTGCTATCATACTCATGATAATAAGTCTACATAAGTTTTCCTTTTCTATTTTGTGGGCTTTGTGCAAACCCATCTGGGTAGGTTATTACACTCCTCAGATATTCTACCTCAAAATATCAATAGTTAGTATTGTTACGTACTGGTTAGAATGGTGAGTGAGCTAGTGTAACTATGCCACGGGACATAACATAGTTCCCAAGATTGGTGACGCGTTGCCAATGTAAGGAATGGTTAATAATTCTTACAGTGCTAATCTATTTGGGTGGTGTTGAACACTTACTATCAGATGGCAAATCTACATATAACACAAAAAAAAATCATTTTTAATACGTGACAAAGCTGATGTCTTACGAGTTACTTGATTTCACTAGTGACCGAGCGGAGGTCACATCAGGGGAGAGACCTGAGGTGAGAAAGAGTGTGTCACTGTTGAATATTTTACTGTATGCTACTGATGTGTTGAAATTGTACAAAGAAATATCTTTATACTGCTCAAAATATCATACACGTACTGCATGTGTGATCATTTAGATGAGTAAGCTTAACTAAGAGATCCCTTTTAGCCAACGTTTAGAATACTGAGATGTGAATAATATAAAATAAGTATGTAGATAAAAACTGAATAAGGTCTTCCAAAAGTGATTTAAAAAAAAGGAAAACCGACAATATACCAACAACAGATTTGTCGGGACGATAAATTTGTCGGTTTGACTTAATGTAAACCAGCTCTAAGATAACGTGTTTCAAGTCTTTAACTAACGAAGCGTTAACAGAATTATTTTATTGTTCGATGAATACAGCTTTCGTAGTTAAACTTTTCGTCAATGAAAATATTATTATTCGCCCGAAAATGTGTGCTCTATAAGTAAGCTTAAAAATTTATATTATTAACATTTTAATCTTCATCAATACATAGTTAATGACCGTGTTTTTTAATTAATTATTCCCAAAGAAAAACTATCAACTATAACCGCAAATGCACCTCATTTAAGTAAGATTTTTTTAATAATAATATTAAGAGCACATACATTAATTGGGTGAGCAATGATAATACATTTGTGTTCAATACCTTATAGAAGTGAGTCCTTTTTATCAGAATACGCAGGATATTTAAGCCTCTTTTAACTCCCGACGTGAAAAGAGATATGTATAAGCTTAACGTCTGTATCTGTGTCTCTGTCTGTTGCATCGTAGATCCCAAACGAATGGACCGATTTTGATGCAGTTTTAAACCTGATATGATCGAGATTTTAACTTTAAATTACAAAAGTTTGCTCAGGCGCTTGTATAAAGATACTTAATAAAGTTAAAGGACCAACGCACACATTATAACTTTAATTTTTTTTTGTAGAGTGAAGATATGGAAACGATGACGTATTTTGTGCGTCACGTGTTATTCATATTTTTAATTTCATTTTATTTATCATCCCATGGTAACTAAAATATCTATAGTTATATATGAAGAATTGTCTGACGTTTCGGTGTTTATTACTATGTGATATTTTCAGAAGGCGACACGTCATTACATAGAAACTTTTGTAATAAGGTTACTGCGTCATTTGTTGTATCATGAATATTGAGTAATTGGCAAGGATTATTAATTGAAACCAGGAAGCTGATTAAAATAAATTATTATAAAAATGTTAATGTTTTATATGACCATAGAACATAGTTTCATTATTTGTACTTTAATAATATTCCGATAATTAATGTGTATTTCAAATAAAAAATAAGAATCGCGTTATCGTTATTTAACGACTTCAATGTTAATAATTGCAATATTCTTATTTCATCATATATTTACAAATAACTGCAAATATATGATGAAATGAGAATATTCATTTCAATATCCATAATATAAGTATATCTACAAGTAACAGCCTGCGAATGGCGATCAGCTGAACAAAGGAGTCCAGTCTTTTTTGAAGAACTGAAGGTGTGGAGCTTAATCCGATTAATTTTTTTCTCATTTTTTTACTTCAATTTCATCAGACACATGCAGGTATACTCACCATAATTTCCTACCGCTCATACTATAAACTAGATTTCTAATAAGTGAAAATTATATGAAGTCAATTATAAGTTTTTTTTTGACAAACAATAATTTAATGTTTAAATGAAAACAAATAAAATATAACTCTAAGACAAGTTATATTATGTAACACATTACTAATTCTAAATAATAAGCAACATTCATTTTAGGTTCTTAATGTAAATTGCTGATCCAAATTACAATGAGACATCCCATTGTAATTTGGATCAATCATTGTAATTTGGATCAGTAATTTTAGAGATATTCGGATAAGCGTATTATTAATTCACAAGGAGCTTGTGGTGCCTATATATATGTCTAGCTTTATTGTTACTATAGTTTTAGGCTCGGGTCTGCGAGACGAGACGTTGACTCTAAGATGTCTCACATCCCGGGATTTTGTTAATAGTGAGAGTACCTAAGCTCTTATTACCACATGTCAATTAATACTGATGACAACTGCATGCCATAAATACATTATTATCGCATTACTATATTTATAATGGAAATAGTGTAGAATATTGTGTACGCATCAGGCGATAAGAGAATTTCAAATTTATCCTTATAAAATAACAATGCAAATTTTTTGAATAAAATATTATGATATTATATTTAAAAAAATATTAAAAGCTTAGACTTTCAGTCAATTATATCATATTTTTAGACACATTTCATAAACATGACATTATTCTCCGAAGAAAGTGAAGAATCGAATATCGATTACAATACGTCGAACGTAAATAAAGTCATAGTCACAATAGTCATTTAAAAATAAATTAATCAAAATTCCTTTTGAATTTCAACACAATAATAAACTGGATTTTATATGAAAATACATCACAACAAAACAATTAATAGCATTCGCATTTTCATTTAATTTCACAATAGAACAAATATTCTCATTCAAACAGATTTTTCTACAATTAAAAATAATTATATAAAAAATATTTTATCGTAAAACGAATGCTCGGTTCAATTGTTTTCTTTGACAGTGCGCGATTGCGCTAAATTTATTAGCGAGCTAACAATACGTACGATAATTATATGGTATAACTGCGTTGGTTTGGCCACATTAGCCGCAAATCGCCAGACTATGTCTGGACGTTGTTGTCGAAGGTCCTAGATCCCGCGGCAGGCCCAAGAAGATATGAGAGAGCACGATCTCATTAAGGAGGACGCTTTAGATCGGGCAAAATGGAGGCATAGATGCAGGAAGGCGGATACCTGGCGTACTAGGCCGGGAAACTCTAAGCAGTAGAAGAAGAACTATGGATAAACTGTATAAATAAATGATTTGTTGGTTGTTGATGATGATTGGTTAATGCTGGCCACGGCAGCCATTCTCAAGGGAGACTAACCATTAATTCAGCGCATATGGTGCACAAGCTTACTGCAAACACAAGTGCACTCTCTATTCCTTCACAAATCTCAATTGTAACACGACAAGAAAGTGATTACGTGCAAAACCAACGGTTATACGAACTTTTCTATTATCCCAGAATCCAGGCTACAGAAAAAAATCTAGACAGAAACACACAATAACTTACCCATGACGGGATTTGAACTCAGGACTTTGGGATCGGTGATTACGTAAACTCATTACTAGACGAGCGGGGCAGCCATGAATTATTTAATACCTTAAAACTGATTATATTTTTCATCATCGTCATTATCATCAAGAGAATCATCTCTTTACCAAAATAACTAGAACCAAATGAAATATTTGACAAATCGGGATTTACACTGAACATAAAATCGAATAATTCCACACAGTGAACTCCAAATGAATAGAATAAACCAAATGTATGGAAACGGCTTCCGACGGTTGGTCTGATCAAAGAGTTATTTAGTACAAATAACAATTTATAAATTGAAAATCGCTCTTAAATTCTACAAGTTTATCAGTTTGCTGAGTCGTTATCACTTGATTTAACTTAATGAGGAAGATAAATAGTCGCTTTAAAAATCATTTCAGTCCCTGTTCAAATTACTTTTATTTTTATATTTTGTTTTTATAAATAATATATAATTATTATTTTTAAAATAGCAGATTAGAATATGGGCGTTATATTCAATCCATAAGTTGTCTGTGCGTGATTCTGCGGATTATTCACTCACGGGCAGCCACGCACTACAACGAGGCTCGTTCAACGGTATGTGTCAATTTGTGTCTTTGTCTTTGGTCTTTAGATTCGAAACCATTTTATCATTCCAAAATGGAAATTGAAATAAAACGCTATCGCACCATACCTTTGATGCTACCATCCTTTGCATTATACATGTTTGTCTAGATTAATAATACTTATAATTATAGTATCGAGTCTTAATTAATATTTATTTTTCTTTTTTTCATATACAAAACAATAGCACATGATATCAATATACAAGTGAATAATAATTAGCGTATCCAGTCGACTGTGTTCCCCTGTCTAGGACGTAAGGGCAGTTATCTCGAAGGGCTTTAGCTCCAGACGACAGGAATTAATAGCCTGGTCAGAACCATTTTGGGATTAAGTCGTAAATATTTATAGGCTATTTTTAGGATTTTAATTTCGAGATACGGTTTTCGATCTTGGCTTCATGCTATTGAAATAAAACTTAATATGATGCTCAAGTCATAAATAGCTATGAACGATATTTGGGAAATACCTTCGCTTTATTAATTTTGGAACTGTTATTATATGGTATATTATATACATATATATGGTATATATATGGTATATTATATATCGTCTACGTATAATTTATTTTTTTAATCGGTTAATTATATTTTTTTTAAAAGAGATGGTTTTGATGCAAACTTTTAAACAATCATTTTCTTTGTTTTCTAAGAAGGTTTATAATGAGGCTATCCAACTAAGCAGGAGACACTATTTTATAATATTTCTTGTTTGTTATAGATACATCTTTATAAATAGGGCTCCTTTGTGAAAGACCACCATAACGAAGTCAACAGGATGAGTTGAATTGATTTATTAACTTATTTCTTTGTTTTAATATCGTAGACTGTTTGTGCTTTGTATAATTTTCATGAATTATTATTTATTTTCTTTTAACAATACAGTTAACAAAATAATTACAATGTTTACAATGATCTATCTAAATATATATCTTTTCATAAATAATAATTTATAGACTACCGTTAACGGTAAAAGATAAATTAGAATTTAAATATCAACATTTACAAATGCCGATAATTTTAATAATTAATATTGACACGATTCGAATTATACAGTGATAATATTTAATTATAATTTATTTAAAAAAGTGTGATTGCACAGCTGATGTCACTTTTGATGCCATGTGCGGCTAATAAAATGACATAGAACAATTTAATCCAATCGTAGCGGATTGCTACGAGCTCTGAGTATGGCATCCAAGCGGCACGTTAACAGTTGAGCACCTTCAAACAAGAGCCACACGTAGCGAAGCTGCTCGCCCCATCAGTCTCTGATCTGTGCGTAGCTAATACTTGCCATCTTTGTCATTATCTATGAGCAAAATTTTTCTTCATAAGTCATACTTTTGCTGATTATTTTATTTTTTATTTTTTATTCTAGTTGCCTGGAGGGCAAATTACTCTACTCCACCTGATGGTTAGTGGTAGTAGAGTCCAAACGCGACGACGGCCAGTACAGTCGGGAAGAAGGTTTAGCACTAGTCGCCTTCGCCTTGCCGGCCCGCAAGGTGCCTCTTCACGCCTCGTTTGAAGGAACCCGGGTGATTAACAAAAATTGTAAGTATAATCGAATTTTCGATTCATTCACAGGATACAAAATATCACATTTACATATATTCATATAACTAGAGCGTCTTGCTATCATTCATGAAACACAAGATGGATTCGACATAAAATATATTTCGTTAGAATATTTTTGGATATAAAAAATATAATCTAAGCTGACTCGAATATGTTATCTAATTTGTATACCACGTTACTTTAGTCAGTACTGTTTATTAAAATATTCTACACGCAAGCTCTAGAGGAGTTATCATCGTGATCACATTGTGCATTAAGCATTATTTATCCATCTACCGCCAGTGTAATGGAGATCAGAGATTTAAAAGAGCTTTGAGCGGTAATATTGAACACCTCGAACGTAAAGCGGCATGGTGGTAGTCTTGCTAATTATTAGTATTATTTAAGTTTATCTTTAATTTTATTTTTGAAAGTGACAGTTGGCAGATCACATTTGCCCAGAACCGATTGCCGGTGGAGGTTCTTGAGTAGAGACAGCGTAAAGGCTTATGTCCATCACGGGTTGATGGTGTTGATAATGGTTTAAGTTCACATTGAGACGTGGGTACCATCAGATGACCCGATTTCCAATCTACCTACCTATTTTAAACAAAAAAAATTGTATAATTTACTTTTAAAAAATGATAGTTCCACAGTCAACATGTGAAATACGACAAAGCATAATTCTGTAGATCTGTGATATTTAGATGAGTATACGTTATACCTCAGTAGAAGTTTGCTCGTTAGAGGTAATACGGGGATTTACTTTACGAGCGACGCACTCAGATTTATGAGCTCTCATTTCTGAGCAGGTTTGAGCACTGCTCGTGTGAATACAACCTGAACAACAACTTTCTCATTTACATGAACAAATTTGTTAAATAATGATGGATATGTATATAGACCGTTATATAATGTGAGTAATTAAACTAAATTATATTGCTAAGAAGTTGAGTGTGCGAATAATATATAATAATAAATTCATACCGAGAGTTTTTCCGACAGTAAATTATTTTTATATATTTATAAATGTTGCCTATCTGATCAAAAATCAAGTTTTTTTTAACGTGAATAATTAAATTGGCAGAAAATAATTTCTATGTAGCAAATGAATATCTGACCTCTATAGTAATCGATCGCGGGTTCAACCCTTCACGAATTTCCCTATAATTGATTTGTGCTTATGAGTCATCTAGCAAGATGAAGACATCATGAGAAAACCTACATATGTCATGAAATTCCACGTGTATTTGACAAATCGCACTGGAACAGGGTGGTGGCATGGGCTCTATCCTTCTCCTCAAGAAATGGGGTATTTCCAAAATATTTCTTAATATTAAGATAATATTTAATAAGATAAGATAATAGGATAATACGAAAATAATTTCCACAATTACATTACAAAATTACATTTTAAATTAAAAATCATAATACTCTATGTAAACTTACCGAATAGCGCTCTGAAAAGCATTATTAGTTAGCTTCTAGTACTAAGTTAATTTTTCCGCGCCCACGCTCACGGGCGTAACATCTTCACTCGAGATTTCAGATTAATTTTTTTAAATTATATTATCATAGCAAAAACATTGCTTTACAATTTTTTAACGTTAAATTTAAATAACATCTTAAAGACGTTTAAAATTGTAATTTCCTTTGAAATAACAGCCTACACAATTTTAAGGTAATTCCACGAAACTAAAATAGCTGTAGAAATATTAGAGCAGTTTTTATGTAAAATATTTTTTAGCGCCTTGGGGCTAAGACCGACGCATAGCCTGTGATCCGAAGATCCCTACTGTGAGGTATGAATGGCATATAACATTTGTATACCAAGCAGCAATGCTTAGTATTGCTGTGTTCCGATTTGAAGCGTGAGTGTAACTGCAGACACAAGGGACGCCAAGGTTAGTGGCGCAATGACTATGTAGTTGATATTTTTATTATCAATGTTTATAAGAGGTGATGATGCTGATGGTAAATGGTGGATCGATTGCCTGTCTGCAAGCCAAAAAATAAATTTCAAAGTAAAACTACACTGAATAATTAAAATGTAATTATGTAACGTAAGTAATTACTCTGCGCAACAGTAAGAATTGATATGAATATTATTAAGCTGAAGTTTGTTTATTTGTACTCACTTATCTCAAGGCGTACTTGTACGATTTCATAGTTTAACGTTAGATAGTCCATTTATTAAAAAAAGTTATACACTATAGAAAATCACACTATGTATCTATTTAAATAAATTTGTTAGAATATTGTATTACATAAATCAAACAGTTTCAAAAAGTTCTTACCACTAGTTGGCAACACTGGATATACCATTCTAGAATATATATTTTGTCTATTAGCCTCTGTGCCTAATATAATCTGTGCTTTTAGTCCCTAAAAGACAATCGTGTATTAGTTACGTCTCAAAAATAAATCATATTATAATTCGTCAATCCTGGTTTTTTTTTGTTTTGAGCCCATCCTAACTTATCAACATTTTAATATCCCATATCAATTAACAAATATTACAAAAAGTTTAACAGTATTAGTGCTATATATATGATTTTGACATGATATTTATTTGAAAGCGTTGATGTGTGTAAGTAAAATATATGAGTGATCCTCTAACGAATCGATCTAAACTACCACACGTATAAATATAAAATTTCATTATGAAATAAATATGACGGCTAAACTGTGGTGCCGTCATTGATTTAGATTATTGAATTGGAGACGAGTGACAGCAGACTTTTAGTTGAACGTCAAACGGACAGTCATTTACCGTGGTTAGACGTCATAGAATTTGTCAAATTATAACCTTAAACGCTCTTAGAATAATTTCAACGCTTAACTAAATTAAAATAACGGTAACATCCTTAAAACAAGCGTAGCAAACAAACAATCTCACTTTCCCATTTATAATAATACTTAGGTTTTTTCCAGTTTTATTTATACATAAATGTTTAAAATGCTAATGACGTGCGCACCTGAATCTTCACTTTTCCATGAAAAGCAGAGGCAATCGCAATAACCGTAAAAGTCATTAATTAATCGAGTAATAGCGTTGCACATGCAACCGAGATAAGTGAATTGGTCACGCGAACCGCTCCTATTCTTCTATTCAACTCACTGTAAACTCATCGCAATGTCATTTCATATTTCTTATTGTTCAACGGCATTAAGTGGAGCACATTGTTCAATAGTAACGGACATAGCGTGCGCTTCAAATTTGTCTATTCTCTGTGGTTTAAGTTTGTTCCGCTCTTATTTCTTTTATTACGTCATAACTCCTTTCTTTGTGGCACTTCCAAAAATGGAATTCCTTACCAGCTCACGTGTTCGCCTCCTCTTACAACCCGGGTTCCTTCAAACGAGGCGTGAAGAGGCATCTTGCTGACTGGCAAGGCGAAGGCGGCTAGTGCAGAACCTTCTTCCCGACTGTACAGGCCGTAGTCGCGTTTGGACTCTACTACCACTTACCATCGGTGAAGTAGAGTCATTTGCTCTCCCGGCAAAAATAAAAAATAAATAAAAAAGATGAAAACCTGTGTTCGTGTATTTAATTGTTACGCTTACACATCTTAACTACTCAACCAAATATCATAAAAAGGTCATTTTTCATACACGTGTCATAAATGCGTGCACGTTGTCAGGAGTATTGAAAAGGTTACGTTTGAGGAAGAGGAGTGGGAGGTGCTAGGTACCCTAACCTAGCACTTCCCCCTCCTCTTCCTCAAACGTTGCCGAAATCCTTTGTGGATACTAGTCAAATATAATCTAAGTAATCTCTTACAAGCACTTTTGAATAATAATTCTACAAGATTAAAGTTAATTTTATAGCTACCACTTCGGTATATTAATTCCGAGAAGAACCGAAAAGCAACAGCACTTTTTTTTAAAAAAACTTTCATAAAATTACAAAGAAAATGTTTGAATAAAAAACAATCGTGTTTTTCTTTTCTTTCACAATATATTCTGTTACGGATTTTTATCGGAGTCCTTTCACGCGCAGGCTGTAAAAATAGAACTTACTTCCCATTGATGCACGAAAAACTACCACTAAAAACTCATTTAAGTACACTGTTAAAAAGCTTTCCAGCGTTTCCGTCTTTTACACATTTTCTTGCCTTATTCTGGTTTTTCTCATGAATTCAGTCCATTGAGTTTTTATTCACTTGTGTTATAAAGTGTGTGTGGATGTATGTATTAAGCGTAAGTTTCATTATTTACATTTTTTATTTTATTCTGTGCACCTTATTTTCTGATAATCTTATATTTGAATGGAAAATAATACCGTTAATTGTGACGTTTGCCTTTGCATTAATCGTCCAGAACAAAAAAAAAGTATGTATATAATTGATTCGAATAAAATATGAACAATTTAAATTTCGAAGCTGTGTTCCATTATTGTAAAAACTCAATAAAATGTTGGTGTTCATGTTGTTGGAAAGTATAAAGTTGGTAGTCACGGAATCACGGCCACCGAAAAAAGTTCAATTTACTTGTTAGCAAGTTTATGAATCTCTTTATAAAACGCTATTAGAGCTCTTTGTGCAAAATTCTCTCTCTTATAAATGATATTTCGCTGTAACGTAATAATTCACTCATTCAATTTGCATTCACTCATGATCTGAACTTTTCTTTAAAGCGAAGAATTTTCAGAGCACATTTTATTTTACATATTTATTTTTATCGATCCAACACAATAGATAAGCAAGAGGTCACTATATATTTTACAGTATTATTACAAAAGTATTAAAATTACTTATTGATCAAGTAAAATCCTGATAGGTGAAAAAATACCATGACCACACCATACCGCGAACCTTTTACGGCCTAACAAACACTTTATTTATTTATATAACAAATTCAAACGAAGCAATAAATCAATCCCGTCCAATTTCCTTGCGGTGAAAACAGCTCAATACGCTACGTAACCCACTGCGGATACGACCAGCCATTAACATTCATAATTGTACGTATCTATATCATATTTACAAACTTAATACTGTTATTTACTACTAGTACGCCAACCATTTGGGTTTTATTTTATTGCCTAATTGTGTGATTAAAACTTCTTAATTACGACCTATAAAGAAATCTAGTCACTTTAAAATGCTTTCAGAAGCTCTGTAAAAACAATACTGCAATTAATAGGGTTTTTTAAGAAGAATACGAAAAAAAATACGTAACACCAGGTTAAAAATATTACAGTACCAAAAGTGAAAGTCCCACTGCTGGGCTAAGGCACCCTCTCCTTGAGGAGAAGGTATGGAGCTTATTCCACCACGCTGCTCCAATGCGGGTTGGTGGAACACATGAGGGTGAATTTCAGTGAAATTAGAAACATGCAGGTTTCCTCACGATGTTTTCCTTTACCGTCAAGAACGAGATGAATTATAAACACAAAAAAAAACTCAGTGGTTCTTGCCCAGGTTTGAACCCACGATCATCGATTAAGATTCACGCGTTTCAACCACTGAGCCAACTCGGCTTATTAAAATATGATGGACCCATATACCGGTTACCGATAAACAGCACGATCACTAGATATTTTATAGGCATTAACAAGAATTCAATCTCGGAACAAGCTTATGTAACAAAATATTAAATGCAATAAATGTATGGTGATTTAATTAATGTTTATTTCATTCTTTTTAAAGCATTTAAATAAAATATTTTTTGATATTAATTTATAAAGTTTTCTTTTTGTAATGTTAATCCTATTTCGAGTATTGGCGCTTCTACTTGAATAAGATTAAAGTTTCTGCTAGTTTTGTATTGGTTTGTAAATACCTCATCATATTATTTAATTATTTCTCAAATTGATTCCCGCAAACCACACCTTGAAGCTCTCGGTCGTGTAATTAAGAGCGAATTCCTAAGAGCCAGGGAAGCTTTACTCGTTCAATTAATTGATAGAAACTTTTAGTGCAAATGACTTAACTTCAAAATCAATCGATATCAACTAGCACTTATTGTAAGGCAGGGCCGGATTTAGGGAATAAAGGCGCCTCCACGATAGATATTACTAAAAAAAAATATGGATTTAATATTATGAAAAAATTGTATAACACAAGTACAATCCTTGTGTTTGTTAGAATAATTTTATTTGTTTTGCAATATTTTTTTTATTAAAAAAGCCAACTGAAAAAAATATTTAGGTTATTACGAGAATCCGAGATGGCCCAGTGGTAAGAACGCGTGAATCTTAACCGATGATCGTGGATTCAAACCCGGGCAAGCACCACTGAAGTTTTTCATGTGCTTAATTTGTAATTATAATTCATCTCGTGCTTTTCGGTGAAGGAAAACATCGTGAGGAAACCTGCATGTGTCTAATTTCACTGAAATTCTGCCACATGTGTATTCCATCAATCCGCATTGGAGCAGCGTGGTGGAATAAGCTCCAAAGCCTTCTCCTCAAAAAGGGAGGAGGCTATAGCCCAGCAGTGGGACATTTGTGACTCAAACGTCCAAGTGGCCAGGTATATGAAATACCTGGGCCTCACCCTGGACGGTCGCTGGGGCTTCGAAGAGCACTTCGAGCGCCTAGCCCCTCGAATCGAGAAGGTAGCGGGTGCCATGCACAGACTGCTGCCTAATCTCGGGGGACCGAGGGAGGAAGTTCGCCGTCTTTATGCCGGTGTCGTGCGATCGATGGCACTCTACGGGGCACCCGTTTGGTCTCACAGGCTATCGGGCGTCCGCCGCTGCAGGACTAAGATCCAAAGTTCGCAGCGGAGAGTGGCCATCCGCATAGTGCGGGGATATCGCACGATATCCTACGAGGCGGCAACCATCCTAGCGCGCTTTCCACCCTTGGATATTCTGGCGGATATGGATGCAAGGGTCTATCACAAGACCCGCATCCTCCGTCAGAACAGTGGAACCGCGCCCCCTCCGAGTACGCTCGAGGCGTTGAAGCGGCGGGAACACTGGAGGGCTCTTGCGACGTGGCGCGACCGTCTTTGCGAAGAACGATTCGCGCGCAAACGTGTCGTTGGAGCGATCCTGCCAGCCTTCGAAGCCTGGATGAGACGAAAGCGACGAGTCACCTTCCGACTTACGCAGGTAATGACCGGTCACGGTTGTTTTGGAGAATACCTGTGTAAGATCGGACGCGAATCGTCGGCGATGTGCCACCACTGCGGTGCGGACCGGGACACCGCAGGACAGCATACGCTGGAGGTATGCCCCGCGTGGAATGCGGAGAGGGAGATTCTGGTCCGCGAAATCGGACAAGACCTCTCCCTGCGAGCAGTCGTGTCGGCGATGCTCCGCAGGGAATCGGCGTGGAGGGCCGTAGCCTCCTTCTGTGAGACCGTCATGGTCCAGAAGGAGACGGCGGAGCGGGAACGGGAAAGGGCCGATCCTGCTCAGCGGAGACGACGTCGGCGTCGTCTCGGCCCTCCCACAGCCCCGACGCCCGGGGCTTAAAAGATAGGGCGTGACTCTGGGGCCGTGGATGCGTGAGGTGGGGGCCTCGCGTGTCTTATTTCAGACGGCCCTGAGGAGGCCGGCAGCCGGGGTGGCCTCGCGCTGCCGTACGCACTAGCGAGGAGTGCGGGGGGGGGTCGAGATAACCTTCGCCCCCTGAGGAGAGCTCCGCCGAGCATCGGGCGGTGCACAGTACGGGAGAGGCCGCGGATGCGTTATATCAACACGATCCCGTAGCCTCTCCGATCCGTGCCGAGGACGGCCATCGCAGTGGTTTTAGTGGGTAAGAATCCCACATAACCGAGTTCCCCCCAATGAGAGCTGTGTACCTTTCTGAAGGCGTTTCCAATGCGTAAAAAAAAAAAAAAAAAAAAAAAAAAAAAAAAAAAAAAAAAAAAAAAAAAAAAAAAAAAAAAAAAAAAAAAACAGTGGGACATTTACAGGCTGTTACCGTACCGTGACGAGAATAGGACTCCTTTATTGCCCAAGGGCCTCCAGACCTCTTAATCTAGCCCTGTTATCGTTTGTATGGCTTCATAACCTTAGTCTAATATTACATTCTCAATTATAGATAGATAAAGACAATTATTTCATCAATTCATATATTCCTCATAACTTATTACTTTTATTGACTTTATCATTCCAGAAACAACACGAAAAAACAATAATATTATATCTCACTGTCTGGAGCCCGCGACTTCGTCTGCGAGAAAGTATTTTATACTACGATAACAAAAAATACACTTTCATGTCTGTTTGCGTGTTTTTATCGCCTAAACTAGTTTTTTGATAAATTTGTTCAATCAACCACACGGTTTCTACTGCTTTATTGTATGTATAGATTAATTATTCGAGGCGAGCGACCTCGGTCTCCCAGGAACTTCGAAATTAATGTCACCCGTTATCCTGCTTCAATTCCTAAATAGTCAATGAATTCGATATTAACAGACAACCGTCGGTGTGTCTGTTTAACTATCTTATGGCGGTTTGGAGAGATGAGCAAAGGTGACCCTTGCTTAGCTTAGTTATAAAATATATTTTGTCAATTGTTAAATTAATGGATTCTATTGAGCTCATTCCTCTTTCAGACGATGGAAGAAGAATATTCGCTCAAGTAACTTGTTAACTTCTTGATCGTATGAACTGGCTACGATACTGAAACATGAAGAAGCGACTTCAGAATTGTGAGAGAAATGTACTATATATTTAGTTGATAACATAATCTTAAAAAATTATAAGATTTAAATAATTTAAATAGTTTTAAAATTAAATTATAACAGTAATAATTTATGATAACTGTATGTGAAAAGTGTACAATGGTAACACTTTTAAGAATGACGAAACTATAAACACTCATGTTTAATTGTACCAATTACTTAACCAGACGAGTTAAAAAATAACAGTTCTTTGAAGCATCAATTCTTCGTACCATTGATTACGCTATTACTTGGAACAACTCGTGTATTCGAGTCTGCAGTAACAATAAATCTGAAATGTAACTTAGAACTACTAATAATGGCCATTTTCATTCTTTGTATTCGTTTTTTATTTAAATGAATTCTCTGTATCAACTTTTACAAATGTATTAAATTACCAAGCGATTAGAGAACTAGAAACACAATGAGAATATTTATTTATTTAATATATATATTATTTAAAATAGGTAAAATATCTGGCAAATAGGCCAACTGATGGTAAGTGATTACCACTGCTCACAGACATTGGCACTAAGAAATCTTAACCATCCCTTACATCGCCAATACCCCACGAATATTGGAAACTTAGCATACTGGTGGTAGAGTTGTGTTACGGTTTGAAGGGTGAGTGAGCCAGGCACAAGGGACATAAGATCGTAGTTCCCAAGGTTGGTGGCGCATTGGCGATTTAAGCGATGGGCAACATTTCTTACAATGCCAATGTCTAAGGGCGTTGGTGACCACTTACCATCAGGTGGCCCATATGCTCGTCCACCTTCCTTTTCTATAAAAAAAAAAATAAACACCTTTACTATTTGTTAAGTTTGGCTATATCATATATTATAAGAAGATGGTACCCCAACAGGCCTACCACCAAATAAATATTAATAACATAACGCAAATCAAATCAAGTTAAAATCTGACTTTTTAAATACTTAAATATTAAATAACAATATCTAATTAAGACGTAATATTCGTAAAGATGAAATAATCGTAATATTTGAATAGTAAGTATTGCGACCCAATTTATAACTTTGGCGTTACAGAAAAATAATTCGTAGAAACGTCGCCAATGTGTTGAAAAACACGTGCAATAAAGATGTAACTGAGGAAAAGTAAAAAATTATACCTACCCTATTCAATTAGGCTTTCACAAGCACTTTTTAATGGTTATTTTACAAAATTTTATTAAATTAATAGTTATTTAAATTATATAGAATAAATATAGTATTTCTCTTTCATAAAAATCATTGAATGCTGACTAGAGGTGGTGATTAAATATAATAAGAAATGGTGCCACCATTGATATATACTATTTTTTTTAAGTTAATAGTTAATGTCATTAATGAATATATTATACAACTAACCCATCCTTGTGAATCACTGTGCCCGTTATTGAAAACCGTTAAAAAATCGCTTGGTTCGTCAATTTATTGCATTCAGACAGAAAGACGCGGCGGGGGAATTCATTTTATAATATGTAGTAACAGTAACAGCCTGTTTATGTCCCACTGTTGGGATAAGGCCTCCTCTCCTTTTTGAGGAGAAGGTTTGGAGCTGATTCTAACGGTAAAGCTCATATAATACGTAGTAATCAGTTAATATTTATTAAACAATCATTGTAGTTTGTTTAAAAATAAGTAAAAGTATATATACGTTATGATTTGTTACCACGTGATAAGAGCGAAGTCTATACAATTTTTTGAAATTAATTAAAACATAAAACCCTTTAAGAATCGAGTAGTTAATATAACTCATGGCTGATTGGTATAATTGGCTGAAAATCAATTCATTCGTTATGCTTTCTGCATATTTTATAAAGGATAATTAATTATCATTTCATTTCCATTTAATTTCATTTCGTTTCGCTCATGTGTACTCGAATTGTTTATTCAATGCCTATTTATGTCAGCGTCCATAAAAGTGTACAATCATGAAACTGATTTTTGCATTCATTTGTTATTTACTTAATTTTATATTGACAATTACAATTACTTTTTTTAAATATAACAACATATTGACTAAGACTAAGAAACCATCGCTGATGGTGATGAGATTTTCGAAATACGCTATTGTTGGAAGATAAAAGACCATTAAAGAATGTACTAACCATCATTGACGTGATTTAATTGTAATACGACCATGACTTATTTAGTCAATTACACGAATTAAACAAATATTCATTTTTTACCAAGTCGGAATAAAACAGTATTAAATATATCAAAGATCGTATCCTTTTATATAACATTGGTAGATGAAGAGGCAAACAGGCCACCTGATGGTAAGTGCTCCGTACCGCTTCAGACATTGGCGCTGTAGATATTAACATTTCATTGGCAATGCACCATTAACCTTGGGGACTCTGATGTTACGTCCCTTATGCCCTGTAGGTACAATGGCTCACTCACCATTCAAACCACAGGACAACAACACTACGTTTACTGTTTGGTGGTAGAATAAGTTAATAATTGTTAAAAGTAAACAAACAAAGTATAAAGTATTTCTGTCTAGCAGAAGACCTATATAAATCCTTTAAGTCTGTGTATGCGACAATCGACACTTACGGTAAGATGTGGGGTGACTTTATTTTACTGTGCTAGAAGTCACCTGGATGAGAGTTTATTAATTAGGCATTTCATTAATTTTGTATTGCAATAATGGTCTCTATAATACCTTTGTTATTTTTTAAATCTATTTCAACCTTAACGTCTCTTGAATTCAGACTGTTAGAAAAAACAGAAGCGTACAGCGGTTCGGAGGGCACTCGTCGAAAACATGTTTTTATTCAGAAACCGTTGTTAGAAGTTTTTCAGTACTTGCTCAACATTTTCCTCAGTACGTTTATTTGAAATCATCTCAAATCTTTTTTTGTAAAAATTAAATATAACCAAAACCACTGCTACACTTTGTTAATTCGCGGCTTTACCTGCTAATATGATGAACGGAATTAATATAAGAATTACGAGATAAATTATAAATAGTAATACAATATTCTTTTCTTTTAAAACAAATTGTTACTTATAACAAATCAGTTTATAACGTTTGTAAATGAAATAAATAAATTGAAATCAGTAAATTGAGACAAGAAAAAAGACAGAAGTGAGACAGAAATCAAAAACTTGGACATTGCAACGACAAAGAGAAGATAAAGGGCTCTCAATGGTAGGTGACACGGGCTCAATACTTATACATACATATATAATATATCCGTCGCGTTAAAGTGATTAATCATTATTCTCTAAAATCCATTTACTTATAACTGTTTCCATATAGATAAAAAAATAAGCTTAAAATGCAAAAACTCCTGACAGCAAAATTGTAAAGTTTAGAAAGCACATTCATCACGCTTTTTAGTTTAATGACCTTTTAAAAAGTCAGAAAATCATCTGATAAGATATCTTTCATAATTCATCAAAGTGATCCTTTCAACTAAAAGAAACTTATTAAAAAGAATCGTTAAATTAGGCGCGGTTCAGGCGTTAAGTGCAGCTTATGAACAGATATCAAAAATTACGGCTCAAATCTGAAATTGATGAGGATGGAGCCAGTGGGTAATGAAATAAAAAGTAATTTCTATAGCAATTAACTTAATATAGTAAATGTAGTAAATTTAGAACAACACAAACTAAAGACAAAAGACTACAGGAATATTTACTTGGTGGTGGGTTCTTGTGGAAGCCTACCGTCAAACGACAATACTTAGTATTCCACTATATTTAGTTCCGGTTTGAATAATGAGTGAGTGAAACTGAAATCACAGTAAATGTTATGTCCCTTAGTTCTCAAGGTCGGTGGCGCATGGCGCATTGACAATGTTAGGGATGGGTAATATTCCTAGCAGCGACAATGTTTATAGAGTATGATTACCACTTACCATCAGACGGTACCAAATCAATATATATACAAAAAAGCAAGGCAGAACATCTCATTTGAAATCGGCTAAAATTTGATCTGTCTGTGGATCTGCGGTATTAAATGGAGTTATTGTTTTAAGAGTTAATTAATCTTCCCAAAAAATACTTCAAAGCTAGACACTATTTCAACACTTTTAGTGTATTTATTTACCACGACGAGAATTTTACTGTTCAGCAAAAGTATTTTAGACAACTTTTATTGCAGCGTTTATTTTGTTTATCTTCAAATAACGTTTAAAGTCACAATAAAGCGATTTGACGAAATTAATGTGAAACAACACTTGATAAGTTGACTGACTCAAAATAACTTCGTAAGTAAGTAAAAAGAACTTAAACAAATAAACATAGATATAGTCAAACCATTACAGCTCATATGAAAATAAAAAGGCAATCCAAATGTCCTGTCCGATTGTATATAAATGTTACATTGACATATAGAAACATCGTTTCGAGGAGACATTCGTTTCATAATGTTAATATTCTTCGTATAATAGAGGCACACTTCGAAAGTTTTGGCAAAAAGGCCGCCAAAGTTGTATGGTATGTACTGGTAGTAAAGCTTTGTGCAAGCTCGTTAGGGTAGGTACCACCTACTCATCAGATATTCTACCTCAAAACAGCAGTACTGGGTATTGTTGTTTTCCAGTTTGAAGGGTGAGTTGAGCCAGTGTAATTACAGGCACAAGGGACATAAAATCTTAGGTCATAAGGCTGGTGGCGCATTGGCTATGTAAGCGATGATTGACATTTTTTACAATGCCAATATCTATGGGCGTTGATGACTTACCACTTACCGTAAGGTGGCTCATATGCTTGTCCGTCTACCTATACTATAAAAAAAATGCTTATTATGCTGTGAATTTTTTAATGATGTATATGCAGCGACGCAATCTATGAGGGAGGCACGTGTGAGCATGACTGTGTGCGTCAACAACGAATAAATACTCCTTTGTATCTAAAGACAGTGATAAAGTGACCAATGTAAGGGAACGCTGTCCTTTCATTTACCCGCATATATATAATTTACCTTAGGTGCGTTGCAACCTCTAAATCTTCATTTTTTTATCTTATTTCGCACTAAAAGCAACGGGCTCACCGTCCATTAAATAGCTAGCCATCGATCGGTTTATAGCCGGAAAAACCGAGCGCACGTAACCTAAGCAGATATTAACGATGGCATATATTGCTAAAATTATATAAACAATTATTACAGTGATAATAGTACTTATATATATAAGTAGTACGGTGATAATAATAATGTCCTCCAGAACGATTTCGGCCACGGCGGTCATTCTCAAGAGAGATTAGCCAACTACGCAGGAGATATTATAGCACACGTGTGTGCGCAAACACAGGTGCACTCTCTATTCCCTAACTCTTATAATCCGATGGGACGGCAATCCGACACAACCAGAAAGAGTTTAGGCGCAGGACCAACGGCTTCACGTTCTTTCCGAAGCACAGGAGTATACACACTTCATACTTCCAGACTCCGGGATGCTACTGAGAATTTTCTTACAGAAAAACCCAATAACTTTTTATTGGGTTACAATAACCCAATAACTTATTATTTTATTTCTATTACGCAAAATATATATTGCAACGACCACACGCGTGAATCTAAAGTTGATGAATACCTAAAACAAAGGAAAGTTACGCTAAATCAATTGCAATCATAGCATTAGGAATGAAATGCACATTAATAATTACAGATTGTAATCAACAGTAGAGTTATGTATCCTGAACTCATACGGTAAGTTCCATGTCAATATTCTCTCGATCTACGATTTCGTAACGCAAGGATTTGTAATTATGTCGCGACTTGATCAACCGTTGATATTAACATAAGCCGCTATCAAAGCGTCTCGCGTCACGCGTATTATCCTATACACAATTTATTAGTATACGCAGACTGTATGATCTCCTTTGAGTAAGCCATAGCTCGTTTAATATTCGTATGTCATCTAAATAATTGAATGGGTGTGATAAATATTTTGACAAGTGACTGTGAAAAATAAATGTTGAAGAAGTATATATAGAAGTTTAAATATATACAGTATAAGTATATATAAAAATGCCTCGCATGCAAAATTTCTACAAACGTTATTTTCTACACTACTATGAGTAGAGGTTACGTTCGTATCCAAACATATTTTGAAGCAGTAACCGCGTGTCTGTACATTCAATAGATGAACCACGGCTATTTACCAGACTTCGGACTGCTACTAAAAAAATATTTTTTTTTCACTAACCGAGATGTTTGACCAAGGAATTCAAACATGTTCATTACTAATATTATAAAATAATAATAATAATAATAATATCCTGGGACATTATTCACACATGGCCGTCTGATCCCTAATTAAGCAGAGCTTGTACTATGGAAACCAGACAACTGATAAACTACTTTTCTTTTATAAATATATACTTATATAGATAATTACACCCAGACTCAGGACAAACAGACATGTTCATGCACACAAATGTCTGTCCTGGGTTGGAATCGAAATAACAACCTTCGGCGTGAAAGGCAAATATCTACCAACCGCGCCAACCGGCTCATCAAAACCATTTACAGTCGAAGCTGCTATGAAAAATATTTATATTTTCAAGCATGATTAAAGTTTGATTATTACGACGAAGTTCAAGTCGTTCTTCCAAACATTTCCCGGTATATAACATTTCATTTCAAGTGAACACTGTACCGAATGTCATTTCCCTCAAACAATTCTAATTCCTAACATTTATTGATTTATCGTTTCCTAGAAACCAAAGCATTTACAAAATTCATAAGTAATTGACGACTGCATATCAATGCCATCGGCGCGACAGATGCGCCGGTTGCTTCCGTCTGGCAACTCGCTTGCTTATTCACGATTTAATCAGATACGCTTGAAATTGTATCGCAATTAATATTGTTTATCGCCTAAGCCCTTACAGTTAATATAGACTAGAATTTGTGCCAAATTATTATGTTAGACTTGTATGGTCTCATTTAGTTTCCTAGTTAAAATATAAATCGCGATTAAGTAAGTCATGCATTATTGCATGAATAAAAATAATTAGTTAACATATGTTACGCAATCGTGTACTAGTTTTCTTCAATATGTAATACAAACTTTTTTATATATTTTAAGATAGAAAGGCAGACGAGCCACCTGGTATTAAGGAGTCACCATCGCCCATAAAAAAAAATATATTATTCAACAATATATACATTTCATTTCATTCGCATTATCACTACCTACTTAAAACAGTCGAAAATGTAGCTGATGTCAAAATGAAAGCTTCATTCGTTGTTTCGTTCGATTTGAAGAAACAAAAACCGACAGCGGATCAGCAGCAAACTGTGATTGATGTCGAGGAGATGAGATTATAATGCTCAGCGATCTATCACGATCGTATTCCCGTCCAATCCGCGCCTGCAGTATTGAATCCTTAGAAAATATTTCGCTTTAACGTAAAGTCTGAATAAGAATATTATAATTTTGAACTTGCATTCCTTAATAAAAAAATATATTTCAAATTATGTGATGATTATTTAACAAAATAATATCTTAATGACGACTGTTTAAAAAAAAACCTCTTATGTGCATTCATTTCGAATTTTCTCTGGTAACAATTTGTATTGTGATTGTAGCAGCATTTTTAGGGTTCCGTCTAACAATGAGTAAAAAACCTAATGACATCTATTTTTATAATTGATACGAATTCAGTCATTAATTTCTAATTTGATATGAAAAGTTAAAAAACAGACATATTTCACATAATTGATAGTAAGTAAAATTAAAAAATTATTCAAATTTTTATAAAGCAAAATAATAGAAAAAGCCAAGCTTAAGTAAACATTTCAGTTGTTATTGAATTATAATAAAATTTCTAAACGAAACATTGATCACGGTACGTGCTATACATCTGTTTTCTTTAATACTAACAGCTGGGGCGATCATAACCCGAGAGATCATGAAATGTGTGGTTTCCACTTCGCTGGGCGGCTGTATGCTATTGCGCTACTAACATTATCGACGGTTCACTATACGGGAATATTAAAATAAATAAGTCATGTATGTAAGCTGTTAGGTTACCAAATAAATAAGTAACAAATACTAACATGATATGGTGATACCGATTTCAGCCACGCTTGTTTAAGAGATACTTGCCATACTATATCACTTCATTTTATAGTACACAAGTGTGTGCGCAATAAGAGCAAAGTGTCTATTCCCTCACTCTCAAAGTATAATTGGACTTGACTAAGGTTTGAACCCAGGACTTGGGATCGACGTATCCCCAGTCAAACAAATTTATTTTAGTTTCTTATGTACTGTTTATGCAAATGCAATAATTAATTAAATATAATTATTTTTTCTTGAAACTAAGATTGTTTACAAATAAAATTAAACTGATATATTTATGTATATTGTACGGAATCTTCAGTTAGAAAATCTTACTAATATAGGTAATTAAATCCTACGTGACCATTCGGACAGTACAATCAAAATGGGGAAGGTAAATAGCGCGCGCCAACACAAGCAATGTCTAATAGCTGATGTGGTTTGCGGTCAGAGATTGCATCTCCGAGGTGAGTGACTCATTTGCACGTCGGACGTGGTCTGAATTCTATACAAGGGACTGTGGACAGTTCAAATACACCTCATATTCATACATATTACTTTTATTACAATAAGGCTTATTATTTATACATGTATATTATACTAATTTTCGACGGTGACTTCGCTCGTCTGTTTTTTTTTACAGTGAATAGGCAAACGATTGACCGCTGACTTGCCTGATCTTAAGCATCGTCACGGTCTAGGATGTAGCACGCCTGCCCAGTGTAGTGTAATAAGTAGTATGTAAGTCAGATGGCGTATAAATATTAAGATCGTTGCACTAATGAGTCAGTAATAAATCATCTTCTACCAAATACACTCGTTTCAATAACATAAGTCCCCTCATGGCGACCCTGCCATTTGAGGACTTGGCGCGCGACGCGAATTTGATCGCAGTATAGTGTTGCAGCTCCAAAATCGGACGATGAGTTGAAGAATTGGATATAAGTTCAAATTAAAGCAATATGTAGAAATTTAAGTTTATTCTTCGTTACTGTTTTACAAAAAAAAAAAAAAAACTAACTATGTGCCGATCCAGTGTCGAGAAAGAAACAGTATTTGTAAATCAAAACGCCGCAGGCTCGAACCAGGCACAAGTTGAATAAATACGAATGCATCTGTCTACAATCAGCATAGTTTTATTGGTTATTTGTGTGCTACTGGGCATTGCAGCACTGTACTTTATTTATAAACAGTACAAAAAATGCCATAAAAATTGGATATCGGATGAGATCACGCAAAACAACTTAAGACGGTCATTCACCCGCGCAAGAGACGTACCCAACCAGTAGAGAAGTGACGGCATTAGAATTACGAAGAAAGTGCGTGAAAACCAGGTGTTTATATTTAATATTAATAAAAAGTGCGTGAGTGTTTTGTAAAGTGATCCAATAAAATTTCAGAAATAAACTTTGAACTGTTAAAATGACTATTTATAAACTTTAAGGTGTTTTTTTTTTAACGAATTAGTGTAGAATCTAGTAAAATAAATGTATCCTATTAATATTATTTAATCGATTAAGAATGTATAATGTAAACAAAGAGTTTCATATTGCAATGTATCAGGTCGTAGCCCCTACCATGGTAATTACTCGTAAGTGAGTTCATATACGGTATGTATTTCTTTTATTAATATGTTGTTATAAGGGAATGGAAGATAATTTAGTTAAATGTTTAGATGAACTTAAATTGATAAGAAAATATTTAATTAAGAAGGGAAAGTTAAGATATCAAGGTAATGTTATAAAAAATAAGTTAGCGGAAACTGAGAAAATATTTGAGAAAAGTTCAAATATAATCCAATGTATTACTTCTAAAGAAATAAAGCCTAAGTCTCTTACATTCATTGCTTCAATAAGCGATGAAATAAAGTCATACTACTCACAAATTATCAATTTATGTTCTAAGCCTGCATGTCATATGAGTAGTAGTGACAGTGATTCTAGCGAAACGTGTTCGAATCCTGAACTAAAAATGGAGTTCGATTTGAAAACAGCATGTAGTTTCATTCCTGTTATGAATAATAACGAAAACAGCATTAAAGGTATCATTGACTCTATAGAAATGTATTCGGATATGTTGTCATCATCAGGTCAAAAATTACTAATTACATTTGTTTTAAAAAGTAGGCTGTCACAGAATGCTAAATTACGAATGTTACCCGAATACAGTTCTACAAAAGACTTAATTAAGGATTTAAAAAACAAATTATTGGTAAAGAAAAGTCCTACCGCAATACAATCACGGCTACAAACTGTATCTCAAGGATATCGCACTATAGAACAGTTTGGAACCGAGATAGAGAACTTTTTTGCAGATTTAACGATAGCTCAGGCAGACGGCGATGCTGAAAAATACGAAATTTTAAAACCTATTAATGAGCGATTCGCAATACAACGTTTTTCTGACGGTCTAAGAAATTCAAGACTAAGTACGATTATTGCAGCACGCAACTACAAACACCTAAACGAGGCGATTCAAGCTGCGAAAGATGAAGAGCTGTCAGCTGCATCTTCGTCGCGAGGTGAGGATGTCATGCATTTCTCCACTCGTGGAAGAGGTAAGTCACATTCTCATTTTAATTCCCATACTAGACCACAGATTCGCGGCCAAAGATCATATTTCCTACAAAATAACGCAGGTAAGCCAAATAATTCCAGTTATTATCGAAGAAATTTTAATAATTATCCACGCGGCCAAACATATTATCATGGTAGACCTAAAATTCATAAATTGAATCGCGGACGAGATTCGAACGAGAATCCATCGAGTTCGATATCTCGTAGTAGTGGCAATAGAAACAGAGTATTTTATTCAGAAAAACTTGAACAAAATCAATCCGTAAACGCAGATAATAATAGTGAAATGCAGTTTTTTCGTGTTGAAACATAACATTTTGGCATTAAATGGCAAAGCCAAATATTTATCATTTTTTATTAACAATAGGAAATATTTTTGGTTAGTAGATACAGGAGCATCATTATCTGTAATAAAGAAACAGGCATTACCCAGTAACAGTAAAGTAATTAGAGACGAAACTATCATAAATGGTATTGGAGGTAAAATTCAGTCCATAGGTTACACTGATGTCATCTTATTTCATCGTGATCAACAGTTTCATGTTGACTTTAATATAAGGCTACATGTTTTCAATAACTTACCTTTAAAGGCTGACGGTATTTTAGGTTTAGATTTTCTGTGTCGCTACGTATCAAGTATCAACTTTGAAAACAATTCCATTACCTTAAACAAATATGGAATGGAATGTTCCTTACCACTTTATGATTCGTTGAATTATTCTAATGAAAGTTTACTTATACCTGCGCGTTGTGAATCATTTCATTACTTACTTTTGGATAATAATTCGGAAAATGACTGTGTTATCCACAGTCAGCAATTAGCTGATAACGTTTTCCTTGCAGGTTGTATCAGTAGGATACGAAATAACAGATTAATTGTTAAAATTTTAAATACCAATGAACATGATGTTACTTTGCCAATGTTTCAACCGGAAATATATTCGATTCAAGATTATGAGTTATGCGACTTTAGGTCAACTGCTAATGACTTAAATAGGGCTAAAGCTTTATTAAACATTTTAAATTTAAATCACCTCAATACAGAGGAGCGCAAATCCATTCAGGATATATGTGCAAAGTATTCAGATGTTTTTTTTTTGCCAGGCGATAAATTAAATACTACCAATATTTATCAACAATCAATAACTTTGAAACCAAATACGAGTCCGGTATATGTTAAGCAGTATAGATTACCCCATTCTTTAAAAAATGAAGTTAATAATCAAATTACAGAAATGCTTAAGAATGACATTATAGAAGAAGCCAAGAGCGAGTGGTCAAGTCCAATTTTGTTAGTACCAAAAAAAAGTGATAGTGATAAAAAGTGGAGACTTGTTATCGAGTATCGGAAACTTAATGACTGCATTGTGGACGATAAGTTCCCTTTGCCAAATATAAATGAAATTTTAGACTCTCTCTGTGGTTCTATCTATTTCTCACACTTAGATCTTAATCAAAGTTACTATCAGGTAGAGTTAGATAAACGAAGTAGGGAATACACGGCTTTTACGACAAACACTGGTCAATACCAAATGAAAAGATTACCAATGGGTCTTAAGACTAGTCCTAGCGCTTTTAGCAGAGCCATGTCAGTTGCAATGTCAGGGTTAACATTTGATAAGTGTTTTGTTTATTTAGATGATTTAGTTGTATTTGGAAGAAATTTGAGCGTACATAATAAAAATTTGATTGACGTTATGGAAAGGCTAAGAAAAGTTAATTTAAAATTAAATCCCAAGAAATGTAATTTTTTGAAGAAAGAAATTCTTTATTTAGGACATTTAGTTTCAAAAGATGGAGTTTTACCTGACCCTGCAAAAATCGACATCCTACAAAAGTATCCCATACCTACTAATACTGACGAAGTTAAAAGGTTCGTAGCATTTTGTAATTATTATCGAAAATTTATCAAAAATTTTGCCGAAATAACATATCCCTTAAATAAATTAACGAGAAAATATGAACGATTTGTTTAGACTGAAGAGTGTCAAAAAAGTTTCGAAACATTAAAACAGGCTTTGACAAGTCCCCCAGTATTAGAATTTCCCGATTTTTCAGAAAATAATGAATTCGTCATTCAAACTGACGCTTCAGGTACAGCAATTGGCGCTGTTTTGTGTAATCAAAATATGAAACCGGTAGCTTTTGCAAGCAGACCTCTTAATAAAGCCGAAACAAACTACCCCACTATTCAAAAAGAGTTACTTGCTATAGTGTGGGCAGTAAAATACTTTAGACCATATGTATACGGTAGATCTTTTACGATTATGACAGACCATAGACCTTTATTATATCTATTCTCAATGAAAGACCCCTCAAGTAGACTTCTTAAGTTTAGGTTAGCACTAGAAGAATACGACTTTAAAATTATATATGTAAAAGGTAAGGATAATAGCGTAGCGGACGCTTTGTCTAGAATTAGCATAACATCGGACACTTTAAAACAAATGAACGAAGAAATATTGTTAGTTATGACTAGAGGCCAAAAGAGGCGTTTAGAAAATAAAGTAGAGCAGGATAATACAATTAAAATTAGTAAACCTAACGAATCGTGGCCTGATCAACCACGAGTAGTTGAGGTACTAAAGATACCAAATGATTCAGTGGAAATGACTTTTATAAATAATGAGGAGTTAAATAAATTGAAAAATAATGATAATTTATACGAAGAGAAAGAATGTTTTATTTATAGTCTACGTAGAAAAATATTATATATTAATCTTAACTTTAGGGCACAATTTACGCGAGCCGAATTTGTGACTAAGTTAGGAGAATTTTGTAAAACTAGAAAAATAAATGAACTATGCATAGTAAAGAATAATGAAATTGAAAATTTCATAAAAGAATTGTTAAAAGAAATAAAAGAACGTAAGGACTGGAGTGGTCCACGTATCTATGTTCTAAGAGGAGTTAAAAGAATATATGATGAGGATGAAAGAAAATACATATTACATGACTTTCATTTACTACCGACCGCAGGTCATGCAGGTGTGCGTAGAATGACAAATAATATTAAAAGAAAATTTTACTGGCCAGGCTTGGATAAAGATGTTAAAACATTTGTTAGCAAGTGCGTCCAATGTCAAAAAATGAAACATTGTAGGTATGTCAAGGCGCCCATGGACATAACTACAACGGCTTCACATGCTTTTGAAAAGATCTATCTTGACGTCGTAGGACCTTTGCAAAAGGACATTGAAGACAATTGCTACATTTTAACACTTCAATGTGAATTGACTAAGTTCGTAGAGGCCTATCCTCTAAAAAATAAGGACACGGTAAGTATAGCAAAAGTATTAGTTAATAATTTTATATTAAGGTTCGGGATACCAAACACCATAGCTACAGATCGTGGGACAGAGTTTGTATCAACTGTAATGGAACAGGTATGTAAAATTTTAAATATACAAAAATTGACTTCTACAGCTTATCACCACCAATCTATCGGTGCACTTGAAAATTCGCATAAAAATTTAGGTGCTTTCTTACGCATTCAGTGTGATGGTCAGAAAGACACCTGGAGTCAATGGTTATCTTTTTGGTGTTTTAGTTTTAATAATACTGTTCACACAGAAACGAAATACACACCATTCGAGCTAGTTTTTGGTAGACCTAGTGTAATACCTTGTAGAGTAAGTCAATATATTGAACCATTATATAACCCAGATAATTATGCTTTAGATCTTAAGTTTAAGTTACAAGTAGCGCAGCAAGATGCTCGTGAAAATTTAATTTTAAGCAAACAAAATCGTAAATGTAATTACGATAAATATACAAATAATGTAACTTATACAAATGGACAACTAATTTTAATTAAAAATGAAACGGCAAATAAACTGGACACACAGTGGATTGGACCATTTGTAATTTTAGAAGATTTAGGACTAAATGTAAAAATTTTAAAATGTAATAAGCCTTGTATTGTCCATAAAAATAGAACTAAACCATTTAAAACCTAAACTCAATTATTATGTACCTATTCCTAAAAAAAAAAAAAAAATTGTATCAAAACATTTTTTTTTTCTCAATTCACCCCCTGAGGTGTAGTGTAATAAGTAGTATGTAAGTCAGATGGCGTATAAATATTAAGATCGTTGCACTAATGAGTCAGTAATAAATCATCTTCTACCAAATACACTCGTTTCAATAACATAAGTCCCCTCACCAGAAAAGTATTAAGAGTACGTACGTATTAAAAAGTAGCCTATTAGTATTATTAGTTACTTGATTTTCAAGCTTGCTTCATTTCATTAAATTTCATCAAAATCTGTACAGCCGTTCAGTCATGATAATGTATCTGACATACTGCCGCACAGAGCTACTTTCGAATTTCTAATATTAGTATAGATTAGGAGCCCAGATAGCAATGGCTAGAACATGGGAATAGTAAAAGAAGATTATGGGTTAAAAGCCAAAGACATCATTGATTGGTTTCATGTGCTCAACGATATTTCATACCGTGTCCGACTGTGAAGGAAAACATTGTGTTAAAACATTTATGTGTCGTATGAAACGAAGCGAGGTGGAATGACCTCCAAGGCCTTATCCCAGCAGTGAGATATTTACATGCTATCTCTTTTTAAAATTCAACATATAGTAGTAATATAAATGATCTATCGCGCTCCTTTTATTATGCATAACGTTGAATAATTTGATGGATATTTTTTTCACAACCAACTTTTATTACTGTTGCAAACTAATAGCCTCATTAAAATCTTTTAGTGCCGGCCAAATAGTGTCATGGGTGATTTAATAGTTACTTACCCATATTAACGATCCTACTTGGCACAGCTTGGCATTACAGAGGATACGGCCATGTAATTTGCAAGTTCTCCTCATTTGGTAATTAAAACAACAGCAACAGCAACAAGGGAGTTAAAATTATAATAATTACTAGTATAAATAAAATTTGATTTGATGTTATTGATGGCTATAATCAATATTCTAAAATTGAAGTTGTGAATCCCGGGAATAAAAACATAATAATCAAATCTCTTTTTAAAAAAAACATTATTTTTTTTTATTCATTTTTATCATATGTATTTTAAGAAGTTCATTGTGCAATTTTTTCGTGTGTACAAAAGTCAAAATAGAATATAATATTGAAATAGATATTAGTTCTGGAGAAACACATTGATTGTAAGTTCGTAAATTTTTGTTAAGCTTTTATATTAAGGAATTAGCTTTTGTTCACTACAGACAAGCATAGTTAGGCATAGTTTTATTTTTTATATCTTCTACACCATTATTCTCAGTAATAGCTCAGTTACTACCACGCCTCGAAAATAATGACTTTCATTAGTCCACTGCCGTACTTGACACTGTTATTAAATAAATTAAAAAATGGATTACTTTCATTGAAAACCATTAAAAAATAATTTTAAAAATAATTATACAAAATTAAGTCTGAGGCAATTCAATTCTAATCCAACTTTGACTATTCGGATCGAAACAAAACCGATGTGATATTACCATATTACACCGTAATGTCAAAACTAAACTCACTTAACTTTTACGTCAATTACAGTGGATAATTAAACAGAACACGGCTAAAAGGCAACGATTCTATTCCCATTCGAGACAATTTGCTAGTAGATTTGTCCCTGCATGTATTGGATAAAATTCAGACATACGTTTATCTACTAACCCGCATCAGAGTAACATGGTACATTAAACTCTAAAAACCTTAAGGTCTTCGTCCAGCGGTGAAATATACGGACTGTTAATGTTTTACTTTAGTAAAGCATAGTCTATATACAAAACCAGGTCATGATAATAACGTGAAAATCTAATTTAAAAGAAGAATATCTCATAAAGTTGCAATGCGGTATGAGTAAAAGAGCCAATAAAAATGGACACATTGCACCGACTCGAGGGAACGACACGACTGCGCTACGACTGCGGCTACTTTAATAAAAAACACTGATTAAACTTTGTCAACAAATGAGACGCTGTGAAGCAAATTATTTACTTTTTTTAATAATTAATTATTTATGGTCTAGGAATACAAGCTCCAGTTCGTCAATATTCTGCAAAAAACGTATAACAAATTATCGTTATAAACGTATATAATTAAATATAATAAAAATTTACCAAATATTTTTTGGAAAATGATAGAATCTGGGTCAGTTCATCAGTCTGAGTCTGCATTATAGATTTAACAAACATTTATTCACATAACAAATATATAATTTAAGCTAAACGAGTCGTATCATGAACAGGCCATAAGATTAAAAATTCATTTAAAATATCATTGATAGATCGCAATTACTCGATCGCAATACAATTACACTTTTGAAAAATACCCGAAACTTAATGGGCGAAAAAATATTTGAAAAAACATTGCTAGAATAACAAAACGATAATATAATGGAAAAAAAATGTAACAACATGAAGAAGTGGAATAGAATCAGAGTATTATTACGGTATAGTAATGAAGCCGTAGAGTTAATGTTTACAAGGATACTATGAAAATAAATGTTTCTGTTTACCAAAACAAGTGGCGGTGCCTGATAGAGAAACAAGAATATTTGAATATATTGAAAATCATCACGTATCACAGTAGTAATAAACCTGCCTTTGCGTTCTATCCTCGAAATATTTACAAGATTTTGAAAATCGAAATAAACATTTTATGCAAGTTCCAAATATCTACTTTTGAATTGTCATTTTACAACTTTTTTCTTGATAAAATTAGCCACGTTATTCTAGTTAAGTTGAATTCATGTATGATTAAAAGTTTCCCCCACTATAATATTTCATTGGTTAGTATTTTTAAAGTAATAGAGAATGTTAGAAAAAAAAGCCCTTTTGAGGTGGAGCCTTGATTCGACATATTAAATCTTATGTGTAAATAATACTTGTGAGATAGTTATAAATCAACCAGTTAATTAATCAAATTTAGAGCTGCCAAGACCACCAATCATAGCGTGACCTATTTGTCAGCTCGCCTGTTCTTGTCCGTAAAAAAGATATGAAATCTGAAGGCTAAAATGTATCCGTAAAGCCAAAGATGTCTTTGTCTTTGTTTCATCAGCGCCTCTGAATAATTTACGTTGCAAAAAGGAAAAAACTGTTTTTTTACCAGTATGACTTCAATTTGTGCTTCTGTACGTAAAACGTAAATTCTTAACTAACTATCCATTCTGGCTTCTTTTAATATGTAAATATGTTGAAAATTTTCAATAATTATAGAAAAAAATATGTAACATTAAAGCCTTAAACATATATGTATGCAAATAAAAATCAAAAATAGCTACTGTACAAGTCATGATAGCTTGGAATGGTTACAAAAATGCTAGCAGTATTTTTCCTTTGAATCGAATTTCTGAACGTCTGGGCAAAAAATGAACCAGCCCTCCTGTAGGGGCAATAAGAAAAGGTGTTATATTTTTAAAGTTTTGTTTTTAATCATAACATACAAACAACTATTCCCTTATAATCAGGATCGATCGCAGCAATATATCCAGTTATATTGTGCACCACACGTTGCATATTTCGATATCCGTCTTCACACGGTCCATTTCAAAAGCGTTTATTCATATATTTTGTAATAATATACTTTAAGTAGCAAGATGGACCGACGATTTGAAAAAAGTGGCAGGTACGGGATGGATGCGGGCTGCCCAAAATCGGGATGGTTGGAGTTCTATGGGGGAGGCTTTCGTCCAGCAGTGGACGGCGGTAAGCTGATATATATATACTTTAAGTTTCCGGTCAAAATTGCGAAGTTTTAATTTAAATTTAAGGAATCAAACACAGGTAAGCAAAAAGTTTTTATCTGGTTAATTTGTTTTTAAAACTCATTTCGTGCTGGGCGAAACGAAAATGTGAGGAAACTTAAATATGTTGAATTAAATTCTTCCATATATTTATCCACCAATCATTGGAGTGGTGTAGTCGAATAAGCTCCAAACTGATGAGAAAATGCGTATCAATGGGATATTTCACTTAGGTTACACTATTTTTTTACTTTCATGGAAATCTGGGGACACAGTAGTACCTGCCAAGACGACACAACGGAAGCGCAGGGCACTACCTTTATTCGAAGCATTAATTTACCTATATAGAATTGTTAAAATCATTTGTTTATTTACTTTAAAATAAGGAAATACAAGATAGAGACATAACAATTAACATCTCCGATTCAATATGAACATTAATTGTATGCATCTTTTATCATTTACTTTGCTAATGGTACGTGTTGTTAACATACCAAAGAGTTCGACTTGATTTCGAACAGAAGAAAATATCCGCCGACAAACCGCTTGAAATGTGGCTGTTGAGATTGCATTCTAATTAATAACATGAAACGATGTATATGTATAGTCTCTAAAGATTAAGTAATTAAATCTGAATTAAGATGAACTTGCAACGAAACCGTTTGCGGAATGTCGTAGGAAATTACATGTTTCCATGCACACGACGCAACGGTTATAATCTAACCCTGTATAATAGACGAGAAGCCTTTAATTAAATGATTCTGGTTTTGGAATTTTCAACTTTGTATAATATATTAGCATGCTGAAAATAAACATCGATTATTTCTGTGTCAATATCAGCAACCGAGTTAGAAGAGTTAAGAGAGAGAAGGTTTGAGAATGAACAGTTATAAATACATTTAATAATACATTTTAATAACATTTATGTGTGGTGTAATTTACTATATAATTAGTAAGAAAGTTTTAATATATAATTTTTGGGGTGCAATACTCACTCTACTCACTATATCCTTTGTTGCTATACATTATTATAATAATTATAAATAGCAGCGTAACAGTTTGCTCGGAATGTCGTAGGAAATTGCATATTTCCATGCACACGACGCATGTGTAAAGTAATTATTTATGACTATCGGTACAATAAGGTATGTATATTTATTATATATGTATCCGTTTGAGTAGGATGGCAATAATTTTCAAACATTCTTCTCAAAAGGAGTAGAACATTTACAGTCTGTCACTTTAATTCTACTTCTTTTATTCACAAATTCAAACGTTTCAATTTAAAAATGTTAACATTTATTATTTAAAGGATTTTCTTTCCTTCCTAATACGAAGTAACTTAATTAGTTTACGACTCATTGATTTTATGGTTTGGTCTGAATTTGTTCGCGATCAAAGCCTTCAGGCGGTCGCTCGCCATTATTACGCTACTAAGAGCCTTTTCGATTTAAATGAAAAATTATAATTGAATTGCAATTTTGCTCTTAGAAGCGAAAAAATCAATTTGACATTCAGTGAAATTGTCTTATTTTTGAAATGAAATATTACTTTATGTTTTTTATAACATCGCTTGAGCGAGCGTGACTGTTGCACCTTATTTTTTTATTAAGACAAAAAATTCAGTAGATCGTGAAATGATACATATAGTGATATGTAACATTGACTATAATAATTATAATATTTAATGTATGCAATACGAATAAATCTGTGCTTGTGCAAGCAGCACGGGCTCCCCGTTCGTAGCCCGGGGCACTAATGAAATAGTTAGGCGGCGCGGGTCAGTTTGAAAGAATAGAGCGTACACGTATTTTTTTAAGTTTCATTTTTAATAACGAATTATATTCCAGTTTTAAAAATATGACTTTCAAAATTCTCGTATCCTATTCAATTTAGTTTATATAAAAATTTTGTATTTAAAGTAATTATATAATGAAGGTTCTTTTCACATTTTATGCAAACGTATGTATACTAACTCCAATAAATATTATTTACAAAGTGATTAATTGAAAATTTTAATTGTTACGTTGGATCAAACGAAGTTATTTGAGGTTATATAGATCCTTAAAGGTCCGTCTCAAATTCGAAGGATATCATAGAATTAAGACAATCGATTATATATATAAATATATATTCATATATTGAGAAACAAATGTAAGTTATAAAGCACGAGTGGTAATAAGTGTATTGTCAATTTAAATTTCTCTTTATCAACACTTCCGAGTATCGAGGGTGTTTTAAATCAGACAGATTGAGGACGTAAAACAATATATATTCCTTCTATTGCCTCTCGCTGGCAAACGACGTGGAAGTAACGACCGTGTGTCGGATACATTTCAGGTGCCATTTGTATCTCAACACAGAGGCAATGAGTTAGTACCGAGACGAGTGTTCGATAACTGAGCTTTAAATTTCTCACCTTTTAAATGTGTGAATTATATATTTTTATCAAGAAAGATAAATTTGCAGCTGGAGTATTCACGATTACGATCTAACATTATAAATATAGTACTAACAATAATGTACAAGAAACACAGTTTTTTACAATTCTACAGATTTCGGCTTTATACTGAATGCTTTTCTTTCTGTCATGTCATAACTACCTTTTACTATTACATTTCAATACTGAGGAATTTGTTTGAGATATCAAAATCTATTAGGTATGCACAAATAAACCATAACATAAGCTACCGATCAATCATCTACGAAGGCGAAGCAGTTTAACTAACGTAGAAACTAAAATTCTTATAAAATTGTTCTTAAGTGGAATAACTATTTACTGATACTTCGCTGTTTTTTCATAAATCTTAAGTATTTCTCCTCGACCCGGTGGCAGTTTTGTGAAAATCAATTAGCATTTTTATTTAATTAAAGTTTTTGGTTTGATTCTGCCAAACGTCAATGACACATTTGCATTTAATTGTCACTTAATTAAAAAATAATTGTACTGTATTAGATGAAATACTTCCCGTTTTAACGATCATTATAACGTTTATAAATTAAGTGCTATGTAATTGCTTAATAATTGTCGCGCAGATATACCTACTCGATATGACGAGATAATCGAGATGACGATATATATTACTAATGAATGTTCTTGACGATATTACGTATAATTCTATAGTTTTTGTATTCTGTATTTTTATAGAATAGATAGGTGAACGAGCATATGGGCCACCTGATGGTAAGTAGTCACCACCGTCTAGACATTGGCATTGAAAGAAATGTTAACCATCGCTTACATCGCCAATGCGCCACCAACCTTGGGAACTAGAATGTTATGTCCCTTGTTATACCCTACAAACCGGAACACAACGATACCAAGTATTGCTGTATTGCGGTAAAATATCTGATGAGTGAGTGGTAACCAGACGAGCTTGCACATACCACCAGTAAACGTGTATTATTGTATGTGGTAAATAATTTTATTTTAAAAACAATCTTTGACAACTATTGACGTTTTAATTTAAGTCATTTAGCAAGCTTTTTAAGCGATACCTCATGCCAATTAATTCTAAAACATAAAACCTTATCTACCTTATGACTATGTTGTTGTTCTGATTGATTTTTTATAATATATTGACAAATGTATATTATAGTAATATATTTTTATCAGCTTTTATTACACCTGTTAATATATTATACGAGTCGAATGTTGCGACTGTAAAAATTATGTATTTTATTTTTTATTTATAATAGAAACCTAATGTTAAGTGATCACCACTGCCCAAAGAAATTAGCACTTTACACTAAATATCAACCACTCCTTACATCGCCAATGCACCACCAACCGTAGGAACTAAGATAAATTGCATCTAAATTATACACAAGCTGAAACTTACACTTTCATATATCAATTTCATATTCAAATACACTTATTATATATCATATTGGCATGAAGCATTCTGTTCAGTGTTTGAGTTTTATATTTATAAAAGTCAACTCAAGACCCGGCACGCTTTGCTCGGGTAAGATTTACAATCATGGCATTACTTAGATTTAATGGGAGGACCTAAATGTTCCGGTCTTTGCGCCTGAATAGCTTCGTCCTACTTCTTAAAAATATTTTTTTTCCAATATTTATTTAATATATTTGTTTATTTAATATTAAATAAAAAAATAGAGAAATTATCTAGAGGATGTTTTTTATTTTATTTTGTTTTCTTAGAATAGCGAAGAACTTATGAGTTCTCTACAGACATAAATGCAAACTATATCTGATAGAAGTATGATGATGATGTTCTCCTCTTAGAAGTATAAATCACTTCTTAAACATAAATACATCCTTCCAAAACATACAGACGTACACCACACAAGCAGTATTTGCAGACCTAGGAATGAAACGATCGCCTCCAGGTTATTTCAAATAAAAAAAAATTTATAGATAATTCGGTTATTGTTGTATATTACTTATTGTAAAGGATGAGATATTAGGTCCTTACATATGCAATTGGCGTTTTGTACGGGAGAATATAAAGTCAATTTTTATTTGTAAAATATATTTCATTAATCAAAGAGTATACCGTTGGTATCTATGCACTTTTGCCATAGGTAGTTCATTGATCCCCTTACTAAAAATAAACATGGGGGCGAGATTCAATAAACTCTTTGAAGGCGGTTTGGACTGGCGCCGCATCGGAGTTGAATTTTTTACTTATAAGAAGTTGTCCAAATTCCGGAATAAATGGTAATCTGTTGGAGCAAGGTCCGGGGAGTACGGTGGATGTCGCAGACATTCTAATTGTAGCTCATCTAATTTAGCGGTTGTTTGTTGTGCAGTGTGTGGTCTTGCGTTGTCATGTCAGCAGTGGCCTAGAGCGATTGACCAATCCCAGTTGTTTAGCAGCTAGTTCTTCCTTCATTGTTTGCAGTTGCTGACAATAGATATCTGCCGTAATCGTTTGGCCAGGTTTTAGAAAGCTGTAGTGAACGACACCGGCGCTAGTCCACCAAACACTCACAAGTAACTTTTTCTGTGTCAATTTTCGTTTAGGGCAGGACTTGGCTGGGTCTCCAGGGATCAGCCATTGCGACGAGCGCTTCCGATTATCGTACAGTATCCACTTTTCATCACAAGTAATGATTCGATTTAAAATCCCTTCATTATTGTGTCGGTTGAGCAAAGTAATACAGCAGTCGACGCGTGTTTGCAAGTTCGATTCACTCAATTCATGAGGTACCCTTTTTTTACTTTCCCGATTTGCTTCAAATGTATTAATACAGTTTTATCACTTACCCCAAAGCCTGCAGCTATCTCTGAAGTGCTTTGTGATGGATCCGCTTCCACAATAGCCTTTAATTCTTCATTTTCCACTTTGGTCTCCGGCCGTCCACGGAGTTGGTTCTGAAGGTCGAAATTTCCAGAACGAAAACGTTGAAACCAAAAACGTACAGTGCTTTCTTTTGCGACACCAGCGCCGTACATATCATTAATCCTTCGAGCTGTTTCTGCAGCACTGGTGCCACGGTAGAACTCGTACTCGTAAATATACCGATATTTCATGTTTTCCATATCGCGGTAATAAGCGACGCCAAAGAAAAAAAATTTAGGAAAAACAAATGAATGACTGTTTACAAATCTCAAATGTACCAGCTAAATGAATTTATAAATTTGAATTGGAATTCTTAACCAAAGAGGAGCTATTTCAGATCAAATTGGTCATTACGACAAAACGCTAATTTCATATGTAATATAAAAAAAACAATATACCTAATCTAAAAAATTAAAAAAAAAAACCCGCTGAGTTTCTTTCGTTGGTTCTTCTCAGATCACTGGTGATTATTTCCGAACCGGCGGTGGATTTATGACAACCAAATGAGCAAGTGATACGCTTCTATATTTAATAAAGATTTTTGACTTTGACAAGTAATCGTATCAGTATATGATTACGTAAGAATGACGGATGGTTACGTTAAGGCCTTAATTATTTACAAATAAAAAATAGCTACAAGTACAAATTTTGATCGGAATGATGGAAAGATGGCATTTCCCCTTTGAATCGCAATTCCAATCCTCTGGACGAAAAATGAACCAGCCTTTCTGTCGTTAGTAGAGGCAATAACACGAGGTGTTATATTCTTAATAAGAAGTCAGCACTGTTACTCCGAGATACTGCACCTGCAACTTCAACTACAAACAGAACAAAGAAATAATTTGGAATAAGATAAATAGATTTATAGATAATTGTATATAATAAACGTTATACCTGATTTCTGTAATACACGTCTTGGAGCCTAGCTCAGAAATCAGGGACTTCATTATAACTTTTTACTTTTTATGTGAATAAAGATTATTATTATTATTATGTGTATAATGTACGCAAGGCGTCTCTTGAAAATCAGCGCTGCTGTAGTCAAACACACATCGTAAAGCTGAAGCAGTAGCCTTTTCCTTGATATACTCAAATACTTTAACATTTTATGTTCCAATTATATTGCCATATTAACTTATAAATCCCAACCAGACACACACAAAGCGTTTTTACCAGTATGTAGACGTGAAAAAAAAAATCTAACAATCCCATTAAAACTATTAAGTTTAAGCACTTATATAAACAAACGCACACGTGGCTCGAACTTGCAGTTCTGTAGGACGGTGGTGTACTTATTTAACCTACCCTGAATATCAGCTTTAATTCTATCATTTAATTTTAATTTCATTCATTAATAACGAATTCATTTCACGTGAAATAGCAAAAGCTTCACGTAATACGAATTTCTAGTCTAGTTCGACCTAATTTAGTTTTAATTTAACACCCGCCTGCTCTCTGATATGAGTGGGGGATCAACTGTTTCACACGAATTCACTGAAATTGCTTTGCTAGTGGTCTCAGAGCGCGGCTCGACTTCTAAATATAATTCAAATTAAAATCTACCGTACGAACCGCTAACGATACAGCTCTTTCTTATTAGTCGAAGGTCGAACGAGTGACTTCGAGATTTACCTCATTTAAAAAATATTTGCTTACTAGCAATAATTGTCGCGATAAGGATTTTAATTACCGGCTTTTATTGTTGGCCAAATGAGTGTGCCTTACTTATCTTATATCTCAATACTTATTTAATCATCCGGTCCACATTTCCGTGTGGTTATCCAGCCTACCATTTTTCCATCCTACTATTATAATGCATTGCTCTTCGCCGTTATCGACGCTTGCAACGGGGCTCCTGGGGCAACCCACTGTGCCTGCGGCTTTATTCGCGTCGGCGATAGATGTCACGATAAAGATTTTTATTATTCTCGAGGCACCTTTTCATTTTCTGGTATCTCAAATGTGTACTGCTAAGTATCATATGTATATATGATTATACGGATAAACTATTACATGCGTATAATATTTAAATGTGACCGTATTTTTTCTGTTACAGTCTTAAGATCCAAGCTATATTGCTTTTATAAATTTTGTCCTTTGTAATGATAATTATTAAGGTTCATATATTTTAAAAAACTGTAGCCATAGTCGTATAGTACCAGTAACAGCATGTGAATGTACCACAGCTGGGCTAAGGCCCCCTCCCTTTTTGAAGAGAAGATTGGTCGTGTAATATATAAATATATATCATCATAAGTGGGACATTAATATACATAACGGGTTGTTGCTGCTTATTGAAGAAGCCTCTTTCAAGACAAAGGTGTAGAGCGTATTCACTGCTCCAGTGCGGGACAAAAGTTCATCCAACACATGCAAATTTCTTCACGTCATTTACCTTTAACGCTGAGCACAGGGTGAATTATAAGCCCAAACGTATAAAAACTCAGTGTTGCTTGTTCGGATATAAATTACCCTTCTTCGGTTCTAATCCATGTGTTCTAGCCACTAGGCCATTAGCACCTTTCAATGCCCCTTTTTTTTATTAAGGGTTTGCTAGCGGATGTTACATAAATAATATCTTAATAAATTATGTACTAAAACTAGAAACATTTCATGTACACCCATTTCAAAGCAAACACTGCATGCATAGTATTCTTGCGCCGATTACAATTTCATAAAAATATTAAAGTGCTTCAACTAATAAAAGTAACAATAACAGAAAGATAAAAAATAAATGTGACTAATAAAGGATATTGCGGAAATAAAAACTGCTATTTTTATATATAAACAAATAACTATTTTCTTAATTCAGGCTATTGTGTCACGTGACTTACGTAATTGTTGAAGAAATTAGATTAGACGCTTTTAACAAGAATTAAGAAAAGTAATGCATTTTTAATTTACTCTCATTCTTCTGTTTTTCAACATTTCAGTAATCATGTACAATTTATATCTTCTTAAGGTTATGTAGTGAACTTTATATTCAGAAAGAATACTGCTTTGCAATTCAAAATAAATGTTGATCGCGGTTATATTTTAAAAATCACTGCATAAGGCGCAATGCTGCTTCGAATACCAGCGTTGAGGTATCATTCTCAACGTCGAGCTGGGTGGAAGGCAATTTGTTGCGTTACCTTGTAACGTTAAGTTGGGTTATAAATCCAGTACAAAGAAAAAAAAATATTATGTTAATTGTATGTAAACTACATTATATAAATAAAGGGTTGCGTAAAACATAAAAGCTTAAATTAAAAAAAAACACTTGAAATGTCCGCCAATCTATAAATTTCTCTGATTTATACTCGTAATAATATATTTTATTGAGATAAAAACTGGATAATTAATTATTATACTTACAAATAATTTGGGTATTATTGACAACTCTTTCATTTTATTTTTATAAAGATAATAAGCTTTTTGCGTATACTACATTTTCTTTCCGCGAAGGATCTTCTCTCCCATGTCTCCTATACTTCAAACATACATTTGTTTCTTAAATCAGTCGCTGCGTTGCTGTTGACACGAAAGGTCTATATTTATTGCTTTGTATTACTTATCATATTATAATTAAAATAATTATACTATATTACTTAGAATAATTTGTATAATATATGCAACGCTATAATTGACTATAAGGCGACGAGACAGACATATCCTTGCAGCATACCCGAAAAAAAAACAATAAATTAGACAACTTAAAGCATACTTCTAAACGTCTGGGAGCATATAATATTAGTATAAGTTACATTACCTGAAATATTTATCGAAATAATTAATTATTAATCCCGTGTAAAGTCAGGTAACAGACGAAATAAGTTTATACTCGTTAGAACGACAACGTTAGAGTGACAGCGTCAATATTTCCTTAAAGATCCCTTTAAATCCACAGATCTTATACAAAACAAATATCGTATTAATATCAGCTGCGTAACCGCTTTGGAGAAATTATTTATTTTGAATAGTTGTCAGTAATAACGTGATATGAGAAATCTTTAGACGGCAACTGGAAATAGGTGTAACTAACATAGTACTGTAAAGCCAATAACATAAGACTCGAACTTCGATACTAAACGTGTATTTAATGAATCGTTAATTTTTATTTCCAATAAAAGAACAATACTCTGTTGTTATATACTTATGTAATTTAATTTAGAATGGCGTCATAAATGGGGACAAGGAACCAAAACCATAAAAACATTTATTATAAAGTGAATCAAATAGTTTATTGTACAATAATATTCACCGCCGAAAACAGCTCAAATGCTTATCCTACCTATTCTATAAAAAAAAATATTCACGGTACAGGTTGTTAATTGAATGTAAACGATTCAAAATTTAAAGTATATACTACTTACTACCTATGCTAAGCAAATTTATTCAAACTTAGTATTTCTATTTTATTTAAGCCTAACTTAGTGTTAATTGTTGTTCTTCTGGCTGTAGTTATAACAAACCATTTGGTGTCATGTAGTAATGTTCTATAATTAAAAGTGCAATTTTTTAATTATTTCTTGTATCATATATATTGTTTCTTGTTACTTTTGTTGGCTCAGCTATTTATATATTTATTCTGTATAAATATATAAATAGCTGAGAAAAAACCGTCAAGAAAATCAGTGTCAGTCTTTTTCTCAAATAAAATATAACTCAATTTATTTGCCTCATAATATACCCCACGCTTTTCTTTCTTCTACTGTGTTCTTGTATTGTGTAATAATCCCTTTATATTTATGTTTCGTTAACACAAGATTTAAATTTATAAATAGGCAAAGCTTGTTCACTTTGTATAATATCAAATATGTATGTATATTATTTTATAACATTTGATATTTTCAACACAAATATTTTCTTGAAATATTATTAAATTGTAATTATAGAAATCAAAGAGAAGTCTTATACAATAATTAGATATCAAAAAAATGTTATGAAATATAATTTCATTATAATTATACCAAGAAAAATTATCTGAATAAAATAAAAATATATGTTCATTTTAAAATTAATTCATTAATATTGGCTTCGTTTCACAAATCCTATGGAATTCTTCGAGATCGTTGTTCTATTACACTGAATTTCATTTGCTTTAAAAATTATAAGCACGACATGTTATCTTATTTTATCATATTACAAGATATTAAAATCTTTTACATGCTTATTTACATGTTTCACATGGTGTCCACCAATCCGCATCGGAGAAGCGTGGCTATGGAATAAGATCCAAACCCTTTCTCTTCAAAAGAGGCCTCAGCCTAGTTAGTAGTAGTAGCCGTGGAATGTACAGATTATTAAATTTTTATCTATATGTCTGTTGTAATTACATATTTTTACTCTTAGTTATTATTATTTGTAAGCATTTGAAGACGTTGTTTAATTAAAGCACTGCACTGTGCCCCCGCATTCAAGAGGAACCTCGTTATCTCGATTAACTGAACCAGAATTAACTGGACCACGTGTTTGTGTAATATAAGGAACATTTATTGTTCATTTCGTTAATTATATAGTTTTGTTAAAATTTGGTAACATTTGATTTCATTTTGTTATTACGTCTAATATTGTTCGGTCTGTTGAAAAAACTATCAACTGATCTATAGAATTTACAAACAAAATTGAACGTATTTTTTATGTTTTTAAAAATACTTATAAAAAAGATCACTTAATAATTGGATCGATTTATATTTTACACGTGTACGGACTATAATTAAATTTATAACAGAGAATATTACTTTTATATTAAAGGCAACAGTCCCGTGAACATTTATATTCGATAAAATAATGCCATAAATGCCTGAACGCTCCCATCAATCACATTATTATCGTCCATTTCCATCTCAGTTTTCATATCAATAAGTCCTTCATGAGGTAAAGAAAGAACTTCCTGTGCCGATGTAATTGTGCCGTCAGCACATCGCCTTTTGAGTTGTACTCCATATTTGGCATGATGACGAAATCATAACAATTTCTTATTAGATTATTAGAATGTATTAATCAGTCAGTACAGGGTACTCAAACAATGGTGACGTGACTTAAATAAAAATATATTATTTCTTCGGTCTTTGAGTATTGACTAGCCTGGATCCGTCTCTGAATAATATACGCCTACACGCTAAATAATATTGAACTCGCCTGAAAAAAAATTGAGATTAGTAGTCTTATTTTACATTAGTAATATATCCAAAATAAAAAGGAAAATTCATCAACATCATCACCGTAATTCGGTTTTCAAAATTTTGTGATAGAGTTACGAAGAATTTTTTTATCTGTTGGATCATTTTAAAACCAAGAACTATTTCTCCATGATAATAAATAGGCATATTTTCTTGTATGGAATAAAAGCGTAGGAAACAAATCTCTGTTAACATAAATATGGAATAAGGAAATCATGAAACATATACATTATTGATGTTCCATTTCCTGTATAACTCAGTCGTAAAGCCCACAGATCTTGTTCATGTAGAGTCCATAATTCGTTTAATGCCTCATCGCAGCCGAGCGCGCTCCCGGCCGGTGATACGACGCATTACGTGTGGGAGCTCGTAGCAGATGAGGCGCGGAAATTGTACTGTCTGACATTTGCATAATAAAGTAGGACGATATAGCTCATAAATTTGATAAAAAAATAGCCAGTTATATTATTGTACTACTGTAAAGCAGTGTATGTAACAGCCTGTGTAAGTCCCACTGCTGGGCTATAGGCCTCCTCTCCTCTTTTTGAGGAGAAGGTTTGGAGCTTATTCCACCACGCTGCTCCAATGCGGGTTGGTGTACATTTGATTATTCAAATGTAAAGCAGTGTACATTTGAATAATGATATAAAAGATACACAAGGCTTGAATAGTAATATATACGTGGACTAGTTGTGAATATCTTATTTTAAGTAACAGCCTGTAAATGACTCTGTTGAATCGCAATTTTGAATATGATTTGGTCGAAAAATGAACCAGTTAACAGTGTGACTACAATAAGACAATGAGGAAATGTATTTCTTTTTGCTCTTTTCCCGAATTCACAACGAAGTCTTAACCACAAAAAGCAAAATTTATTATCCGGAATAAATGAATATTTGGGCCGTTTTCCTATTTCAACATTTTCTGCCACAACCCCATCCCTTACATCGTAGGGCTAACATGAGACGAGGTCAATGTTTTAATGCTTATAACGTCCAATGATAGGACTCATTCCCGTTTCCAAAAAAATCAGTGCAAATCCATCAAGTTTCATGCCATCAAGACGGCTGATTCTAGGATTTATTATAGTGCGAACGTCGAATATGACAAGGCTTTTGAGAAAAAAATACTGCATAATTAAGAAAGTCGGCTTTCCCACCAACATCTGTGCATTTTTACTGGTGGTAGATCTTTGTGCAAGCTCGTCTGGGTAGGTACCACCCACTCATCACACATTCTGCCGCAAAACAGCAGTACTTGATACTGTTGTGTTCCGGTTTGAAGGGTGAGTGAGCCAGTGTAATTACAGGCACAAGGGACATAAGATCGTAGTTCCCAAGGCTGGTGGCGCATTGGCGATTTAAGCGATGGGCAACATTTCTTATAATGCCAATGTCTAAGGGCGTTGGTGACCACTTACCTTCAGGTGGCCCATACGCACGTCCACCTTCCTTTTCTATAAAAAAAAAAAAAACATACACAGCGAGAAGGGCACTGACATGTTACAAAATTATTCACCTGTATGATGTGCCTGTCGTAAAATGCCTTTCTCAATGTATTCCAGTACCAGATCTTGATCAAAATTATTTATATGTTATAAAAAAAAATACATCGTCTAACTTGTCGCTGTAGATATGAGGCGACGTCCGTGATTGAATTCGAAATATTTTTCATGTGGGTTAATCCCAAAGTCGACAAATCGAAAAGGTAATCCAAGAATACCTTAGTTTTGTGATAAAATAAATATAAAAAATACAATACAATTTACTGCACATACATTATACTTGTTTATGTAACAAGAATATTTTGTATTCAAACATTGTTATTGCTATATTTTTTCATCACTTGTGTTTTGATGCGTAAAATGTTTTCCAACTTGTTTTACTATACCGAGCTTGTTATTAATTCTACAAAATGTTTGGTTTTATTACCGAAGATCTTATTGTATTGAGTAATTGTTTTTTTTTCCTTTTAAAAGATATTATTAACTTAAAAACAATATAATATACATATAAAGTTAGTAGTAAATTAAAGGCGTGTTTGCCTTTCATACACATGTTGACAATGATCATATTTTGAAGGCTGATTTCGACCACTGTGGCCGCCGAGGTGACAAACGAGCAGGAAGCTCAACTGATGGAAAGTGACTAAAACCGCCCATGGACACCGTAAACACCCGAGGGCTTAAAGGTGCGTTGCCGGCCTTTAAGGAATGCGTACGCTCTTATCTTGTTGGTTGTATATTATATTATAGTGTACGCCGAATGTTCTTCTTATATCAGTAAATAATGAATAAATATCGTAAGCTGTATGGATATAGTTTCCAACCCGAGAAGATACCCAAGAGTATGCGTGAACTTGAACAAAAATCAAAATAGGGCATTCATTTTCATTTTACATTTAAAATAGCATTGGTTTTAATATAATCAATTTTATTTCAATTATATAATCATAACTTACTCTTAGAGTATAGGTAGGCATGTGGGCCACCTCATGATATGTCGTCACCACCGCAAATATACATAAACACAGGAAGAAATATTAAACATTGTATACAACACTAATGCGATCACCATTGGAAACTGTTGGAACAAATGGGTCATCCATTTGCTTGTAGTTTCACTGGCTCACTCAACCCTTTTTTTTGGCAGTAGAATATGTGATGAGTGGGTGGTAACTCCCCAGACGGTCCCGCGCAAAGCCCTATCTCATTTCGAATATAACCCGTATTAATCACATAAGTTACAAGTAATTGTTTTTAAAACAAATATTCAACAAAAACTCAGTGATAAAGTTCTTTCAATTCATAGTTACTAATTTCATAAGAAACTTTTATAAATAGATTCATGAACTTTGTAACAAGTTTAATTGAACTGTGCTTCGGCGGTCGAGACCGTGACTTGTAACTTTTGTTTTCTGCCTGAAAGATAACTCGCCATGGAAGTTTCATTCGTTTTGGACACAACGACACCCCAGCCGACGACATGTTTGATTTATTTCACTTTCATAATTTTATTTAAAAGTCAAGTTAATATTTTTTTATCCCGTCCCTCGAAAAGCACGTAAAGCCGTTAATATATTTTCGATCGTATCGGATTTCGTAGGTTAAGCATTTTATCATTTATATTTTGAATGCAAGATAATATAATGTGACATTTTTATTTTAAAATAAAAAAATAATAATAATTTTAGTTATTATCATTTTTTTTTTAGTTTTATTCTGAAAAGGAAAATTACATTTTCTGCTTGTTATTTTTTTTACAACAGCTTTGATTTGTGAACGTATAACTCGTTGCGTTCAGCTGTCGACATTGATAGCTTTGACAGCGTGTCAACGTTGACAACCTGTCAAAGCCTCTGCGAGCAATTTTATATTTTCAATTAGTTCATGCTTCGTGCAAAAAAATACTTATTACTACTACGTTATTATTATTTTTATTTATTTCGATATCAGACGAGATTTTCATCAATACACATTATTCTTTAAATCGTTGAATTTCACGAGTTTAAATAGTAATTGAAATAATATCTTCTTATATAATAAATATGAATTTTTGTTTATTTATTTAAAACACAAACACGCCATAACTGCTGAACTGATTTGAAACTTGTATATTAAAATACACTATTATAAAATTTATTAATCATATACGGAAAATAACGAATACTTACCCCAGGCTTTTTAGTTTTATTTATCCGATGGGAAAATGGAACCTTTATAGATTACTCTCGTTTCAAACTGTCCCGCTGTCACAGTATAATAAGAAAATACAATAAAAAACTATATACTTCAAGATAATTATGAGGCATATCAAATGAAACGTTATGCGAAGTATAAATATATATATATATATATATATATATATTGTTGCTGGTTCTTTTTACACAACTGCTGTTAATTTTTTTAAAACATCCCGAGAAGAAGCTGAAGCTTCAATATTATAAGTAGACGGAATGTTTTTTTTGGCTCACTCACCCTTTAAACCGGAACACAACAATATCAAGTACTGTTGTTTTGCGGTAGAATATCTGATGAGTAGGTGGTACCTACCCACGTTATCATAATTGGGACATTAATATACATTAACGGGTTGTTGCTGCTTATTGAAGAAGCCGCTTTCAAGACAAATGTATAGAGCAAAAGTGCTTCAACTAATAAAAAGTAACAATAACAGAAAGATAAAAAATAAATGTGACTAATACAGGATATTGCGGTAATAAAAACTTATGTATTTGTTGAAGAATTTCTATTAGACGCTTTTAACAAGAATTAAGAAAAGTAATACATTTATTAATTTAGTCTCTTCTTCTTCTGTTTTTCAATATTTTAGTAACAATCATGTACAATTTCTATCTTTTTAAGGCTATGTAGTGAACTTTATATTCAGGAAGAATACTGCTTTGCAATTCAAAATAAATGTTGATCGCGGTTATATTTTAAAAATCACTGCATAAGGCGCAATGCTGCTTCGAATACCAGCGTTGAGGTATCATTCTCAACGTCGAGCTGGGTGGAAGCCAATTTGTTGTGTTACCTTGTAACGTTAAGTGGGGTTATAAATCCAGTTCAAAGATAAAAATAAATATTATTATGTTAATTGTATGTAAACAACATTATATAAATAAAGGGTTGTGTAAAACATAAAAGCTTAAATTAAAAAAAAAACACATGAAATGTCCTCCAATCTATATATTTCTCTGATTTATACTCGTAATGATATATATTATTGAGATAAAAACTGGATAATTAATTATTATACTTACAAATAATTTGGGTATTTGCGTATACTACATTTTCATTCAGCGAAGGACCACATCTCCTCTCCCATGTCCCCTCTTCAAACATACATTTGTTTCTTAAATCAGTCGCTGCGTTGCTGTTTTGAAATTGATTGCTTTGTATTAATTATCATATTATAATTAAAATAATTATACCATATGACTTAGAATAATTTGTAAAATATATGCAACGCTATAATTAACTATAAGGCGGGACGAGACCAGACATTTCCTTGCAGCATACCCGAAAAAAACAAAAAAGTAGACAACTTAAAGCATACTTCTAAACGTCTGGGAGCATATAATATTAGTATAAGTTACATTATCTGAAATATTTATCGAAATAATTGATTATTAATCCCGTGTAAAATCACGTAACAGACGAAATAAGTTTATACTCGTTAGAAACGACAACGTTAGAGTGACAGCGTCAATATTTCCTTAAAGATCCCTTTAAATCCACAAATCTTATACAAAACAAACATCGCATTGATATCAGCTGCGTAACCGCTTCGGTGAAATTATTTATTTTGAATAGTTGTCAGTAATAACGTGATATGAGAAATCTTTAGACGGCAACTGGAAATAGGTGTAACTAACATAGTACTGTAAAGCCAATAACATAAGACTCGAACTTCGATACTAAACGTGTATTTAATGAATCGTTAATTTTTATTTCCAATAAAAGAACAATACTCTGTTGTTATATACTTATGTAATTTAATTCAGAATGGCGTCATAAATGGGGACAAGGAACCAAAACCTTAAAAACATTTATTATAAAGTGAATCAAATAGTTCATTGTACAATAATATTCACCGCCGAAAACAGCTCAAATGCTTATCCTACCTATTCTATAAAAAAATCTTTACGATACAGGAAGTTAATTGAATGTAGGCGGTTCAAAATTTATAGTACTTACTACCAATGCTAAGCAAATTTACTCAAACTTAGTATTTCTATTTTATTTAAGCCTAGCTTAATGTTAATGGTTATTCTTCTGACTGAAGCAAACAATTTGGTGTCATATGGTAATGTTCTTTAATTAAAAGTGCAATTAACTTTTTTTTTATTATTTCTTGTATCTTATATCGTTTCTTGTTTGTTACATTTGTTGGCTATTCTGTATAAATATATAAATAGCTGAGAAAAAACCGTCAAGAAAATCAGTGTCAGTCTTTTTCTCAAATAAAATATAACTCAATTTATTTGCCTCATAATATACCCCACGCTTTTCTTTCTTCTACTGTGTTCTTGTATTGTGTAATAATCCCTTTATATTTATGTTTCGTTAACACAAGATTTAAATTTATAAATAGGCAAAGCTTGTTCACTTTGTATAATATCAAATATGTATGTATATTATTTTATAACATTTGATATTTTCAACACAAATATTTTCTTGAAATATTATTAAATTGTAATTATAGAAATCAAAGAGAAGTCTTATACAATAATTAGATATCAAAAAAATGTTATGAAATATAATTTCATTATAATTATACCAAGAATTATCTGAATAAAATAAAAATATATGTTCATTTTAAAATTAATTCATTAATATTGGCTTCGTTTCACTGATCCTATGGAATTCTTCGAGATCGTTGTTCTATTACACTGAATTTCATTTGCTTTAAAAATTATAAGCACGACATGTTATCTTATTTTATCATATTACAAGATATTAAAATCTTTTACATGCTTATTTACATGTTTCACATGGTGTCCACCAATCCGCATCGGAGAAGCGTGGCTATGGAATAAGATCCACGCCCTTTCTTCAAAAGAGGCCTCAGCCTAGTTAGTAGTAGTAGCCGTGGAATGTACAGATTATTAAATTTTTATCTATATGTCTGTTGTAATTACATATTTTTACTCTTATTTATTATTATTTGTAAGCATTTGAAGACGTTGTTTAATTAAAGCACTGCACTGTGCCATCGCATTCAAGAGGAACCTCGTTATCTCGATTAACTGAACCAGAATTAACTGGACCACGTGTTTGTGTAATATAAGGAACATTTATTGTTCATTTCGTTAATTATATAGTTTTGTTAAAATTTGGTAACATTTGATTTCATTTTGTTATTACGTCTAATATTGTTCGGTCTGTTGAAAAAACTATCAACTGATCTAAAGAATTTACAAACAAAATCGAACGTTTTTTTTATGTTTTTAAAAATACTTTTAAAAAAATCACTTAATAATTGGATCGATTTATATTTTACACGTGTACGGACTATAATTAAATTTATAACAGAGAATATTACTTTTATATTAAAGGCAACAGTCCCGTGAACATTTATATTCGATAAAATAATGCCATAAATGCCTGAACGCTCCCATCAATCACATTATTATCGCCCATTTCCAGTTTTTATATCAATAAGTCCTTCATGAGGTAAAGAAAGAACTTCCTGTGCCGATGTAATTGTGCCGTCAGCACATCGCCTTTCTAATTGTACTCCATATTTGGCATGATGACGAAATCATAAAAAATTCTTATTAGATTATTACAATGCATTAATCAGTCAGTACTAAAAATATATTATTTCTTCGGTCTTTGAGTATTGACTAGCCTGGATCCGTCTCTGAATAATATACGCCTACACGCTAAATAATAATGAACTCGCCTGAAAAAAAAAATTGAAATTAGTAAAGAGTCTTATGTTACATTAGCAATATATCCAAAATAAAAAATAAAAATCATCAACATCATCACCGTAATTCGGTTTTCAAAATTTTGCGAATGTGTTACGAAATGATATTTTATCTGTTGGATCATTTTAACACCAAGAACTATTTCTCCGTGATAATAAATAGGCATATTTTCTTGTATCGAATAAAAGCGTAGGAAACAAATCTCTGTTAACATAAATATGGAATAAGGAAATCATGAAACATATACATTATTGATGTTCCATTTCCTGTATAACTCAGTCGTAAAGCCCACAGATCTTGTTCATGTAGAGTCCATAATTCGTTTAATGCCTCATCGCAGCCGAGCGCGCTCCCGGCCGGTGATACGACGCATTACGTGTGGGAGCTCGTAGCAGATGAGGCGCGGAAATTGTACTGTCTGACATTTGCATAATAAAGTAGGACGATATAGCTCATAAATTTGATAAAAAAATAGTCAGTTATATTATTGTACTACTGTAAAGCAGTGTACATTTGAATACTGATATAAAAGATACACAAGGCTGGAATAGTAATATATACGTGGACTAGTTGTGAATATCTTATTTAAAGTAACAGCCCGTAAATGACCCTGTTGAATCGCAATTTTGAATATGATTTGGTCGAAAAATGAACCAGTTAACAGTGTGACTACAATTAGACAATGGGGAAATGTATTTCTTTTTGCTCTTTTCCCGAATGCACAACGAAGTCTTAACCACAAAAAGCAAAATTTATTATCCGGAATAAATGAATATTTGGGCCGTTTTCCTATTTCAACATTTTCTGCCACAACCCCATCCCTTACATCGTAGGGCTAACATGAGACGAGGTCAATGTTTTAATGCTTATAACGTCCAACGATAGGACTCATTCCCGTTTCCAAAAAAATCAGTGCAAACCCATCAAGTTTCATGCCATCAAGACGGCTGATTCTAGGATTTATAAAAGTGCGAACGTCGAATGTGACAAGGCTTTTGTGTGTCTAAGAGAACCTGGACAGAAAATTCTATTTTAACTTCTGAGAAAAAACACTGCATAATCAAGAAAGTCGGCTTTCCCACCAACATCTGTGCATAAAACAACACAGCGAGAAGGGCACTGACATGTTACAAAATTATTCACCTGTATGATGTGCCTGTCGTAAAATGCCTTTCTCAATGTATTCCAGTTTCAGATCTTGATCAAAACTATTTATATGTTATAAAGAAAATATATCGTCTAACTTGTCGCTGTAGATATGACGTGACGTCCGTGATTGAATTCGAAATATATTTTTCATGTGGGTTAATCCCAAAGTCGACCAATCGAAAAGGAAATCCAAGAATACCTTAGTTTTGTGATAAAATAAATATAAAAAATACAATACAATTTACTGCACATACATTATACTTGTTTATATAACAAGAATATTTTGTATCCAAACATTGTTATTGCTATATTTTTTTCGTCACTTGTGTTTTGATGCGTAAAAAGTTTTCCAACTTATTTTTTTATACCGAGCTTGTTATTAATTCTACGAATTGTTTGGATTTAGTACCAAAGATCTTATTGTATTGAGTAATTGTTTTTTTTCCTTTTAAAAGAATTTATTAATTATATATAAAAAGTTAGTAGTAAATTAAAGGCGTATTTGCCTTTCATACACATTTTGACCTTGATCATATTTTGAAGGCTGATTTCGACCAATGTGGCCGCCGAAGTGACAAAAGAGCAGGAGGCGCAACTGATGGAATGTGACTAAAACCGCCCATGGACACAGTAAACACCCGAGGGCTTAAAGATGCGTTGCCGACCTTTAACGAGCGTACGCTCTTATATTGTTGGTTGTATATTGTTCTTCTTATATCAGTAAATAGTAATGAATAAATATTACGTAAGCTGTATGGATATAGTTTCCAAAAGTATAGAGTATGCGTGAACTTTAACAAAAATCAAAATAGGACATTCATTTTCATTTTACATGTAAAATAGCATTGGCTTTAATATAATCAATAAATTTCAATTATATAAACATAACTTACTCTTAGAGTATAGGTAGGCATGTGCGTCACCTCATGAAATGTCGTCACCACCTTAAATAGACATAAACACAGGAAGAAATATTAAACATTCCATTCAACACTAATCGCGATCACCATTGGAAACTGTTATGACCCTTTTGCTTGTAGTTTCACTGGCTCACTCAACCCTTTTTTTTGGCAGTAGAATATGTGATGAGTGGGTGATAACTCCCCAGACGGTCCCGCGCAAAGCCCTATCTCATTTCGAATATAACCCGTATTAATTACATAAGTTACAAGTAATTGTTTTTAAAACAAATATTCAACAAAAACTCAGTGATAAAGTTCTTTCAATTCATAGTTACTAATTTCATAAGAAAGTTTTATAAATAGATTCATGAACTTTATAACAAGTTTAATTGAACTGTGCTTCGGCGGTCGAGACCGTGACTTGTAACTTTTGTTTTCTGCCTGAAAGATAACTCGCCATGGAAGTTTCATTCGTTTTGGACACAACGACACCCCAGCCGACGACATGTTTGATTTATTTCACTTTTATAATTTAATTTAAAAGTTAAGTATATATTTTTTATCCCGTCCCTCGAAAAGCACGTAAAGCCGTTAATGTCTTTTCGATCGTATCGGATTTCGTAGGTTAAGCATTTTATCATTTATATTTTGAATGCAAGATAATATAATGTGACATTTTTATTTTAAAATAAAAAAATAATAATAATTTTAGTTATTATCAATTTTTTTTAGTTTTATTCTGAAAAGGAAAATTACATTTTTCTGCTTGTTATTTTTTTCACAACAGCTTTGATTTGTGAACGTATAACTCGTTGCGTTTAGCTGTCGACATTGATAGCTTTGACAGCGTGTCAACGTTGACAACCTGTCAAAGCCTCTGCGAGCAATTTTATATTTTCAATTAGTTCATGCTTCGTGCAAAAAAATACTTATTACTACTACGTTATTATTATTTTTATTTATTTCGATATCAGACGAGATTTTCATCAATACACATTATTCTTTAAAACGTTGAATTTCACGAGTTTAAATAGTAATCGAAATGTTATCTTCTTATATAATAAATATGATTTTTTGTTTATTTATTTAAAACACAATCACGCCATAACTGCTGAACTGATTTGAAACTTGTATATTAAAATACACTGTTATAAAATTTATTAATCATATACGGAAAATAACGAAAACTTACGCCAGGCTTTTTAGTTTCATTTATCCGATGGGATACCTTTATGGAACCTTTATGGAACCTTTATATATTACTCTCGTTTCAAACTGTCCCGCTGTCACAGTATAATAAAAAAAATAAAAAAAAAAAACTATATATTTCAAGATAATGACAAGGGATATCAAATGAAACGTTATGCGAAGTACAAATGCTGTTAATTTTTTAAAACATCCCGAGAAGCTGAGACTTCAATATTATAAGTAGACCGAATGTCTCTTTTTGTGGAATAAAAACATTTTCAATATTTGTAACATAACTTCAAAGTTATTAGTAGTAGTAGATATTAATTATTAGTAGTAGAAAGTAATTCTCTGAAACTAAATAAATTATAGTAAGATAGGAGTATCAATATCCTCTACGTGTTTATTCCCTATAATCAATCATCATCTGCGGAGCTTCGTAAGGGATCGTAATTAAGGATTCCACGGAATTTGTTATAAATGCGATTTTAAAAGTGAGTTTATTTATTTATTGTTTGTTACGATTTTACGTCTTAGTTACTCAAACGGTTCTCATGAAATTTTGCATTCACGTTGTCGGAGTCGTTGTCATATAAGGAATTTAATCCGTGCAGTGACGGAGAAAGAATACATTTCACTGCCCCTTTCCCATGGGTGTCGTAAGAGGCGACTAAGGGATATCATCTGGTGGTAGGATGATAAACATCCGCCTGGCTTGTTACCACCGTACGCATGGTGTAAATCTCGTGAAGTGGCTTGCAGCCGCGTTTCGAGGTCAGCCAGCGTACAGCCAGTGCCCGAGCGAACGTTGCCGCGATGGGTGTTGGTCCAGTGGAGACGGCTACTGAACCAATGCCAGGGGAAACTGTATTGCCCTGCCGGACAGGGAGACCCGAAGAAACGGCTATTCCGCTGGCCGCCCGTGGCATAGTACAGGGGCCCGAGCGTGCCTAACCAGCACGCGAGGCTGCCCCACCAGGCCACGCATAATCTCGGGGTGGACCGTCGTGCCGGTTGGTGACCGGAAGGTGGGGTCCCGGCGGCTACTTCCGGGGGGGTTCGGGGGCCCTTCCGTCCGGCGGGTCAGTGTAGTTTCCCTTTTGGCAACCACTTGGGGTAACACGCCTCCACACTTTGCCCATCCCTATCGTGGCAATACGTCGCTCGCTTCACGTCTCTTTTGCATTCTTTTTTTTTTTCCCATATGGTAGCGCATCAAAACAGGAATAACGGTCGTACAGCGGTGCACACCCCCACCATACCCACGCTGTTTGAGGTCGAGTTCACTAACATCCGCGGACTCCACGCTAACCTCAACGCTGTCCACCACCATCTCGAGACAGCACGGCCAGCAATGTTGTTTCTAACGGAGACACAAATACTCCGTCCTGCCGATACCAGCTACCTTAATTATCCCGGCTACATGCTTGAAGAATCCTTCAAAGCGAAAGCCGGAGTATGCTTGTTCGTCAGGACGGATGTTTGCTGTCACCGACTGCGCTGCTTGGAGGACCCCTCCTTCTCCATGTTGGTGGTACGTGTGGATCTGGTTCGTCAGAGTCGGGTCTACGTGTGCCTCTACAGATCCCATAATGGTGACTTGGAGACAAGTCGACTCTTTGACCATCTTAGTCGGGTGGCAGATGCTGCGCAAGAGCAGTTCCCTAACGCGGAATTGGTGTTTTTGGGGGATTTTAATGCTCACCATGAATCATGGTTGAAATCCCTCAAAACTGACCATGCTGGAAGGACTGCTCATGCTTTTGCTCTCACACATGACTTGACCCAACTGGTTGATCAGCCCACCAGGATCCCAGACATTGATGGGCAAGCGCCTTCTCTACTGGACCTTCTGCTGACTTCTCACCCGGTGGAATATCAGGTTGTGGTTCAAGCTCCACTTGGTTCTTCGGATCACAGCCTCATATCTACCAAAGTGCCACAGGCCAAGCTGCCGCCACCAGCGGCGAGATCATGTTGGGAATGGAATACTACATTCCTAGCTCAGATCTCGACAGTAGGGGTGCGCGTAACCGTTGGTTCACTCGCGAATGTGCCGACGCTGTATCATCTAAGCAGGCGGCATATCGCGAGTGGATCAATGGCTGCATTAGCGGGGCATCTAACATTGACTCACTGAAAGCAATCTACAATAAAAACTCCAAGTCCTGTAGGAAGGCTTACACGAGAGCGGATGCACAGCGCATTGTACAGATTGGTCATGACCTTATTTCACATCCTAGGGGCTCCCGTAGCTTCTGGCGTCTGACCAAGTCTGTGCAAAACAATTTCTGCCAACCTTCGCTGCCACCGCTCAGAAGTCCGGACGGATCGCTAGCTCACAGTCCGCAAGAGAAAGCTGATCTCCTGGCTAAACTCTTTGCCGACAACTCCGTCATCGATGATTGTAGTGCTCTGCCACCAATAATACCTTCTTGTGGCCACACGATGCCTGACATCAAAATCAGGCAGCGTGATGTGCGTGCGGAGCTGCAATCACTTGATGTACGGAATGCTAGCGGTCCCGATGGAATACCAGCCATAGTGCTGAAGAAGTGCGCGGCGGAGCTGTCTCCCGTGTTAACGCGCCTGTTCCAACTGTCTCTTTCTTCGGGATGTGTGCCGGAGGCTTGGAGAAGAGCTAATGTGCAAGCGGTTCCCAAAAAAGGGGATCGGTCTGACCCGGCAAATTATCGGCCAATAGCTATCACCTCAGTACTTTGTAAGGTGATGGAACGGATTCTAAACAACCAACTGATCCATTACCTAGAAGATCACTGTTTAATTAATGATCGTCAGTACGGATTTCGACCAAAACGGTCTACAGGTGATCTTCTAGCGTACGTAACACACCTCTGGGGTGAAGCTATCGACAAACATGGGGAATCGTTGGCTGTCAGCCTCGATATCTCCAAGGCTTTCGACAGGGTCTGGCACAGAAGTCTTCTCTCCAAGCTGCCGGCATATGGTCTGCCTGCTCAGCTTTGCACCTGGATTGCCAGCTTCCTACATAAGCGCAGCCTTCGTGTTTTAGTTGATGGTTGCGCTTCACAATTCTATGTAGTGAATGCTGGGGTCCCCCAGGGATCTGTGCTATCTCCCACTCTGTTTCTTTTGCATATCAATGATATGCTCTCTCTCGGGAACATTCATTGCTATGCAGACGATAGTACAGTGCATGGTGGATACCACGGACGCGCAGTGGCTGGGCGAGCGGAAATTAGGGAGAGGCGGGAGGATCTTGTCATTGAACTCGATAGGACGTTAGAGCTTATCGCCAAATGGGGCTCAGATAATCTTGTTGAGTTTAATGCCAAGAAAACACAGGTATGCGCTCTCACAGCAAAAAAGTCACCATTTTCCCCTTTTCCCTCCCTCTGTGGCACTCCGCTGGTGATACAAAGCAAAATCGCCATGCTGGGGATGGACGTTCGCTGCGACCTTAGTCCAAGGGATTACATCGAGGCTGTAATAAAAACAGCCTCACGGAAACTCGGAGTTCTGAACAAGGTGCGGCGTTTTTTCACGCCTCAACAACTGTGCCTGCTGTACAAAACACAGGTACGGTCTTGCGTTGAATATTGCTCGCACCTTTGGGATGGCTCCGCTAAGTACCTACTTGAGGCCTTGGACCGGTTGCAGCGACGTGCGGTCCGCATTATTGGCGACGTAAAGGTCACTAACACCCTCGAGCCTTTACAATTGCGTCGAGAGATAGCTGCGCTGAGCGCTTTCTATCGACTGTATCACGGCGAGTGTTCCGAGGAATTATTTTCCCTAATTCCTGCTTCCCCCTTCCTTCACAAGTCTACGCGTGCTGGCTCTCGATGTCACCGACTAACTGTGACATCAATTACATCGCGCACAAAGAAATTTGGCAACTCCTTTCTTTGTCGCACTTCCAAGAAATGGAATTCCTTACCAGCACACGTATTCCCCTCCTCTTACGACCCGGGTTCCTTCAAACGAGGCGTGAAGAGGCATCTTGCGGGCCGGCAAGGCGAGGGCGGCTAGTGCAGAACCTTCTTCCCGACTGTACTGGCCGTCCTCGCGTTTGGACTCTACTACCACTTAACATCAGGTGGAGTAGAGTCATTTGCCCTCCCGGGTAATAAAAAAAAAAAAAAAAAAAAAAAAGGAGTAAGGCTACTGCTTAGGTAGTTCATACGTCCTCCCTCACATGCAGGCGTAGCCGCTGGTAAAAAGTAGTATAAAATATTTTCGTTTTTTCATCGTAAGGGTAGGAGGAATACAGAATTAGTGGCATACTGACTGACTGAAAACGACAGGAGATTTACATTCACTCAACAAACAAACATTGTATAGATGATTAAAAGCGTAGAGTTATTTTGTCATTTTCAAACACAACATATAAAGATTAATTGTAGTTAAATTTTCAAACAGAACATATAAAGATTTTATTGTGTTTTATTAACATACCTGTGTCATTTTATTTCATTTTACTAAAATTCTTCTCGGTAGAATCTAGTTCCGAAACCGAACTTTAACTTTCTTGCGAGCCTACGCGAATAATATGTGTGTTAATCTTTTCAAAACTGTCAATCCAATTCTAATGAAAAATTTTGATTCGACATGCTGAATTTGTTTATGGAGACACTCAAATAGCGATTGACATTACACTATAAGAAATGACTCAAAAAAATAAACATTATTTTATAGAATATCACAAATCTGTTTTCGTTAAAAGGGCGGAAGGAAACATTATTTTTATTAAGTTATCTGAAGGGCTCGCCAAGTGTCCCGTAAAAACGAAAATAACGGTCAACAAAACATTTTTTTTTGGAAATGTTTTTATTCTTTGTATTTATTTTATATTATTTTAAGTTATACTATCGAGTATTTTAGCTGAAATGTAATGTTTTAACAATAAACGTTATATATACCTATAGTTACATATATAACAATAAATGCTTCTTTATTATCGTGTTCAATACGTTGGCGGACCGTTATCCGATTGAGTTGACAACTTCTACAGTTGGTATCGGCACTTGTGTGAATATTCTGACATAATACTATCAACGTGTAATAGCTGGCGGCAAACCATATGGTATATATAATTTATAAAAAATAAAATAGCACGCATGCCAGCCTTCAGTTAAATATTTATTACTTATTTGTAAGAAATGTTAACCATTGCTCACATCGCACCCTTCAAACCAGAACACAACAATACCAAGTACTGCTGTTTTGCGGTAGAATATCTGATGTGTGGGTGGTACTTACCCAGACGAAAACCAGTAGAAAAATATAAGATGCATACTTATTAACTGTTATTATAATTCAACAATTGCATCGTTATTACAGCGGCTTTATAACGCTGTATGTCTTGATGTCCTGATTTCCAGTTCTAGTTTGGGCCATTAAAAGATCAGTAAGTTTTTTCGCCAATTCTCAGAAGCAGTTTGGAGTTCGGCAAATGGCAGTGACTCTTAAGGAATAAACGTAAAGTCCTCAGTTCTGTCCCTGATCTTTCTTCTCTTATATCGGATTTCTATTCCATTGAATTGTAACCATGAAGAATTAAAAAAATTATCTGATATCGACAGCTGAGTGCTTTAATTCACACTATTCACATTACAGGTGGCAATTGGAAACTTCAACATGACTTTAATTATGTACTTTTTTCTTCAATTTTTTTCACGCATATAATAAAACTATAAAATGACTGATTGTCACCATAGCACATCATTATAAGTCGGTTTCCATCATTTCAAGAGTAACTACAGAATACCTACGTTGACTCATTTAATCCAAAATACAGTTTTGGTTGAATATTTCCTGCGAAGAAGACTTTAATGAAACTCTTTAATGGTGGCTTATATCTTGGGGTAATGGATACTTTCGAGAAAATACTATGTATATAACTGTTACAATTGTATTATTTAAATAACAAGCTTTTGAATTTAAATAAAATTAATTCAACAACAGGCCGTAGGCATTTTGTGACAATATAAGAAACAGAGATTTCTGAATAAAACTTAATAAGCCATTATCTTTTACGGGGAAGATTAAATCCTACTTTAATATTAACTACTGGACATGGTTTGCAAGTGTTTGAAGTTATAATAACTTGAGATACCGTTGAGAAAGTGTATCTGTATAGCCATATCCTATATTTTTTTAATTTTGTGCTGTTACGTTTTAAGTTTACAAATTATTTTTTACCCGTAGGCTTGGAGCTAGCACTACAAATATGGATCAATTTTACGTATACATTCATATATATTATTTATTTATATATACCTTTAGCACGATTTATTTACTATCTACGACAATCACCAGTAATCCACATAAATATCATTTGTAAGATTGTTATGTATGCTAATAGGGTGTTTTATATAAGAGAGTATTTTCATACAAAGTAAAATCATTTTTCAATCAATTACGTTTGAATAGAATTATTTCAGATTAATTTATTGAAATGTGGTCGCCCACTAGAAAATAAGTTTTATATTAATATTACTGGAGGAGATCCGGAAATGTGTGGGTTGTTATTAATAATTACCTATTCATTGGCAACTTTATTATTCTCATAGATATTTTATTAATTTTAATGTGAATGTGATTTTTGCAAATATTATTAAAATACTTAAATACATCACTAATACAATAATAAAAATCTGTGAAACCGGCGTATGCTGACGACTTTTCCGAACCGATATGACGTAGAAACCTTCAGGAAAAGAGGGTACTCATTTCTTAAGGGCCAGCAACGCACCGGTAAGTCATCCGGTGGTGCAGATGACGATGGCGGTGGTAGTCACTTTTCATCAGGTGTCTGACCGTTTGCTACCCTTTAATATAAAAAATACATATTGAGATTCAACAATATTCTTGCTAACAGTTCCGTGATTAGGGGTTATTTTTAAATAGGGAGACAAACTGTCTTCCTATTGATCGCTATTATTGTATTGCCCATAGTTTAGGCAGACTCAAAAGCCCTTGGTATGTTTTCGCTTATCGCCTAGTTTCACCACTCGACCGGTTTGAGAGTTTATTGGAAGCGCTTAATTTGCACAGCCTGAATGTTATGCAAATTGATAGCTGCTTAAGTGTCTAGAAATTCAGACCGATAGATATTCACACTCATAAACTAGTCCGTCTTAAAATAGAACAACTCGTCTGGAGGTTAGAAGGTGACATCGAGTACATGCTTACATACATCTCAAACGTCATCAAATAAAATCACAAAAAAATTTAAGTTCACCTTGAAAATCTTTCTCCAGGACTGTATGACGGTCACCTTTTGTTGTTTGAGATATTCCCCAATTATATGGAAGTAATGAAATATTGTGGCTCGAAGCTGTATTATTTCGTTTCTAAATCAATTTGAATATAATATTATCAAATAGATTATTTATTATTTTTCGTGGTAATATTATTTATAGATTTCTATTTGATCTCAAAAATCGAACAACATTATGAGACATATTATATTTACTGAACTCGCCTTACAAGTAAACGAATAAATAGAGAGCGAAAGTCGTAATCCACGTGTAAAGCGTTAAAGCCTTATATTTTTTTTAAATATAAATCTTTCTTATATAATTTTATTTCAAGCAGAGCCAATCGTTCAGAGATTATCTATTTTCTCTTATCGTAAAGCTTATCCGCCACCGGCTGCTTGACAATCTTCAAACATAATCAGATTGTCAGACTGAAATATAAAAAAATTACGTTCAAATAAATCTTAATATTCGAATACATTTTAACTTTTAAATCAATACTTACAATTACTTCAAATGTTAATGATCTAATGAGATATTGTCATAATGTACGAAGAATTTCACATATAATATAAGCCCCGCGGGTGCGTGTCGAAACTAACCTCGACACAGATCGGAAGTGCCGAGGGATGCTGTGCTCCAATCGGTGGGGCTCTCCTTAATAAATAATTTTGTGCATATAAGTACAAGCATTCATATACAACTGTTGGAGATCAAAAAAAATGAATAATTTAAAAAAAATAAAAATTTGCCCGTCCACAGTCTTTGTAGGTAATTAAAAATTATATTTTTGTCGTCTATATAGTGTTAAAGGGCTTAACTAAAATTAGCTTATCTAAGCACAATCTTGCCCTACACTCGTCGTTAGAGCATACAGCAGTTCTAGGCCTTACCTTAGGTAGGTTATCGATCGATCTGCCTATAGTTCTAATACCGGTAACATCCTATAACAGTTTATTAAAGTAACGTTAATTGTATTCTGTGAAGTAAATTACAGGCTAGACGATGTAATTAGACTCGATTTATTTTATAGAAGAGCTTTATAAATTGCCGACGAAAAAATATAAAACAAAAATTTTCGTCATTTGACAGATCGCCTGAAATACTACACGAACGGACGAATATAAGTGAGTACACTCAGAATTATAAAAAGTCGGACAAGAAATGTAGGCGTTAAAATGTGCGTGTCACGTAGAATAGATTTATCATGGTTGGTTTACATTTGGGAGAGAAAAAATATTCTGCGCTATTATTTTACGTTTGAATGCAAAAAATATATACTCGTTGTAATATCATTAATATTATTTTCGGTACCACAAAAAAAATCTTGCTTTATCATGTAAAAAAATTAAATTTTATGCTATAATAAAAACATAAAATTAATTGTTCGTCTAGGATATATAAAATAATTTAATTTAATTACGCATTTAATTGTTACATGCAATATTTGGAGAGAAATAAATAAAGTTATTATCGAATTTTCTACATTCCAAAAGCAAGTGTAATACAAAAGTAAATAATGGAATAATTGACAAATTAATGACAATTAATTTTAGCAGCAGAATTAATGAATGACCTTATAGTCAGTGTCACTCGGGATGATGTTAGGATTCTAACGATATACTTTAAAATCTGTTTTCACATTGAAAGTTAAAGTGAAATAAGGAAACTCATATACACACATAGATGAAACTTGGAAACATTACACTCATTTTTTCACTCAGTCGTATAAACTAAAGAAAAAGAACATAATTTGGACATTATACATCATATACATTCCTTTATGGTTTGTCCTTTGAATTTAAAACATCTTTGTAAATCGTTTAAAAACTAAAAGATTTATACAACAATAAAGTATGTCCGTGATAAAAATCAAACCTACCTAAGGTGCGATTTTTTATCACGACCAGAACAATCCCTTCTGCTAAATCGGTGATTATCTCACTGGCGTTCAGACGCATAAATAAAGTTAAATGGGTTTTGGAGAAGTCATTCCTCCAGAGAACAACGTGATATAAAATTTGTACTATGTTGATATATTATTATGGTATTACGAGTATACAAGCGACACGCCGTTTCAAATATGCAAAGTCAAGTGGACACGAGTGGAATAGAGGAAAATAAATACAGTGTAGATTATTCACTTCACTTCACTTCACTTCACTTCGCCGTAACCTTTGTGAACAAGTCGGGCTATATTTCTAGTTCTCTATTTGTTATGAGCTGAAGCTTATTCCATATATATTATTTTTATAACATTTGTATGACAATGTGGTTTCTCGCCAATGTGTATCGTAGTAATTCCATAATTTTTTTACTCGTTTTACTGTTAAGCGAAGTCAATATCGGTAACTATTTAATAAAATTATATAGAAACGCCCAATACGTTTTTAGTCGGCTCACCTGAACTCTGTACATATTATATATGACAGTAAATACTTGTGTATACGAGTTAAATAAAAGTCTGTTAAAATATTTTTCAGGTGATAGACCAGTTCCAGCCACGGCGGTAGGCCCTTACAGGGACTACCCAACTGTGCTGTGCACAAGTGTGCAAACAAGCAAACAAAATCGCATTTTTTCTACTTCTACGTCTTCAAACGTTGCACAAATTACTACACGTGACGTATTTTTATTTATTATAAGTTCATTTAAATAGCGGTGGTTAGAACGCATGAATTTTTACGGATGATTCAAACCTAAGCAAGCACTACTGAATTTTCATGTGTTTATTTTGTGTCTATAATTCATTTCGTGCTCGATAGTGAAAAACGGAAACATGGTGAAGAAATGTCAAATGTTTCCACATCATTCACCAATCCGAGATTGCCCAGTGGTTAGAACGCATGAATCTTAAACGATGATCGTGGGTTCAAGCCCGGGCAAGCACCACTGAATTTTCATGTGCTTAATTTGTGTTTATAATTCATCTCGTGCTTGACGGTGAAGGAAAATGTCGTGAGGAAACCTGAATGTGTCCGATTTCATTGAAATTCTACCACTTGTGTATTCTACCAACCCGCATTGGAGCAGCGTGGCGAAATAAGCTCCAAACTTTTGCTCAAAAGGGAGAGGCGGCCTTAGCCCAGCAGTGGGACATTAACAGGCTGTTACACCAATCCACATGGGAGCAGTGTGGTGGAATGAGCTCCAAACATTCTCCTCAGGAGGCTTCAACCCAGCTGTGGGACATTTACACGCTGTTACTTTTTCATAACTAAAAAAATATATTTGAGAAAGTTTTCATATGTAAATGCAAAATATAAAGGGTAACCGGTGATTTTAAAACAGATTCCGATCACGCTATTAATTCACGTCGTCTGGCGCTTAAGCCCTTGGAGATATGCCCTTAGGTTCTAGACAATGGCACGAGCTGAATAGTTGATTGGAAACACAAAGGTAAATATAATCAATACAGACGCGGTCACGATTTGTACAGCAACTATTTTTAATTTTTATTTGTATTTAAATAAGGCTTTAATGTAAATAAATACATTTTTTTTATTAATAATAATAAATAGTTTTAATTTTAAATACCTATGTATTTTATTGTATATTATTGCACATTCAGATAGAGAGCTGAAGGACACACTTAAAAAAAAGTAAAAATATAATTAATCCAACTCCAATGATTTGCCTTCATTTTTATAAAATAAAATGAATATCAGGAATTCTTGTTTTCAAGAAGTTACTGTTCTAAATTTTGCTTCCAATTATTATTATTCTATTCTGTCTGTCAGTCTGACTAGAAGGCTGGTCACCACCTGCTGGCCCGCTGACCTATGGACATTGGCACTGTGAGAAATATTAATCCTTCCACCTTTTATATCGCTAAGGCGCAACTAACCTTGGGAACAAAGATTTTATATACCATGTGCCTATATATATAGTTACACTGGTTCACTCACCCGTCATTCCGGAACACAAAAATATTAAGCTGTTTGATGGTAGAATACATACATAATGAGTAGAGTAGTAGGGTAGATACCACCAGGTTACAAAAAGCCCTGCCACCAAGAGAATATTATGACAATAGCCCAAGGAGTGCTGATTGAATTCGCAACTTTATAATATAACGGCCGTTTAGAGTACGGTACAAAAAAGACCCTATACATTTTGACACGCTGATCAAAGTTTAATGAAATCGTTTGAATTTCATCAAGATAGTCACCGCTTACCGGCAGTCGATGACGTGTTCAATTAAATTGAGTTTGAAGGTATTTTTATATTTTTCAGTATTAATATTTTCGCGATCCGAGGAACTTTATAGATTTTATTTTACGTAGAATAAATTATTTTTAAATTTATTCTACGCTCATTTAATGTGAATTTCGTTATAAAATATAAGTAAGTCAAATACATTTTATAATTACTTCTTATAAATTGAAATTTTCTTTTAAAATCTCTACCAAGAACACGTTCAAAGTTCCAATATCATAAAAATATTTTGATTAATTAATTATTTTTAATTGAATTTGTTATATATGTATGAATAATTTATGAATGTAAGCTCATCTACGATAGTTCCTCTTTCTTCTCTTCTCGTTTATCAACCGATTTTCTTAGTAGTATTCATTTGTTGGGTAGTTATTGACGAACTTTAATTTTATCAATAAAAAAATGGTAACAAGAATACAATAAATATTCGAGACATGCAAAATCATTTATATATTCCACAATTTCTCAATAAAAATTATGGTCGAACACCAGTAATAACAATGAGTTGATAAATTGAATATAATAAGTTGTAAAAAGTTACCAAACAATAATAAACAACTTAGAATAATGTCTGGCGGTAACAACGGCCTTGAGATATTTTTCTCGTCGCGACTTTCGCGGCGCAGTAAATAAAGGCACGAAAAATTTAAGCAAAAAAACAATATCATTGCAACGTTTTTTAAAGTAACGTTACTGGCGGGAAAGAACTAAACGAACGCATTTTACTTTTATAATGAAATATTTTTATCGATCGAAGCTATAGTAAGCATTATATTATATCAATCTTATCAACGATGGGTTGGTTCGTTCAAACTTTAATATTCCGCCTCACATTACCGCCACGTGTGATTAAATCTCCAGCTCTCTCAGCGAATAATTCCTAGTTGAATTCAAATCACTGTCGATCGAGAAAACCTCTCTCTGGAGAAATATTTCTGAAAACATGCCATTTCAATATGAAAATTTTAATATCATTTCTTTAAGGACAGCTATTAATTCTAGTAAAATCCAATTTTTGCTTTTACATAATCAACAAAATAAATTCGTTATGGAATAAATTTTGTTGGAATATTTTTTTTAAATAGTCGGTATTCTGAATTCTCTGAATTGCGTTACGTTTTAATAAATTAATTTATTTTTATCATCGGCTTGTTATGGTTCCCAAATGTCTATGTAAATGCTACGTATGAAGGCGAAGACGGCTAGAGATAAATTCAAAGAAGAAATAAGACCGACAATAGACGATTTCGACATCGGGAAGGAACATGTTCAGACAGCGAGGGTGCAGACGAGCAGAATTTAACTCTCTCGCCTTTATTCTCCCCGAACAATATAATCTATTCGAATATTAAAATGAATTGCTAGAAATATTTGATATAGATTCCCTATATGCAGCTACTATTTTTGTTTTATTTTTTTTTGCTGTGTCAGTACACTCTATCTGCAATGTATATTGGTTATAAGTAAACTTTTCTATCTATTTTTATTTCATAATAAACAAAATAAAAAATTGGAAAGGCAAATAGCAATATTATTAATTCCATGAAACAGACATTGATTATTTTTAACAAATAGATATAGTGGTAATAGATATAAACATTATGATAATTATAAACTAAGGAAGAAAGGAACGCGCATGCGATGGACCGACCAAATAAAAACAACTGTTGGCGGTCCTTTGTATAAATGCACCAGGCTCACCACTAACAGGGACATATGCCGAAGGCTCGTGAGGCGAGTAACATCTGCGCCGAACAATTCATAATACTTCATGGCGACCATGACCGCTTTGACAAGAGTGTCACGACAAAGAAGAAGAAGAAGAAATTTTAAACTTGTTGGTAGGGCTTTATGCAAGCCTGCCTGGATATGAACCACACACTCATCACATAATGTACCGCCAAACAGCAATACTTAGTATTGTTGTGTTCCGTTATGAAGGGTGAGGTGAGCCAGTGTAACTACAGGCACAAGAGATATCTCCCTTAAATTACATCTAAGTTCCCTAGGTTGGTGGCGCCTTGCCTTTGTAAGTAATGGGTAATATTTCTTACAGTGCCAATGTATATTTGCGGTTGACTTCCTCGTCGATCTAGTGGCTTGATGTAAGGCCGCAGACCCGGAGGTCTTGGGTTCAATTCCTAGGTCGGACCAATAAAAAGTTATTGGGTTTTTCTGTCAGAAAATTCTCAGTAGTAGCGCAGAGTCTGGAAGTTGGAAGTGTGTACACTCCCGTGCCTCGGAAAGCACGTAAAGCCTTTGGTCCAGCGCCTGAACTCTTTCCGGTCGTGTCGAATTGCCGTCCCATCAGATTATGAAAGTTAAGGAATATAGAGAGTGCACCTGTATTTGCGCACACACTTGTGCACTATAATATCTCCTGCGTAGTTGGCTAGTCTCTCTTGAAACTGGCCGCCGTGGCCGAAATCAGTCTGGAGGACATTATTATTAAGTAGATTTGCGATGGTGATCACTTAATATCAGGTCAGGGCCATTAGACAGACCGCCTAACATTTTTATATAACAAATTAAAATATTTTTATAAATAAATGAGATTCTCTACAAAACGGACTCCAGCATTTAACACGAATGGTATATAAAATAATATTTTCACAAAAAGTTTCTTTAAACCAGTGATTTATGAAAGTAATAATTCAATTTCCAAGTAAAATAGTGTCAGGTTGAAATATTGCTGAACAAACAAGTAAAGAAAGTAATAAGTTAAATTCAGATAGTTTTCAAATTGGTAGGAGTTCTCATTTCGTCGTGCTAAGCGAATAATTTACGACTCAGGCCAAACTTGGAAGACGGTCACTTAAAATTCTACATATTTCTAATAAACGTGCGAAATGTGAAAAAATTGAATACAACCATACATCAAATCTCTATATATCTGTCTGCTAATGAATAAACACTTTGAAAGCTGTTTAGGTGTGGTTACACATATGTATAATCATTTATGTTTTGTAAAAAAAGCAAGAAGTACTTGCTAATAGTACAAATAATAAAACATTTAGAAGTATACTACAAAAGTATGATAGACATTTGGGTCGGAAATAACCGCTTTATACGGGGTTTTTATTACATTCCTTATTCTTCAAACTTCAAAATGTCTTACAATAAAACTCAGATAAATCCATTCATATGTTTTAGCACCCATTCATTGCATCTCATTAATTGTTAAAGTCACGGTGGCTGTGTTTTACGACTATGCTATTCTGTTAGAACTCATTTCATTACTCACCCGGTTAAAATATTGACAACCGACTTATGGTGATGTACTATTTTGAAACACACGTATTGATATTTTATCATTATTATGGTCAATGTAGCATTTGATTTTTCGACATTTCATGACCGATTTCTGGGCTATTGTTTAAAAGCAAACTCGACTCATACATACTCACAGAATAGCCCTATAGTAACAGTATCGTTCATCGTCATTGTGCTCTTAGTCACGTGACTGCTCTGACAATCTTTTTAACAATGACAATAAGATGAAGTGATTTTGCGAATGGACTTAGAAATATTTATTATAATTATGAATAAAATGTTTGAAAAGATTTAAAAGAAAATCATTTGGCTCCCATCGTCTGAAATACAAATCCTTCCACGTGTATGAATATTTATAAAACACCATAAATGTTTGTTTGTGCTCATGCACGCTGACGTAATGTGACGTTTAGTCCACGTTATCAGCGCTTTCCCAGCGAGCGCGTCTCTTTAATATTAACAAGATTGATTTTACATCGAAAAATATAAATACCTTCTATATTTAAATACATATTCCATGCAAAGAGCAAGCTCTGTATACAATAATAAATGTATATTTATAAGGTTCAAGAACTTTTTAATTAAAAAAACTTTGTAATCTTGATTTGTTTTAAGTGAACAATTCGCGTGACAATCTCAGGATCTGTCTGTGTCGTGTCGTATTGCGTCTGGTAACCAAAAGTGCCGGATATACGAGTATGTTGTAAAACAGTTCAAACGGACGTGAAAGCAGACAGCTGACAACTTTAGTTTCAAAATAGCAAAATAATGTTTTTGGGTATTCGTATAGAATCATATTATATAATACTTTATGTTAAGAGAGAGTCACATAAATATGATTGTTAATATATATTACGAACACAAAACAAAACGTACAGAAATTAGAACAGAGATTAACAGTAAGTATAAGTACAGAGAGAGTACATACATATATAATAAACAAACATTATGACAATGCCCGATGATAATAAGCTTATCGAATGTTCTCATCGACTGCCAACCCAACCGTCAGTGCCAACCTTGGTTGGAGTGCCATGGTAAAGTAAATACCACACGTTCTTCTCCTTATCCCATAAGTGGGACAAATAATATTTTAGTTAGACTTAGTCGGCGAAGCAAAAGGCCCCTGACTTTCAAACCCGGGTTTGCCGAATAAAAAGTTTTTTTTCTTTCAAGTCATTGTTAGTCTTGAGATAAAAAGCTGTTAATATTGGACTTGACCTTTACTTGCCATCATATCGGATTATTAGAGAATTAACACTTTAAGATTAAAAGAAAGATCATAAGTATCCTTTAGAATTGAAAAGAATGGATACTTAATCCACTCGAGTGTCGTGTTCCGATTCGAAAGGTGAGTAAGCTAGTGTAACCACAGGCACAATGGTGGTGACCATTTACCATCAGGTGGTCAATATGATCATCGCCTAGTCTGTAAAAAAATGTAAAAATGTTGGTATAAGAAACGACTACCACAAAAATTATGTTGCTTAAATATGAAGTCAAAATGTTTTATTTATTTTTCTAATGTAATATTTCAATATTGAGAATAACTTTCCTCTCATAGCGTTACAAGATTTAAAATAAAATGAAAAAGAATAAAGCCTTGCCTCGGCGAGTTGACGAGGTCTGTGCCTGTCACGCTTCACATCGCTTCCATGTCGCCTCAGGAGACCTGGGCCGGCTGACTGGACACCGGATTTCATCTAAAGTTTAATCCGTTTCTATAGAAAAATAACATAAACATTCTTATATTTAACAGACTTAAAAAAAACAATATATAATATATTATATTTTTTTATTCGGATACATATTTGCTGTTTGAGAACCGATTTTGATAATTATTATCAATATAATAAGATGGGTGTTACCTATAACAAACGGGTCTTTGTGCAGATCCGACCATGTGTTGTTATACAGCAGATATATTTATTAAGTTTTAAATGCTCGATTTTAAAACCAGAGGTAACGATTTTAAAAATGTATTTGTTCGTTCATTATTAGATTTGTAATGACAATTTGTGTCGATTGCTTTCTTCATAATCTATCCAAGTATACTTAAAAAATTCAATTGATTTTATTATTAACTTTTATATCCCGTGACTTGGCTTATGTTATCTCCAAGCTTATCGATGTATGTAATATTATTAGTTAAAAATAAAAAGTGTGTGTTCAACTCAGTAAACAAAGGGATATAACTTCATTTTTTGCATAAAAATCGTTTCATTTTGAAACGTTACAATTGAATTTGACCTTGAAATGGTTCACTCTACACTACACTAGGCTAGGCACGTAGAAATAGTGTGACATATGTATCTTAATAATAAATGATGAAATACTCCCGACTAATCTCGGCCACGACGGCCATTTTCATGGGAGTATAGTCTCATAATCGGCCGGGACTAGAAATCCGACATAACCTGAGCACCGATACCAGATCAACGACGTTACGTGCTTTTCGAGGCACGGGAGTCAAACTGTTGACTTCCAGACTCCTAACCGATTCTAAGAAGTCTGAATCCAAGACCTGGGACCAGCCTTATAAACTAGTTACTAAACCAACAAGATATGCAATAATATTATTATCATATTACAAAATAATTAATAACGAATGAAACATTACCAGATTGGTTACAAGCAAAAATTTAAAAATGCTATCAAGTTAAAACTTGTTCCAGTATCGAAATCCAATTACAGTTGCCACGGAGCTGAATGGCTGGTATGTCGTTGAATACCATCCATGATAATTACGTCACCAGCGACATATACGAAATTGTAGTTAATATCACGTGTTTGGAGAAACAAATACGTATTGGAATTCATAAGATATTTGGTATGAAATTATCTGCATCGGGGCAATGTGGAGGAAAAGGTATCAAGCTTTTTATTTAATAGAAGCGAAGATCTTAACCCAGTAGTGTTACTTTTTACTTCAAATAGTAGTAAACAAGTTCAATAGTAAAGAAAGTCTTAAAAATATTATTGATTGAATTGATAAGTAAATTGATCGTTTGATCTTAATTACGTATGTATTAAATATGTACTCACGCTAATTATTATTTAATTTACTGTCTCTTGTATGTTCCAATAACATGTAGTGGACATGAGTGTTACTCTCCATGAAAACATTTTTAAAACAGGAACAAAATGTCAACTTCTCAAAACTTGTCAAATGGGCAAGCAACGCTGACTTTTATGTTTTTAATTAGTATATTTATAACTCATTTCGTACTTGGCGGTAATGAGATATATTGAGGAATAATGCATGCGTCGAATCAATATCTACTACACATGTGGAATAAGCTACAACTCTACAAAAGAGGAGATGAGGCACTTGTCAAGCAGTAAAACATTTACTTTAATTAATTTATAATTATGAATAAAGTAACATATTATATAACAATAGTATTACAGAAACGTAATTAAAAAGATGTTTATCGTCTATTTTTGATTAGCAAAATGTAGTTATTAATAGGATATAAAGGAGAAATATAAAGTATCATATTTAATACTAGCTATGATTCGCGGGTTGATCCGCTTTTAAATTAGATTATACGAACATTTCCTGTTTTGGATAGGTTTTCATAGTAGTAAACCGTTAATACTTAAGTTTTTAGCATCGTATCAAGTAAGCGGAGATACAGACAGAGTCAGACAGCGACGTTGTTTTGTACTGTTTAGAGATATAGAAGAGATAACGTTGCTCTACAAATGGACTGCAACTTGACTCTAAGTATTAATTTGAATTATTAAAAAGATACGTAGCACCATCTAAGTTGATCGTAGAAAATGAAAAAACGTATATCAAAGATCTCTCGAAAAACCAAATGTTACATCGAATACACGTAAAGTTTATAAAAATCAAATACACGTAAATGAAGCTCTTTGGGCTCTTCATTGAATTTGGATTGCCCGTGCATTGACTTCGACTTAATATGTCAAAGTATTTTCTATGGTGGCAACACTATGTCATGTGTCATGTATCATTATATAATTGGAGAAATTGATGCTGGCTTTGTGTAGTAGGAAGTTAACGACGTTATTTAAAAAACGAAACATTTCAGATTGTAAAGAAATATTTGAGGCAATTGCCTTTAATGTTATTTCTTTTTACAGGTTGGTAAATGATTATAATTTGTACTTACACTTTGTTTGCAAAAGTAATTTGTGATATGATATATAAAAGAATTAATTACTCTTAACAGAGCAACATCTTTAGTTTTTGTTTCAATAAACAAACTTATTACATACATAAGCTCCGTTCTTATTACGTGACTCGTGCACAATTACACAAACAAACAGGCAAACATTCTGAAAATAATTAAAATGCACTCTCTCCTCTCAGTTACTTTTCTTGGAAATATATGTTAAAAATACAGAAGCCAAGATCTATAAATTTATTATATGTAGAACAAACCTACGCAGTCAATTATATTTGCTTTTTATCTAAAAAAAAGTTTACCTCTAACGTTATAATCGGATTCCCGCAGAGCATATTAGTGCGAAGTATATTCAATAGCTTACATAACATCTTATTACCCATAATGATATAGTTTTATTATCAGTATTTCGTATTTTCTACGAGATTCTTCAATTTATTTACAATTGTATTATCTACAATTTAATTATAATTTCCAGTCTAATACAAAGTCTAATTCAATTTACATAAAATTTTTCATCTGTGAAATATAATTATTTTTTTAAAACATTGTCGCCTATCACCGAGAAATCCTCAAACTGCTAAAGTTTCTGATTGTGTTGACGTAATTAAATGTGTTTGTATAGCAGGAGCTGGCAGCGATGGCAACGAGCTATCACGCTGTGGTAATGAAATGATACCCAGTGCTAATAAATCTTCAACGGTAATCGCTGCGTTTTTTTACTTATATTTCATCAAGCATGTTTCAAGATCAATAAAACAACTTACTTAAAGGAAATTAAACTTTAACATCAATCAGTTATTTAATTTTTTCATGCATCCGAATAGTATTCGATATCCCCGGCGTTGCGTGAAAAAAACACACACATATACCCACACCAAGGTGGCCCAGTGGTTAGAACGCGGGAATCTTAACCGAACGGTTCAAATTCGGGCAAGCACCACTGATTTTCATGTGCTTAATTTGTGTTTATAATTCATCTAGCGCTTGATGGTGAAGGAAAACATCCCGAGGAAACCTGCATGTGTCTAATTCCACTGAAATTCTGCCACATGTGTATTTCACCAACGAATTGAAGCAGCGTGGTAGAATAAGCTCCAAACCTTCTCCTCAAAAAGGAGAGCCCTAGAGAACCTTAGCCCAGCAGTGGGACATTCACAGGCTGTTACTGTACTGTTACTGTATATACACACACACGAATAATGAAATTTATATAAAATTTTTGTTCTTGTATTAATCCCCTTAAAGTTTATTTAAAAAAAAAACATATGAGGCGCTTTTTCTTTCTTTGTACTAAAAGTCAGTTTTTATGTTTCTTATTTCAAATATGACAATCATATTATAATCTTTATAAGCTATTCTCCATCTCTTGTATTATATTTTGCAAGTAATCCTCTTGGAGCGTAGACCTTCGTCTCAAGATACACCTACCTAATCTCTAAATTTCATACTTCAGTAGTTTCGTCTCGATGATGTGAGGACATTCAGAAATAATATATATTTTGTATTTAGAATAAAGATAACTCGCAAATTACTTAGATACCTTTGTATCGAAATGTTATTTTAAAATACCTTTAACATTTATTTCTAATTTATTTTAAAACACCTACTAGCTGCCCGATTTCATACAGGTTAAATAAAAAAAAAAACTTCAAGTTTTTTCCACCTCTAAAAATCACAAAATTCATCGGAATCGGTACACCCGTTTCGAGGAGTCCAAATACCCACTTACAGTAAATTATATATGTAAATATTATAAGGGTCGAGTTTCTATAACACGTAAATCTCAGCCGAAGACTTGAACCGTGAGTTCAAACTCAGACAAGCACCACTGAGCTTAATATGTGTTTATAACCTATTTAGTGGCTGGAGGTGGAAAAAAATTGTGCAACCTTCTCCGCCTCCTCCTTTTTTTTAAAAAATAATTACAATTCCTTTTTAAAAAAAAAAGAAAATTACTAACATTGTTGCGTACCTCTCCAATTAAGCATAACGCTTGTCTTAGGAGTAGATATGAAAATAGACTGAGGGTCGGGATCAAATCTATGATTAGAACATCGCTAGACGGCCTGTAAATCGACGCATCATTGACGCTTTTGTGTGAAAACATCATAATGATAATTTTCTTCAAAACAAATCCAAAAGTACACGCACGTGTTTTGTTCTTAATCATGTTTTGACTTAAATTGTAATCTTCTTTTATCTTTCTTTGTAAATAAAAATTAATGAATCAAAAAACAACATGGTTTTTTCTTTGTACGTTTGTCCTTTATTATAAATGTTTAATGTCTAATCTTATTATACCCGTGTCAAGCTGGAATGGGTAATTATATAATTACTATATGAAGGTCCAAATAAATTCAATTGACAAAATGTGATTATTTTGTTAGGCTTTATAATGAGTGTATTTATAATCTATTTAATGAAGGCTCATCTTATTTTCATGTTAAGCAACCCACCTTTTATCTCGTATACTGTTAATTATAAACGTGAATTTATACTAGTCATTACATAAATCTATGCAAATATTAGACAGTACTAGTAGATAGTAAATTATAGTATATAGTTTTTTTTTTTTCAGCCTTTTGCCGTCCACTGCTGGACGAAAGCCTCCCCCATAGAACGCCAACCATCCCGATCTTGGGCAGTCCGCATCCATCCCGTACCTGCCACCTTTTTTAAATCGTCGGTCCATCTTGTTACAGGGCGTCCTACACTACGTTTGCCTAAGCGTGGTCTCCACTCTAACACGTGTCGGCTCCATCGGCCATCAATGCGCCTGGAGACATGACCAGCCCACTTCCACTTCAGCGAGCTAATTCTACGCACGATGTCAGAGACTTTAGTTCTCTGGCGAATGTCCTCATTTCGGATTCTATCGCCCAGAGAAACCCCAAGCATCGCGCGTTCCATCGCTCGCTGAGCGACCTTAAATTTGTGGACCAGTCCTACGGTGAGTGTCCACGTTTCGGAACCGTAAGTCATTACAGGTAGGACGCACTGATTAAAGACTCTGGTCTTAAGCGACTGTGGGATCGACGATTCAAAATAATGGGGTGTAAGGGGAGTGGGGTGTAAGGGGAGTCGACAACAACCTAGGCTTCCCTACCGTCAACCTCACCTGCTCGAGGTGCATCCTGCTAATCAACGAACGAGGCTCTGGCGACCGAAATCGTGGCGGTATAACCACACAAATGCTGGAATCCGAAAATGCTAATCCTGATAGCGGGCAGCAGCGCTATTAGTGAAAGATTCCAGCCACTGCGGTCACCAACCCGCCTGCCAAGCGCGGTGACTAAGGCAAAAACCCCCCTATGAGCGACGATACAAATTCACGGCCCCCAATTCCCGGTAATCGCACTATTCCTGGCCACGGTACCGGCCATGGTAACGGTGCGATGGGGGGTGCTAAGAATCCCCGGGCTACGGCAGGGTACCACAATAGTATATAGTAGTAGATTATAACGTGTATGTATATTTGTTGTCGTTATTCTTTAAGGAGTTTTGTAGTGCTAAGTATTTAAAATATGAATTTTCATGTAACGCAACATGCCTATGGTTAAAACAATTATAATGAACTGAGATCAGCACGTTTATCACTCACGGACAATGAAAACAGCGCCGTCTAGTGTCTATAATCGTAATTCCACATAAATCGCAGTTAACTTCAACGCTATCGAATAAGGAAAAAAACTCGCACTATGCACACAGAATTGGCCACACGTCGTGTATAGTGATACCTGTATCATTATATCGCGTCGCTTCGTGTCGCGTCGCGTCGTGTCGCATCGCTACATGTCGCATCCCGTCGTTCACGGAGACATCGGGTTAGCGTTATTACGCTATCTTTATTTTTTATTCGTAAAATCGCTGAAAGGTGGTTATTACAAAAAAAAAGAGTAATATTACAGTATAGTTATTATAGTCATCCATTTGTAACTATTAATTTTTCTTCTTTTGTTAATTTTTGTTGTTAACTATTTTAATTAAAATTAAAACGAAAACGTGATTGCTCGATGTAGGAAACAAAAGCCAGCAATTTCAGCGTTAGGGGGAACTCGTCCAAATGGTTCGCTACGTCGGCGCCTCGTGTCTTGCAATTTGCACTGAATCCAGTGAGTGCGAGAACGCTGACCGGCACTACTGGCATCACACCGATACGGAACGAGCTAGCTGACAATATCTGATAATACCTTTTGTTAATAATATATTCGGTTCTTTTGTTTGTCAGCTGCCTGGGTAACGTGGAAAGACCGTCAGCTGACGCAGTAAAGATTTGGTCGAGAGGTAGCGTTGCAAATGCAAAAGTCATTGTAAGCCGGCTAATGTTGACATAGATAGTTGATTTTATATACTTACATAGGAATTTTGTAAATGGATCGCTACCTCTCGTACCAAGACAAGGCGGCAAACAACTCAGTAATTACATTTTTCGCCAAATAAATTACATACGAGTAGGTATGTAAAACAAATTTACGTACGCTTGTACCGTGTAAAGAAATTAATTTAAATTTTGGTTTCATAGTCGTAAAACGTTTTAGTTTTTTATGTTAGTTTTAGTTTCGAGCGCTATTCGGGTATATCGTCTACAACTCATTCAACTTTGTGATTCCTGAAAGTGTTAAAAACTTTATGAACAAACACCATAAACAAATACGATCGATGTTTTTGAAATCGGATGTAATTTAGTTTAGATTTCGTTATTTAAGAATGAAAATGTTGTTTACGCATAAATCTTTTGAATGCTTCTTCGTCGACTCTCAGGACCTCTTGTCTTAATGTTTTTCTAGCTTATTTTTTCATACACGTCATGTTGGTCTAATGGTCAGTGTATAATACAGATAAAGATATCCAGAGTTCGAATCTATGTTCGGTCCAGCAAAATATAACAGTAGCACATTCTTAGGAAGGTAATGTTCATCCCTTGTCTCGGTAAGCACGTAAAGGTAGACTTGCCCCTATTGCAGTTGTGTCGGATTGCCGTCCCATTGAACTATAAGGGTGAGGGAATAGGATGCACGTATGATACACACGTGTGTACTGTAATTTAACGTGCACAGTTAGCTAGTATTTGATATTGACTGCCATAGACAATTCAATAGTACAGTATTTATATGAAACACAAATTATATATTTTTCTCTATTTTGAAAGGGGACAACAAATTTATTTAAAAAAAAAATCATTTCTATTTGTGGTAAAACAGACAATTAACGTTTAATGTAATTCACGTTGAACACTCTCATATTCTGTATGAGCGTTTCATGTAATAATTGCGGAAACTATATTCATGTTCAAGGACGATATGAACGTTCGTCTCAACAACAAACAGAGACGAGAACTAAACAGCAAGACTACTTCGCTCCGAAGTGTCTTTGAGGTAAAGAACTTGTCCGTTTCATCCGAGCTCGAAACCAACAGCCATATACTCGGTATTATGTATACGACTCTATATAACTCTACAGAAACTTCGACGAAATAATTATTAATAGCGAAGTTATAATTCACCAAGAACACAATCCATATTATCCTTATAGAATATATTGGGCAATTATCTTAGTAAATTATAGGACACGGAATACTGTAGTTTGAAAATTAATTATATTATACAGCGTAGAACCATTTCTACGCTGTAATTCACAGTTCAAAGCATTGTTGCTTATAATAAAGTAAGTTTGTTTTTTTGTAACGTCTTAGCTACATAACGGATCATCACAAAATTTTACACACACGTTTTGATACTCTTATCCATCAACTTACATAGCTTACGTTATTATTACATTGCAATTTATATAATTAATGAATATAACTAAATAATCAATTTATAAATGAAAATCAAGGGATGTCGTGAGGACACCTGCCTGTGTCAGATAAACATCTGAAAAATGTGCTAGATAAACTCGCATTTATGCGACGTGGAAAAGTATATTGAGCATTAAAAAACATCTTCACATTAGTACTTATCACACAACCGTATAGTGTCCATAAAGAGACATCCACCGTTTTTATTATTATCATAAAGTTCGACTTCCTAAAACCGTATCCTATCACACATGCATATACACTTAACTATATGATAAAGGCAACCGACTTAAAGTATTACATGAACGTATCGGCTATCTTACACACATTACGAGCTCCGATAAGTTTCATGACGTGATACTTAAGATTAAGGATTATCGTCCATTGGAAGCTCGGTGTAGACTATATTTATATTATGTCAGAACGATTTCGGCCATGGAGCTATTCTCAATGGACGCTAGTCATCTGCGCAGGAAATGCTTATAATAATCCCTCACTGAGTGGAGTGTCAATACGGCCGGAAAGAGTGCTTTCCGAGGCATGACGACTGTAAACAAATGTGGTTGAACCTGATAATTGTAAGCTCAATATTATAAGTGAGTTTGTTTGCTTAAATTAATATTGTAAATACGTGTGTGTTGTTTGTTACATTTTCCCGTCTTAACTACTCATCCAATCATGGAATTTAGTTCTCGTTGTTAGCAGAACAAAAAGGATTTTACACGCGGACGAAGCCGCGAGCGAAAATTAGTACGCTATATAATAATATAGTTTTATTCTTTAATGCATTATATACAAACATAGGATGTTGTTAACCTTTTAGCCGAAGATAAGGTTTTATTCTGCTGTCTAATCCGTAGTTTACGTTTGAATTGATTTTTGGTTGGAATTTTGACAATAAAAATTGCTAATGCGTTTTTATATCATTTCGATGTGCGTAACGCGTACTAAATCTTCATAACGCGCTACACTTCCAGTGGATCTCTTAACTATTCATATAAGCTACTGATAAAATCCATCCTACGATTATTATGTTAAAATTTATCATCAATTTAGCTTAGACTAGTGCCTAGCGATCAGTAAAATATGTCTAGAATGACAACGATTCATGTGGAAAAATTCCTAATCTAAATTTGATAGGCAAAATGTATCCCTGATAAATTGTCCCTTTACAAAATATTCGCAAAACAATGTTCACTGTGACCTTTAACGACGGTGCTCAGTTTAATAACAAGTTTCGGTATTTCGCTTTGAAACCCATAATGAAGGACAGATTTATTCAATTATTAAAATTTCCTATTAGATAGAATAGCCTGCAGATACTATACTAGATACTAATGAAATAGACAAATAGATGATGATAGGTGACATTCTCGATCGTTTAAGAACCAATGATAATAATAATCCTTCTTCGACCGATTTCAGACGATATGGCTGTGCTCATGGACGCGCAGTAGCTGGGCGAGTAGAAATATTTCAGTAGAAATACGTCAGATATATTTCATTGAAATTTTGTTGATTTAATATATTTAAAATCGCTTCGTTGTTGTTGATGTTCTTTAAAATATTTATACAAGTCGTAAATACGTATAACCACATAACTCAAATATAAATTATTCTTTCTTTTATTTCTAATTCGAATAATATTACAAATAAATTCTTATATAGTTTTTAAGTACCATATATTTTACTTTGTTAAAAAAAATTAATGTTCCAACTTATATCATAAAGTAAGAATTTAATATTGTAACAAACAAGCTTGGATCTTAAAAATATTTTCAACCCGAAGCAACTGTAGACTCGGAAAACTTAAATGCTTTTAAGAAGTAAATGTTTAAGTAGAGATGGTTCGTAGAACTGCATAATTTTAGCCGACCTCTAACCGCTAGGAGAATGTATTTTGCAGTATTTCTTGTGTGATTACTTCGTTTGAGAAAAGTAGACCAACACTAGCGTAACTGACACAGAAAATGTAGACAGCGTGATTCAGGTATGCCACAAACAAAATGACATCGCATAAAAACTATAAAAAGTAAAAAAATATCTCTGATGATTCCTTTTATATTTAAGTTAAACATATTTTCGTTTACTGCAATTTGTTGCCGTTAATTAATAACGTTTTGTGTTTTGTTTTTAAATAAATATATCGATTACCATTTAGGTTTCATTGGAATTATTATTGTTTAAGAATGGAATTAATACTTCATTGCAAATTAATAAGTTGCTCTAAAAATCTTCCCGATTATTACAGTACAGTAAAAGCCTATTAATATCCCACTGCTGGGCTAAGGCCTCCTCTCCCTTTTGAGGAGGAATAAGCTCCAAACCTGGAGCTTATTCCACCACGCTGCTCCAATGCAGGTTGGTAGAAACTACTTACTTACTTACTAAATATCTTTCCGTAGCAGCCTGTGAATGTCCCACTGCTGGGCTTAAGGCCTCCTCTCCCTTTTTTTTTTGAGAAGAAGGAAACTAAATATCTTTAGCTTTAACTAAATATAACTTCTTAGTTATTCTTACTATATCTATTCATTACAATACAAACTTGTGCTTTTAACAGAACAAGAAATATTAAAGCAATAAGAAAATTTACAAGCTTAAGCAACTTCCACAAATTAAAACTGTTAACACCTGGCTGTTTTCGTTAAATTAAGGATATAGTTTAGAAACTTGGTCTCAGATAAAATTGGCGTGAGTCCAAATTACCAACAAACTATGAACGTATAAATGCAAGTCAGTTAATATTATATGATTCACTTCAGTTTTGTATTTAAATTAAAATTAACTCAATTGTAATTTACAATTAATAAATACTTGAGTAAAAGGAACTGAATCGACTTAGTGGTTTGGACAATAAATGAATGTGAATATTATCGCGAGTGCGAACTTATCTGAATTTTCATGTGCCTAATTTGAGAATATTACATGTTTTTAAGTGCGCGACAGTGAAGGAAAACATCGAAAAGCCTGTATACAATTATATATGTATATAATTCTCCTGGAGGGGAAACGATGCCGCTGCCCCACACGATGGTAGGACCAAGTTACCAACCTCACTGGTCTCCGAATGACCACAGCCCTGAGGAAAGCTGAGGACAGGAAAGACTGGAGAAAATTCACAGATATTTTGACACAGACCCTAGATCAGAGTGGACACGACTTTCAGCAATGAAGTAAACGACCGAGAAGAAGAATAATTCTCCTAAATGTACTTATCCACATTGGAGTAGCGAGATGGAATAAGCTTCAAACTGTTCTAAGCAAGCTTTTGCCTTTGTATTTTTAGCAGAGATATATAATAAGATTGATACGTAATCCCGTATACATTTCATTGCCCATCTAAATGTATGCTATTAATTATACATAAATGAAAAATGTGCCAAAAAATTAACACTTAATTTTTTTTATCCTTTTTTAAAATATCTTTACACCTGTGCCGGAATACAAATATATACGTATTTACATACATAAAACAATGTGCTTACAAATAATATTAAAATAATATATCCTACAAATTTTTAGATTACAATTAATTTTCACAAGTGTAATTAATTTTAAAATTTATTAAAAACTCGTTTCTCTTTCTTAGGCACTGACACTGATTGTCATCTTGATCTGCGGTCAAGAAGTGACAATCGCTTAAAGTTGCCAACAGCTCATACTCGCTTTTACAGTGAATCTTTTACTGTTAAAGCTGTGAAGCTATGGAATATGCTTCCCCCGGAAATTGGTCGCTCTGATTCTATTTATATATTTAAACGTCGTGTGAAAACTCACTATCTTTCCTTACAATAAGTAATGTATGTACGTTTATTGAATATGTATTATATATAAAGATGTTATTTGTGTGTATGTATTTATATTTATATGTAACGTATGTAGGTTATATATATTTTACATTAGTATGTATATTATAAGTCATTATTTTCTTTTATCTTGAATATTATTTTATTTTTATTTTTTGCACTATCCTGTTTCTGCTTTTGCAAATCCTTTCACCAAAGGTTGTCTGTTAGAGATTGCTTTAGCAATAAGACCGCCTTTGCACGCTCTTATTTTCTTGTCTTTGTTGTAATTGTTCTCTTCATTTGTATGTCCTTTCATTGTGTGTGCAATAAAGTATTAAATAAATAAATAAATAATTTTAAATACGTAGCGGTTAAAATAACGTCATCTACTTTCATCATCGATTTTGATTCAATTTAATATAGTTCAGTTAGTTAGTTCAATTAGTTATAGTAGAACCGAGATAAATAAAATAATCTTGGTTCTACAACCTCCCATCACATATTCTTCCCCTTAACATCACTACTTAGCATTGTTCTCTTCCGGTTTGAAGTGTGAGTAAGCCAGTATAATTATGTTTAAACCGACACAGGAGACATATCTTTTTAATTCCCCAGGTTGATGATGCCTTGGCGATATAAGGAATGGTTAATATTTCTTACAGCACCATTTAATGGGTTACGGTTACCACATACCTTCACCGGTAGAGCAAATTTGCAATATGTTTTCCCGTCTACCTACGTATAATAAATGATAAAATATTATACTGGTAATTTTCTGGTACTGGTAATTAAAAAAGTAGTAATAAATAAGACGTAGTTAACTGAACATAATACGAAACTACCATTCGTGACTGCGCGCCGTGAAATGGCAGTTTAATGTTTTCTCATTGTGCCGTGTCTAATTTCTTTTCTTTTTTGTACTTGAGAGTATGATAAATAGGCCGAGTTTTATTTCCTGGGTTAACTTCGAGAAAAATAAGGTTAATATATCAATTGTTACAATGTTTTTACATATATATATATATAATAAGAATAATATATAACTAATATAAGACCCGAAATGGCCCAGTGGTAAGAACGCGTAAATCTTAACCGATGATCGTGAGTTCAAACCCGGGCAAGCACCACTGAATTTTCATGTGCTTAATTTGTGATTATAATTCATCTCGTGCTTTACGGCGAAGGAAAACATCGTGAGGAAACCTGCATGTGTCTAATTTACTGAAATTCTGCCACATGTGTAATCCACCAACCCGCATCGGAGCAGCGTGGTGGAATAAGCTCCAAACCTTCTCCTCAAAAAGAGGAGAGGAGGCCCTTAGCCCAGCAGTGGGACATTTACAGGCTGTTACTTTATAACTAATATAGTTTTGTTAGCTGACGTAATTTTTGTTTTCTAGTATGAAATAATCATGTCTCTTATAATAAAGAAATAATTAGTTATTTTTGTATTATTTACTAGATTTGCCCGTGGCATCGCATGTTCATCCAGGACGATTGGGCTTAGACTGGCTCAGTTGTCCTTCAAACCGTAACACAACAATACGAAATATTGCTATTTGAGTGGTAGTACCTACCCAACACAAAGCACCACCAAGTATATTTAAATTTCACTTAATCTGTGAAATGAGCTTTCGAAAGTACTTGAATAAAAACTCCACGCTTATTATAATTACGTATGTACAATCATTTATCATCGAGTAATACAGATTATGCAGCTTACATATTGCGCCGATCCCAAACAACTGGAATGAGGCCAAGTGAAAGATGATGATTTTTTATATGACGACTATGGAAATTATCAATAAAACAATTGGTATTAAATGGTCACGAAATATCCTTAACAACTGGAAATGGATGAAATTGTTGGATTTATCCCTGAGATCTCAAAAACGTCTCAAAATTGGCGTCGGAAAGACGATCGGGGTTAACCGCGCGTTTCAACCGAAAATAATTTCCCTGAGGAAGTATAAATTTTATACGCCGTGAATATGTAACGTATTTTTAAATTAAAAACACATGCACACAACATATTACCAATATGTTATTTTTGGAAACCTTTTTCAAAATATATGAGTTTTATTATATTTACAATGATTTTTACTGGTGGTAGGGCTTTGTGCAAGTTCGTCTGGGTAGGTATCCCCCACTCATCAGATATTCTACCGCAACAGCAGTACTTGGCATTGTTGCGTTGAACAATGAGCCAATGTAATTACAGGCACAAGGGACATAACATCTTAGTTCCCAAGGTTGGTGGCGCATTGGCGATGTAAGCGATGGTTAACATTTCTTACGATGCCAATGTCTATGGGCGTTTGTGACCACTTACCATCTGGTAGTCCATATGCTCGTCCGCCTTTCTATTCAATAAAAAAATATATATATTGATAAGACTTAGTCCCTATTCTCTGCAAAAATATATTTTAATTAAGCCAAGATTCTCTAAATATTTCTATTAACGCCTGTTCAATTCAAATTCTGATCTACTCTTAGTATTTCATATAAAATTGTTTACATTAATTAAATCTGACTTTTGTTGTTTTAAAACTAAGCAGACGGATTGTATGAGACGAGTGAATTTATTTGCGTTTCTTTCATCAAAAATCTCGAGACGAATCCCAGTGATATCAAATTCTTAAAATTAATTTAATTTAACATTAAATATTGTCTTTAAAATTAAATTAAATAAATAGTCTGAATATAACTAAAAAATACAAACTGTATTAATTATGATCACCGAAAAATAAAACTGATTTAACCTCTGTTTTCAATTGTATTTACTTGTTGTTTTCGGGATATAATAAGCTATTTACTAATTAAGTTTTAGATATCATTGCGTAACTTATTCGTTGAAAATAATTGTATTACAATATAGAAAAAAGGTTTTAATCTTTCGTTATTTTTGTAAATCGTTTAAATGTAATTACAAAATGTTGACGTCATTATATTGATATTATTTATCTGCTTGTGTATTACTTTAAGTCAACGTAAGAAAATTATTTATAGTTTTTTCTTTTTTGCAAACACCTAAATAGGCATATCAGTTGATAAGGAAATATGACTTATTGGATTAGTTCTCTTTAAAACTATTTACAATATTTTACGATGTGGAATAAGGTCGTCAGCTCTCTTAGTTTATCACAAGCTATTATAAGCTCTAAATTGGGTTTGTATCGTGTATAAACTATAATTTGAAATTAAACATTTAATTGCAATATCAGTTTTGATTCACCCAACCAACCCAGCTTTCAGATGTTTATTGGTGACAAGCCGGCTTCCAACACTCAACTGGCCACGTTCGTTTTGATAACGTTCAAGGGGATCACCCTTTCCAGTTTTTGCAATTGGGGCCGGAAGAGTTAGTTACGCCTCTGACCCAATGTAAAGAAATTTAAGTGCCTGTCTATTGTGAAAACGAACGTGGAATGCCGAGCGTGGAACGTTGGACGAGAAGTCGCCAGAAGTGAATTAGAACTGAAATTGCAATATTTTTTAATCTCAAGTTATAGTTATATACACAAAATTATATAGAGCCGTTGTCGTGGTAGAAAAACTAAGCTTGAGGCTTTATTATGAGAAATGCTATAGACTATAATTATGACATCATCGCCGACGGGGAGCAGTTACAAAAAACCGAAGGGAATCCGCATGAAACAACTAGAGATAATAATAAAACGAAACAACAAAATACCAGTTTTATTAGATTTTCGTTTATATAGAAAATTGAGTGAAATGAAGACTGCAGCTGTATGAAATAAAGAGGTAATTGAGCGAGTAACGTAAAAACTGAATATTTTCTATTATTAAATTTTAACCCTTTCTGCGCTGACGTGAAATGAAAGCAAAATGAAGCGCATCTGTGACATGAATATAAGATTTCAATCAATCGCATCGAGTACGAAATAAAATGTTATGAAAAGTACCCGTTTCACTTCTTAATTAACCCTTCATTCTTTTTTTAATTTTACAACTTAACATCACATAACGAGTCTTTTCAAATAATGCTATTACGCAAAAGCTACCAGCTGTGAAAAATAATATTTGAATTTAATTTTCTACACAGTTATTCCTCAATTTGAATTTGATATATTTTTAACAAGAATACTAGCTCGTATGTATCCATTGAATTGCAGTAAAGTGACCGCCTCGAACATCTTCAGTCGTGAAGGCAATATCCGGCAATACTTCCTGTGCTGCACGTAGTCTACACATTGACACTTACTATTGTAGCCTTTTGTGTGACAACATCCCCAGTGCTTCTTGTTACTTACATTCTGCAATAAGCCAATACAGTTTTTTCATACTATCATTAGAATATTTTTAAATAATAGGTATGGCTTTATTTGTGGTAGGGCTTTGTGCAAGCTCATCTGGGTAGGTACCACCCACTCATCAGATATTCCACCGCAAAATAGCATTACTTGATATTGTTGTGTTCTAGTTTCAAGGGTGAGTGAGCCAGTGTACTTACAGCCACAAGGGATATAACATCTTAGTTCTCAAGGTTGGTGGCGCATTGGCGATGTAAGCGATGGTTACGTACATTTCTCACAATGCCAATGTCTATGGGTGTTGTTGACTACTTACCACCTGATGGGATCCATATGTTCGTCCTATTCTATATAAAAAAAGATGGATGGGTCACCCAATGTTAAGTGATCACCAACGCCCATAAATATTGGCGCTTTATATTAAGCCTATTAAATGCAGCTAATTAAATGTGTCTCCAAAATTAAATACAATAGTAACATTATTTCCGCCATATTCTCCGTTCTGTGTTAAAGAACATCTCTGTTGGGTTCTTGTTTGTGTCAGCGGGGAGTACGGAACCTGTAGTTAATGAACTAAACAAGATAAACGACTTTGTCCACCCGACACTGTTAATACCTCGGAAGTGCTATCAATTAGGTGTAATTTATCAAATTTCTTACTAAGATTCTAGCGCTACCTTCCGGGACGTACTCCTATAGATCGTTTTAACCCTGAACGTAAAACGAGGGGTGTTATATGTTTGACGTGTGTGTCTGTATCTCTGTTTGTCTGTCTACATGAGATCGTAGCTCTCGAACGGATGAACCGATTTTCATTTAGTTGCTTTCTTAGTCGAGTCGAGGTCCCCCGACACAACAGTTTTATTTTATTTATTTTTATTTTCTTGTATTATAAATTCTAGTATAATGTATTTGGTCGAGATTTTTATATAAACATTACTACTAATTTTTGATTATTAATACATTTATAATATTCAAATTATTTATTACTTTTTACCTATTCAGACTTTTATTTTGTTTTTTTTTAGTCAGGGTTTTTTTTTAATTTTTAATTTGAGTTTTATGATATTTCCAAACTACCCCGTCGTAGTATAAAAAGTTACGATACAATAATATAGTTTAATTATAAAGCCGACTGCGTGTAAGCATTTACTTTCGTATTTATAATATTAGTAGATAATAGCAACTTGCCCTGGAACAGAGCGATCTAAATATAACAACTTATGGGGCTTCAGGAGAACTACTTTCATGTAACATATATTTTGATGGTATGGCTATTTTTTATTTGTTTTTAAATACACTAAGTATTGCTTTTTGGTGGTAGTATATGTGATACGTGGGTGGTACCAGCTCAAACGGTCTGTCACAGAGCTCTTTCGCCATTTGCTGCTCTAACTAGTAGCTAACTAATCTGGTTATATGTATATATAATATGGTAGTACAATCAGTGGCGTAGCTATCGTAAGGCCAGGTGGTGCAGTGCACCAGGGCCCCGGAGCTAAGGAGGCCCTCTAACCTCAGCATTGAGAAGAGAGGCGCATAAAAGAAAAAAAAATTGTGTGGACGGGAAATTCGACGACGTATGGATTTAGCATTCTAGGGATAAGTTGAACTCACTGTCTCTATTCTTGTTCCTGTGTATAATTTTGAAGGCCAATATAAGTTAAAGCTATGCGGAAAGAGGGGATGAGGGTCCGATTCTTTTCTTTTGCACAGAGTAAAATAATATGTGTATACATATATATGACGCATTAAAATTTCAAACTAGCTGGAACAATAATAACCACTGATATATTTAAAAATATATTTTCAACAATATGCGTTTTAATATAGAAGTTTAAAGATTGTCACTCAACGCGATCCTTTAATTGAATCTAACTATAATATTTCTTATTCGATATGTTGATACGTAAAATTATCTATTTATTTAAAAGATTAAAGTCGTAAAGACTCAAAGGCCATTAACCATCTTAGGTCTGGAATCTCGAGAAAGTTAAATTAATGTCCATTATTACGATTGGCGAACAAACAATTAGCATAACAGTTAGCTAAAGTCAATACATATGATATAATGTTATATTTGATTTTGAATCCTTTTTTTTTTGATAGCTCAGTGAAAAGAGCACGTATTAGAATCTAATACCTCAGAGCAATCTTGACGTACTTAGTTTGCGTATTTCATTCTCCTAATATTTAAAGATGAAATATTCCATCTTCCATATTCATACTTACCGGAGGAGCATGGTGGAATTCGTTGACCTCTTCATAACAGACAAGAAGACCTTTGCTCAGGGCTGGGATATTTACAGGCTGTTATTGACTACGATGTATACAATATTCGTATACATATATATAATTGATATAATAAGTAAAAAAACATATATTTTTTTATTAATACATTTATACACGACAGTAAGTAAATGGGTCCTTGATTGATTTATTACATGATGGAATAATAAATCTTCGTCGGCTACTATTTCTTGTGGAAAAAATAACATTGCCTTAGAGAATATTCGTTACAAGAGCAATAGAAAAAAATGATCATTAGTGCATTAACAAGCAATAATATTGAATTATATATAAGGATATATATTTATTAAAGCCGGGATGACCTAGTGGTTAGAACGCGTAAATCTTAACCGATGATCGTAGGTTCAAACCCGGGCAAGCAACACTGAATTTTCATGTAATTAATTTATGTTTATAATTCATCTCGTGCTTGACGGTGAGGGAAAACATAGTGAGGAAACCTGCATGTGTCTAATTTCACTGAAATTCTGCCACACGTGTATTCTACCAACCCACATTGCAGCAGCAGCACCAGCGTGGTGGAATAAGCTCCTAAACCTTCTCCTTAAAAGGAAGAGCAGTGGGATATTTATAGGCTCTTACTTACTTAATATCCAAGCTTACTTAATACCAAGCTACCGGCATATGGTCTGCCTGCTCAGCTTTGCACCTGGATTGCCAGCTTCCTACACAAGCGCAGCCTTCGTGTTTTAGTTGATGGTTGCGCTTCACAATTCTATGTAGTGAATGCTGAGGTCTCCCAGAGATCCGTGCTATCTCCCACTCTCTTTCTCTTGCATATCAATGATATGCTCTCTGTCGGGAACATTCATTGCTATGCAGACGATAGTACAGTGCATGGTGGATACCACGGACGCGCAGTGGCTGGGCGAGCGGAAATTGAGGAGAGGCGGGAGGATCATGTCATTGAATTCAATAGGACGTTAGAGCTCATCGCTAAATGGGGCTCTGATAATCTTGTTGAGTTTAATGCCAAGAAAATACAGGTATGCGCTCTCACAGCGAAAAAGTCACCATTTTCCCCTCTTCCCTCCCTCTGTGGCACTCCGTTGGTGATACAAAGCATAATCATCATGCTGAGGATGGACGTTCGCTTCGCATCGAGGCTGTCATAAAAACAGCTTCACGGAAACTCGGAGTTCTGAACAAGGTGCGGCGTTTTTTCACGCCACAACAACTGTGCCTGCTGTACAAAACACAGGTACGGTCTTGCGTTGAATATTGCTCGCACCTTTGGGATGGCTCCGCTAAGTACCTACTTGAGGCCTTGGATCGGATGCAGCGACGTGCGGTCCGCATTATTGGCGACGTAAAGGTCACTAACACCCTCGAGCCTTTACAATTGCGTCGAGAGATAGCAGCGCTGAGCGCTTTTTATCGACTGTATCACGGCGAGTGTTCCGAGGAATTATTCTCCCTAATTCCTGCTTCCCCCTTCCTTCACAAGTCTACGCGTGCTGGCTCTCGATGTCACCGACTAACTGTGGCATCATCAATTCATCGCGCACAAAGAAATTTGGCAACTCCTTTCTTTGTCGCACTTCCAAAAAATGGAATTCCTTACCAGCTCACGTGTTCCCCTCCTCTTACGACCCGGGTTCCTTCAAACGAGGCGTAAAGAGGCATTTTGCGGGCCGGCAAGGCGAGGGCGGCTAGTGCAGAATTTTCTTCCCGTCTGTACTGGCCGTCGTCGCGTTTGGACTCTACTACCACTTGACATCAGGTGGAGTAGAGTCATTTGTCCCTCCCGGCAAATATAAATAAATATATATATATATATATATATATATATATATATATATATATATATATATATATTTTTTTTTTTTTATTTATTTATATATTAACTATTTATTTATTTATTTATTTATTAACTGTATTGTATTCCAAATATTTCTTATTTTTCACAATTCACAAACTCGGAATACATATGTATTTACATATCGTAAAAGCGTTATTACATTAATAAGCTAATTATTTAAGAACCTCAAATAGTCTACAAAGGATTTCGCACATGAAGATAAATAAATTTGATGAAAAAAAACATACAAAAATATCCATTTTTAAATTTTTTGCGAACAAAGAAATTAAAACATTAACTGTTACTTCTCAATAAATATTTTGTAACGTTATGTATGTACGAAAACATATTAATTATTTTGTTATACTCATAACATTGGCACAAGAAACAAACACAAAACTAATCTTTTACAATTAATCATATTTAAATTCAAAAAATATATAACAGTTATAATAATGTAACTAAAAATATTTAAACATCTTCCTAAGTCCGTGTTGCGAGGCTCAATAATATTGTCCTATGCCGTTAACAGAATTGTACGCGATCAAAGCCTCCCGGTTTTCACGGTGATCACATTATCAAGCCATTTTGTAGCCGATGAAAGAGTATAATCATATTATTCTACTCTCTCTCTTGTTGAGAGTAAGCCGAATTTTTTAACTGCTTTTAGCTTTTAATTGAGTTTTCTATGCGTCGATTTTAAACATGAATACGTGGACATCGAATGCAAGAGGATCGAACTACACTATTATCAATTCCCTTACTAATAAACGTGGTTTAGCAATTTGTCTCATTCTGTCATCATTGATTTGACATTCGGAAGAAGAAGACACAGTATTGTTTAACTGTTCCAATATCATTCTAGAATGTTTACAGGTAATGTCGTAACTATTACACCGATAAATGTGTTTCCGAGTAAATGAGTTGGTGTCATTAGAGGCACATAGTATATAAGATCTTAGATTTAGTGGTTTGCGATACAAAAAACGTTTATATAGTATAAAGATTCCTATCTGTACAGTTAATTTGTTAAAAAAATATAGTTACTTTTCTATAAGTAGCTATATTGTCTTAAATTTTGTAACAGATACATATACAACAATATTGTTGATGATTAGAGGAATCAATGGTAACCAGAGATGATAAACTGCAAATATGCATGAAGGAATCCCTACAAAACCATGACACGACATTACATTACAGGTATTTATAATTTCCTTTCAAACCAAGGCAAGCATCACTGAATTTTCATTTGGTTAATTTGTATTTATAATTCATCTCGTGATCGCCGGTCAAGGAAAACATCGTAAGGTAACCTGCACGTGATTAATTTCACTGAAATTCCGCCACATGTGTATCTACCCCTATTTGAGCAGCTTGGTGTAGCAAACCTTCGCCTCAAAGGGAGTAGATGCCTGACATTTAAAGGCTTTTACTTCATAATTTACTTAAAAATGAATTGACTGTTTGAAAATTAATTACTATTCTAAAATAATCGATAATTAAAGTATATATTACTTATTAAGGTAGGTGATGCCTCTGCGTCAGAGTATCATACTCCTATATATAACAAGATATTTTATGCAAACGAAGGGGCCGAAAATTTAATAATATTTTAATCCAATTATAAGTTTGGATCGAGTTAGATATTGTACATATTAAAATATCTGTCACAAGGGCAAAGCTTAATTACATTCAAAATCAACCAACACTAATTAGATTTCAAACGAACGGCCTAAACGAAAATATGAAACGTAACATCCGTTTTAAATCAGTTTATAATCATTTCTAAGGGATGAGACACAATTATATAATGTTAAATGAGATATTGGAGTTTTTTTAATTAATTAGACTGCGGTATAATTTTCTATAGAGTTAGATAATTCTATTTGTTTAGCGATTATCTTATTGATCTTTTGTATAATAGATGCGTTATTTTAAATGAATCAGTTTTGTATAAGTCATATTCAACATTACTTCTTTATTAGTTTAACATCGAAATTAATTTCATTTATTTGGTATCTATTGATATGTTTAAGTGCTATCAATTGTAAATAAGAGTAATTATGTATAGTCGAAGCTTGCAAATTCATATTTATTTTCCTATACATATGTATTCATATTTCTTATAATGATTTTTATCCAATTTCGATCACTGAGCGGACAGTAGATTATCTGTCAAATGAGACAGTGATGTCACTGTGTGTGAAGGCAAGTTAATTACTATTAAAGTTCTGGCTATGGTAAAAACCACGAAACGGAGACCTTTTAACCTGCACTTATTTCTATTTATCAACGTAGAGGAAGAGTAACAGGCAACAAACTAACACGAAACCAGCTAATTGTTACTTGCCTCTTTGTCTGCCCCCTTTCGTAACTGAACTACTTGACGCACGGCAGAATGCGCTTGCGAACAGCTTCATGATGCGCGCCGTCAAATTATGGAATTTGGTGCCGACATTTGTTTTCGGGTACTATACCCGACATTTACCAAACTAAACTCCATTATCGATTACAAAAAGATGTCTGTGAAAACATAACAATCTACATTGCAGTCAAGAGCAAACATATATACATAATAAAAGCCTGGACAAAAACGACAAATTTTTCATGAGCCTAATTTATTTTTAATATTTCCATTACTTGCACGATGGTGTTGAAAAATTTTGAAATAATCAAATTCTACCTTTTGGGTATCTATTAACCCTTATCGGATTGTGAAATAATAATCTTCAAAATGCCTTCATAATAGAAGAGGAAATCATGGAACATTTGAAACTTGTTAAAACCAAAACCAAAGGTATCCATTAATCGTAATTAAAAGCCTTAACGAAATCAATAGACCCAACGAATCAATGACCCTTAGCTTACAAAATTAGTAAAAATTAAGGTGATCCAATGATGATAAAAATGTAATAATATTATGCAAATTGAATTTAATACGTCTAATTAGACCCGAGTCCTTATTCTACCGTTTCTCGTTAAATGAATAAATTATGTATTCGCACTGTTCTAGATTAACTTAAATTATCTTTGACTTAATTATAAGTAGTAACTTTAAATATTCATTTAGTTTAAAAGAAGATAACAGAACTCTCGACTAAAAAAATTATAATTTGATTATGAATAATTTTGTTTCAGCTCTCCACATCTAGCCTGTCGAGAGTATAAGATGTAAATAATTAACAATAATTTACATAAAAATTCATAATATCTTACAGAACTCAATTAGCAATTTTTTTTTATAAATATTAAGCTCGACAATAGAGACAATGTTGCTAGTTTAATGTTCCATTTTTGTAATTATTCAACGCAGTCATGGTTTGCACCGAAGCTAGTTTTATATTTTGAATGTTATATACTTACTCGATTTAGTTCACAATGTTATTATAAATGCCATATTAATAAAAAACATCACAATTTTTATTTAATTAAATTATTTCATACGATGAAAACATTTTAATACCTAAAATTAGATGTTTTAAGCATACAAATAATACAAGGCGTGATTGAAGCCACGTGTTTATGGGAGAGATATGGTTTTATTATGGAATGTAAAATATTAACAGCAATGAAATGTTTGGAAAGATAGCATAAACTAAAGTTTATTTCAAGGGCTCCTTGAAAAATACCTTTATGGCGCTGTAAAATGTATCATAAAAAAGATAATGGATTAACTATACAAGTGGTTGAATTTATCAAGTTTATATGTTACTTTATGACCATTTATAAAACTTACATCACTTATTATATCTCATATTTATCTATGTAAAATAATATCTTTAAATTTTATTGTTTTTAAATAGATATTTAACATAACGTTCAGTAATTATAGAAAGATCGAAGATAACGGAAAGTTGCCAACGAATTGAGATCTTTTAATTGCTTACAAATTAAAATCATTATTAAATTTGACATTTTATATTTTCGATCTATAAGCTCGATCTGTGCCGTTACTAATAATACTTTCGTCTTAACCGACCTGTCCCTAATGCTGCTCTTACACGAGGGCAATAACCGAGACAATCCACTAAACCAAGATATTAAGCCAGTCGCATGTACGAGGCTTTCTTCTTTTTTGTGTTTGAAATTGTTCTATTTCAATAAATTGACTTGATCAATTACTTGATGATAATCTAATGTAGTGTTGTTCTCTATTACGCGAAGCCAACATTGATTTGGCTTTGGGGTTTTGGCAGCCACTTACCATCAGACGTCCCATTTCCCAGTCCGCCTATAACATAAAAATACAGTGCAATATGCAAATAATAAAGGATATTACGTACAACAAAATATATACCTTATATAATAAATCACCAGTATTATACCGAAAACATTGCTCTTACAAATCGTTTATGTGATTTATTTCAAGTTGGAAATCACTCGGTGAGAGAAAGCTTGAGACAGAACATTGCGAATTCACTTAATGTGACCACGCGTTCCAATAATAAAGAATATTCTTATTATTAGTAATAATCTATCACATTGTTATATCATAAGAGATTTAAATACAATAATCACCAATGAATACACAAAAAAGCAATTCAGATAGCTAGACTAGTAGCCCGTAAATTTTCTACTACTGGACAATAATATTGCCTTCTCTCCACTTAAAGTAGTTATATTACTAAATCACCTCTTCCGAGTAATATACGAGCTGGTTGGACATATTTATGAAGTGTCCACATGATATAGTACAAGTGTGGCCAATCGATACACAGTGAGCGGGTTAGATCACGCGCGAGGTCTGTTCAGTTGCGCACCCCTGAACGATACAGATTGATAGTTGACGCCATACCTCTGACTTTTATTTATGACGTTGAGAATATATGTGACAATGGAATAAAAATACATTTTTCTCTAACATGACAAAAGTTTGTCCGTTGTACAGTTTTTCCATATATGACAGGTATATTAGCTTAGGACGAATCCATAACAAGACATAAAGACAAATTTGGGACAAAGGTATCCTAATTGGGTAAAAACTTTGAGAAATAATGTCTCAAGGGTATTAAAGTTATCGTTAAATGTAATAGGAACTTTTTCATCAAAGAATAAAAAATAAGATTTGTTTGAAATAAACAATTGCTTGCATTTGGGCTTTTGGCTTTGGTAGGTACCACCCACTTATCAGAAATTCTACTGCTGAACAGCAATACCTAGTATTGTTCTGTAATGTGTTCCAGTTAGAAGAGTAAGTGAGCCTTCAGGAAAATGGGACATAACATCTTAATTCCCAAGATTGGTGGCAACATTGGCGATTTATGGAATGGTTAATATTTCTTAGAGCACCAATATGCTACAGTGGTAATCACTCATCATAAGATACCATTGCCCCATACCCCTACCTGTTTATGTGGATTACTATTCCTCTTATAATAATAATAATTATACAAAAATATTTCATAAACAAATGTGACCACTGTAAAGAAAATTAAAGTAGCAGCTTATAGCGGAACAAACTTTCTGACCTTTGGCCTTATTCAATTTACTTTTTTTTATATAACAGGTAGGCGGACGAGCATATAGGCCACCTGATGGTAAGTGGGCACCAGCGCCCATAGACATTGGCATCGTAAGAAATGCCAATATAATACCATCGCTACTTGTGCCTTTAATTACACTGGCTTACTCACCCTTCAAACCGGAACACAACAATTGAAAACTTAGTGATTTTCCCCGGACTAACTAGCAATATTCGATTGAAACTCAAATGATCTAACCTCGTTGACTCGATCACAGGTTAGGGGCTGAGGCTAGGGGGTTAAGGCTGACTCGTATACCGTAACGGCAAACGGTGCTTTGCTTTCTTACTTTTTATGACCCCTCTCCGCGTCCGCTTTGTAAGGAGTAGAAAGTGTTTATTTACGTGGTTATTATGTAACCGTTCGAAACTCTGTGTTTCTACTTATATTAATCCATATTTATCTATTTGTTTTCTTTAATTATAAATCGATGTTTAACATTTGCCGCGCGTGTCGTGACTGAAACATATTTTCTGTATTCTCATAATTGAACATAATGAAACTTACTTTCACAATCTTACTTCGTATCGGATATAATCCGCGATAATTTACTAAATAATATTGAGCTTCTAGTAACAAGTTACGTTGTTTTGTATTGAACCTATAAGAAATCTTTTATTAAGCCATATTTGAAACTTGCTATTGAATCCTGTCCAAATGTTGGCTCGGAATTGGCTCACGTAACGCTTATTTCCTTACAAAGGAAACTACAGTTCAAGTAAAAAGCTCAATTTTATTTGAGATATTCTAGATTTTCTTCTAAAGTTGTTTTATTATCAAAAATGCATCTCTGTATGTATATGGTATCTAAATAATCAATATATACTTTTTTGATTCGGCTTTTAGAAGCACTTTTAAAACGCAATATTACTTTACTACACATACAAATTAGGAAAAAAAAACTATAAATCTAAAGAGACTTTGAACTGGTTACTTACTAAATGACGGTCTTTTACCAACAACCCCACAGACCCCGCTTCAAAACATATCGTGCAAGTTCTATATATTTAAAAAAAATATATATTAAAGTGTGTTGTACTAAATTAAACATATCTCTATTATAACAAAACAACTTTTTTTATGTAACATTCAACTTCACAATATCTTAATTTAGGATTGCTACAAACTCATTATGTTTTATAAATATATGACTGACTATATTTATATATATATTTTTTATAGAATAGAAAGGTGGACGAGCACATTGGCACTGTAAGAAATATTAACCATCGCTTACATCGCCAATGCCACCAACCTTGTGACCGAAGATTTTATGTCCCTTGTGCCTGTAATTACACTGGCTCACTCACCCTTCAAATCGGAACACAACAGTACCAAGTACTGCTGTTTTGCGGTAGAATATCTGATGAGTGGGTGGTACCTACCCAGACGAGCTTGCACAAAGCCCTACCACCAGTAAACAATATTATAAACAATATTAACAAAATATCAAACAGATACACAATATAACTTGAAAACTTTTCTTTTTATGACGAAAAAATAACGCCATTTAATTTATTTTCAGGCTGAGATGTTGAGAACAAGTCCGTAACAGACTCAATGTGGTTCTTTCACTAGTTTCTTAGGTTTTAATTAAATTAACGCAAGAACCGAGAACGGACATAAGCTTTGCAAATAACAGCTCAAAGGAGAGTTTGACTTGCAATTTGTTCAAGTGAGTTTTTTGTTTTATAATTCAGTGGTCACGACATCATTCTTGTTTATTTATTAAAATATTTTTATAAATTTCTGTAAAATCCATTCGTTTATAATTACTAAGGACATATTTTCGTACCCTAGAGCACGTGTATGTAATGATCACTTGAGAGTTAAGACGTGAAATAATAATAATAATTTGATACATTATTTAAAATATTCATCTCGTTTTATTATTATATTTTTATTACGAAGGCTGAGTCAAATATTAATTATTTAATTAATTTAGGAATCTTAAATTTTGACACTTATAAGGTCGGAATTATTGTTGATTAACAATAATGAAGCTTTTATTAAGATATCTTATTCGCTTTGATGTCGGACTGCATGAGGTAATATTTACATATTTATACCTTTTCATCTACTATGAAGACTTGTTTTAATTATATAAAAGATGGACGAAGTTATTAATATGTAATACATATTACTTATAATAATACATTTATTTCAGACAACAATGATCCATTCAATGAGATACAATTAAAAACGAAGAACGAAAGTGTAAAACTAATTAAAAAATTAATAGAAATAATTGTTAAAAAACAGAGTTAATATAATCATTTATTTTCTTATTATTATAACAATAATACATAGCAACCAAGTATACAATATGCGCGCCACGCACAAAGAATGCGGCAGTAGAGAGCAAAACTGCCGTTTGCCGTCAAGGCATACGAGTCGGTTTTGCCCCCGAGTCAATAGATATTTAACATTAAAACAGAATAAAAAAAAAAAACAAACATTATTGATACAATGATGATTTTGATGATTGAAATTTAAAGTGGCATCTTAAAATGCTTTGTATTTTAAACAATATATAAAAAATAATGTTTATTTTTTTTTTCATATACCTAATACAAAAATATAAATTTCTATATAACCCTTTACAACATTAAGTAAAATTCTTTTTATTGGATAATATTAGATATAAACTATATACAGACATTTTTATAATATACAAAATTAAAATTAATGTTAAAAATTAACGACGAAAAACTTAAAAAATACTTACAAATGAGTTCAAGTGTTATTTAACTTTCAGATTATCGAACAATACGAACAAAATTTAGTTAACTTATTCACATAAAATTTCATCTGCAACTCGAACTCTCTATATGTAAATATCTCGATCCCCGACTTTCAGTGAGCTTGTAATTATGAATACAGAGTTTGTTTAACAGACCACTTGCATTCAAAGATCATGTCTGGTACCAGTCAGTGGTTCGTGAGGTTAATCGTCCAACAAATATATCGCACCGCTTCAGTTTTGTAATATTTTGGGCGCTTTCGAAATTGCAGCAAAGTGCTTTTTTTATAGAAAAGGACGGTGGACGAGCGTACCGTCCACCTGATTGTAAGTGGTCACCAAACGCCCTTAGACATTGGCACTGTAAGAAATGTTAACCATCGCTTACATCGCCAATGCGCCACCAACCTTGGGACCTAAGATTTTATGTCACTTGTGCCTGTAATTACACTGGTTATATGAGTGGGTGGTACCTACCCAAACGAGCCTTCACAAAGCCCTACCACCAGTGTTGTGCTGCGCGGATGCAGCGCTGGAGTTCCAGAATAGTAGAGTTGTACATTCAGTTTTATGATGGCCTCTTACAAAGAAACACTGAATTTGATGTTACATTTAAAATTATATTTTTTCTTTTCGATATGATTTCTGTATTTGTGGGATCTCGAATCTCAAAGCACTGGACAACTCTCAACCTCATAAATAAATTCTTCACGCCGAGTTTCATATATGTTTCTTGAAAAAAATGTGTCTGCACCGTCACTAGGAGATCGATGAACTGCCTCCGCGCGGCTTTTGCCGCTAATGATTATAAAATCGTTGACTATATTCATTTCTTTATAGCACATTATATATATAGTTATACAGTTCATGTAACCGCTCAGTACATAATTTTTACCATAAATAACTTAACAGTAGTTTATACGTTAGTATATTGGTATTTTTTTATTAAACTGCATAAGTATATAAGGAATGTGAAAAAGTACTTCAGAAAACTATAAATGCCTTCTGCATGCATAATTTATTCATAATCCATCTAATAAGGAAATCGTTAGATTCCATCTCCATGTGAATCTCCATGTGTCGGATTTGGTTCCGAACCATATTAGAGCTGCCTCATGGAAAATTCCAAATATTCTTATAGGCTAGATCCTGGAGCAAAAAATTTGCTTTATTATATATTAAGTAAGGAAAATTTTATATCGCTTATATTATCATCCTGTAGCGCGATGTATCCAGTGAAAGATGAGGTTAAAACTTATCGCTTAAGTTCGTAAGTTGCAATCTGATGCATTTATGCATATTTAAATTCCAGGGAAGATAGTCCCGCCGGGGAAATGGCAAGCCAGAGGAAATGTTATTAGTGGTAATGAGAGTGGCAAGTACGACTAAGTTTTTGGCGTTTATTCGAAATTTATAAGTTAAATTCTCAATTCATTTTGTGTAACGCTTGAAAGTTAATACAATTTTAATAGAACGGCGCGGCGGTGTGTTTGTGTAATTTCTTATTGTTTAAAATGTTCATCGAATCGAAAATATCGAATTCAAATACAGAATACATCTTCTTCGCTGATCGTTTTTTTTTTATTTTTAAAGGCAGATACGTCTGATCATTGTTAAAGGTATTATTATAAATGTCACTATGATTTTCAACTAATTAGAAAAGGATGATATCGTACATTTTTTTTATAGTATAGGTTGGCGGACAAGCATATGGGCCACCTGATGGTACGTGGTCACCAACGCCCATATACATTGGCTTTGTAAGAAATTTTAACCATCGCTTACATCGCCATCGGTAACTAAGATGTGTCCCTTGTGCCTGCAATTACACTGGCTCACTCATCCTTCAAACCGGAACACAACAATAACAAGTACTGCTGTTTAGCAGTAGCTGTAGTAGGTATCACCCACGCATCAGATATTCTACCATATCTGATGAGTGGGTGATACCTACCTAAACGGGCTTGCACAAAGCCCTACCACTAGTAAAACTAGACTTTATTTAATTCAGTTAAATTTTTATTATTAAATATTTCATATCGTCTTGGAATAAATAATCGCGATGATCGGGGAATCCCAGGTTTAACTCAACAGTCGTCAAAGTATGATAACACATTCATTAACAATTTCACTTGTATTATGCTTATCATATAATCTTTGGTTTGAGTCCTAAAGTTTTGTGCAATATATTATTTCAATAAACAAATTCTCGCATTCGTTATAGCACTTATTATAACAAATATTGCTTTTCAACTTTTATTATATTCCATCAAGTTGGTTCTCTCAAAAGCAAACTGACAGCGTTGCAATTTATTGGAGTTCATTATGGTCTCGTACAGTTCCCATCAGTTGGTTATGAGGTGTCGTAAAAGAGTCATAAACCCGCGTAAAATGACGTCCTCGACTGCAACAGAAAAGACGAGCAAGCAGTTGGTAATTTATAGCGAAATGACGAAGTCTTTGTTAAATAGGAAACTATCAGAAACTAGTACGTACAGATTCTTCCGTATCTCGAGATATAATCATATATTTACATATAGGGTCTACACAATATATATATATATATATATTCTACCCGTGTAACACCTAGGCTAGTAGCTAGTCTCATACATACCGATAGATTTGCATTGAAAACGTTGATTACTGTTACTGTTTAAATTAAAAGACTTCGACAGAGACACTGTTTCATCAATCATCATGAAAATTCGCACATACATATACTTATATATATTTTATTAAGATTTTTTTATTTATTTTACCACACCAATAGATGGCGCTGCAGCACATCAATTTTATACAGTAATCGATCGCGACGACAATAACACTGACGGAATAACATCTGAGCTTAGCGTTGTGTTTTATGCTATGGTAAGTAAATCTTATTGTCCGCTCGCGTTTAGCACGCTACTGTTGTGCAGTTTTATCTAAGTGAGTTCTATCTGTGGATATTAGAAGGGTACTCGCCGAGAGTACTTGCGTCCAATGTTATAGCCCAGAATACCATTACCTTAATGAATACGTCGAAACGTACATGCGCTTTTTAATGTTACAATATAACATTAACAGTTATTGTGCACTACTTGTAATGTAAAGGTAACTTTTATCTTGGTTTAACGTGTTATTCGTTTACTATAATGGGGGGCTGGCCAATAAACAACCTGATGGTAAATAAAACTCTGCTAATAGACATTGGCACTGAAAGAAATAATCACTATTCCTTTCGTTGCCAATGCGTCCTAAGGCTTGGGAACTTAGTAATGTATCTAGTGTTGTTTGGCGGTGGAATATGTGATGAGTGGGTGGATACCCCCTCCCCCAGACACAAAGAATTAAGCAAATAGCAAGTGAGGTATCGCGTTCTTATATCGTTTGGTTAATTCAATCGTCGTGTGTCCGAAAATATTTCAAATATCCACAAATGTACTGAACTCCCAAATATGCCGAAATTTGCAGGAAGCGCAAGTGTATTCAAAAATGTACTCTTTATTCTAAATATTATTAAGGGAATAAAGAGTTATCCTATGTTACGGCGATCGGTAACAGTTTAACAAGACTTGCAACGAGAGTGTATTACTACCAAATTGCTATCCTAACTCATTAAAGAATTGAAAATGTTTTGAATGAAATATCCAATAACTTATCTTTAGTCTGATCCGGAGATCTCACGACAGCCTAAGGGTTATGAGCTAGTTAGTTGGATAAAGAAGCAGTTGCAATATATTTAATCGTAAATATATGATTATATGATTTAAATAAGCAATATATTCCTGAAAAAAACTATTTAGAAAAAACAATCAACAATTATAAAGATTTATATAGGGCAACTTAAGCCAAGCATAGCTTGGTAAGGTCTTTCGGCAGTGTGAGGCTGCTCCGTGATAAATGTATTAAGATGACAGTGTTGTAAGCTAAGATAAAAAAGGCCAACGATCCCGTTGCCTTTCCGATTCCTGTCAAAAACGGCCATCGAAGGTACTGGGTAAGAATCCTAAAAAAACCGTAGTTTATCCCTAAGAAAAAACGGATTGAAACGGAGCATTAAATTAATTATTATCTGAAGTAATATTTTCAGTATGTTTCCATCGAATTGAAAGAATCGTCGTCGAATTTATTCTAATTCTCTTCCTCTTTGGGTTGTTTGAAGATGCAAATATTTTTGCAACGACAACATTAATTAATACAAACTTGCACTAATAGCGAACGCACTGCAAAATAATGACCGAACCTATCCGATACAATTTAAGTATTCCAATATATAACGATGAAAAAAAAAATGGTCACTTACGATGTTAGTAATATGTATGATATGTATTAAAATAATGTGATTTACTTCAAAGTAGAAAGTAAAAAAAATGCATAATTTAATATGCAAACGATAACGCATACCAATATATAATAACAAAATATCCTTATATATTTTTCTTTCTTTGAAGCTCCATCTATTTATTTTAAATTACTTTTTAATACAATGAAACGTCAACAGACAAGTTTAAAGATTTTGCCGTTTTATTCTTTGTGACGTCCTGATAACAAGAAGTTTTACAAATTTCTAATAGATGGCGGTGTTCTAAACTACTTACTACATTTTTGGTTTTTAAAATCAATAAAATAATAAAACAAAAAAAAACGTACACGTAAATTATTAAAAAATATTATCTTCGTCACTGTAATATTAATCATTTATGTTGTTTAGATACATTAGATAAGTAGGGCGTTTTTACAGCGTGTCCATAGATGGCGTCATAAAATATTTAAAAGTAATATAATGTTTACTTTTATACTGTGCTTTAAATATGTTTAATTTTTACAGTAAATATTTAATATCTGATTTTATTTTATTATCAATTATCAAACAAAAGTCAAGAACCTGTAACTTGCAGTATTGTCTATGACTTTTGAGAAGGACAAAAAAAGTAAACGTGTCTCTGGTTTTATATTTGTGTCGGATAGAAATACGTCGAGAGATACGCCGGTGAACAATTTATTTCAATTATCATGAGTAAGCTCACTAGACTCATTGCGTTGTATTGCTTTATATAGAGAAATCTTTAAACTTTACATTTTGAAGAAAAGGCTTTCTATTCTGTGTCGTGTAACAAATAATGGTTTGGGATGAAACGTTAGTGACATCTAGTCTTGCAACCTTGGTTATGGTTACAAGAAAAAGTGTATTTTGAAAATATTTCCTAGTGTTTTCTTCGAAAAAACATCAGTGAATTATTTGTTGACTGTGCGGTGAATACGTTTGTTTCTGTGGTGTCACGAAAACAGTGTTATGTCGGGCGGCAGAAGCATCGACAAGGAGCGCAAGTCGCCCAGGGAAAGTGGAGAGGATTCCGAGGATGAGAGTGAAATCCTGGAGGAAAGCCCCTGCGGCCGCTGGCTTAAACGTCGTGAAGAGGTAAGTACTCGTTTTTATTTGGAGCAAGTTGTTAATCTACGAAAAAATCGAAATGTAGGCCAGAACAAAGGTGTCATCAGCTGATTCACAAGGTTAACAGATATTTAAAAATAAGACGCAGTTAATTTGTCGCAAATTTATTAAACTTGACTCATTTTCTTTATATATGTTTTTATTTAATTCATATCATAACATAATTCATATTATTGCAATCATAAATAATGTTTCTATATTTAAAATAAGTTTTTGTCTTTAGAATGTTTTGGGTATAAATGTAATTTAATTAAATTTTTACCTACATTTTTTTCTTTTTTAGTGTCATTTAATTTATCTGAAAACTTTATAAGATATAATGTAATAAAACCTTTATTATTATATATAAAAAATATTAAAAAGTACAATATAAATTGTGATATGAGTACTTTAGTGTGATTTGCCATTTATATCGATTTAAATATTTTTTTATTAATAATAATAAATGTGGTTTTCAGTCTATGGTATTTATAACTCCCAGAAATATATTTTAGGAATGAAACACGTAACATTGCATACGCAAATGTAAGATAAATTGTGGTCTGGAGTGATTTCAAAGGTTTTTTTTTAAAGCTATAATTTTGTGGTTATCATAGTATTTTTACTTCATAATAAAATGATAATTTCAATTTATACTATTAGCTATGTACTAATTTTCAATCTATAAATCTTTTAATAAGTTATTGAAATACATATATGAACAAAAATTGATCAATCCTATCCTTTTGGGCCATTTTCGTCCCCACTCCTAATAGAAGCTGTATGCCTAATTGGAATGGTTTAAACCAGATAGGACTATTTAAAAACAGCATAGATTTTTTTAGCATAAATGACAGTAAGTCTCTTTTAGTTTTTTTAACTTAATGGGGAACTAACATCTCACTCAGAAATCTAATAAGATAACTTGAAGTACTATACATGAGGTACTATATTTTAATAATTTTCTCGTAGCTGGTTATCATATTATGATAAAATATTAAACTTGAAATTAATAGTGAAAGTACACAAGATACCGTGTGTGGCCACAAAATAATTTTATAATAAAAAATATAATTATAGCTAAATATCTAAACAAGCTCAAAATAGTTTATAAATGAAGTGACAATTATTTTAAATGTATGACTGCGTCCCTGTGAAATATTATTGCGGCTTCACAAAATGTGTTGAAATCTGTCATGGAATTTGCACAATCCAACAATACAGTATATCGTATCAGTTTTTAAATGTCCAGAATAAATTATTACTTTGTTTATTTCTATTTGCTTCTGTTATATACACATATTTTTTTGTATGCTTCTACCCTTTTTTTCTGTAAGAAAGGATTGTACTATTATCCATAAATATGGTGACTAATACAAGTTAAATGAGTAATAATCTGGTTTGAAAATGATACATCAATTAATACATTTGATCAGATAACAACTTGTTGATAAGTTTTAATAGTTTGTATCGACAATTTACTTCATATGTTTCAAAATGAGCACGGGTTTCTTTGTTAAATGCCTTATGTTTTCTTATAGTATAGTAATAGTAATAACCTGTAAATGACACACTGCTGGGCTAAGGCCTTCTCTCTGTTCGAAAAGAAGGTTTGGAGCTTCTTCCACCATGCCGTTCCAATGTTCCAAGAATTTCGGTGAAACTAGACACATGCAGGTTTCCTACCAAACTTTTTTTCACCGACGACAGATAAGATAATAAACACAAATTAAGCACCTGAAAATTCAGTGGTGCTTGTGTGAATTTGAATCATCGGATAAGATTTACACCTTCTAACTACTGGGCTATTTCTATAATAGTTGTTGATATCTATCCTATGATAGTTGTTTTTTTTCTATATATTTGTATATCGTAATATTCTCCAAACTTATGATATATATATATATATATATTTAGTTATATTTGTAATTGTTTATTTTGCTTTAATTAAATATTAAATTTGGCTTGTAAAATTAAGTGTCTTTCTTTATAAATCAAGATTAAACATGAGCAGAAGATTAAAAATGGTTTGTTGTTTTAACTAATCGAGTGAACAATTAATGTTTCAATTTATTTATTAGTTCATTGATTAGGGAATTGATGAGTCTGATAAATATAATATATAACTATTCAAATGGCGTGCAATGACTCAATGGCTTATATACAGTAAATCAAAAATTGTAATGCTATTGAACTAGTTCATGAATAATGTCTAAACAGCCTAGAGTTTGATAACAACTATTTGGCTATGCCATGCGAACGTTTATGACCCGTAATAATAAGCTATTACTGATTCTTTTAAAATACATCTACTATTTTTGGCATATAAAGCGAAATTTAAAATACAGCGGTATTGAAAAAAAAAACAATATAGACCTTTAAGTTATCACGGTACCTTATGAATAGGAAGCTATTTCAGGAGGGATGTGGCCTATATAGTATTAGTAGGTTTGTATGTTGAATATATTTTAGCGTATTATATCAACGTAATCGGTAAGAAAATTGTCGGTTTGGGTTCTTTCCAAGCGCGCGGTGCCAAAACTATAATACATATAAGAAAAGTTTAAGTTTAGTAGATCTCTACAGTATCTACCAAAAATATTTGCAACCATTTATTATATCTATATTATAAAAAAAAAGGAAAACTTTTATTATTTGCCAGTGTTAAATCGTTATGAAAATAAATATTATTAACTTTGAGCGTTATCTGTAAATACAAATTACCGTTTACACTTTATTATTTACCGGTACTTCAAGAGATATTAGGTGAACGATATTTGAATAAACACGTCCAAAAGTCCAAAAAAATCGTTGGCGTGTGTTAAGATGTTTATATAAGTAGTGAGTCGATAAGAATGCGAATTTTGCGATAGTAATGATAATATTGAAATATCTGTATATATCTCACTGCCTATACCTAAATGCCGTTTAAGTGCTTACTGCCGTTTACTGGTGATAGGGCTTTGTGCAAGCTCGTCTGGTATACCACCCACTCATCAGATATTCTACCGCAAAACAGCAGTACTTCATATTGTTGTGTTCCGGTTTGAAGGGTGAGTGAGCCAGTGTAATACAGGCACAAGGGACTTAAAATCTTAGTTCCCAAGGTTGGTGGCGCATTGGCTATAGAAGCGATGGTTGTCATTTCTTGCAATGCCAATGTCTAAGGGCATTGGTGACCACTTACCATCAGGTGGTCCATATCTCTTGTCTCGTCGTGCTCGTCCGCCTTCCTATACTATAAAAAAATGGTGATTAATTAGAAATACTCCGTCTTCTTCTTTCGAATGTCAAATAAACGATGACAGAAAGAGATAAATCAGTATTTGTTTTTACTGTTACAACCATTTAAATACCCAAGAAACAATGTTTATAAGTAAGGTGGTTACTGAAGATAAAGCTCATTTCTCTCTTTTTTAATAACGTACGAAAGGTTTTGATAAATACTAAAGTCTCACAGATAATTCGCTAAACATTCCAATTAATTAATCTAAATCGTGGCTAATTTCGTGGCCACCACCATCCATAGTCTCGACATACGCACGAGAGTTAATTAAACAGTCATTACTTAGTAACGCGACTTTCCCCGCGCTGCGCCCGCGCCGGTCACTGACCGCTGGCGATTCGGCGCTTGCGCAACAAAAATCACTGTCGCTTTCTAGCCCTGGGGTCATTTTTCATGGTAATCGAAACATCTGTAATGACTAATTGTAACTGCCTCAGTTACTTAACGTTATGTAATTTTACATTCGAAGTTCAATAACATTCTATTCGTGTCCCACTGGAAGAAAGATCTTCATTTGTGTTGCTGATAATGTTCTCCATGCAATGATATATTAAAAAGATTTGATGCTCATTCCAAACTAACGCTCCACTGGGTCAGTTAGGCAATACATATGGCAGAATTTCATCCGCAACTTGAAGATTTTCTGCAGAATAGAACGGTGTTCTCTTTCACCGCAGCACATGAAAAGGTCCAGATTTAATCCCGCGATCTTCTGCTAAGCTACATCCACTGATCCATCTCGTATGAATTATCTGTTGACATGTTCGAAGAAATGTTTTCGAACAATTTTAATGACTATGTATTTAGATAAAATATATGTTAGACTCAATTTCCACCACGGTAGACCGCGCACCAGTAGATATATGTTCTTATGTCATACAATAAGTAGTAATAAGTAGTTTGTGCCAGCTTTTTACATTTAATTTAATCCTATAGCATAATTCAAAAATGCTTTATAAGACCCTTTATAAATAAAGAATATTTCATTTTGATTTTATAAGATAAAATATCCCTCCCTCTTACAATTACACTCAATTATACTGGTTGACTCACAATTCAAACCGGAACACAGTAATATACACCATTTATTATTCGAAACAGAAATAAATGAAAAAAAAAACACATACAAATTATAAATGTCACAAGAGAACTAAATATAAAAGGTATGCTCAGGATAACCTTTTATGTTTAGTTTGGTTAAATATATGATTGTAGTTTGGCGGTAGAATAATTGACAGGTTACTGGCTAGTCCGCACAAATCCTAACCACTCGTTAAACAGACGTTCATGTGACCGCGTGCTCGGTAACCGACGCCGTTTAGCTGTTAATTGCTCAATAATTACCATTTCCATCGTTTTCCATGAACCGAACAGACTCGTCGTTTCTTCGAAGACATATCATGTCAACTTGTAAGTTTATTTAAACCAACGACGCGCCAATACGTTTCAAAAGATGACTTATTCGTTGAACAGCAATTACTTTGTGCCTGTTTGTTTAGGAGATGTGCGCGATTTTATGCGTTTGTACCGTACTGATGAATGCCATCGATTATCGTTTTCCACTGGGACACATCCCTGGAAACAACCAAGACATATCATGTAGATACAGTTTATTTTAGTTTTATTTAAAAAAAAAAAAACAATTTATTTATTTAAACCTTATGTATGACCTTACCGATGTCCGCCCCGACTTCATAATCATAATAATCATAATCATTTATTTGCATGAAATGTAGTTTTACAGATGTTATGATTTCTTTATAAGTATCTAATACATTTCGCTCACGATAGGCAAGGAAATATATTTTATACAGGTAATATTCATTCAAAGTTACCCCTCTAATTTCGTCTTCTTAAAGTTGAAATATCCAAAAATCATAAAATAAATCCAATGTTCCAAATTTCATCTTTCTAGACTCATCGTCAGTAGTTTGGCTGTGTATTAATGATCAGTAAGGACAAATGAGAGACTAGTTCATTAAGATATATTTTTTTAATTAGGTATCTTTCATCTTATATATACCTAGTCAATATCAAATAAGAGTCTAGCCATAACTGCATAGCTAACAGTTATTTCAGACTGACGACAAAATACGTGAAAAATCTATTAGGAGTTGCCGTAATTGAGTGATTGCTCCTATTCCTGGCCTGACCTCGTGTTTGAGTCTAGCATTCGTCAATTGTCGAATCTATGACCTAGACGGGAGTCCAATGTCATTCCATTACTTTACATCTTCACATACATAATTATATATATATTTAGTATTCGCTGACAAACGCTATGAGAAACGCGCGACCTTTGGCTATGTAAATTTAAAAATGTAAATTCATAGGAAAGCGTGCGAATGTTTTAGAATTTGTATTTGAAATTAAATTCGATAGTTCGAGACAAGGACGATATTTTTCCGAAAATATTTTTCTTATACTTTTTCCGATTCGAAATACATATTAACAGTTGTTTACATAAAGTAATAATTTAATATATTTAATAAAATCAGCTTTATATTATTTATTTGTTCATTATCATGATTTTGTTTAATATACGAATAATTTCTAATTAAAAATTGTTTTAAATCAGCAGCACCAAATTAACTATAAATAAACGCATGTGTAAGTACTATGTTCTACGATCTCCAGCATCAAAAGAACGTGAAAATGAAACAAAATTTCAGCTTATAGGTTTGGTGCTACTGTTTTAAAATTCAGTCACGAGATTGAACTCATACATACTAGCAGGTGAAGTTAAATAGTAAAATACATAATACATTTGTATTATAATGGAACATAATTTAAAATGTAACATACGAATTGAATTAGTAACGAATCGTTACAATCCTCTTGATACAATATGGGGACTTATGTACATATGTGTGTGTAAACTTTATGCACATTTAGGTCACTAAGTTACGAAGCTACGAACCCTCGTAAACTTCAGAATATACTCGTTCAATCCAATTCAAATTCATAAATTATATTTACATATATAATAAACGTACGTGTATGAACGTGTACGAAAATTAAATTTATATATCTATATCTATACATATAAATAAAATTGAAGTGACTGTCTTTGAATAATAACTGCCTCTTTAAGATAATATGGCTTTTTACGGGCTATCGAAACGATTTTTTTTTTTCTTAGATTGTTGCTGCTACAAAATAATTGAAGGTTTTCGGCAAAATTCAAAAAAGCCTTACGTACGTTAAAATGACAATGGATTTTAAAGACGTCACAAACTGAATTCCACGCTGGCGAATTCGCGGGTTTTGCTAGTTAATAATATAGGAGTGGCAAAAGCTGTGACGTTGTCACTACATTAATTAACAATTTGCTTAATTCCATTAAGAATGCAAATCTCCAATTAACCAGGTCACGTAGTTTATTGGCTATCATAAAAAAACATGGGAATCTGATAATATCGATAAGATCATTGATCTCTTTGAACGAATGTCCGTGAGTCATTGTCTTCGGCATGAATACGACCGACAGACAGGCACTACTGTTATTGATTAGTTCAGTGTGATGTATTTTGTCTGGATAGGTTTTAAGTATCCTTTCACTATAAAAATATAATTGTGTTTCCGTATTCCGTGTATGTATAATTAATATAATGTTTTTTCATCAGTAGTAACAGTACAGTAACAGCCTGTGAATGTCCCACTGCTGGGCTAAGGCCTCCTCTCCCTTCTTGAGAAGATTTGGAGAAGGTTTTGGAGCTTTTTTTTTCATCGGAATTAAGAAAAAACTAACTAGATTGATTACGAAGTTTCGTTTTGTATTGTATTGTACTTATAACGTACTTTGTGTTTAATTACAAAAATAAATTGATTTCTTTTTATTTAATATTTCGGAACGGACATATATTTCTATAGTGTGCTTTATACGTTTCGTATTTTTGAGACATAGCTTATCATGTCGAAGTAGTCAGATTTGTCGAAGTAGTCATTGTCGGGCTGAGCGTTTTTTTTTTTTTTGATGCTTTAAATACACGAAAACTTTGTGTCCACCACACCATATTGATGAATTATAACTTTAATATATAATTCATATCTGTTTTTATTTTAAAAAAATGGAAAATAATAAACGATATCGATATCAAATAGTATAATTTCTGAATTTTCTGTTAAAATTAATTTTTATACTTTGCGTTTCGGGCGAGATATAACGAGAATTTGAATAATCGTATGAGAAGAAAGGGGTGAGGTGAAAGTTTATTACAATAAACATTGTAGATAATATATATACTATTATATTATAAAGCTGAAGATTCTATTTGTTGTAACGTCCTAATCTCAGGATGTACCGAAAACAATTAAAAATAAATTGCAATAGATATCCCGTTTATTGAGAGAGATTTATAGATTTTACAATATAACGACCCACTGGGGTGGAGCAGCAACGTTTAACCGGATTAAGCCGCCTAGCAGCTTTTGTAAGAAGCTTATGTATTCTCATTATTAAAATGTTTAAAATGTTCAAATTGTTATCAAAATAAAAGCGAACGGAACCGAAGGCTCTTATCTTATAAGTATGTCCCTTGAAGTGAGTTTGTCACGTGTAATGAAGTTTTTATACGACTCGCATCAAACCTACACACGTTGCCGATTCATCATGATTCGTTCCATTTGTTTGACACCGATATTACACATCAAATGATACGATTACTGTAACATAAGAAACCGTATTACGTTTACATAAATATCATATTCGAATGGCAAATTTCAAGTTCAAGATTGCTTATTATATATTCCTCAATGGGTCACCGTTACTGTTATTTAGTTCGACGCGTACTTTTTGTTTGAAAGTGAAATTATAATGTCGATTTATTAATAGATGTACGAAAGAAAGTCTGGAGATTCGCATTAAGTTTTTATAGACGCCAATCACTTTTAAATTTGCTCGTCGAAAGTTTTGTCTAATACAATTTGATGGATGGATTATTTGGAAATTATTAAATTGTATTCGGATCAATTGAATCGTTTCGTGTGTGTGTGTGCTGATGTTATACAAACGCACACACGTACACACACTATGTACGAAAACTAAATAGCAATCTGAAATTCTGAACACATTATTGAATTCTTTAAACTCATAATAACCTATTATAAGATAATTCGATATAAAAAGAAAACAAATCGGTCAATATTTGGTAAAACTTTAATAAACCAGTGAAGAATAATATCCTCTCCGTCCAATAAATAACTCGAAATTTATCTTTTATCATAATTTATAATATAATATGAAACTCGAGAAGCCTTCGACCTAATTTAGCGTTTGATTTATATCTCTTTATATTTTAATGAAGCAATGCAGTTTATTTGTTAACTGTTACTTGATTGCTTAGGACTTTTGATTATACGACCTACCATCAAATATTAATATATTAATAGTAACTTATTTCAAGCAAGTACATTAAGTGTGGCAGGTTTTGAATTGTAGGTATATTATATCTGTAAATCTCTCTGGAAATCACCTACCTCCAGTAAAGCACCGACACAAATAAGTTTTAGCAATCAATTAAATTGTTTGTAATGTTTTTTAGGGAATTGCTACAGATTCGCGATAATATTTATTTGTAATGGACAGGGCACTATTGGAATTTTAATCTTAATGATATAATTCCTTACATCGCCAATGAGCGTCCAACCTAAGGAATTAAGGAGTTACGTCCCTCGTGCCTGTAATTACACGATAACATCAGACTTCTACTGAAACTAATTATGTTAAACCGTTATTAAGTAGTCGGTTAAGGCAACTCAATAGTTCATCATAAAGATTGAGACAATTTTTAGAAGTATTAGATAGATTAGATAAAATAGAGATTTTATCTATGCAAAATAACAAAATTGATGTTAGAAGTGTATTACAAGATTATTAAAATAAAATTTCACATCGTATCTCACTCGTGAAATGCAGGAAACCAACCTTTGTTGATACGCTTTATTAAAGCGTGTATCCTTCAGACGTTATAATTAATTATAGTAAATGCCACATATCACTAAGACACTCCATGATCATATTCTATTTGAATTTATTCTTACAGGATAGTTGTACTGGTTTGAAATGCAATTGCAACATTTAATCAATAAAAATAAACAATTCAATAAAAGCTTGTAAAAAGTTATTGATTATATAAGTAATGTGTAAATCAAAAAATCATAGATTTAAATCTATAGTGACAAATGATTTTTTTTTTAATGTCTAACTGAAAAACTAACTAACTACACCAAAACACATAAAACATATATTAGAAGATAAAGTGCGTTTCGTAGAAGATTTTAGTTATGTACTAAAACCTACGAATATTAGTATGTAAGTGTTTGCGCTTCGCAATTTCACGTGCTTTAAATTTAGACTATTGACGTGACAAGCGTGAATTTAATGTCCTTGTGTTATTATAAAATATGTTCGACAGCTGTCCTAAATATTTTGCGCTAAAATTGTCAGTGTCATTACTAGATATACCAAAACGTTGCCATTTCGTGAGCGGACTTACGTCGGAAACTGTCGCGTTATGCACTTAAACAATGGGGGTTTTACACGCGATTTGCTACTTAGTTTGTTACATCGCTATGGTTTTTTTTTAAACCTTCGTGTCTTTTCTATATGAAAAAGTATAATACAAATATACTTTATCATACAATAACAAAACAAGAAAAAAAGATGCAATTGGTAAATTATTGCTAAATGACTAATCTCTCACTCAAACAACTGTTGGGTAGAGATACAGCATGTTAAGAAAAAAAAATTGAAGTGCGTAGGCTGTGTACGGATGTTCTCTTTGTTTTGGAGATGTATATGTATGTTCATAATATTGGTATTGTTTTATCTTACAGCTAAATGTATATTCGAATGTGAAATAATTTGCCGTCGGATCGTTTTGAATATTTCTTCAAATATTGCACGTTAAGAGCATACGAATGTTAACTTATTGTTTTCGAAAAATCGAAAACAAATTTCACCCAAGTACTGGCCACGGTACGATGCTGTATAATTTCGTTATCTGTAACCATTAAAGTCGGCGTTGCGTTGGTTGCGAGTTGCTTATTTAATAATGCGGCTTTATCTAGATTAAACTCATGTATTGGTTTCAAAGTGCGGCATTTAATACCGCCCTACTTACAGCTCCAGTACTCTTCATCATCGGCACGGTAGTTAAGGCAAGACTGTAGTCCTGTTCTCGGTTCGCATTAGGTCATTTACACTCGAGATTATTTCGCTCCATTTGATTTTACTCGAGAGTTCTGAAGGTCATAATTAATAATTTTGATTTAGTAACCTGATAGAACCAAGAAACGCCTTGAGATTAATATCTTAGAGTTCAACGTTCGAGAAAATTACCTTCTATTAAATAAATTTCTAATTTTATTAAACTATCAGTTGTTGATAAAAATCTTGGCGTTTTTACTAGAATAGCAAAGATTATCTAATGGTCCTATTCCATCTCAACAGGGGAGGATCTTAGCTCAGCAGTGTTACATTTACAGGTTGTAACAGACTCTCTTGAGTAGGATTGCCTTAACGTTTTCTCAATAAAATCCAACCGCTAAGATCTATTTAGCCTACATCCCTCTACACCACAATTACAGACTCGCTCAGTGTCTGCAATCTGCATATTTGCATCCACTTAATGGATTGCATAGTTACGCAAACTCTAGGAAGGAAAAATGATATTTCAAAACTAAGAATACCATCAGAAAGATTACTAAACGAAAAAATAAAAACACTGATTTGTTATGCTTTTTGATCTTGTCGGATCTTGTCTTCTGACTTGTCTCGACAAGTCTGAACCTAATATAAAATCCACTACGTCACACAATTCGACCTCGTAAAAAAAACAACCAAACATTCGTTTTTATTATAGTAATATTGACTTTGAAAGCAACATTTTATAATGTTAATTACATTTATTTTATAATAACATATAACGACAATAAATTATGGTTTTTTTTTTTCTTGAAAACAACTAAATAATCTAATTAGATTCTACAAAATTGCGTACTTATCTTAAAACAAGGTCACGACATTGAAGAATTATATAACTTGTGCTTATGTCCTTATATCTTAATAACTTCCTGTATTAATGACGCCGACGCCTTTAAAGAATATTTTATGATGATCTTTTATGAGACAGATTAATAAGAGTAAGCTAATTTTTTTACTTAATCAACGAGTTTATGTAATCAACACTATATAGTGTACTATTAGTTCTATATATCGTAAAAAATAAACAAGATTTTATAAAATATATCATTTTTATCTTTAAAAATATACATTTCACGATAATTATCAAAATAAAAATATTGTGACAAGATTATGTATGACCTACAGGTACAGAGCCAAAAGTAATCTTGTGTTAACAGCTGATACTTACATTAACCACTCAACTTGGGTTTATGAGGGTTTACGTCGTTTCCTGTGTCATTATCACAGGGGTCACAATTTTTGTTAGTAGCTGTTTTAGAGATTTAAGCAGAAACGATATAAAGATAGTTTCTTCTAGAAAACAATATTTTTTTGATCATCAAATTTAGTTGTCTCGCCATTCAAAAGCCTATATTTAACTTAATTGATATCGGAATTTGTATTGCAAATTATTTTTTCTTGAATTGGCCTTGTCGTATCGATGAATTTAATATTTATAATGTTATATTCATTGAAGCGTGTAAAGACAAAATGCTCCGAATGTTGAATGAGTCACAGTGTTGCTGTCGACATAAATTACTATTTTTGATAATGTCTTTAGAAAGCATGTATTTATTTTAAAATACTAATAAGGTGCCTCAAATATAACAGCTTTTTCAACGCGATAATCATTTCATTACTCGTGCGTTCACCTTTAAATGGTTTAATTAATTATACAATTTTATTATATTGCCTCGTTAGTTCTATAATGTTATAATGATGACCGAGAGCCTACAAATGTACAACTAGTTAAGCTCGATCATTACTTTCTTCAAGCTCTTGAATTCGCTTTCAATTCCCAGAAATCGTTTTCGTTCTGTCATGTATGAAAGAGGAAAAATTTACGTATAAATACTAATCTAATTACATAATGTCTACTTTTCGTTCATCATTCACGAACATTGTCAAGATTTTTTTCACACCGTCTATAGGCGTCATATCCAAACATAGAACTTGAAATCCGATTGGTCGTTTTTGAACGCTACAAGTACAATAGCGATGTGAAAGTGTTACCGCATCCATGAGGCTGCCCCTCGCCCAGACAGACGACAGACAAGAGAAAGGCTGTGATTCAGTGACCAACAGGGCGGGTGCAATGATCTTAGCCTCACTTCCATTTAGAGGCCGTTCCCATTATAAAGGGCCGAGGGCTTAGACGATACCATCAACCACGATCACGTTTCGATCAGACGAATAAATCTATATGGCAAGCGAAAGCGATGAAAGAATACTTCTGACGCAATTGGTGCCATTTTAAAGTATATTATTTTATTATTCGCATACTAAAAGCTTGCATTATGTTTTATATTTTTAAAACACTTAAACTGAAAGCTAGAAAAAATTAAACTAAAGTATACGGCAAAAATTTAATTCCATTTAGGTACTATTTATATGTATGTTGGTATAACGATGGCCGTTTTCAAGCGCTGACGACATTTTGGCCCAACATTGTTTGATAATTGCAATGTAAATCTGACGTGAGCGAGCAGTATCAGTTGCAGTACGTATAGCCTTATCTGTTCCGATCTGCCTTGAGAAATAGCTGTCGTATTTTAAGACGTTGATATGTATTTTAATGTTTTCCGGTCGTTACTCTCGTGACGTCGGCCTTCTAGTTTCCCTTGTCAGCGTTCAACTGGTTATTAATGGTTTAGATTTATCTTATCGCGTTCTGGACTTTCTGTATATAGATTATATATATTTATTTATTTATTTTCATCCTTAACGATTTTTGACTTAAATTATTTTGTTAACTATTATAAAAATGGTTTTTAAACTTAGTTAGTAACAAATCAAATAAAATATAAAGAATGATATGCAATCGATTTTAATATGATATGGATGATATATATTTACCTTTTGAAAAATATATATTCAAATAACTTATATTTATTTTACTTGTGATATGTTATATGACTATTGATATTTTCAGACGGCATGTGCATAAATGATGCAAGCGCATTGATTGACAATGATAAATTGTTTTCTATTTGCTCGCTCTCTTATTGATGATAATAGTTAGTGATATATCGTATGATGAAAGTTAGAATTTATGAAACATACCGTATGTCTCTCAAGTGGGGCATTGAGTAATCTTAATGTAATTAATGATCCTGACCTTTGTTTTATCCATGTTTGTTTACCGTTTTACAATTGCGATATTGCTAATGCGTAGAGGCGAATAACATTTTTATTGTACGTAAGGTGCCATTGAACGCAGGCAATGAGCCGTGACATGAGCGGAAAAGATTGCCGGATCCTTAATTTCATTCCGTCTGTCTATAATTTTTTCTACATCAAACAAATCCTTATATAGCTCCTGCAATGTACTGTAGACTAAATATAGTTTTAACGAGTTGTGTCATAAATAATTATCGTAATTGCATAAAAATTAAATTATCAGGAATTTTAACGATGTAGAAACATTAGTTCCTACAATGTTGTACAATTTAACAACCGACACACACATATTAACGGCTTTTACACAAATAACCACAATATTGAAGATTAAATGTTCATAGTGAGAAAATTCTCTACTTAGAGTACTAAAATATTATGGTATTACCATATCGTGTTGATTTTATTGACTACTATAGCTTATCTCATTATTATTATAGAGTCTGCATTCTAAATCTATAATTGACTCTTTACAGCAGAACTCCCACTCAAATTCATTAATGTTACTGTCCATTTAGACCAGGCTGTCTCTGTGACTATTGTCCCGCTAAAATAATTAAATTATTGCATTCGTCTGAATATTTATAAAAGCCGAATGATTTAGGACGTAAATATTTTATCGTTAGTCTTTTCGTTAATGGTGATACATGATCTAGGAAAATTTAATATTCAACAAAAGAAAAACAAATTATACCGATACCAGCACAGTTAAATCACTTGAAACGATCGACCAGTTGAAACTTCATTGCTTCAACTCGGAACACCTGGGTTAGTTTGTGTAGCTTTCCAAAATGCCTATAGCAACGGGTCTCGAGACTTACATTACAGATCAAGTTGAAGGCGACTATAAATTTCGTCGGCCGCCTGCGCAAATTGTCGCGTAGGCAGCAGAACATCAACTTGGCGTCGGGAGTACGAATGAAAAACGTGACGATAAATTGCGGCATGTTCCGAGGAGTTTCAAAGGCCACTTTAAACTTTTCTGGGTTTAATTTGTTTTCAAATGGTTTTGTAGTATATGCATTATCCGTAATCTAAAATCCAGTAAGAAATATTTAAAAAAAATACTATTTTAAAGAAATTGAGTATTTGATCTTAGGTTGTCTAGTTAGTAAATAAACGAAAGCATATTGCTTGCTGAATTCTAATTTCAATTAATGACGTTCCTGTTTACCGGCTTTTATCTCGGCTGTCCAGAATCGTTAGTCAACCGATTTGTATTTTACCTCATTTAGTATAAGAATGTTCATTTGGAAAGTCCCAAATCCTTCGTCATTCGAAGAATTCAATAATCTTGCCTACTTTTTTATTATATGTAGTTTATTTAAATATTTTATCCTTCCATTTATCGAAACAGAATTTCACGCAGCTACATTAGTGCGAGTATCTAAAGAAAATATTGAATATTCAATTAAGCTCCGATCGTGATTTGCTCGAAGCTTAGTTGTTGCATTTTATATGTCACGCACTACGAGTGTTCTTGTAAGTCAAGTATTAATTGCATTTTAGAAAATTTATTATAAGTGTACTTGCTATACCGGTTTGTCTTATTAAATAAATTTCTCATAAATGTTACATTTGTCTGAATTAGAAAATGACCGATAAATGCATGATGATAATACTTGTATTATCTATAAATATTAAATAAGATATATTTTTTATACAATGTACCTATGCGGACGAGCATATGGGCCACTTGATGGTAAGTGGTCACCAATGCCCATAGACATTGGCAAGTAAGAAATGTTAACCATCGCTTACATCGCCAATGCGCGACCAACATTGAGAACTAAGATGTTATATCCCTTGAGCCTGTAATTACACTGGCTCACTCACTCCTATGCGGCAGAATATTTGATGAGCAGGGTGGTACCTTACCAGACGAGCTTGACCAAAGCTCTACCACTAGTAGAAGATTATATATTATCACTCTTCATAGTTTTATTATTATTTACGTTCCATATAAATCCATTACATTTGCTTAATCCTTCCGATGATGGTGAACGCGTAACTCGTTAAATATTAAAATTTAAATGCTTTAATGAAATATCAAAGTAAACAAAAGCAAGCAAAGTAAAATTGAGGCCTTTAATAGTAAAATGGTGGAATACATTAAGTTAATTTGATACAGCTTATTATATATGTGTCGAGATTTAATATAATTCTGGTTTTAACAAACGACATGTTTGCCAAAGATAACAACGTTATTGAAACGATTGGACATTTGCATGATGATATTTTTAATAGTTGTTTTTTTTTTAAATAATATTTGTCTGAATATTCCAAAAGCTTGTGATCGTCGCTTGAAAATACTTATTGAAAATTTGACAAGATGAGAGTAATATTTAGTTTTGTAAAATATTGCAGGTTATGTGTTCAAATAATACTATATGTTCATATATATATGTTTAAAGAATCGCACAGACACATGGCAAAATGTTCTCAACTTGGTTTGCTAGATTTACCTCGCTATTATCTGGATGGTTCGCGACCGGCACGCCCACGGCACCCATTGTGCCCCTCGTGTTGTCGGGGATTTATTGTAATTTATCGCTACACGTATCTCGACTCGTAACTCGCAAGTTTTTGTAACGAAGTTTACTATGGATAACTTTGCGAAATTAAGAGTTCGAAATTTATTATCGAAAGGTGAATTAGTTTATTCGTATATTTATGTACAAATGATTTCAAATATTAAGTTTTCTTTTTATTCTCTTCTCTTCCTCGTCTCTTATTATTTGTTTGGTGTAGGGTATGTAAGACACGTCTTATTTTCGTGTCTTTGTATCGAATTATACATATCAACATTATATAAATTATATATAAATATAAAGAAAAACCTTATGATTTTTCTGTGTATTATCCATATATACAATTTTTGTTACACTTTGATCTTAGACAATTATTCCTTTTTGTACGGGTGTTTATAGATAAGCTACATTATATTACTATCTTGAAATCTTTTTACTAAATAACTTATGAGCAGCTACTTCATTATAATTACTTATTTTATACAAAAGAGATCTAGAAGAGAGAGATACAGAGACAGCTTTTAACTTTTCTGTATTTTACTAGTAACATTATATCCAGTCGATAGTATGTATTATAGCGTTATGACGTCACTTGAAATCCAATATGGCTGTCAATCAACGTAAATGACAATAAGGGTTCTATTGTCGTGTTTTAATAAAATGCGAGCGAGTGAGTCCTGTAGTCAGTTTTTCATTACTTTGAATAATATGATCACACTAAATTAACTATTTTTCGAGGTTGTTTTAAGATAAGTATTCGGGCGAATACGCCACCAGATTATAAGTGTTCAGTATAGCCGATGTACCATTAAATTACTAAACTATTTCTATATTAATTAAAAAGGTGCGCAAAAGTATACACATCTCATCTATACTACCTATACTATTATTATAAATATGAAAGTCTGTCTGTCTGTCTGTTAGGCTTGAAACAGGAAAATATTTATTTTATACCTGACAGCCTCTCTAACACATGGGTTAAAACTAAGATTCCATAAGATTATTAAATGACATATACAACTCCGCTTCCTGTATTACGAAAACTTTCTTCCGAAAAGTTGACACTCGTAGATACTCGTATTATTAGTACTTCATTCTTAATATAGATGGCTATTTTTAGTTCGCCTTGTCTCCGGTCCTGACGCACCCTCATGAACCAATGCGAGGGTGACGATGTGAATCTTTGCGTCAAAACAATAAAGTACTATATTGTATGACTATCTTAATATATAGATATATATATCATTGGTTAATATGTTAACTCTTAACTTTTTACTATTGGACTCGTTTTATATGTTGACATCCTCCTAACCGACTCTTTTCATCACAGCCGGTCTCATGGAAGATTAGCCAATTGCGCAGGTCATATTATAATGCACAGTATTCCTTCATTCTCTTGCGAGGCATGATTGCTCGAGACACGACTCCAGATTCCAGGCTGCTGCTGAGAATTTCTCTAATGAAAAACCCAATAACTTATTCACTCGCTCGATCCGGGGTTTGAATCCACCTCGGGATCTGTGGTCTTATAAAATACTCATGAGTACAACGAGGCAGACTCGATATGTACCAACGTAAAATACTTCTGCTATTACTGATGGTAGGGCTATGTGCAAGCTCGTCTGGGTAGGTACCACCCACTCATCAGATATTCTACCTCAAAACAGCAGTACTTAGTATTGTTGTGTTCCGGTTCGAAGGGTAATTACAGGCACAATGGACATAACATCTTAGTTCCCAAGGTTGGTAGCTCATTGGCGATGTAAGCGATGGTTAATATTTATTTCAATGCCAATGTCTATGGACAGTGGTAACCACTTACCATCAGGTGGTCCATTTGCTCGTCCGCCTACCTATACTATAAAAAAATGATATTACAACTTCCGGATTCGTATTAACAGTATTCTTAATTCTTAAAATGTAGAACTTTAGAAGTAAGAAACTGTTACAAATAAGTTCTTAACACTTTTATGACGTGTATAAAACTTAATCGTTTAATTATATTAAATAATCGTGATCCAATTTGCTACAACAAGCATAACTTTGCGACCAAATACCAGATACCAGAGTAATGGTGACATGGAATCTGGAAAGCTATGGTTATAACATAACAGTGAGATGAACAATATATAGAATTAATATTTCACGGGGGTGGAGGTGGCCAACTCGAAAACTACAAGGAATAGCGATAAACTCAAACGAATGTGGGGCCGATTTTGTTAAGAAGTAAAATTGTACCTTCTTCTGCAGCATATTCGCAGTAAAATATATGTACGTACATTCCGAACCAACGAGCGGAAGGTTTGCATTCAATTTAATCCTGTATCGTGACGATTGTAAAAATATTAAGAGCATACATGAATAAATAAAGAATATTATATTTTATTGGTTCAAGGATTAATGTATTTTCATATGACTAAAACGTTTAACAGCTTCCTATAATTGTTTGCACTTGACATTCACTTCGAGTGAGTTTGCACGTTGAATAGACGATTTTATTTCGGCGCATTTTTTCCTTTAAATAAAACTGAGTCCCCGTTTATATGATGGATTTGCTCGAAATGAAAGCCTGTATATTAATTGTACTTAGTTGTCAAGGATCTGTTTGATCGTAGCGAGATAAGCAATTTTTTTTTCGAACTGCAAGTTGCTATTGGCCCTAATCTACAGCGTTACTGGGCGGGATGGACGAGTTGAACTCAGCCGGAATTACAAGTTATTAATCAAACACATAAAGTATTATCAAAAATTATGTTGTAATATTCGTTGTACCAAACATGTTGTAAAGTTTTTAAATTGAATAATAGATTACAAAGACACCCGAAACTAATAATAAGGCTTAATCTGTTTCTAATTCTTTATCATTATCTAACGATAATTTTACTGTGGTATTCATTAAATTTTAAGACATGTTTTTATTATATTTAATTTAGAATATTGTATATTGATTAATTATAATGAAAGATCAATCCTTCGTGTTTCTTTTTATTTTAAAAACCTGCTTTTGTAATCATATTCAATATTTAAATTAACTTAACTGCGTCGACTTAAAACACGCCCCACACTCCACCTCGTCTTCTATGTATCGGTAATTTTCACCACTTTCATGCGTATATGATAATAAATATTCACCATATTATCTTTCAGTACTTCTCAGTTTCTTTAGTTGAGAATTCTATTAATATTTCCCAAATAAATATATTCATGTTTTAAACCTTTATAGAACATCATCTATTTGTAATATCGTCATTGCTATTTCTTTAAAAGGAAATTGTTTCTTACTTGAGTAACTTTAAAAGTCTCAACAATTCAACGGCAGTCAGTACATGTCAAAATCTCATTACTACACTGTTACTGAAAATCTAAATGTTGACATTAAAATAATTATCGTGTCACGTCTTAACAATTCAAATGTAGAATTCAAAAGTCGACAGTTCTTTTCAACGTCACGTATTATATTCTAGTCCTTGCTTATATGGTAATGAGGACGATAATGGCGTGCAACGTCACTGTACGAGCTGTGATTCACCAGCGTACCCTCTGATTCATGCTGTTAATTTATTCTTTAACGATGAGTGCTTGCCTACTTACGACACGTGCCGTTTTGTTAACGTTATGGAAGATTATATCGTACGTTAACGATTAAGGTACGTAATAATCGAATGGTATAATCTCTAAGGGATTCATTGATAAACTATCTTGTTTATTATTTACATTTAAATACCTACCTACAATTTAAAAAAAAAATTGTGCTCATATAGACAATAAATATTTAGTGTACTTAGTTTGCACCAGAACCATCAGATCAGTGGAATTGGTATAAAATTTTCTTGCAAGATTTGAAAGAGAAGTTAAATTAAAAGTCTGTAGGAAATAATTTATTTATGTTAGATGAAATTATATACCTTAGATACATTTCGTTTAAGGAAACGAGCAACTTCTTTGTGTCTTGCCGGTTTTTCTCCGTAGAGTAGATCTTTGGAATTATATTAAATAATTATAATAATAGTATACCAGAACGTAATATATAAATAAATTCAATGTTAAAAGCACTAAATTGGGGCAAATAAAGCAAAATTAAAGTAAGCTAAGATAATAATTCAACAATAATTGATTCAGCTTAGGCTTATCTATAATTTTATTTTGTTTATAATCCGAGTATATTAGAGAGGCACGATTTATAGCAATACTTATACTGGAATTAACCAAACGATTTATTGAAATTGCATTCGCAAAGGGCTGCTTGATGAATTTTATTTTAACGCGAATGTGTTCGTTTGTAAATGAATGAATTCTTTTGCATTACATACTACAGCTAAATTTAACATTAGGAGTTTTTGATTAGAATATGTGTACCTCACCGATACCAAATAAAATGTTGACCTTTAATCGATGACAGCTATAATCACTATATTAGCACAGTTTCAAAGTCTTTAGCCTAATTGCTAAACGCAAACATTGCTAGTTCGTGATCAATTTGAAAGTTATTTCCAAGAAATCTGTAATAATGAAATTGTAGACGATGTTTTTATTTATAAACCAACGTCGATTTTATTGGTTACGAGTAGAATAGTTTACTGCATCCATAAATCTCATAGATATCGTACCAGTGTCAAAATATCTTTTATTACAAATTAATATCTTTGACCGTTAAGCTACTTGAAGAATTATTAGAATTTAGGAATTTTTTTTTTATATTCGTATTATAATAATTGTGTCATTAACACAAATTAAGCACATTGAAACTCATTTTTGTTTGCCCAGATTTGAACCGGCAGTTCTAGCAACTAAGCCATCACGGTTCACTTGGTGATGGTAAAACTTAAAAAAGTGATAAGATATTGATCTTCATTATATTTATTTTATAGATAAAATGTCATATGTTCTAGGAGAATTCAATGTACTTTGTTATTATATATTTTACCATCAGACAAGTTTATATTTATGGTTTTGTAACATTATATACATAGAACGATTGATGTTTTTGTTTTTGTTATAATAAGTATACGTATTTACTTTTGTCATGTTAATTTTTTGTTATTAACCCTGATTTTTTTCTGATCAAATAACGGTAAATTGAAAGGAAATCAATTTGTACAAAAATAATAATTAAATTAATAAAGTAAATAAATAATATTCATAAAGAGTTCACATAAATAAAATATTATTAAAAGTTTTTTATGTGGTTTCGAAATTGTAGTGAGACAGAACCCTAAATATTTATTTAATTTTAAAATTATTATCAATCTGTATCAAGTTCTAATACTACGCTGTCGCCATCACTCAAAATTTATTACACGTCTGCCCAAAAGGAGTGTGAGGTTTTCAGCGTCCATATGTGCATGCTTTTTAGGTTTCGATGTAAATGGTATCGATAAAATCCTTACCCATCCATTCCCAATGACTATGACTATACTATTATATTACCGGAACCAAATGAAAGCACGATATTTAAAATATTATATACAATTCGTTATAAATATCAATCAATATGAACTTCGATTAATTAAATTGTTGCTCAATTTTATTTTAACTTTGTACGAACAAACACAACAGTTCGCACGGAGCAAAAGTCAGCGAGTGTATAATCCGACGTCACCATAGCCTCCGGTCGATAGTGAATTATGTGACAAAATTTATCAGTATCGAAATTTCATTTATATGCTTACCGTCCAGTATTTTTAGGTCTTAAGTAATGTATACAAATATTATAATGTATATTCAAAATGTATCCGTATTAGAAAGCAGGTTAGTTCGCATGGTTGAACACGCTTATCTCGGGATTTTTTTTCAGTTATTTAACTTCACGCCACGATTCTTAGATGAGCAGTAACCAATTTCACAAACTGTATGAAATTTGCATGTTTATTATCCAAATTTATAGCAGATAAAACCGCCGAGAACCAATGAGGCCCATATTAAACAATTAAGGAAAATAAAAAATATATTTTTTAAATTACACTCTAATCTAATAATATAATCTAGTATTAAATACTTTCTACAACCAATCTTTTTTCAAAAGGTAGGTATTTCAAAAGTCAAATTCAATGGAACAGCCTCAAGCTCAGTTATCCAGCAACAAAGTGAACACTAAAGAGACAACCATTGTAATTTTCCGCGACACGATTCCGACATTGTGCATCGAGCCGGAGCGTTTTGGTGGTTGATAGTGACAAATGATGCAGCGAAGGGCGGTCCAGGGTACGTGACTCGACTCGCGTCGACCCTCCCGATTTTGTTTTTGTACCATTCCCTGTTTCCATTCATAAGCGCAACGACGGCTTATCGCCGGAATATTCGACGACGATGAAGCAAAAAATATTTTACCCTAAGTAAACAATCGACTCGAACCCAGTGGAAGATTTTTTAACAATGAACGTCTATCTGATACTCAAATAGGAGATTTGGATACAAATCACGAAATTTCGAACTTGTGTTCACCACTTCGGGCCACAAATATTTGTGTATAGTTTTGATTGGTAACATGGATGTGGAAAAGTGTTTCTATACTGTGAAAAGACGTCGAATACGTATTCATTAATTTTCACATTGTAAATATAGTTGTAAATTATTTATTTATGTAGAAATTATATAATCTTTACAACAAATAAAACATACATACAAACATAACTGAGATTCTTGCCGTAATAAGTTTTGTAAAATCACGATTCACTATTGCTCGTTTGTATAGATTATTTATATTTGGTACTGATTTTTTTCTATGATTACAATATGAAAAATCTAATAATATAATTTGTAGCAATTTAAATTTCTACGGTAATTAAACTTGTACAATTTCAGCCTGACCTCAATTCACGTAAAGACTTATCAAATTTACTCGGCATTTTCGTTGTCGTGTTCGCTGTTCGTCTTCCATGTTTAACGAAAGTCGATACAATAATTATAGAGTTAATTTAACAAATTAACAATTTAACTTAACAAAATTGTGTATTTTAATGGTCGTAGTTAGTTATAAATGAATCATATAAAAATGTGAATCGTACCTTATAATATTGCGCATACTGTTTACTAGACTATTAATAGATTAGGTTTTATACTTATTAATAATATTATAAACCAACTAAAGCTATTTAGACTTAAGCAGAGCTTACATGTCGCTTAGTCTCAATGTCTTCCAGACAACCTTCGTATTAACGAGATTAAACCAAGTATATTCAAACTGTCTATACAATGTGTGTGCACTATTCAAATGTATATAAATATTGATGATATAATACATTTTATTCCTCTTTGTCTGGAATAATAAATATTAAGAGATAAGTAATAATAGAATCGCCTCATCATTTGATAAATAAAATCATTGTTACATAAAATAATATCAGCGCAGATAAACGTCGTATTAAAATGAAATGATATTTCTGTATAGAAGTCATTCGCAATCTAGACTTTGCGCTTACTTAAGACTTAATAGACGCGTCAAACATTTCTCCATGAAACACTTCGTCAAAAAACTGCGACTCATAAAGCTTAATAACCTAAACAGTCACGAGAACCTAACAGTTGAAAAATCAATACTCTTTGTCACAATATTAATAACGATATTCAAATTGTGATTACATTCATATATAGATTTAGATATGTGATATCTATTCATTTCACGTAAATTAAACCAGATACAGTTCGTTTAACAATGTGTAATTGTTACACACAGTCGCAAACAGAGTAATGCTACCAAATTGAAAGTGATGTTGATTGCTTATCGTTGCTATGAAGTTGTGGACGATATGCCTGAACGCGATTATTGACTGCACAATATTAGCCGTATGCCCATACAGCTAATATTACGTAGGATAACAGTTCCATTAGGCGCACAAACTTGCACATGCACTTTATTTTTCTGCGTAAATGGCTGATTTTTAAGATTCGCTGCCGTTGGCAAAATACGTTATGAGTACATTATTGTTATTATATTAAAAAAATTAAAAAATAGGACGTGGTGTGGGGTATTGTCAAATAAATAACTAATGACATCGACCCCCCTTGATTTAATTTAATAAACCAATGTCCCCTAATTAGATACAGACAGAAGTAATGTATTTACCTAGTTATAAGTGGACCGTCTAATTCAATTCAGTCGGCCACCGGCATGCAAGCTCCAGACTCGTAAGGCGATTAGCTTTTATTGTATAATAATAATCGATCACGTACCGAGGTATATCGGCAGGAAAGACCGTAACGGTATTGAATAATTTCGTTGGATATTCTGTTATTGCTTCAATACATGCACCCTGTGTAATACAAGGGGAATCTTACATAAGTTATGTAATGAATTTTAATTTTATATTTAACGATCCCGACGTACTGGATTTAATCCCGCAGTCGTGTCAGTGTTCGGTTCGGTTTTTCTCTTAATTCTGTGTAGCTAGAAGTTTTGAGGTTGGTAATATTAACACTCCCGTGCTTCGGTATGCACATAAAGCGTTTACGAGAATTCAGGCGCCAGCGCAGGCGCAGCGTCGTCCGGTTGTATCGATGCAGAACCATCAGATTATGAGAGTAAGGAAATTAAAGATAATACTTATGCTTACGCACACAATATCTCCTAAGAAAAGTACTAATGTTGGATATAATTCTTATACATGTATAGCCATCCTATAAATAATAGTGTATCCACCAAAAAAAAAATAAAGCACATAAAGCCGTTGGTACTGCGCCTGAACTCCGGTTGTGTCGGATTGCTGTCCTATCCGGATTATGGGAGTGAGGAAATAACGAGTGCATCTGTGTTTGCGCACACACTTGTGCACTATAATATATTCTGCGCAATTGGGTGAGCTCGCTTGAGATTTGTCGCCGACACCGAAATCGGTCAGGAGGTCATATAACTACGACAAATATATTTATTAGTGTTTTGGAATATTCGCGATTCAAATATATTGGAGTATTCTACCTATAATTTGATTACGAGACTTGATACAGTTTATTCTGTCTTAATAAATTCAAACTATTGATAATTATATTCATAATCATAACAATGATTTTGATTTGCCGCAAGATAAGGAATACTTGGATGTGATCCAATTTTCAGTTAGTACGGTAATGGATTACTTAGTTTACTGCCAATATACAGAGAACGTATGCCTGAGGGCTTTATGTAACGTTCGTAAAAGACTGGGATTAGAGAATTTTTCCTATACCTGTATATAACTAGGTTATTACTTGGCTCGAATCTTTGTTCCGATTTACAGATGTAAAGCCAGTTTCCTGAGATTTATCTCCATACCAAACGACAACGTCACTGAATGTTCCTGAAATAAAGCCGATGGGAAATACTGTCGAGAATACTGCTATTCTTTTTACAATAAAATATAAAACGCATCATTTCCCTGCTATTTCAGTCAAGAATTTGATATCCAGAACTTTCTCTTGTAAAATATTTCACACATAGTAACCAATAATTGTTTCACGATAATAGTACAGTTAGCATCAAAATTTGAATACAACTACCAACAAATATCTAATAAATTGTACTTACTATTTAACAATAATTTATCACAAGCCAATTATTAATGGACAATGTAACAGACGTTTTCCCGCAAATAGATTCGGGACAACATATCATATATTGTGAATTATTATTTATTAAACCTCTAACTCACTATTAATCAGTACAACAAAACACGAACAATGGATAAACGATTTTTTTTTTGTGTACATTTTTTCGTATTATGACGCAATACGCAATGTAACATTATAAAAAAGCTTGCAGTAAATAACAAAAGCCGTGATGTCCCGTCGATGTATAAATCATTTCGAAGCAACTGTACGTATCGATGATCTCGTTTGACGTCACGGTAAATTGACACTTGCGCACATATACGCTACGTGTTTCGTTTCGACAAACTGCCGTGTATTTGCTCTTCTTTGTACGTGACATGTGTCATGTGTCACAAAACTACGAGTAAATAACGAATGTAACGCGCGAATCTTGGAAATATATAATTTAAACACGATCGGAATTGTTCTCGGATTTTGATTTTTTTGTCTGTGAATTTCGTAATCGTTCTTAAAATGATTGTACAATTTATTTCGTAAATATCCAAGAATGCTATGTAATAAATGATTCTTAAGCATGATTCATATAAATGGTAAAAGCTAGTTTCTGCCCGCGGCTTTGCCCGCTTTGGCGGTGGCTATGTCCTTTAATGCACCTCTACCAACGTGTGATAACAAATTTCGTTATCAGGGGTTAAGTAGTACGTAAACGAAACTAGCAAATAAACTCACATTCATACATATAATATTAGTAAAAATTGCACCCAGAAACAACTAATCTAATTGAATACACCGTATTATAGTAGCTTATATCTCCAGTTATATTACTTTATGAGATATAGCTTACGATGCCAACGAAGTCGGAGATAAAGTGTCGATCAGGATGCTTTTTAAAGCTGAAATACTGGCGACGACAACTTTTTTAGTATATATGGTAAATTTTTTAGCTGTGTTTTTAGCCGTGATCGGCTAGCAAATACGGGTAGGGTTCAATGAATATATACTTACAGGATATTAATATTTAAAGAGGCTAAAAAGTTTAGAACACGTGAATTTTAACCGAGTGCAGTTTTTAACCCGGGCAAGTACCAATGATTTTTCAAGTAATAGTGAAATAAGCTTGGAGCTTATTCATGACGTCAAAAGGCGAGTACGCCTTAGCTCAGCAGTGGGACCTTACCAACTGTTCCTTAATTATTTATTGAAGTAAATATATATATTTGTGTGGGTATCCGCCCACAGACTGCAGCTGTCTACAGATTTCTAGTGATAAAAAACAAACGACGAAAGGCTAACTATTCAAAACAAAGAGTATTTGACGTGACAGTAATTCTATTTGTGAGACGCACGCGTTTCTTTGGACTTTGATCGTGGAGATATAATGGTCGGTAAGTATGAAATAATATAATGTATTATATTATTATATAATAATATACTTAGCTGCCTCGCTGGTCTAGTGGCTAACTAATGAGGCTACAGATCTTGAATTTCAGGGTTCAAACCCGGGTCGGACCTATAAAAAAGTCATTGGGGTTTTCATTCGAGACATTTTCCGTAGCAAATCAAAATCCGGTCCCGGTCTGGGCCGGTATTATCAATCGTGTCAGATTTGCCGTCCGTCAGATTATGAGAGTGTAAGGAAGTGTTTGCGTTAGCAAATATATTATATTAATAGTCATAAATGCCCGTCCAAACGATCATGTTGCTTGTGCATTTTCATAGTTTTATGTCAGTTTTATAGTTAAAGTAAAGGTCATTACTTTTTTCTTTTATTTCTCTTAGAAGAGTGTATTTCTATCGCATTATAATATAGGTTGATTCAAGAAAGGCGAATAAAAAACGACCAACGAAAATATTTCGGAAAAAAAATGTTTTTGTTGGCAATAACTATATCAATCACTTGTAATGTCTGTGACTTGTATATGACGTCTAATACGTGTTGTCTTTTCCTGGATTACCTACTAGTATTTCTAGTTAAGGTAACTGCCGAATCTATGCTGGCCGTTGTCAGAATACGTGAATCTTAAACGAAGATTTCTTTTATTTTTCAAATTATGTCTTCCTAATAATAAATAAATACAATTCCAAGTTTAAAGCTTAGTATTTCGGAAAATCTTTTTTTTTTTTTTTTTATATTTACCGGGTGGGCAAATGACTCTACTCCACCTGATGTTAAGTGGTAGTAGAGTCCAAACGCGAGGACGGCCAGTACAGTCTGGAAGAAGATTCTGCACTAGCCGCCCTCGCCTTGCCGGCCCGCAAGATGCCTCTTCACGCCTCATAAAGAGACGTGAAGCGAGCGACGTATTGCCACGATAGGGATGGGCAAAGTGTGGAGGCGTGTTTCCCCCGGCATTGGTTCAGCAGCCGTCTCCACTGGACCAACACCCATCGCGGCAATGCTCGCTCGGGCACTGGCTGTACGCTGGCTGACCTCGAAACGCGGCTGCAAGCCACTTCACGAGATTTTCACCATGCGTACGGTGGTAACAAGCCAGGCGGATGTTTATCATCCTACCACCAGATGATATCCCTTAGTCGCCTCTTACGACACCCATGGGAAAGGGGCAGTGAAATGTATTCTTTCTCCGTCACTGCACGGATAATAATCTGCAACATATCCTCCAACATCCTATCCACCAACCCGCATTGGAACAAAATAGGCACCTAACCTTCTTAAAAGGTTGGGCCTTAGGCCAGCGTGACCCACTACCAGGAGGTAACTTTAAATGTTACTATACACGTGTTAAATCATAGGTCCAACTTTCACGACGAGACAGCGGGTGGTCTGTGGGCGTCCTTACATCGCGACTTTGGTCATTCACCTCTAATAATTAACCTTTGTACGAATGTTACACTTTACATAATGAGAGATAAACGGAATTGTACCTATTGTTATATCAGTTTATTGCGTAACGAGCGGTAGTGAAATTCGCTTCACTGTCTCATTTCTCGGCACTGTCTATTTGTTAATACGTTTTATACCTCCTCGCGGATCGTTAACGGTTCTAAAAATGATTAGTTAAATATAAGAGTGAATGTAATCGAAGTACGGGCGATTCATATGAGATTTATATTCGACGATAAAACAGAAATCATGTTATTGAACATTATCAATTTTAATATAATCTCTGAGTTACGTTATCTAGTTGTACGTATATACGAGCGATTCGTTTATATCTCTCTAAATCTACTTAAAATCTTTTTTTTTTCAAGTAGGGTCATAAAAACACTTCTATCGTCATGTTACGTGATTCAATTAAATGTAAACCTATCACCAATTCGCAATGTATAATATTTTTTTTTCTGAACTGAAAAAATTGGATTCATCACGGACCATTAAGGATACATATGTATTTATGTATGTATAGCTTAAATATACGATATCAGATTTAGAAATTCCAAAGGTTCGTTTATTTATTTCGTTCGCAAAATTGAATACAGCAAATAACATACAGGAACACAATAAATATGAATAAATGAATTAATTGAATTCTATACTAGATGCAAACACAGAATGCAAAAATATAAAAGAATAGAATGTTATGAAGCAATTAAATGTGTTGATAAAAAATATATCCTATTGCATTATGAGAAATGAAAATAAATAAAATTTAATATTTTTTATATTTTAAAGTTCCTAGTTTAAAAGCTATTAAAAATAGATACGAATATCGTGAAACAAAGTTGAACGAAAATTCCGTCTTTATATATCTACGGAAAACAAGAAATTATGTAAATGAACGTCCATACAAATTATGATAGTTATTTTCAACAAGGTCAATTGCCCTACTGGGTTACTTTAGGTACTGTTTTACGAGTTAAGTTTTTTTTATTCAACATTAAGACTTTTCATAGTCTATTTTTACACTGACACTTTTTATGTTATTAACATTGCTTAACTAACTCGAATATTGTATCGTTAGTAGTAAGTATTGAAATTGAAATTTAAGCCTTTTCCACCCAAACGAATTAAGCTGAAATTTCGCACACACGACACATACAAAAAGAAAATAGTTACTAGAATTTATGAAAACTCAATATTTACAATGCAATGCAAGTGATACTAAACGGGAACTGATTTAACTTTTGATTCAATGTATTGCATTGAATCTAGACGATTCTAAATATAAAAATAAAGACAGGGTGACCTTAAGTCTAAGAAAAAACGAACGTGACGGAATAAGTTCTCAAGGGAGTTTAAGTGATCTTAAAAGGATTTGAGGAAGGAAAATAAATGTTTGTCTGCTGGGAATTCTATCGTGTGCTAATACTTGGTCTACATATCCGCTACGAGCCAGACTCAGAAAACAGAAAGCACAATGTCCGCTCGAGAGATTACGACATTCGAGCAAATTTAATTAAGAGCTATTATTCACTCGTTTGGCTTGAATTAATTAATTTCTCACTGAAGGGCTTTTTCTCGAGGAGTTCTTTGGCTGTTAGAGCTTATTCCACCAAGTTGTTTTGTTTCTGAAACATATGTGGCTCTTTAACAATAAGTTGGTTAATCGCAGAGCACAAGATGAATTATAAACTCGAATTAACCGTATTAAACCTGCAATCTTTGGTTAGGTTACAAGTCTAGTTGCAAATGGACCACCTAGTCTCAAGAATGACAGTATAATGTTAATTATATGTTTTATATAAAAGATTCAATCCTACTACATATTGTGGTTATTTCTGAACCGGTGGTAGATTTTTAACAGTCAATAAGCTATTCTGAATAATCATGAATCAACTATACTGATTAAAGATTTTCTCTTTGACTTTTTTCGAAAACAAGTTGCACCAGAATTGTTCATTCAGATAGAAGATATAAAAAAAAACATTATTGCTTGACACGGATTTAAAGTCGAAGTAGTTTTTAATTAAAGACTGGCCTTAATGACTACCTGCTTATAAGACGGTCTAATGATGCTGTAGTGTGCTAACAAAGATCTTTGTAAAGATTGAACCGGAGGAAATTTATTGTTGCTGTCGCCGTAGATTGAAAACTGCACGAGCTAAGCATTGGACTATTAGGACTCTATTTTTTATGTAAAGTTTATTTTACTGTACAGAATAATGTGGTCGATAAAAGAGCTTGGAGATTGTTACATGTATATTTTTGATTGATGAATTAATAGAGTAACTACCTACTGAGTTTCTTGCTGGTTATTCTCGTTAGAATCTACATTCCGAACCAGTGGTGGCATACGGTGGTTAACATTTGACCTAGTAAAATGAAGGACGCCTGTCTTATATCTCCCTTTTGGATGATGTCCTTCTAACCAATTTCGGCCACGACGGCCACTCTCAAGAGAGTAAAGCCTCGCAAGGTATATGCTCGATTTATAATGCAAAAGTGTGTATAAAAACTCAAATGAAATTTCTATTCCTATACTTTTATAATCTCGTATTGCAATTTCCGAAGGGTGAGCACCAATTTGAATACAGGCAGGAACATAACATCTCTTAGTTGCGTCATTATCATTAAAAGGGCAAGAAGTTCTTCGTTTATTCTTCTTCCGGCTTACACTTTTTCCATTTATCATCCAGTGGCATATTTCCTCTTCTGCCTTACTAATATTATAAAAGAAAAATGCATATCCTCTTGTTAGGAGAGAGACGATATTGGAACAGATCTCTTTTTGGGATAGTTTCGCCTTTGTAAATAGCATTAAGTACCTACTTGTTATTATAAAACAAAATAATAGACAAATAGTTTATGCAAAGTAAGATAAAACCCCGGCATTTGACGCATGGATTAATTTAAGTATATAAATGACATAATATGTGATACGATATCGTCAGATATAATATAATACCTAAGGTATAATGTCACCGGTATCGAGTACATCGTAACACCTTTTAAATGGTTTTGCTATTATTTTGCATCCACGATGTGGATCATGAACAAGGAGTCGAGTTTCTTCATACATCGACTATCATTGTGTTTTTTTTATTTATTTTTAATAAGACTGGTGACTAAATGGATCACTCGATATATGGTATCCCGCGTTCGTAAATATTGACACTTAAGGCATATTACAATAACGGTTTTTTAGTGAATTGGCTTTGGGAATTGACACAGGGAACTCATGATGTGACATGAGCTAGGGACTACAACAGTGACGCAGTGTATGATCACCAATGTCGGTGTAACCCTACACCGACATTGGTGATCATCACCAAGGTGTTCAGTTCAGTTTAGTTTGCTACAGACAGTTTTTCAAATATTAATTTTGTTATAAAGTCTTGAAGTATTTAGTTAAATGTGCACAAAAGCAAATTGATTATCAAAATTAATTCAACTAAGTCCACATTGCTATTAATATCGAGGTTTCATTGGTAAATGTAAGTGTTCATAGAATTATTAAGAGCTACTATTTATTAAATCTAATCTAATTTTATAAGTACTTTTGACTTAACAACGCTATAAATAATCGCCGATCGATGTTGGAAATTATTCCTTTACTATTTTAGTCTTTTCATGTATAAAGGCAATTAAAGCAAATTAAAGCGGAATTTTGAAGAAATAAGGTTGACTAAACATCACCAAAACGTATTGACGCCGATGAATTTTAACCACGGCTGCCATTCTCAAGAGAAAATAGCCAAATGCACATGATATGTACGTATACCCCAGCGCACTCTTATAAACCGATGGGACGACAAATCCAAGAAGGTCAAAAACAGTTTAGCAGCAGGACCAACAGCTTAACGTGCTTTACGTTATGTTGCAAATGTAAACTCTGCAATCTTCAAAATTACAAAAATGTCGCTAACAAACAAAGTATTTCTCAACATAAAAACCAATTATTATTATTTTCTCTAGGAATTAAACCCAGAACCTCGTTATATGCGGCCTCATACGTTGACCACTAAACAATATTAGTAGAGACACGGCAACTAATTACAGATTGATCATGTGTATATATTTTTAAACCTCTTAAGTTTATAAATGTGTTAAAGTAATCCGATATTGTAACGCGACGCAAGTGCGTCTAATGCGCCCGCTCGTATCGCATGGCCGGACGATGTAGGCCATTGTGGCAACTTATAACTACAACTGATTCCAATACGCTCTGATGGGATAATAAATACTACCACATATAAAATATTTAATTAATAATTTTTGGTATCAATTTCGACCCAATATTACTGACTGATACTGATATTGCAAGTTAAAGACTCTTTAGTAGATACGTATTGTTAAAGAAGTAATAAACGCATTATTTAAATTAAAACATACGTCCTCTTTAAAGTTTTTATTTAGTCAGTAATTAGTTAAACAATGCGTTGTCTTCTTTTCTCGAATATCAAATTACATACGACAGAAAAAAGAAATCAGCGTTGAACTAATCCGCCGCTATGCAAAGTTTCTAAGTAAAGCCGTAAATGTATATTTGACAAATTAAGTTATTGTTGAGTGATCCAGTTTATCATTTCAATTTTATAAATTGCATTGTATTTAAAACGTAGAAATCAATACAAAACAATGGCCTTCGAACGTGTCAACGATACTAACTGGATTAGACAAATGATGCGCTTTGTAAATGAAATGAAATGAAAACAATATTTTTATTTTGACAGCAATTTCTTGAAGTCATAATTGTTGCTTATATACACATTAATACATTATTTATTACATTTTCTACCTTGTTGGACCAGTGGCTAAATGTAAGGCCGCAGAAGCGGAGGTCCTGGGTTCAATTACCAAGTCGGGCCAATAAAAAGTTATTGGGATTTTCTGTCAGAAAATTCTCAGTAGCAGCCCGAAGTCTGGAAGTTGAAATCGGTCTGTCCTCACATTATTATTATTATAAAGAATAAAATGTATTAAAGACTGCGGAATATTATTATCGATAAGAGTACCTTGCCCCAAAAATTATTTATTGACTTTAGCGAGTCAGAAACATCAACTTTATTTTTAGTTCGTGCCTATTATATAAAATTATCACAAATGCTATCAATATAATTAATTTTACTGTCATATTTAAATACAATCAAAAGCAGACCAGCATGGAGACTGAGTAGGTACGTGAAATGGTAAATTGAAAAATATACATATAATATACTTACGTAACATAACCGCTGAAGATTTAATATTAAAAATGAAATTCCTAAGAGCCGACGTCTCTACGCCATAAGCGTATGCCATAGTGGTGTGAGCTTCGCGTAGGGTTGGCGAGTCATTTCTCCTAGCATTCTTTAATTTTTCTAGGTGGTACAGCTTTGTGTAAGCCCGTCCGGGTAGCTACCATCCACTCATCAGATATTCCACCGCAAAACAGCAGTACTTGGTATTGTTGTGTTCCGGTTTGAAGGGTGAGTGAGCCAGTGTTATTACAGGCACAAGGGACATAACATCTTAGCTCCCAAGTTTGGTTGCGCATTGGCGCTGTAAGGTATGATTAATATATCATATATCGCCAATTTCCGGGCGGTGGTGACTACTGAACATAAGGTAACTCATTTGGCCGTCCGCATATCTATAACAAAAAAAAAAAAACTTGAGGATATATATACGATCCTTTTTATTATATAGTTTTTTATTTTTAACGATCGAATTCACAAAATATATTCTACGTACATTCACAGCCCTATTTCAGTATTGGTATACTCCGTGTACGTATAGAGAAACAGCGGAGGTTTTCCACAAGCAGGGACGGTACTAAAAGGACTTAAAAGATTAGGTTCTAGAAAAGGGTACGAAGAGAAATGGGATAAGAAACCTCAAAAAAATAAAAATATGAATTATGGATGATACTTAATTTAAAACAAAAAACTATTTGTCATCTTATAATAAATGTATTATTAAGTAACAAAATCACATTTTTGTCGTCCGGGTGTCAGGTAGCAATTAGTTTGTGTAAAAGCAAAATCTGTGAAAAAATAGTTATATTGACACTGAAATAGGAAATAATGTTCTCAGCTTATACTGAACTCAGCTATTCTGGAGTTGTGATAATAGGCTTAGAATGAAAAAAAAGTGTCTGAAGAAGGCGCCTTTGTTAGGGATTGACATGAATACATTTCACATCCAAGGCTACGTAGTTTTTTATGTCGTTTTAGTTGTGAGATAAGTGAGCGTTTGAAAGAAACGGAACTGTGAAATAATGGTATGCTTATATATCAAACCAGACCTTCAGTTTCTTAGTTATTCAATTGATTTATTATCATTCGAATAACATTACATTGATAATACAAAAAAAAGCCGAGATGGCCCAGTGGTAAGAACGCGTGAATCTTAACCGATGATCGTGGGTTCAAACCCGGGCAAGCACCACATAATTTTCATGTGCTTAATTTGTGATTATAATTCATGTCGTGCTTTACGGTGAAGGAAAACATCGTGAGGAAACCTGCATGTGTCTAATTTCACTGAAATTCTGCCACATGTGTATTCCACCAACTCGCATTGGAGCAGCGTGGTGGAATAAGCTCCAAACCTCCTCAAAAAGGGAGAGGAAGCCTTTAGCCCAGCAGTGGAACATTCATAGGCTGTTACGGTTACGATAATACATAGAATGTATAATTTATGTCTATTTAATTTAAGAACGTCAATACTGTTAAGTTTCTATAAGAAAAGTCAAACATTAAACAAGCTACATAATATGAACTATAAAACAAAAAAACACGCTTAAATTCAACTTGAATATGGAGAGGAGGAGAGATGATAGCCCTTTATATCTAAATTTTGCAAAAACTTGTCTCAGTATGCCTCTTCATTAACAAATAAAGGTGTCTTCTAAATTTTGATAGCTTATAAAATGGCTACCCTAAATAGTAAATCTACATAATATAACACCGTACCCATTTTATCAATAGCTAATTGTGCCCGCGGTTTTCCTATGTGAATTCAGTTTGTGACGATAGCAGTATATATATACATTCTATATATTTTGTTATTGCTGCAATAAAATGTAGCTTATGTTTCTCGCTGATAATGTAATGTCGCTTTCTAATGGTGAAATAATTATAAAAATCGGTTTAGTAATATCAGAGTTTATCGAATACAAACAAATCTCTTCACTTATATTATAAGTATATAAAGAAATATACATAATAAAGTACGAACACATAAAATAGAATATAATAAGAGTTTCGAATCCGTAAATCTCTTGCAAAATTCACACACTCGATATTGTATTGCGTCTAAATCATATTCAAAGGATAGAACGAATAAATTGCTTCTGATATTGAATATTTATAGTCTATAGGTAAGTAGAGAGGATGCCGGTGTCTTGATACTGTTACGAGCTCTGTCTATAAAAAATATGTTTATTTTCTTAAACATCAATAGATAATAACATCACATTATTCAGCCAGAAAAAATATATTCATATATTTTCAAACTGCAGTCAGATACTAGCGTTATTTATTTATATTTTAGTAATAATATAATGAGAAAATATTTCATTTTTTTATGTTTGTTTATAATGGATAAACTCAAAATCTACTTAACCGATTTTAAAATTTATTTCAACTATAAAAAGCTACATTATCAGCGAGTAACATAGGCTATACTTTGTTATTTTTTTTAATTAAAGATCCCTACGAAATTTGCAATAATGTAAACCAAGGTACCTTTTCTTCCTATAAAAGTAATTATTGAATGCATATAAAACACTAGAGTTCTAGGAAAGCATTATAGTTTTCTTTTTAGAAAAGTCTTTTCTAGTCTTGTTAGATGAAATTAATATGTAAACTGAGGTCTTATTGTAAAATTAACTTGAATGGTACTGCGACGGTTAGCTTGTTAAAGTTATAATAGTACGAGCGACAAAAGCTCGCTTTGAAAAGCATAAAGCGAGCGTTGTTTTATTATATATCCATTAAATTTTCATATCATATAAGAAAGACCAGTAGATATACATAGACGAGTAAAAAATAAAACCAAATAAATTTATTAGAGCGAGCCTCCGCCTTTTATTTAGGTACTTATTAATTATACAAATATCCTTGTATTTGTTTTGTTCTAACATCCAAGCAACTCTTAATACCATAACTAACAGATTAATACAATACTATTCTACGTACACACAACAAACAGACACACACACACACACTTAATGAATGATTGAATTAGTAACTTTAATTAGTCGAAGTTGTGCACCAAATATTACTAATATTAAGAAGATTTTCGTTTTATATATTTAAATATTATTTATATTTATCATCCTCGTACACAGTCGGTGTAACCAGCTAGTCTAATATGCTATTTATACTTGAATGTAACGATTCTAACTTTGTTTCAGGTAAGTCACGATGGCTGATACAACTTTCTCTTTGGTCGCACGACCTGGGCGGGTTTCAGGTGCTCTCGACCATAAAAGGTAACGCTAATGTACGTACTGAACAACAATTTACGGTTTAGATTAGTTGATGTATTACATCGTATATCTTAAACACTAACGGACTTATAAACGATCGTTTCGCGAGTGCTCAGATAATTGATTTCTCTTATTATTTATTTTATATTCGTATGAAGAAGACAGCGTTGTTTAATAATAATTAATTACAAATACGTATAAATCAAATGATAAGTATGTAATGATTATCACAGATATGTATATATAGATTGTTCCATTAGTTAAATGATTTTCCTCAGAAAATTGCCGAGATGTCCCAGTGGATAGAACACGTGGATCTTAACTGAAAGGGTTTAAATCCGACAGGCACCGCTGAACTTTTCAGATCAGATCCGCTATTTAATAATTTATTTCGTGTTTAAACGTAAAAGGGAATAGTGAAGCAACGTGCACGTGTCGTATGGAATACTGAAATATGTATCCACAAACGTGTGTGTGTGTGGAATAAGTTCCAAACCACAAGAAGATAGCCTTTGCCCAGCAGCACACATTTCTGTGAAATTAGACACATGCAGGTTTCCTCACGATGTTTTCTTTCACCGTATAGCACGAGATGTATTATAATCACAAATTAAGCACATGAAAATTCAGCGGTGCTTGCCCGGGTTTGATCCCCATGATCATCGGTTAAGATTTACGCGTTCTTACCACTGGGCCATCTCGGCTTGGATTATAATAATACCTTACAAAACCGTACCTCCCTGGCAACGTGTAATGCAAAATGTCATAATGATCGGTTGAGTAGTTAAGACGTGAAAGCGTAACATACATATAATCACACACACTTACGCATTTAAGTAAGGATTACTTAATACTTTACATTTATAAAATATTTCACAAGCTTTTATTTCATTTCAACTGTTAGTGCTTGCGTTAATTGGTGCCGATGATAATACAATCTTATATGTGTAATTTTAATTGTATATACTTTTACTTCTATATACCTTAACTATAATCTGGTTTTTATCAAGGAGAAAAATATTTTATTATAAAAAAAAAAAACGTATATTTATCTTGGATAAGTAAAGAAATTTCAGAATACGTTTTCACAATAATGCACTTGAAAAACTACGAGTATATAAATATTATTTGAATTGCATCACACTCGTACATACAAGCGAGCAAGTTGATTCATATCGTACAAATATTTAAGATGCAATCGTTTGCCGCGAACGGCAAAATAAATAATTCACAATCAATCAATTCGCCTTTGATATTGCGAACTTGTAATATTTGTTATTCGTTTGCCAATGCTTTTACTAAAACACTTTGAATGCATCGTTGATTCATGGTTTAGTATAGTCGGCTCTTGAATTTCCAATTTTGAATCTCGGGCTAAGCCAATAACATTTTTTTTAATACAAAGAACTTAATAATTGGTCCATTATTTTATTATTCATTTCCTACATTGCCAATGCTCCAACAGCTTGGCAACTAATGTTATCTCCCTTGTGCCTGTAATCACACTGGCTCACTCACTCTTCAAACCGGAATGCAACAATGCTAAGTATTGCTGTTTGGCGGTATAATATGTGATAAGTGGGTGGTACCTACCCAGACAGGCTTGCACAAGGTCCTACCACAAGGTCTTTAGTCAGATTATTATTATTTTTCTATAAAAAAATCCTCTTTATCTCTCATCCCATCGGATTATGAGGGTAAAGAAACAAAGAATGCATTTGCGTTAGCGCACAGAATCGTTTAATATCTTGCGCAATTGATTACTCTCCATTTAGAAAGGTCGCCGAGACCGAAATCGGACTCGGGAGAACTCAGGAGTACGTTCATTACTAAAACAAAACTTACCACCATAAGCACTCGATATTTTTACTCTTGCTGATGACAGGATTCCACCGTGAACACTTCTACCTCACAGAATACGATTCGTTGTTAAACTATAACGAAACTAACGATTTTACCTATGAATTTTATGTAGCGGGTGATTAGATCAACAATGCTATGTCTTCTTCTTTCATATGTCAAATTAATGATGACAGAAAGAGAGAAATCAGTGTTTATTTGAACACCCTCGACGACATTTACAATTAAGACCGTTAGTGTTTATAGTACATTTTGTGTTACTTAACATATCATATATATACATATCCTTAACTATTGAAATGTAAATACTTATTACAACATTGTTATCAGAATTCATATATTAACATAATTATTTAACGCACGTTTTCGCAAACATTGAATTATAAATACTAATATGTATTTGAAAAGTTTAGGGTTAAAAAAGGCATTGCGGGTCCAGTATATGTTTGTGTCAAATTATGTAATATATACTAAATACACAAGGGTGCGACACGCACCCTTTCCCGATCACAGTTGGTGTCCACCAAGGCTCGGCCCTGAGTCCTTTTCTGTTCAGTGTAGTGCTTGACGTTGTCACAGCGAAAGCCCATGAGCCGTCTCCCTGGCTCATGATGTATGCTGATGACATTGCACTGGTAGATGAGGACAAGCAGATATTGGAGCAAAAGGTGAACCAGTGGAAGGGTGTGCTAGCGAGGGGTGGTCTGATGCTAAATATTGCGAAGACCGAGTATATGGCCTGTGGCAGTACGGACCCCGAACCCATAAAGATAGGCGGAGAATCCGTTATCAAGACGGAAAAATTTAAATACCTCGGGTCCGTACTGCACGAGTCTGGTACGATCGACCACGACGTCAGAGCTCGAATAAACGCAGCTTGGGCCAAATGGCGGGAAGTCACCGGGGTAATCTGTGATCGCAGGATACCGGTGAAATTAAAGGGCCTTGTGTACAAGTGCATCATCCGACCGGTCTTATTGTACGGCAGCGAGACGTGGCCAGCTCTCGCGAGACATGTTCAGCAACTTCACGTCGCGGAAATGAAGATGCTGCGGTGGATGTGTGGCGTTACGCGACTAGATCGTATTCGTAACGAGCACATCCGTGGTAGCCTTGGCGTTTGCGATGTAGCGGATAAGTTGCAGGAAAGCCGTCTCCGTTGGTTTGGTCACATTAGCCGCAGACCGCCAGACTACGTTGGGAACCGATGCCTGGACTTTGTTGTCGAAGGCCCTAGATCCCGCGGCAGGCCCAAGAAGCGCTCGATGTTGTGAGGGACGATATGAGAGAGCACGATCTCACTAAAGACGACGCTTTCGATCGGGCAAAGTGGAGGCAAAGATGTAGGAAAGCGGACCCTGGCATTTCTAGGCCGGGAAAACGCTAGGAAGAAGAAGAAGATACTAAATACAAATATTATTTAAAGATAATGATTTTGTTCTACCAGTCCGACTTTACTGAAAAAGGCCTTAATTTATATAACATCGCTATGATTCACGGAATCGAGGACACAGAGATTTAAAGCGGTGAACGCCACGCGGAAAAGCTGATTAGTAATAAATGTCATTGGATTAGATAAACAAATAAATAATCCTAATTGTAAACCAATTTAAATTGAAGTATTATTCGTTTATATAATAATGCAGTTAATCGTGTTAGCGAAAGCGTCTTAAATACGAAATAATTATCAAAACAATTAATATAATAATGATAATCTCTTATCAAATCGTGTGTTACGCGGCGCCCGCGCCGGCGTCAACTCACACATGCTCACGTATTTCCATCGAAATGACCAATGATCTAATTACTTAAATAGTGTGTAATGATTTATTAATTTTTAATATTCTATTATTATAAATTCACATTTTGAAATAACATTCTAACTTATATATAAATGTTTAGCGGGATTAGTTAAACAATGATGTGTCTTCTTTCTCATGTAAAATCAATATGTAATGATAGAATGAGCGAAATCATTGTTTAACTAAAGCAGCCGCTAAGCAACATTTATAATTAATTAAGGGAAGATTAATGCCCCGTTCCTATATTTAACGAATCGCTATTGTACCGATTGTTTTTATGTTAATACATATAGATAAGACTATGAAACTTACAAAACGTTCTTTTTATTGCAAGGATGCCATCGAATTATCCCTCGTACATCGAAAGTTCAACCATTACTTTAATAAAGTAATTGGATTAAAGAAAATAATAGTTAAATATTATTCATCATAACTTACAAAATGGCTTACAATTCGGAACATCTGCAAAAGGCAACCTTAACCTTAAGGTTAACGCGGTCGCGTATTTTCATATTTATCATTTTCGAATATGCGTTAACATACATAACAATAAATTAATTATAATGAACGTCAAAATGCCTCTGATTCTAACCTCGATTTATACACTACATTTAATCGGTGCAAAGGAAATATCGATCTGGCATTAATCCAATCGGCGCTTTGCGTTTATCGATATAAGTGTTAAATTCGCGTGCACGAAATCGCGTTAGTAGATTGGAACGCGATAACTTAGTCCATTAGGACCATTAGGCACCGACTCCAAGACCTATACGGGTAATGATAAAATTCCAAGCCTAGCAAAGGTTAACATTATAATTGGAAATTAAATTAAATTCATGGCGTCTTGCTTTCCGAAAGCCAGGAAGAGAATAGCTTAGGATTTTCATTGAGACTCCGCCTATTTATAAAGGCAAATTCAACCGTGAAATACGTATCAAAAGCGATCTATATTTATGTGTTCAACCTTTGTTAGTTATATACATTCAACTACGCGTTGCACGTATAATATAATTGGTTGTTAAAATTTTACAATCGATAAACAATCTATACATACGGAGTATATTACACATACGGAATATATGAAGATAATTTTTTGATAAATAGAGAAAGATACTTCTTACAACAGCTACAATGAAGTTATTTATTTCTGTTTAAAAGCATTATAACATAACTAGGAGTTCTGTTTTGCGGTAAACTAAGTAGTAAGTAGAGCCCCCCATCCCCCAGACAAGCGGTCCGAATGTAAGCACGTCTTAATATATATATATTTTTTTTTTTACACACCGATCGTCTTTTACTAAAGTAGGCAAGTTAATGCCTGCCTTATAGGTAACAACTGACTGATATACACTTTTACAAAATTATCTGTAAATAGCAATACATACTTATACGCGTAATAGAACCAGACTCGGGGCAGGAATCGACCCCGCAATCCCAGTTCAGAAGACAGAGTCACTGCGAACTGCGCCAACGGGCTATAATGGTGGTAATAAAAAAAAACATAGACTCAAGAAGATTTTCCGTAAACATGTTTCTTAGTGAACAATCTAATCGACAGTAGGTAATTTGTTCCTGCCGCCGTCAGAATTGATGATAATAAATCATATGATAACGTTATCACTGGTATTGAAACACTTGTCATATACGCCACGTATCATCGTCATCTTAAACGAGGCTATAGACATAATGGATGGATAGTAATGAGAAAATTTTAATGTATTTAATTTAATTTTTTTATCTAAATCAAAATCATTAAAAATTATAATATATTTATTATTTTCTCGTATTAAATTAATGTATATCCTAATGAATGCTATAAGCATTGATAGCATATAAATAATTTGAAGTAACGTGCTCATATGTATTGTTATTGTATGAGGACCTTAGTAATTCTTCGCATTCCGTTTTATATATTGAATTAGGGTATCCACCGTCATCATACCGTTTTTTATTTCACCCGACGTTTTTCCTGAGAGTTTTTATACTCAATTATAACCCTCAGGCAACCATGAGGTCAACTCTCTACCCGTATATGTTGCAAACGACTGCCCCGTTGATCTAGTTATAAGACCGCAAGGCACGAGGTCTAAGGTTCAAACACCGGGTCTGGCCAATTGAATATATGTTTTCTGTATCGAGAAATCCTCAGCAGCCCGGAGTCTAGAAGTTGACAGCGCTTACACTCCTCGGAAAGCACGTAAAGCCGTTGGCGCTGCGCTTGATTATTTCTGGTTGTATCGGAGATTAATGAAACAAGAATTGTGCACGAGTGTGTGCTCAGTCAGTGTCAGGTGGGACGCATGCGCGTTTGCTTATGTATAGAATACAAAAACGTACATTAAAAAGCTACATTTAAAAGCCTAACCGTTTTCACATTAAATATATTACAACATGCATTCCTCGATATTAGGATTCAGTTATATAAACACTTTTACAGCGTAGAAAATATCGTAAATAACTTTAAATGTGAGCGCTCCGGTACCAATGCATTTACGTCCTATGGGCATACAAATTCGCCTCATCTTTGAAAATAATTTATAGGGTCTTGTTTATCTAAATGTGGAATATTATTAACCGAATATTGCGACTTCATACTATAAAATCCTTACTCAATTTGGAACAAAATCTTATTTGTTTATATATTATAAGAAATTAATGATCAAAGTTAAAAAATACACTCGTATATCCATATCAAAGGTTGTCCCAAACAAAGTCACGAACACGGGCTTGTGTGAATAAATTAATCATTTTAAATTTTAATTCTACATTTTAATGAAATAAATATAACACGTTTAATATACTTATGTATGGGTGGTTTGTTCAACTTTCTTTTTAATGTAATAATAAAGTTGTTTAATTTATGTAAGAGATAAAAGCTGTACCAGAGTATATATGTTCGTGCAAATAATTTTCTGTTCCAATTTATTCGTATTATGTCACAATCGTTGTATACAATATAAAATAACCGACAGCAAATAATGTTTAATATAAATGCATAAGATCGTCTTAACGTGTTACGTGTAAGGTAGTTTTGATTATATAATGAAATACTATTTTGTCAAAAACACCAATGTTAGACTGACGGAACCGCGTCATTTAAAAAATCATGAAAAATATTCTACTAATAATTGGCAAGAACACTTCATAAAACAACAACAAACGCATATTTAAGCATCATTCTTATTGGCTACGTCGTATTCCTTGAATACGACGAATAACGTGAACGTTTATAAACAGTAGCTGTAAAAATGATTTATGACAACATGTATACTTGCGTTGAATATGTTCATAGTGTTAAAACTTTAGTTTCATTCATTATTTTTCACATTACATCACCATTTTTTTATAATAAATGTAAGCGGACGAGCAAATGGGCCACTTGATGGTAAGTGCGCCGATAGAAATTGATATTGTAAGAAATGTTAATCATCGCTTACATCGCTAATGTGCCACCAACCATGAGAACTAAGATGTGGTGTCCCCTTGTGTCTGTAATTACAATAGCTCACTCGCCCTACAAACCGGAACACACAACAATACCAAGTACTGCCGTTTTGAGGTAGAATATATGATGAGCCCACTGTCACCGCTAGGTACAAGCTCGTCTGGGTAGGTTACCCAGACGAGCTTGTACAAAGCCCTACCACCAGTAAAATACAATAGCTTATTATAGATCGTTCCCTTCGAATTTTGTAGGTATAAGTTTTTTTGTAGTACTTTTGCGGCGTATCGAACATATCTTTAAAAATCATTAAAATTTACCAATCTATTTTGAGATTGATTTGTGCTTTTGTCCTTTCTAATAATAAAAATAACGTCATTGCATTTGTTCTTATGTACAGCTCACATTAGTATTACTTGTTTAATAAACAACGTATATATAATGAAATAAACGTGTACATGAGGTGCTAAAATGTTATATAAACGATAACAAAAGACTTGTGTTATCTGTTGTCGTAAGAAATATAGGAGGACGGAAAATAAAGATCAATGTATATATTGTATGTGTTAAAAGTTTGCGGAAATTAAATTAATTCAAGTGCTGAAAAAAGCAAGGTTTAGTGTATAGTTAGTGTTTTAACTCAAGGTCAGGTGCAGTGTTTTTTTCCAGCGCTCAATTTGTATTTAATTCATCACATGCTCAGCGTAGAAAGAAAACAAACAACGTGAGAAAAACCGCATCGATCAATAGATACTATAAGATATTATAGCACATCTGAGTAGTAGTAGAATTTAGTAGTAGTAGTAGTAGTAGTAGGAAAGCTTTAACGTTCTTCTTAACCCAGTTACGAGAGCTTTATGAATTGAATGTTGTGATTTCTTTTGAATTTATGTTTTGTATATTTATTTATTTATAGATGTGGTTCATTACAGTACTTAATAGAAAAAGCGCTTGTTTTAACATTCAATGGAAAATCTGAATAAAAAAGAGAATGGTCAGTTTGTAGGCAGCAAAAAGCCATTAGTATTAGTCCATCGTGTTTTACGATTGAATCATATTGACCAATTTAACTCGAAGCTATAATTTATAGAAAGTTTCAAATGCGTTAAGTACGCATTGAGTGTCTATTTTTTGTATTTTATATAATATTGCATTGTTATAATAGATCATTATATCGTTTGTACAAGGAGGAGAAACAACGGTAATCCTGAGATATATGTTTTTTTTTAAACTGAAGTCAGTATGCCTGACGCTTATTTAAAATGACGCACAGTCTAACAATAAATTTCATTTCAAACTTCAAACGCATCTACCTCTATTCGCCGTGCCGTTGTAGGTTAACAAACATCACAAGCAGAGGATTAATATGCGCAGTATTACGTCCGTCGCGTGCCATTACGTATCTCCAATCGCTCTAACAAACTGCGCATTTTCGATCAACGTCAATATTTGCTATCGATATTCCGGATTTTACGCCACACGTTAACAGGGAAGCAATAAATCGAATTTGTCTGTCTGCAACGCAGTACGTGCTAATTAATACGGCTAAAGGCAACTTCGTCAAAGTTCAATGTTTATTATGTTGATATGAAATACAACGCGCGTTTATAAATTCATTTTAATTTGATGATTGTTCGCAGAAACATATCTTAGGAGTTCTTCCGAATTACGCTGATTTCTATTAACAGTTAAATATATTTTATTTCTTTAATGAAACTGTATCATAAAATGTTACGGTTGTAACAATTTTATCTTCTTATAATTTTCTAATACTAATTATAACAATAGTGCTTAAGTTTTAAATAAGATTATAAAAAAATTGCAATGATATTTCTTCTTCTTCTTCTGCCTTGCGTTTTCTCGGCCTAGTAACGCCAGGGTCCGCTTTCCTGCATCTATGCCTCCACTTTGCCCGATCTAAAGCAGTCATATCTATATGTAAAATATATAAGAGAGTTTGGACACTCGTGCTGAGTTACCTCGTACGAGTGCCTTTTTTAGACATGTAATACCTGTATCCGAAATTAATTGTTCATTTTTTAATTACTAGTATACGGTAATAATTGTTGTGTAATTGTGTATAAATGTATGTTGACCGTATAAGTATTACGTTACGTCTTTTCTTACGTATTTTCAGCGTAAAATAGTAAACTTCATATGACTGTGCAAAAGGGCTCCAGAGTCCTTATAACTGTGCTTTTAAACATTTCATTAGGATCTTTACAATCTTTTAATCTCGCTGGATTGTTAACATAAAATATTTTACTAATATATATAATTAATATAATTATATTTTAAAGTTAATTATAGAACGCATTCTGTTACCCGAATCGACTGGATCTGAAATAATTACAAATTCTCTAAATATAATAATAACTAATCTATACTAATATAATAAATGCAAAAGTGACTCCGTCTGTCTGTGTGTTAAGCTTTCACGGCTACACAACTTAACAGATTTTGATGAAATTTGGTATGAAGTTAATTCGAACCCTGAGAAAGAATATAGAAAATACAAGTATGCTATAAAATAAATAAATAGTATATACCATTAAATTACGTACACACTTTGCGCAACCCATGTGTAAAATTCAGACATTATACTTATATTCAACAATGTCAATTACGAACAGCATATTACACTTGTACTTGTTATCCATTCTCAAAATCACAATACAATTGTTCTCGACAGCTGAAGCGGACTGATCGGTCAGCTTAAATATAAATCAAAACGTCATCCATCCAACTCTGAAAAATATTAAAATATTATCGCAAGCAAGATTATTTTCAATTTTACTAATACTGTGGCAAATATATGTTGGACTACAAAATCATACTTAAATTGGACAAGAGCAGAGAAGTCACATTAGCTAGACCACGTGAAAACCGAAGCGAGTTCGATCCCAGGCAAGTGCCACCGAGTTTTCGTGTACATCATATCGTGCTCGACAGTGAAGAAAATTTTGATAAGTATGTATCAGATGACATTCTGCCACATGTGGTATATACACATAAGTTCACTCTGTGGTAGGGATTTGAACAAGCCCGACTATATACCACCCACTCGTCACATAATCTACCGCCAAACAGCAATACTTTGTATTGTTGTGTTCCGGTTTGTTGGACGAGCGAGTGAGTATAACTACAGGCACAAGTGACAAAACATCGCATCGCATTGGCGATGTAAGTAATGGTTTAAATTTCTCACGTTACCAATCTCTATGGACAGTGGTGACCATTAACAGCAGGTGGTCCATTTACGTCTTGGGTATATTTTATATTTTAAAATTTATTACAAGCACACTTGGAACATCATGTTTGAATGATCTCCAAAACTTTCTCCTCTAAGGGAGAAGAGGCTTTCTCCGGCAGTGACATATTTACAAGATGTTTGTTAGTTAATCAAATTAGCATGACATGGTTAATGGTTATTCCCTATTAAAACTCGTTAGCTGATTGATATTTACGATCTTCTGAAACTACTAAACAAAAAGGAATTTAATGTGATTAAGAAACACAATATAAAAGGCCACGTGAAGTTATGGTTCAATTATGTTACATGAGCTTAACAATGACTCATATTCAAGTCATCTTGCTCGTTTTAGCTGCAGTGATCACAAAACGAACAAGAGCTATCATATACACGCTATTTATAGCCCGTCGTGTCCAATAGCAGCGAATAAGGGATGATCTCCATATAGGGAACGTAGATACCTTCATACGATAATATGCTTTATTGTTATTTGAATAGAGACGAAACTTATAATAGGTGTACAATAAGACCTATTTTGCAATGAATTGAAACGAAAAATGAATCAACAGAGGATAGTATTTCTCTTTGGACAAATACTTAGATTGAACTAATGGAATAAGTGGTTCTGAGATATATTCCTTTAGATAATGGTAATTCCAAGGATTGATATATGTATATATGTATGTACGTATAGCATTTGTATCTTCTCAGACGACTTTGTTGTATCTCATCTTCAACTTATTTAATGATGTTCTAACGTGCACAACCTACGTTCCAGGATTAAAGTAAATGGTATTAATTTGCGATATAAATACTGGTTAGCATTTGACGTCGTAATGTCCAGATGAGTTGTTCATTGAGTCGGAACGTGTGCCAGTTGACTAACTTGAGAGGGTGTTTGTTGTCTTTTAGTTAATTTCTTACATAAAACGTAGTAGACAGTTTTTTTTTCATTGATATAACAAACTCTGTAATTAGATGCTATATAATAATTTCCATTTCTTTACTATTATTTAATGGATAATTTCTTTAGTAATATCTCGCAGAAAATAACGTCGTTTAGTTCAAGTTTTTTATTGTCATTACCTTTTTTTGTGTGTGTCTCCTTCGATCTCTTAATTCTAAATAATAAAAACATCCCCAGTCATATCGCTCAGTAACAGCCTGTTAATGTCCCACTACTGGGCTAAGGCCTCCCCTCCCTTTTGAGGAGAAGGTTTGGAGCTTATTCCACCACGTTGCTCCAATGCGGGTTAGTAGAATACACATGTGGCAGAATTTCAATGAAATTAGACACATGCAGGTTTCCTCACGATGTTTTCCTTCACCGTTAAGCACGAGATGAACACAATATAAACACAAATTAAGCACATGAAAATTCAGTGGTCAACCCACGATCAGTTAAGATTCACGCGTTCTACCACTAGGCCATCTCGGCTTTATATTTATATGTCGATCATTTCTCTATAAATCACATAAATTAATCCGTATATTTTTTTAATAATAATACTATGAACACTTAAAGCTTATTTAGTAAAAATATGAAAACTTCAAATACTTCTTATGCTTGGTACATATAGGTACACATGGTAATAGTAACAAGTTCATGTACAAACAATATACTAGCGATTAACACAATTCTATTTGTAATCTGAAACAATAGAAGCAAAGGATTCACCTAGACGGCTTACTAAAATAGAATCGTGCCTAGCTGAAATGGTACTTTCACTTGAAGCGTACATATATGGGCATGGATGTCCTGAGATGTATCGCATCGCACGCTGGAACGCAACGGAATGACCAATCGCCACTTTCGTTGTCGCTTCGCGTTCACTTGCTTTATTTGTAGTGTATTTGTGGACGACACGCGTAACATTGCGAGTTATTTCACTTTGGACGTCCATTATTCTTATTGAAGATGTATTTTTTGTATATTAAATCGCTTTCAACTAATATTTTATCTAATTAACAAATACACGTACACTTCATCTTGAGACGATTTTTCAGTAGTAGCATCTTCTAATTAAAATAGTTGTTTAATAATTGCTATATGTACGATACTCGTTGCATTAATCACATTGGGCCGAATGTAAATATTGTTTATATTTTCAAGTATTTTATAAAAAGCATCCGTATCATTTGCTATACGTTTGTCAGCTTTACGAATTTAAACGTTATTAGTGCTTATTAATGAGTAAAGCGTGTAATTTAACATTTTTGGCCCGATGATTTCATTTGAAACTATCAATTTCTCATTTGACTCTTAGTCAGAGGAGTTGATATCATTATTTGTTCTCAAAAATACGTACAAACTCACACAACCCGTAACTCACATAAAAACACAAATATCCTTCTGAAAACACATAATCTAAAGTCTCTAGGGTATGATCTCAAGACGTTAATATAATAGAAATCAATAAAATTTATATTTATAGCAGTTTCTGTTTAGGCGTTTATGTTAGCTATTAAAATACAGTGACCCAATGATTACCATTGGTTTTAATTGGTTTTGGTTTGGTTGACAATTTGGTTACTTAGTTTTTTTTAAAGTTTCAATTATATTCTTGTTATTTCATATATTATTCACGTAACGCCGAGCGTGATTTACAACGAGTCATAATTCACGCCGACCAGATTTGAAATTAATTTTATTTTTGTTGCAGTTATAAATTTGTTTACATCTGTAACGTTGACGTTACCTAAATACCTACCTACCTAGCACAAAGACATAATATATTTTCCTCGACCAACATATACTCAGTACTTAAAGCTTAAGTCTCTGTTGCCTCATCTATGATTAAATTGGTGAGGTGTTTCAGATAGTGCATTGGCGTTTGGAATAATGCCAAAGCATTGTGGCAAATAGTGCGCCGGCGCCGGGTCGACGACACCGGACGCGTCTTCGTGATATCAACGGCAAAATTATAATGACTGCACGTTATCGTACGGACAAGCTGATATTATGACGATAAAGCAACATCCTTATTGAATTTAGAACAGCTTAAAAACACGAGATCCAATAAGAAATAGATATTCTTAGGACAAATCGTAAAAAAAAAAAACATCCGAACCGCTTTAACATACGATACGCTTATCGAACGCATCATCGTCCCACGTAAAAATCAATAACGAGATAGTATCGGGAGGGTAGAAAATTGCATTGATAAATATATCCAATGCGTAATAACTCACATTTAAATCATCGCCTTCTGAGCCAACATTCATCATGAGGATTAGACACCAAAGCGCGACGTCCAAGATCTCGCCAACATAACGTAAAAATATATAAGAACACGTCACGGATTCCGTTCGTCACTATCTCGTAATGAGAGTGTATTAATAAACGCGTTGATTCCATCGTTGTTGTACATACAGGTGGGCGTATTTTTGCTAAATTTCCTAGACGTCATACGTGACGACATTCGATAAACTGTAATGCTTAAGAATAATCTCGACATTGATCCGTTGGTGCGTGCCTTCCTGAAAGCCATCGATTCCCCGATCCCGGTCCGCTGGAGGTGAAGTTCAATGTCGTGACCTTGTACTGTATCATTTTTCGATTCGGTTTCGCTAGCTATTTGCGTTGCGGTTAAACGCTATCGTGATTTATAGAGCCATGGATGAAATTATTCGCATACTTTTAAAAGTAATATTATATAATGAAACTAGTCTCAAAGTAATAAAGCAATAAGGTCGTGCTCACAACGAATTGCTTCTAAAAATGGCTAGTTCATTGTATGCATTGCTACCTAAAATAAAATACATAGAAATCATAACGAAGTATATTTTGTGCATAGCAGCTATTTAATGGAAACATAAGTTAAAATATTATTTCAACTTATAAAATGGTTGTACAAATTTTTGGGGATAATCGAAACACCATTATCACCTACTGTTTGCATGTAATATATAGAAAGAAATCACGCGATACGATGTTTTTATAAAATGGAAAATAATGGAAAATATACAACCTTTAAAGAGTGAGGTAAATCACTCAAAAACAAGATAAAGATACGAAGCTATGAATTAGTACCATTACACGTTATTTAATAAGATAATTTTAGATAGAAATGTACTAAGCGATATTAATGTCAGCAATACATTATCATTTTTGGCTTCTTATGAGACTTGTTTAACTGTCAAATTGCCAACATTATTATTTTGGTTACATGAGGCGCCTTAAAGCGTGCCTAATGAAATTCATCTGTTGTATAATTGAAAATATACGATGGAACAAGTATTTAATTGAGATCACACCGATTTAAGTCGATCACCCTGATGAATCGTTAACAATTTGAATCTTCTGTGTGTCACTCTTTAAATTTTGACAATTTAATTTGTTTTTAACTGTTTGTGGATCAGTCAGATCAATTAAAATCGTACCGTGTGAAACTGCTCTTAGATCAAACGCAACACGTCTCGTTTGCACAGTGAAAACTCGACTACTTTGTTTTCGACTAGAGAAATTATTATTTATAAAAATATATTTATCTGTGGATGGATAAATTTTTTTTATTTTAATATCTTCATATTGTCTTATTATATCAAGAGTGATATGAAATTTTTAAGATAATGTTTTCTGATTTTAAAAACATTAATGACCTTTTTTGGGTAATTCCCACACTAATCGTCTCCGGTTCAGATAGAATCGGCTCGAATACGCGATATCTACAATAACACTATTAGAAGACAGCCTATGTTCAAACAATATTATATCCCATGTATAAATATGTGCTAAATAATAATTCACGCTGGTGTGCAGTGCTGATTGTCTACTATCGGTTTCCTTAATCGGAGACCCGTTGTAGAATTCCCGCAGGTGTGCAATTAACTACGATTCCTTTCGCCGACGAAACAATTGCGATCAGCGATGGTTCGGTGACAAGCTATATCAAGAACGAGCGTATAAACTTGAAGGTCGATTAAATGATATGACATTGAACGAGATGAAAATGACAATCACAGCGAGTAGAATAAAACAAAACAAGTGTAACTTTCATTTTGTAATGTAATATAGATAGATAATCCGACGAGAGATTCCAATTATTTTGAGCGATGCCTTCATGTCGTATCCCCTGTGCTCGCAACGTCCAATTAAATTAGCGTCAACAGAATGTGTGCGTCTGCATATTACACACCAGTGCATTTATCCGGACGTGATCAATCATAAATCGTAAATATATAAATGTCTCTTTACACCCCTCGGTAATCGCTCCGTACAAAAGATTATAAGGCTATATTTTCATATCCGGGGCTCGAATCCTGGGTCGAGCCAATAAAGTAAACATTAGTAATAAGTTAAAGCTTGAAAGATGGTGCTCATACTCCCATGTCTTCAAAAACACGTAAAGCATATTCCAACCGCAACATAAATAATAAATATTTAAAAGACAACTTTTCAAATCCCTAATGATAACTTAGTTTTAATTAAAAATTGAAATAAACACCGACACAAAAAATAACTCGAAAAAGTAAAAAATCCGATGAGGATGAACCGTTTATTTTTTATAAGTACCTTATAGTATTTAAATAGGGATCGCAATTTAAAATCGTACCTGTGAAAGTGGGTGACCCTTTTGTCAAGTAGGAAATAAGCTGATGACGTTCAAACGCCTGAAAAGATCATCATAATTTATAGCTTAGAACCATCTCGATCACATCAGGTTTTACAATCTTGTAAAATGACTATTCAAATGAGCTAGCAAGGACGTATAGTACTTGAATAGAGTATAATTTGATTTTGAATTGTAACAATACGATATCTCAACGTTCTTGATATTTTTTTTATTTGAAAAATATAAAATATTTTTTCAGTAATGTCGATTTTCCTCTAATAACTTGTTGACGATTTTCGTATTTGCAATTTTACTTTAACAGATTCTCACACACTTGAACCGATCGCGTTACGTGCACAGGGCATGATCACGACTGTGACGTCACGGTGCAAGTGCAATACAACGACACACATCGACTGCATGTGAACGAACCCTGCGCGTGCGCCGATAAGAGCGAACTCTGCTCCGTGTTTAATTATCGCTATAAACATTAGTACCGTTAAATTAATGTGTGTTTAATATTTTAATTACATAGTATTTCGACATTAATTATATTTGTACGACACGTATATTTTTTAATATACTTGTTTAAACGTCTCGTACTCGTCGGGTTTTTCTTTTGTTTGAATGGAAATAAAAATTAAAGTTTTAACTGTACTGTAACTGTAAGTAAAGGTAAATGTATAATATAAATATTATCCTCTCGACCCAATTTAAACAATCTGCGTTGGAGACATTATGCACGAGTGTTTGTGCAATTCCATAGTCCGATGGGGCTGTAATCCGCCACGAATGGAAAGTACCAGGCGCAGGACCAACGTATTAACGTGCTTTCGGAGGCGCGGGGCACTCTGCCAATTTCCTAAAATAAAATAACTGTTTGTGTCTGACAAAAAAAACTACCTTTTATAGATATGGAATTCAAGACCGAAACCTCACGATCAGGCTGTAAAAAGTATATTATTCTTTATGTTTCACATAAATAAACTCAAATAACGCCAACGAGAACATTTACTTCATAATTTACATACTTTAATTCGCGATACTATTCAATTTACCCTAAATCATATGTTTGAAATAATAGAAGTAAGGACTAAATTCATTAAATTTAGTTCTCGATTTTCTAACAAGGATTAAATTTACAATTAAAGAACAATAAAAACTAATAGTTAGTGTGTAACTATTACTATTATGTACTGAGAAGAGAAGAAAATAACTCTCATCATTTATATTAGGTCCTTACATATGAAATTGAAACTGGCGTTTTTTACGGGAGGAATATAAAGTCATCTTTTTTTGTAAAATATATTTAATTAATCAAAGTATGCACATTCCAATTGTAGCTCATCTAACTTAGTGGTTGTTTGTTGTGCAGTGTGTGGTCTTACTTTGTCGTAAAGCAGCAGTGGCCTAGAGCGACCAATCTATGTATACCAGCTAAATGAATTTATAAATTTGAATTTGAAATTCTTAACCAAAGAGGAGATATTTCAGATCAAAGTGGTCAGTACGACAAAACGCTAATTTCATATGTAAGGAACTAATATATATATGTATGTATCGGAACTTGGCTACCTCAACTTTGGAATGTATATATGTATAAAACATAATCTTGAAACTCCATTAACAGAAATTTTTTTTAAAAATATCATAAAGTTTTTATGTGATTAATTTTTAATGACTCTGATATTATTTGTCAAGGGGGTGGGTGCATTACTAGTTGGAGTGTTTGCAGGCAGCAAAACGTTTTTTAAATGGAAATTCAGCTAAAATAGAGGTAGCCGTTTGAAGAGGCGTCGAGTGCGTTGCCGGTGCATAAATTGCACGGAGAGAAATCGCTCGCTATTCGATATAAACGCGAGGCCAAATCAGATTACTCTGATGAAACGTTGAATTACACGCTATAATTATTATTATATTAAATTCCAACTTATATAACTATGACGGGCGTTCGTCGTTCGCAGACTCGAGTTTAGTTATATAAAATTAATGCTGCAATATATAAATTATAATAAAACATTTTTTAAATAAATTTATTGCAGAGAATATTTCAAATCCAATTAAATATTATAAAACTAGTATTTATATGTGAATTCGTTGGTATTTGAATTTTATATTCTACCCTCTTAGGTTGTTTTTAATAAATACTCCCATATCCAGGTTTGATGTCCATAAAATTATTTATTTATTGAAATCGGTTAACCAGTTTAATAGATTAGAAAACATAACAGACTCGTTCCCGCTTCTCATATGTCTGTCTCTTTTTATCTGTCTCGGATCTGAATAGGACAGTTCATTGTATCAATAATATTTTTTAATTAACTTTAATAATATATAATAAATACATGTAAGTAAAATTGCATTTTTATAAGCATTTATATTTTTTTTTTTTGTAAGAAAGTCAATTTAGTTTTGTGTACCTCTACTATTTGTTTCTCGATCTAATTCTCTTTCCGCCGTAAACACCAGTATCTTAGCTTAATACTCAGAATCAATATCTCAGTTGTTACCTTATTTCTGTACATTGGCAATTATATTTTCCTTATAAATGATATAACGCTATTGCGCCGTTCAATAATTCATAAAATAAGAGTTGAAGAACTTAAATATTCATAGGTTATGCAAAGTATATCATACAACTGTAACGATAAATAACGTTTGTTGGTTCATGTTGTAGTTGGTTTATAATTGATAATGTTGAAGTCTACATGGAATTGATATTTTTTTTTTCGGTTTTTGTAAATAATGACGCGTAAGCTTCTAGCATAGTATTAACGTGCAATAGTTGACGCGCGAGTCCACCTCCTTTAAGGATGATATTTGTATGATGATGGCGCCCTTGTGTGAAGGGAGAGAGGCAGTCGTTAGGTAGCTTATGTGATAAAGCTATCTCTATTTCATATTTCATCAAAATCCGTTCCGTAGTTATTGCGTGAATGAGTAACAAATATTCATCCATCCTGAAAAACCTTTGCCTTTAATATTTAATATATTTCGTAATTTCTACGTAACTTTGTTAAAAGTAGGAGTCAAACTTATAACATCCGAAAGAAGAAGAGTTATTGATGTTAAAAAAAAACTAATGGTACTCTAATCAAAATTTTAAAGTTTGAAAATCACATTACAGTGCATTTGAAACGTCAAGCGTCACCATCGGATTGGACTGTATCGATTATTTTCTACCGAGAAAAAACGGTAAACTAATTATTAATATTATCTTAACTAATATTATGAATACAAGTGAGTTTTTTTTTGTTTGTCTGTTTGTTACGCTTTCACGTCTCAACTGTACAACTGATCATAATGAAATTTTCCAGACACGTTGTCAGCGATAGAGAAAACGACATTTTTCTAAATATACGAACACAGTCAGTTTGTTGGAATTAATTAACATATGTATATAAAATACAAGATAACATATTTATAACTGTCACGGGTTATCTCAAGACCTTTAATGATATTCGTATCTTATATAATATATACATGTAATGTGATAATTATATAGTAAAACATTCGAGTGTTTGTTTTGTGTAATTGATATTATGTACGATATATGCTAACATGGAATACGTGTAATGTATGTGTGATATAAGCTGCATTACACTGTTAACTCTGATAAACAAATCAAATTTTAAATTAATTTACTTCATTTCTACATTCAACTTACGCGTTCTTAAAACCGATGTAATCGTTTAAAATCTAACCTTAAACCACGATCATATGAGTCTATTGTATCTTATATAAATATATTTAATCTATCGACAAACTTTCAGTTAAATTTAAGCAAAAAAAAAGTACTAAACAAAAATATGCATCTTTCAAATTTTGTTGGACAATAAAAACATAACTACTATAATGTTTAATATTTCCAACTAGAAACCTATAGTTCATTCCGCGGTTATGTTTTTTATATAAACCAGCTCAGACATGAAAGGTAATTTTTTTTTTCACAGAAATAAGAATATTAATTAACACGATACCGTAACCGACCTTATCATTGGTAGCGCTTGATAATGACGCTACATGCCTTGTAATGAATAATAAATAGTCAATTAATGACGCAATTTGATGCGATAGCCTCACTAAACGCCCATGCCTTGATAAATTATGTGTTATTGGATTGGTCAGGCACTGTATCAGTGTACTTACATAGGGTACGTATCGATATGTTTAATAATTGTGTTGTGTAAGTGTTTTACGGCGAACTAATACCGGGGGATCAAACGGTAAATGAAACTAGAGAAAAGCTTTCCACTGTTCACACTATAATTTATTTTGTCTGATCAATTTAACAAAATCACTTTTACATTATGTATATTCAGTAGCGAATCTAGACAGCGCGATTCAGGAAACTGACAGATTTTATTACTGCCATCTATCGCTACCGAGTAGTAACACATGCCATTATACAGTAAGTCGCCCGCCATGTCTGTATGTATTTATGTACGTGCTAAGTTCTGAAGTATCTGAAATTAGCACGCACATAAATACTGCTGCGGATGTCCATTCCGTTTTCATTATAAAATAATTTGTAAATGTTTCCTACGAATTAGCTAATCTTACGATGACATTTATCGATTCAGTCAAAAAATATCGTACACCCCGAGGTTTCCATCGCGTGAGCTGCTTAAATGGATAAAGCTATATGAAAATAATGTATGTATTGAGTTAGCTAATAAATGAATCACTTATTGAATATAAAATTTATTACCGTTATAAACTAACTACTTAAATAAAGTACCAAGTAGTACTATCATATGTAAGTTGTCATATCCGATAAACATAGATTTATAATACAAAGTATACTATCAACGTGTAAATGCTCTACTGCTTTTTTTGCAGAGTTGATTTGAAGCTTATCCTACCACGATGCTAAAATTATATCCATACATGTAGCAGAATTACCTCACTTGTCACCAGCGAGCACGATATAACACTGATTAAGCATATAAATAAACAGTGATGCTCGCCTGCGCTAAATCTGCAATATTTGATTTAGATACACGCGTTCTATCCCAGTGGATATTATCAGGTTACACATTTCGTCTTCAAACCAAAATGTACTTTTCTGATGTTCATCCAAACAAAACATAAATTTTTAAACCTGACCATAAGAAAAATATTATAATCGTATTTCTGAAAAAATCAACTACTTTTCCATGAAAGTTTGTAATTAACTCTTTTTTGGTTTAATGAATTTCTTTTACTTATTTTTGGTAGACGAGCAGACGATCCCAAGTGGATTGTATGGGTAATGGTCACCTTCACCCAACGACATCGGCACCTTGACAAACTATTTCTTAATTTGGCACCGCCAACATAAAATGTTATAACCCTTGTACGTTATAACACTGGATCACTCAGCCTTCAAACTGCTGGAGAAATCATGAGTGCCTGGTACCCAGTACCTATCAAGAGTGGCAGATATCTTTGTAAATTATTTTTGAGGCTATATAAATACAATTGCGATCACTTGTTAATCATTTCCAGTCTGTTAATTTATTCAAAAACACCCTCAAGATAAAAAATCCTCGGATAATTTACAAATGATATATTAGATTCTATTTATATACCTGTTCACTGCGTCACTTGAGGTTATAACTCGTTTATAAATAACTCAAAACACAAAGTGCGCAGAGGATTCAATTGAATGATTGGTCCCTGAAGGAAACACGGCCGTCCGACTGATTTGCCATCATTGCATACACATATCGTCTATATGATAATAAAAGACCATTGTTTGCAAATTGTATAAACCATTGACGATAGAACATATGTATGTTGTTACACGTTTATTCGTCAAAAAGTAAGTTTCAACAAATATTATGAGGTACATATATCACTTTGGTCGAGTTATAACGAGTCTCGTTTTTAAATTTAGTTTGCCAAAAAGTAATTTAGGTATTACATTTTATGTGTATTATGATATATATATGAAGTATTATAGTATAGCATATATGTATATGAAGTATTTGCTCATAAAATATTATAACACACTTCACAGTCATAATATAATATCTTGAACATATTTTGTTCCAATTAATTTATTTAAAGATTTTCTGGAGTGTTGCGTTTTGTCACAATACCTAAAAACATAAAGTTTTTCAAATTGGTACGTTGTTTGCTTTCAGGTCGAACAGCGAGATGTGCCAGGTATCGATTGCGCGCACCTCGCAATGGACACAGAGGAGGGTGTGGAGGTCGTTTGGAACGAAGTCCAGTTCTCCGAGCGAAAGAACTTTAAAGCACAGGAAGATAAGATCCAAATGGTATTCGACAACCTCACACGACTCGAACACCCAAACATCGTTAAGTTTCATCGATATTGGACAGACACACATAACGATAAGCCGAGAGTAAGTGTATATTAAATTTGAACATCAATTCAATGATAGCTATTGCAACTGGTGATGTAATGTATAATTTATTCAATTTCAGGTTATATTTATAACAGAGTATATGTCGTGTGGATCTTTAAAACAATTCTTAAAGCGAACTAAGCGAAACGTCAAACGGCTGCCACTACAGGCGTGGAAACGATGGTGTACTCAGATACTTTCGGCTCTCAGGTATGTAAGGTTTTTACTAACATTGGTCTACTAGATTATTAAAAAATCTAGTTGACCACGTCCTGCGAGCTGTCAAGATCTATCTCTTTGTAAATGATAAAATCTCTCAACCAGCTATCTTCACGGTTGCGTACCACCGATCGTCCACGGCAACCTAACCTGCGACACGATCTTCATTCAACACAACGGGCTTGTCAAGATTGGTTCAGTGGCACCAGACGCTATCCACCACCACGTCAAGACCTGTCGCGAGAACATGAGGAACATGCATCTCATCGCTCCCGAATACGGATGTAAGTACCGCTCTCCTAGTAAACCCGGTTAGCTGTAGGGGTAGCAATTAGTTTTCCTTATCTCGATCGAAGCACAACTTGATCCATTCAATAAAATCAGAATTTACTCGTTTTGATTGGACCTTGGATGGAATGCGATTATTGCCTATTAAAGTTACAAGTTAAAGTGAAAGTTGTGTCAGTATCGAAGATAAGTGAAAACTATAGTCACATTACGTATTTATTGCAACTTTATTTTCCTCGGATCAGCATCTCAAATGGTGACGCCAGCGATGGATATCTACTCATTCGGCATGTGCGCTCTCGAGACCGCAGCTCTTGAGATTCAGGGCAATGGTGACTCCGGTAGCCACGTCACTGAAGATCACATCGTTCGGACAGTTGAGTCTCTCGAGGAGTCCAGGCAGAAGGACTTCATATACAGGTACATTATTCTCCTCCACAGGTTTGGCGTCGGTAAGTTGGTTGACGGGGTTTTAACTTTGTGTTGTGCCATCGGGGTCTTAAGTCGATATTCATGATATCGGATCTTGTGTTTTCAGGTGCATAAATAAGGATCCGGCGAAGAGGCCAACGGCCAGAGAGCTCCTGTTTCATCCTTTGCTGTTCGAAGTTCACTCCCTCAAGTTGCTAGCGGCTCATACTCTCGTCAATACTAGTGGTAAGTCGTTGATATTGTATTAATTCACCAAGTTAAGTCCTAGTCGTACAATGTAAACATTGTTGCTCTTTTTCAAGGCCATGTCATGGCAAGGGTTTCAACATATAGAATTATGCTAAGTATTATTTTTTCATAAATTGTTTATGTATACATATGAAGTTTATCAATTGTCAATTTATTATGTTGTGTCAAAAAATTAACTCGTCGACATCCTCAGATATGTATAAAAAATCATTTCTACTTAGAACTTTTCGCTTAAATGAAATTTATAGTCCCATATGTTTGTATAAAGATAAATTATATAATTATATGTTTAGGTATTTATTATATTTTATATAAGATACTCTTAACGTTTTCACCTTTAATAATGCTCGGATCATTTAACTAAGACACCCCCGACCTCCCCGACAACTAATCCTATAACAAATCGGCGACGCGAGTCGAGGGGCGCGTCCCTCGCGCGTCGCCGAGCGCGGAGCTCGTTACGAACGTGCGGTCCCGTCCGCAGCGAACATCTCGGAGACGATAACGGACGAGGTGTGCGGCGGCGCGGGCGGCGCGGCGCTGGCGTGGTGCGAGCGCGCCGGCCTGCGCCACGAGCTGTCCGCCAAGGACCTGCCGCACGCCGAGAAGCTCGAGAAGTTCGTCGAGGACGTCAAGTGAGTGTCGCGAGCGCGCCGCCCGCCGCCCGCCCGCCGCCCTCACGCGCGCCTGTCCGCAGGTACGGCATCTACCCGCTCACGGCCTACGGGCCCGCGCGCCGCGCCGCGTCCCCGTGCGAGCGCGCGCGCGCCGCGTCCGAGAGCGCGCCCGCGTCGCCCGAGCCGCGCGCGCGCGACCTGGAGACGCGCCGCGTCGTCAACATGATGTGCAGCCTCAAGCCCGCGCCCGCGCCGCCGCAGCCGCCGCAGCCGCCGCCCGAGCGCTGCGACCTGCTGGTGAGTGACGTCAGCGCCGCCCCACCCGCCCCCGCGCCCCCCGCGCCCGCCGCCCACTCACGCGCGCCTGTCCGCAGATGACGATCCTGCTGCGCATGGACGACAAGATGAACCGCCAGCTGACGTGCTGCGTGTCGCGCCGCGACTCCGCGCACGCGCTGGCGCACGAGCTCGTGCAGCTCGGCTTCATCCACGAGGTCGGTCGCGCGCTGTGCGAGCGCGCTGCTGTAGGCGTGGCTCGTTACTGTAGTATGTAATGGCTCGTCCTTCGACAGGCTGATCGGGATAAGATCTGCCGCCTGATGGAGGAGTCCCTCCGCAGCAGCTTCGGCCAGCTGCCGCGCGCGCCGCAGCAGGTCGTCAGCTAGTGACGGCAGCGCCGACAGACCCCGACCCCCCACTCCCCCCGGAGAGGCCATCGTCCGGCCTGACCTAAGTGAATAGAAATAGTTTCGAAGATAAAACGTAAGCCAATTAAAGTGTCGTCGTTAAAAACTGTAGATATGTAGTAGTATTGATTTACACATTATATATATGTAAATTTTTAATTAAATAAAATTGTACCTACTATGCTTAAATTTCGTATTATAACTATTAGCTAAAAAAATAATCAGCGGTATTTTTTGTCATTGTATTGGTATTCATTTTATGCACCATACCTTGATTAGAAATTCTAAATTTATTTGTATTATTTACTGATATTAGATAAATACATATCCGACTTCTAGAATTTATTTGTTCTATTTTATCATTCGTATGAAATTTATATAATAATTGCACAAACATGTCACCCTGTGGAATGCCCGCTGATTTTAAACTATTTTATTATAAAATATTTTTCGTACTGTAAAAAGATTTTAAAGTTTTCAGGTCGGTCGGACGAATAACTTCCATTATACTGTAATTGCTGATCAGATAATATTTAAAATAATAGGTCGGGATTTACCACTGGCATTTAAGGAAATCTAATAGTTTTAGATTTTTATAAAGGTCCCGACGTTTAATGGCCTTTAGCATTTCTTCGAACTTCAGAACCACTTAGCTTTTACCGACGTCCTAACGACGTCTTATTAGCCACCTAGCAGCGGGGCAGAGTCGAAACGATTTTCATACGATCTATGAGAGTTACGGACACTTCGTACCCGTGTATTATAGTTTAGATTTACGATGCATATAATTATATAAAATGGTCTTATGAAAGAGATTTAATATCGAGAACATGTATTTTTGCATACGAATGAATTGTAAACGATTGAACGAGTAGTCGATGATAGATATCGAGTTATGTTAATAGTTTTAGCTGTTAACGCGTTGTGACTGGGATTGTTAAATTTAAAACTTATGTACCTTCTAAACTTTAGTGTTTAAAACATAAAATGTCGATTATAAAAAAGTTACGAGTCACGAGGGGTTTTTGTCGGAGGTATCAAAGTTTGTAAGGGCTGAGATTACAAATTTTGTCTCTGATGATATACTTGACGAGCATTGTACACATCTACGCAGTTTCCGGTAGTGAGTATCGCTTATTGAAAATTAATTACTCTTATAATTGTTAGATACAAATCTAATTGTCTATTCCCACGTGCATAGTGATCGTCAATTTGTATATCGTCATGTTTATATGCATTTCGCCTCCGCGAGAACTATTTGCTAGTCGAAAATGAATCTAAATCCGAGCAACCACGACGTTATTTTGTATAAAATTGATACGCTTTTAACAGAAATTGTTGAAATAACCGACACTTTAAGGAGTATTGTGTAAATTGTAAATGAAAAAAATAAACGTTTGAAATGATTCGTAGTGGTTCGTTTGGACGAGAATGCTTTAGTTATTTAGAATTTGTATGAATGTGTAAATGTAACAAATGATATTTAAAAAATATTTAATTAAACGATTACATTAATTATTATAATATATGTATAGTGAGGCTTCCTCTTAGAGCTTTATGGATATGGTTATGTAAGTATACGGAAATTGAAACATACTCACTATTGAAATAAGGTTGAAATTTGTACCGTTGCTCGCGTTTCGTTTAACATCCCGAATACTGGTGTGAAGTTGCTTTGTCGCCCGATGTCGAACCGTGAACGGAATCGGTCTTATCGTATGACGTCGTTATAATAAAACAATAGAATACAAACTTAATTATACTCACGATTTTCTTATACCTAAAGTCTAAATCTACGACATCCTACTCGTTTTTAAATATGAATTTAGACAAAGTGATGAACGTGACAAATAGTATATTAGAAGATGATAGTTTAAATGATTCGGATTCCGATAGTGACAATGAATACTTAGACATTTTATTCTCACAACGGAAACGATCGAACATAGAATCATAAACGAATGATAATGTTCTAGAACAAAATATTCGAATAAATTCCGCCGCTTTCCGATCGACCGGAGTCGACGTCGTGTGCTCGTACGAAGTTTAACGAGATTGCATTTATAATAGTTCCAAGTGTTTGTATTCGGTTCGCCTCTCGCGTTTGCGACTCCAGGTTCCTAGCGCTCGTGTCGTGTCGCACTCGTCGCAGGCTATTCAGTTAATGACAGTGGTGCCAAATATTCGGTGCCAATTATGAATTGTTTTAAATGAGATATTTTCATTTCTTGTACCCCGTCGTGCTTAACGTAGTATGTGGAGTTTCATTTGATATATTTCGAATTTTATTTAACTCTCTTAGTGTGCTCGCATCCGTCTCTCGCATTTAGTCAATAATTAAAGAAAGTTTTACTGGTTGTTGCGTTGCGTAAATATTTTCATATTGTTGGAGTTTAATTGTTCTCGACGGTCTAAATTAACATTTCGGTTGTTATTAATTACGTAAAAGAGAATCGATTTCATAATCTTCTGTCACGATCCATATCCATGAATACTGTAACACGGTAGTGTGTGTGGCGAGCGCTTAGCGTAGTGTAAACGAAAGACTGGCTAATGTAACGAGATAGGTTCGCTGTAGGGCGCACGCGCTCGCGTCTGCGACCAACGTGTCTACGGCAGTTCGATTATAACGCTTTTTATTATTTGACAGAAAAATTACTTTAAAAAATCCAACTAAACTATCACGTTTGGAAATACTTTTAATAATTTGATTAGACGTTTTTATTCGTAGAAAAATTAGGCAATTTAGAGAAATTATCAAATTTTGATCGCAGACGTCCGAGCGAGTGTTCGGAAGGCAGGTATGTAGCTAGTAAAGTGGCGTGCCCTTGTAAATAATCGCTTAGTCTAAACTATACTTATAGATGAATATTATAACTATAATACTGATGTAATGTACCTAGCGTGGTTTCACGAGCTCGGTGGTCAGCGCGAGTCGAACTTATTCTATTGCTTTAATATTTATTGGTTATTCATTTGTTGTTCCGTTAATATTTGTTTTTTAAATGTTTACATATACAATTGTATCATTCGCTTCGATTAATTCGTTTTAGTTGATGTCGATAACAGTTTTGATTGCGGGATGTAGTGATACCATCGGTGGGAGATGTTCTCTTCACTGATGATCTTGTTATTGTCCTGTTCGAGGTCATATATCGATAGATATATATCAATAATATTCTCCGTCGATACATTATTTTGTATATGTACTTCCCCTAACGAATTTCGAATTGATATAATGTTATATAAAAATAGGTGCGTTATTACCGATGTATGTTATCACAGGATAGGGTATTAGGCGGACCATAAAATGATCTAGGGTCGTTTTACGATGAGTAAACATTTAAAACAATTATAAAATTAGACTTTGCTTCTAGATTGTGAACGGCCGGCGTCAGAGGAGTCCATGTATAGTTATATACAACAATAGTATTTAAAGGAGTTTTAAATGAATTTTTACACAAAATTACCTTCGATTGTACCTGTTTCTGATATATAAAAAGCTATATTATAATTAACAGATCCCAAGTTACGTCATCAGTTTAAAAGCCCTATTTAGTCGATATCTTCTAGCAATAACGAAATAGCTATTTTCCGTTTGTTTGTTTTTTTTTTTTATAACGTCGATACTTTGCAATATATAGAGATTTACTCGTGTACCTCTGATCTTACCTGCCTTTTTATTATAATTTCTAATATACACGATTTTTTTTTTGTTTTAACATTTCATTTTATAATTATTTATTTCTAGTAAAATGGACACATAAGTCGACTTCAGTCATTTGTATATAATCTGAATTGTTCTTTTTATCCAAAGATGTATGTGTTCATTTATGAAAATTGTATTTTTTATTTTGTTTGATTTTTTTTTAAATCGAAATTGTAACAAATATTTATTGGATCCAGATTGCATTTCCACTCGATTTTTAGTTTTCTCAAAACGTATCGTAAGCTTCCGTACCGTATGTTATCGCCTAATATATAAATATGCTCAAAATGACATAACCAATTTCAGATGGTCGAACGATCGAGTGATGTTTGCATACTATTATAAAATGAAAATGTCAATAAAGTGGTATTTTAAACGGCAAAATGTGTTTTGATTTTTTAATATATTTTATCAATAACATGTACAAACATGTTGCCAAATGCCCCGTATCCGGAGCTGATATTGTATCTTTGTATCTGTGATTGTTAGCTTCCTTTTTGACAGTCATAGATCGCGACTATGATAGAGTAAATGAATCTAATCTTGTGGTGTTTTTTTTATCCTTATCTTTCATATTTAATAGTTTTAACCGACTTCAAATGAGGAGTAAGGTCATCGATTCATATATAGGAGTATATAATGTAAGTTCAAGTATAACTTTTCCGGATAAGTATTTTAAGGCTCGCTAGCCGCTGCCGAGGCCACTTGGGCCAACAACTACTACCAATACGAAGTGTAACTTTTTAGTTTATGAACCAATTTTGTTAATCTTTTTACGTTGAGCTCAGTATAGCATCAAGGTGAGTCTAGTTTACTTTTATTAGTACTGGAAATTGTTAAGTTTTTTGAAATCTGTTTTAATACGTACTTTATTATGTGTGAAGGAACACCAATGGACACACTCATCATGTGTCTTTCAATTCTATAGTAGACCACAGCTTCTATTATAAACTAAGTGTAATGTAAGACTAATTGTTAGACTACTGGTGGTACAGCTTTGTGCAAGCTCGTCTGGGTACCACCCCCTCATCATATAATCTACCGCAAAACAGCAGTAGGTACTGGGTATTGCTGCGCTCCGGTTTGAAGATGAGTAAGCCAGTGTAATTACATGCACATGGGACATAACATTTTACTTCCAAAGGCTGGTAGCGCAGTGGCGATTGTTAACATTTCTCACAATGCCACTGTCTGGGCGTTGGTGACCACTTAACATCCGGTGGCCCATATGCTCGTCCGCAAATAATTTATAAAAGAAATAAAATTTTAATACAACAAGGTAATCAAAGTAAGAAATAACAAACAATGTGAGCTGTAATATTATGATCAAATAATAAATTACATACTGTATTAGAAGGTGATGTTGCTGGTGGTAGGGGTACGCAAGCTTGCATGGGGAGGGTCCAACCACTTATTGGTAAGTTAAAGGATCAGTAGTATCAGTATTTTGATTTGTTAGTCTTAATCATATTTCTTTCCATGGTGGGCGGTATATTAACAGTGTAAGTTATAGGTTTTATTTCAGTTCAAAAACCATTATTCAATAAAGTTTCATGGATTTACTGATTACTATTTAAACTAAAGAATTACCACCGCTTCGGAAAAGAAAATACATGAGTAGAATAAATTGAGCAGCAATTTCTTCCATTTCATTTTATTTCCAAGGTGTGCTGAGCATTCTACAATAAGGTGGACCAGTTGCTCGTCTGCGTTGAATTTTATAAATTAAAAGGGGTTTTCTTCACATCTGCGTCCATAGATAACTAAATATATTACAAACATTTATATTCATAAAAGTGGAGATAAAATAAAACATTTTTAACGATTGTGTTTATTTCTTTCATGACACGCCATCACAATAAAAATTCTTTGAGTGCAGTCCCATCTCACACGAAGCATAGATGACGTAACGTCGTAAAGCTAACATCACATTTAACCTTAGATTCAATTTTATAACACGATTATAAACATTAATATGATATCGTATAATTTTATTTACGAACTAACCGAGGCCTTCTATCATACTTATATATTTTACATCACAAAAAAAACAATATCACTCTCTTAAACAACCGATTGTTCCTTTTACCTAAATTATTTTAAGTAATAAATATAAAACGAAAAAAATATTATTAACAAAAATATTAAAACTAAAGACATCATAGCTTCTAGGATTTAATGAAGATATATTACCAGTAATACATCGTTATGTTTCAATCAATTTCATAATCTATATTGGTATGGCAGTGTAACTGGTTGCGGGACCGCTACTTCTTTTTCTTCCTGCTCGGGCATGTAATAATGTAACTCGTATGACGGCGATAGTTCCACAGTCATGTTATCATTATTCGGATCGTAAGATTCCCTATGAGCGTGTTTCGTCTTCGAATGAGTGTTATAGAGGCCTCTCATAAACGCCCTCGATGAAGCGATCTCTCTACCGTTCTCCGTGTCCCTATGGATGACGCTGTTGTTAAATAAAATTGGGAAATCAGATTTGTAGCGTTCGCTATTTTGATTGAAATTATCAACGAATCTTTGTAAGACATCTTTACGAAATTGTGCTTCATAGTCATACTCGTTGTCTATGTTCATTTTTGCTTTCTCCGTCACATACGTCATGAGATCAGTCGGGGTAACTTCTTGTGGTGGCACCTTCGTGTACGGCACGTAGTCTATATGCTTATCGAAGTCATTATCCTTCGCTGCCTCGCTTAGGAAGTCTTTGTAATGCCTTATAACATACGAATCTCTATCGTAATTTCCGTCACTGTTCACTAAAGTGAACTCGGTTTGAGTCGTGTGAGGTGGTTGTGTCGAATAGTAAGAATTTCTATCAAAATCGGGTTTAGTCGCTATCTCGTAAGGTTTAACTTTTTCACTGTTTTGTGTTTTATATTGAAGAGAATTGTCTAATGGTAATGGTTTATCTAGTGGCACTGGTGAAATATTCGTTGATGGTTCAGTATTAGTAAACGAGTTAACTTTATATTTAAAATCGCTGTCGTAATCGTTAATGTTAACTTTTTGGGTGGAGAGTGGTGGGAAATACTGTATGGTAGCTTTACGTTCCGGTGATATTGTGTGTGATAGTTTGTTATATGGCCACGGCCGTTGTGTTGGCACTGGCGTTGTGGTAGGAACTGTTTTGGGCGAAGTAGTGAACTTCTTAATGTCTATTTTAGCCATATTCAAATAGTCGGCATCGTCCTCATCAGTGTTATCGTAGTATTCAGGAACGTTGAAGAACTTTCTAAACTTTCTGGTTGAATATGAATTTCTAATTTTACCTCTTGATTGCTCCGTTGTGAAAATATTAGGTGTAGTGACATCTGTAACTTCTGATGAATTGCTGCTGAGTTTGTCAATTGCGTCGGCAGTCGTTGGAGATTCTGCAGAAGATGTAACAGCTGACAACGGTTGGTCTTTTGTGTTATGTTCCCCTGAACTGCTATTTTCTTCATAATCAAAGTAAAGAATATTTCCGAATGAGTCCGTTTTCTTTCGTTTAGATTTTCTCAAGTCAGCCATTTTCTGTAAACGTTCTTTTAGATCAGGGATATCATTTTTGCTGTCTCTCTCCGATAAACTATTCCATTCTGTTTCTGTCTTATTTTTTAAGACTTGAGTGAAAGGTTTTGAAGAATTTTTTGGTTTAAAAACTATTCCTAACGAGCTTAAGCTTTCATTCCTCCAGCTATTGTCGTCAGGGTCTCTAACAAATTGCTTAGGTGCTTGCACTTCTATTTTTTTCAATGGCTTGTAATTAGGATTTACTGTATACAATGTTGTATTTTTTACCTTTTCACTGTTTATCGGTTTCACACTCAGTTCGTTAGAAGCATTAATTTGCAATGAAGTATCATTTGAGTTATCTGTATCAAGAGGTTGAATTGTTGTATCGAATCTATCAGCATTTTCATTATGTTCATTTATTAATTTTTCTTTCAGAAGCTCTTCCTTAATAGCGTCCTCGTTCTGAAAAATAAAAACAATAAAATAGTGCGTGAAGTTCTTTTTTAATAAAACGTATATTTATTGAAAAAATAGTTATATACTAAAATTTGTTAAAGTGGATTTTATTTCACTATTTATGTTTTTGTCTTACCAGTTGACTCTGTGACTCTCTGTTTTCATTTTTTTCCTCTGCCATATCGGTTTCCAACCCTTCGACGTCAAACATTGCACGTATAGTTTCTTTAGAATTTACTTTCAATTCGGGATTTCCTATTAAAGTCCGCTCATTTGACACTTTCTCCGATAAATCCAAATATCCAGCCCTTTTTGATTCGAATGTGTCCCATTTAATTGAAGACTGTACTGGAGTTGTATTTATTTCCGTTGAAACTGAACTTTCAGTTTCACTCTCCAACCCTCGATCTTTTAAAGTGGAATTCAAAAGCTCGTTTTTTAATTTTTCTAATGACGGTATATCAGAAGTAACAGTATCCTGAAGAGAAACTCTCAATGGTTTTGTTTCAGCTTTAATCATTTGTTCTGTTTTATTTATTGGAGCAGGTTCGTCATCGGTTATTGTAATTGATGGACGTTTTCTTTCAATTGTCGTATATTTTTTCCATGTTGGTAGATTTCCTGATTCGTAAGATGTTGTGATTTCAGGCTCATCAAATTTGAAAGTTGAATCGGTTATCGTATCAGTTGAATCAGATACAGCAGTAGATTCATTTTGAATAAATTCAACTTTCCTGGTATTGCTAGTAATTGCTTTGGGTTCATTATTGAATTCGTCTAATGTCTGCGTGCTTTCGTCGACTGACTCATTTTTGATAACGCTCGTTGTTACAGGTTCCGTTTTCGTTTCAGTGCTATTTACTTGCGCAAAATCGATCGAATCCGAACTTGAAACTTGACTTTCTGCAGTTGGTGTTTGTGTATTATTCGATTCTATAATTTCATAGGTATCAATATTAACAAGCCCTTGTACTTCTTTACCTGTCACAGGCGTCGACAAGGTTGTGTTTAATAATAAATTATCATTGTGTCTTAACGTCGACTGAGTACTAGTTGATCCTTTAAGCTCATTTTTTACTTCAAATGAAACGCTTTCTTGAGCAAGATCTCGGCTCGGCTCGCCGCCGCCCGCAGTGCGATGGAGCGTGAATGCTGCTGGTGTGTCAATACTTGACAACACGATAGTCAAGCTTACCACGAATAACCTGAAACAGAATTATAATAATGTTAACATAATCATGAATCGATATCTACAATTATAAAAGTATTGAAAAAAAATAAGTATATTGAAATATAATATGTAGGTATGTTTGCTGTTACTCCATCGTACAAGCAATTATTGCTGAATTAAAGTTGCTCAATACTTCTTAACAACAATGTTAAAAACTGTTTATAATCACGCAATATTATAATAAAATCAAAATATTTATTATACGCTTGTTCCGATCAAGGCACGCGTAACCTTCTAGCCTATGAAACTCAAATAAAAAGTGTTCAGTGTAAACCTATACATATTAAATCACTTAACCTATAAACGAGAAATCTTTAAATACACTATAACACAGCACTATAATTACATACATTTATAAGTTTAATCTAATATCATTCTCAAACGGATGCGGATGGAAACTGATTGCTAATACGTTTTTAGTTATTAAACAATTACTAGTCGGATCGTGTTATTTTAAAAAAGACACCAACATTGTTTATAAAATAATTGCATTATATGTATTGTACTCGATTGTTATGACTCTCTGCTGACGATGTACAATCGTATCATAGTCACTATTATCGAGATTGGCTAGTGCAAAATAAACAATGTCATATTGTTCATCACACTTTCTATTGTTACTTAAAATATTAATGAATATGACATCAGTGCCTAGAAATGTCGTCATCGTCGTGACGTACACATACAATGACGTAATGTTTCTGCAAAGATTTAATATTAAAGTACATTCCTACACTTTTTTATCGAATCGTCATAAATATGGTCTTAGTTATGTAAGGAAATGTATACATAACTAAATCTTAAAATATGAGAGTAAATTAAATAAAAAGATAAATATTCAGAACAGGCTGCCGAAATGTTTTTCACGTATCTCGCTACACGTAGGGCTTATTAGCAACGGCGAGGCCTGAATCGAATTTGCATGTATTATTCATAGTGCAACCAACAGCCTGTATTGAGGTGAAAATTTTCATGAAAGGGTGTTTGAATGTGTATTCATCATTCGACTAATTAGCGTACTGACATGATCAAAGCGACTATGTCAATATTCCTTCACATAACAAACTGTCTTAGGGTAAATACACACTTTGGTCGCCTACATACGTAACGTCAAAAACAAAATATACATTATTTTATTTACTTTAAGCCTTAAATAGGTAATATTTACACGCATGTAGCTATACGCCTACTGCTTACTCATCCTGGGGGTTGGTAATTTACTATCCTTAACACAGGTTATCCAAATAGCCCATGAATTTGAGTTCCAGTCATCGAATAAACTAAAGCAAAACCCAATTTTTTATGTTATGCCTTAGTACATAAGCTTAACAGTTTGTAATCCATATGTCAACTTAGGTTTTATGTTTGTGCGTTTAAATAAATTATTATTATTATTATTATTCAAGTAGGCTTTTACAAGCACCTTTGAATCGTCATTTAACAAGTTTATAATTAGATTCTACAAAGAAGAACCGGCGAGGAACAACGTACTAGCGACAAAGCGACTAGTTACTTAGTCTAATTTAATCTACTTCTAAATATTGTATCAATTTGAAACTTTATAAATATGTCTATGGGAGTCGGATGATAACACAATAGTTTTGTATCAGCGAGCCGATCTGTCACGAAGTAATTAGAAGAACTCTTCAATGCTGCTGGTAAATCTCTCGAATTTGGACTCATTTGGGTTTGTTTCGATGAGTCCCGTATATATACTGATGGTACGGCTTTGTGCAAGCTCGTCTGGGTAGGTACCACCCACTCATCAGATATTCTACCGCAAAACAGCAGTACTTGGTATTATTGTGTTCCGGTTTGAAGGGTGTGTGACATAACATCTTAGTTCCCAAGGTTGGTGGCGCATTAGCGAAGTAAGCGATGGTTAACAATTCTTACAATGTCAATGTCTATTAACGTTGGTAACCACTTACTTTTTTTTTTTTTTTACTTATCAGATGGGCCAAATGCTCGTCCTAGACAGACGGACCTTTAATGATACACATAATAACACACACATATAAAAAATGAACACTAACAAACTGGCTGTTCTTGTGAACTATAATTTGGTACCAATATTTAACAATTATTCCCGCAGCTTATCTATAAAATAATCTATAAATAATATTTGATGAATTACAATAACCCATCACTTATAAGAGATCGCTATACCACTTGTACAGTCACGGTTCTACGTCCTTTCCGGGACGAAAACTCGAAATTTGCTCTACTGATTATACTGATTTCTTTTCAAACAATTAGCTTGCACTTTATAATAATTTAATGCAAGTTTACTTTGTCTATCAATAGGAGAGTGTAATGACAAATATTAAAGGAATTTGAATATAATAATTATATATGTATAATTATATTTTGATGATGATGAATACTAATCATCATCAAAATGATGATGGTATATTATACAATAAATACTAACAAAACGCTTCTTTATAATTTATATAATTTTATATATAATGTAAGATTTTATATATTAATTGGCAGGATGCTACTATAGAAAGAATACCTTCCTCAAGAGAGATGTATTGATGTACTGAGTCGGACATTGGCATTGAAAAATATATTTACTCTGGTACAATGTTCGTTTTTTTATAAAAATAATTTAATAGTACACACAGTTTTTTATGTTATAAGTAGGCCGCCTGATGGTAAACTGGTCACCACCGCCCATGGACATTGACAATATTAACCATTACTTACATCGTCAATATGTCACCAACCTTGCAAACTAAGATGTTATGTCCTTTGTACCTGTAGTTACATTGGCTCGCTCACCCTTCAAACCGAAACAATACAAAATATTAATGTTTATATTAGAATAACTGACGAGTGGGTACCCAGGCGGGCTTGCAAAAAGCCCTACCACCTACCTTTTTGATCCGTTGGATATATAATATAGGTATTATTGTAAATATATTGTAAGTATACCGCAAGCACGAATTACTTTATTAAGGTATTAAGAAAGACGACTATTAGAATCGAGAAGAAATGACATGCCAATTAATATTCTTACAGACAATAAATTCAACTGTAAGTGGCTTAATAATGTGCTAAAACATCTCCAAGTATTACGCTAAGAACGTTAAATTACTTCACGAAACTAGTTTATTACATCGACCTGTTATATTGTTTCTGCACGTACTTAATCCACTACTTGTACATAATTCACATTGACCACTCCAGTCGAAAGATTTTGTAAACTACACATGCTAATTTCATGTAACATTAATCGGTCTAACCGACTTTACTAAATTCTTTCATAATTTAAATGAATAAACGGACGTATTAGACGATTTACATCCGTGAACAAACACTGGAAACATAAATAGTTTAGTGAGGAATGAACTTATTAATTAAATACTATGTATATTTAATAATTCCTTGTAGTTATTTATGATTTGGACACTAAAATGCGTTCGAGTCGTTACATTCAAAAACAACTTTTTACGCGAAGCAATTATCCATAAAATTTAATTTATAAATCAATAAATCATACCAATGATGTTCGATCGCTAAAGCGATTTTCACGCACTAATTCACGTACCTGAAAGTGTTGCACAGTGACATCTTCATAAGCACGTTGCGTCACAATGTACACATGATAGCACGCACGCGCGCGCGCCGCGGTTGTTACTCGGTCACTGCAGAACTATAGACCGATCGATATTAGTCGATAGCCGATACTAGATTAACACGAGTGTCGAAGAACTTCCTTCCATTAAGCAACGAAATGAAACAGTAAACAACACAGTGTCGGCTGAAACTATCTAACTGGTCGACGGCCTCGTCCCTCTTTCAGTTTCTATCTGAAAAACGAATTCCGCAGGTGGAACTAGGAACTACCAATTATTTTAAATACCGCAATTATAGTGTCTAGATGGGTAAATTATGTTGTTTCCGAATTACCGTTTTTCTCGCTTGCAGAACGTTTTGAAATCATCTACATGGATATCGGCCGTCAGGAGTTTTGGGAAAAAAATAGCTTTTCTATCGGGCTGTATGTTTCGGTAGTTCTAGCTACAATGCAACTCGCATGATATTACATGGACAAGTGAAATTTTTTAATGTGCTGTTATATTTCGGAGTTGAGGATGTGTGAGCCGGTGTAATTTAAGTCGATAACAATAGCAGCAGTATTTAGCAGCGCATTTTGCAATCCACGTTATATACTATTAAGTAGGTAGCCTTGACTTTGTACATGTTCATGGGCTCACTAGGAAACTGCCTCGTTGGTCTCTTGGTTATTTTATAAGGCTGCATCCTCCGAGGACTGACTTTAAATCGCGGGTCAAGATAATAATAAATTTTCTGATTTGATTCCAGTGCCAGTATTTCAGTACTGCATTTAAAGCCATTGATAGTACAGCTTCTAATATCATCTACCCGGTCGTGTCGGATTTCTCCGCCATTAGAATATGAGAATGATGAAATGGAGTGCACCGGTGCTTTGTATACACTTGTGCACTAAGATATTGCCGTTGGCTGGTCTCCGCTGGAAACGGACATCGCAGCCAAAACCAGTCAGTACGAAGTCATCATCATCATCGTCATAATCATGAATCTATTAAGCTTGTTATTATTTTAAAATATCCGAGGTCATTAGAATTGAATGTAATAATTCAGATAATACTGCCTTTATAATTTCTGTAACACAACGAGGGTTATGTAACATGTAAGGAGTAAACAAGTGTAACGACGTGGTTTTTTTGTTTCTATCAAAAAGATTAATGAAACTAAAATAACAGTCTGGAAATATCACACTGCTGGGTTAAGTTCTAATCTCCTTTTTAAACGAAGGTTTTGACCTTATTGCATCACGCTACTGAAAGCTTTCGTAAATTCATAAAGCTCAATGGAGTTGGTTTGCACAAACATACGTTGCAACATATAGGCTATTTTAACCGAAGGAGTAGCGATACCCAAACAAAAGATTACCATATTGCGTGCAATTTACTAATAGTTCTGCAATATTTTGCACTACAAACGACTCCTGATTAAAATATATTTCATTTATAAAACACTATCTTACTTATTTTTATTTATAAAACACACTTATAGTTCCGTGGCGTACTCGCCTGTTTTCCAATCTATCTTACAAAAAAATGTCCGCTTAGTTGAAGTAAAAAAAACAAACTCTTTCCTTTAAAACTATCTATTCGTAATTTGTTAATTAGGCTATTCAGTAAATTCCTGCAGTAAGTACGTGTTAAATTAACGCGATCAGACACGTAGAATAACAATTTGCTCACATTCCAGTTTCTCCAAACGTCGCTGACCTATTGCTCAAATGCATTCTAAATGATCTATTTAGTGTAAACTTTAGTTTTTTCTGAATGTTGTAAACAACTTGTGTTTACATAATTAGATGAAAATATAATAATTATGGCAGTTTTAAGTTATTTTATATTAAGAAAACATCGGATCTATGGGGTTTTTATAGAAGTGATCAATATTTAATATTTGATCTCACAGCATATATGTTACTTTTCAAGAATTTAATATAATTATTCAATACTATTTTCGGAACATAAAATTATTCTAATATTCAATTTAAAAGTAAGTGCTTTATACCGCAATAACTTTATTCAGACTTATCTCAGTAGAACTACTAATACTCAGCTAAATATTTAAAAATATTAGTAAAATCATCTTGAAAGACGAGATGACCCAGTGGTAAGAACGCGTGAATCTTAACCGATGATCATGGGTTCAAACCCGGGCAAGCACCACTGAAGTTTTTCATGTGCTTAATTTGTGATTATAATTCATCTCGTGCTTTTCGGTGAAGGAAAACATCGTGAGGAAACCTGCATGTGTCTAATTTCACTGGAATTCTGCCACATGTGTATTCCACCAATCCGCATTGGAGCAGTGTGGTGGAACAAGCTCCATAGCCTTCTCCCTAAAAAAAAAGGAGAAGAGGCCTTAGCCCAGCAGTGAGACATTTACAGGCTGTTACCGTACCGTAAATCATTTTAACAGACACTATTTGCTTCACTAAAAACAACATAAATTCACAACCTGGATAGCTTGACCAAAGCTTTTGGTATTGTTTGGTTTTGGTTTTGTTATATCTTGTAAAAATATGTCTATAAATAACAAAATATCACTCCAAACTGTATGCTAACTCCTTTCACGGCAAAGGCAGTAAGACTGTGGAATACACTTCCATCAGATATCCGTCAATCTTCTTCAATTTCTATCTTCAAAATTCGTACTAAAAACTATTACCTATCTTTGTAACCCTATCTATTTACTTCCTTCACACTTCATCTGTCCACTCTTAATGTTGTAAATGTTTGTATTGTAAATAGTTATATATATATATGTATTGATATATGTTGTATGGTTTATAAAGGTATATATGCATCTTTGTGTATGTATTGTTAACATTTATATACAGGGTGACTGGTGAATTAGTATCAATACTTAAGGACGTGATATTTGACGACCATATATGACCAAAAAAAATACATATAACATAAATATTAATAAACTTCTAAGTAAAGTTAACCAAAAGTTATGTAATTCATTACGCGTCATGTGGACGCCCTAGCTGCGCTGACGACACAACACAGTTAGGTACATTTAGTTATCGCGCGGTACTTTACCTACGTCCAAACGCCGCCGCGTGTTAACAGGGTAGCAGGCTACCTTTGATAAACAAGCATGATCCAATCCCCCTTCATACTTTAAACCTGGCTTAGAACAAGCAAAAATACCAAAATATTTCACTCGTTTAAGCAACAAATTTGTTGACTAGGTAAATGATATGAACTTGGGACAAAAATTAACTGTTTACCTATCTTGGTATTTCCGGCGTATTTAAAAATGGAATCATACTTATTTACAACGATTGTCAATCATTTAACTACCTATTTACCTACATAACTACACTAACCTTAACAAATGTTCAAAGTGAGCTCCTGCTCGTGTGATACACAGTTCGGCACGTTTACGCATATTGTCTTTCACACGCTTTAACACGAATGGGTCACTTTACTACTCACAGTACTCACAGTATTCTGCATTTGTGTATTGATAAGCCATACCTAATTACTAATGACGGGTCACACTCACACACGAAACATTAGGTATACGCGTAAGATCGATCGCTAGGGGCGCGCGCGCGGGAAGATGGACGAACCTTACGGCGGCGCTCGCCCGACTAACTAGCCGCGGGGCAGGGGTTGCGGGTGGCAAACACCACGCCGCACGCGCCGCGGAAATATGTCCACACTTTATTTATTTAAAGTAAAATTTTTGTAAATTTGGTCAAAAATTAAGTACCTATTTTTTTTACATAATTCGAATGAGAATCATGTACCGATTATGCTCCTAAAATATTGATACTAATTCACCAGTCACCCTGTATATGTATGTACAATGCATTAATAATAATAATAATAATGCTCTATAATATATTATTTAAACAATAAAATTCAAATAGTCGAAGTAAAGGACGATATCTTCTACGCCATGCTATTGACATGGGAGTTCCGAAAGGATCAAATATTTAGGTCCGTTCTCTTCCACATACATTACTCACATAAATCGCATGTCGTACTGTATGGGGACAAACATGTGACAGCATTTGTTCGGAACCGGATTAAGCTTCTAATTAATTTCTTATTAGAATTTATAGTACAAATGTTATTAATATTTGTTGTTTCAATTTATAAGGCAACACAATCTTTCATATAATCATTCATAATAGAGTTTCCTCTATATCATAGTTTTTTTTTTAACATAGAAAAGCAAGGCGGACGGGCATACGGGCAACCTGATGGTAAGTGGTCACCAAACGCCCTTAGACATTGGCATTGTAAGAAATGTTAACCATCGCTTACATCGCCAATGCGCCACCAACCTTGGGACCTAAGATTTTATGTCCTGTTGTGCCACTCACTCACCTTTTGGCTCACTCACCCTTCAAACCGAAACACAACAATACCAAATACTGCTGTTTTGCGGTAGAATATCTCATGAGTGGGTGGTACCTACCCAGACGAGCTTGCACAAAGCCCTACCACCAGTGGATTTCGGAATGGAATGGTTCCTATTGGTTAAACGCGCCACTACAGCGTCACATGCGGTTAACTATTCTCGACCGATCGATACTTTATGCGCTCTCATGATAAAACTGTGATCTGTGTTCTCTGTGAGTTTTATCATCATATATAATTATAAGTGTGAACGACGCTCCCCGATTCCTTCAGCAACTGGTAACCTATGGAAGACGTAAAAATAGGAGGACCGAAGGCACGTACTGCACTGGGCCAGTCTACGAACAGTGATGCCAACTTGGGGGTTTTCACCCCAAATTTAGGGGGAATCAAGATGTCTAGGAGTTTTTTTTTTTAAATGTACCCCACATTTATTTAGGGGGATTTTTAGGGGGTCTTTTATGCAAGTTTTTTTTCCTTAAAAAAACGTACGACTACAATTTATATTAAGCCTCAAGCGTAACCAATAAACTAAACCAAATATAAACTCCAAGCGTGGCTATAACTGAAATATCAAAAAACTATAATATTTTGAGATTGAAATAATAGCTCAACGGTCAGCGTACTTGTACAATACGTAGGAGGCCCGGCTCGCCCGGGCTTCGATTTCTGGTCAATAAAAATATTATTACGTCATTAATTAATGTAAGTATTTTACATACATGTGTAAAACGCACCCGCATAAATACAACAGCTATTTTATACTACTTGCATGTAGTATTTTTAATTTGTATTCAAATACAAAAAAAATTAGTACCTCTCAAACCGAGTGTACAACAAAAAATGTTGGGGTTCTTAAACGATATTTAGGGGAAGTTGGTTCTAGGGGGAATATTCTGTAGGGGTTGGCATCACTGTCTACGAAAGCTAGTTGGTGCTGTTGAAGTTAGGTGCTTAGGCTCAATTTCCTATTTTACGTAACAGTACTATTGGCTGATCATGCTTCAATGTTTTCTAAGATAAAAATCCAAAAGATCTAATATGATGATGTAAACAAATCTGTATGTAAAAGGCATAAAATTCAGAACACCATACCTATTTCAAAAGTTCAAAAAATGACAGAAAATAAAGGCATTACAGAACCGAGTGATTGGCATTATTGTTGATGGTAAATCTCAATACATGTCTTCATATAAATCGATTGGTGAATAGTTCTACTAATAGGTACTTGTTAGAAGTATGACTGAACTATTTACCGCCTGGTATTTCATCTATTTAATAGGTAGGAATTTCTTACATCAAAACTTACTGTGTTTAATCTAAATACCAATATTTGATGACTGACTATAATTATGATCAACTAGAATTAATATAATAATTGAATAAATAACTTTATTTTAGAATTGATTTGCATTTTGTATCTATGAAAATTATTGTAGACTACATAATTATAGGGATTTTATAAAAATAAAGTATTTCCAAAAACATTTAATTGGAAAATTAAAATATAAAAAAAAGAACAAAAATAATTAAAAACTAAATAGTTACCTATAGATTTGTAAGAAAACCATTTTTGGGTCGAATAAATATTATATAGGTTACAGGTTTTTTGGTTTTACTCTATCAGTTTGCTCCTATATATTTACAAAATGTCTACATATTATGAAGTTTACATTTCGTTTCGTTCTTTATAAACGTTATTTTTAGTTACATTTTGAAACAATATTTACATTACAAGCATTGATGTAAAGAAATAATTAATATATTTTTCAGATCAGAAATCTGGGCGTACAAATTAAATGTGTTTTAAAAAAACCTTATTATATAAAAGTAATCAGTATTTTTAATATTCTAAGCTGTTTTTAAAACGCAAATCATATGTCAATGTCAAATTCAATTGTGTATCCGTTGTAACGACAAGAGTTTCAAAATTAAGAATAACGCCGACGTCTTTTATGTCTAAATAACTTGTAAAAGTTATTTTATTCAATAAAGAAATAAAAGATGTCTGAATTTCGAACACCGATTAAACCAAAAAAGCCATTAGATGCTGGTGAAACAATAACGATTCCACCTTCCCCGTTTTTGAATAGACTTGGATATGGCACAGGTATTTTAATTATAATATTGTGTTTACTTATTTTTACCTCAATTTATATCTCATTACGGTTCTATGATAGGTATATCAGTGATGCAGTTAGTGAGATCGCCTCGAGCGGGACAAATTCGTTCACCTTGGGCATTGAAAATGTTAAACAAGCGCGTGAAACCAAATCGTGTATACACGGATCGTTTAAAAGTTGAGGCGGAGCTTTTGCAGCGCATGTCTCATCCCAACATCGTAGGATTCAGAGCCTTCAGCAAGTCCAAGATACTGTATCTGGGTATGGAGGCTTGTGACTTGTCTCTTGGTGACATGATTGAAAAGAAGATTGAGGATGATTGTGAGCCGTTTTCTTCAAGGCAGATATTAAAGGTAGGTAATAAATTAAGGTTATTCACTCATTCTATAGTTATATTAAATCACAAATACATTTTTATTTAATTAACAGGTTGCAGTAGATATAGGTAAAGCCTTGGACTACTTACACACGAAGATGCAGATTCTACACGGAGACATGAAGTCTTATAACATTCTGGTTAATGGAGACTTTGCAATATGCAAGCTGTGTGACTTTGGTGTCACTTTGCCTCTTGACGAGAATGGAGTTTTTGATAAAGAAAACTCGGGACAAGCTTTATATTTTGGTAATATTGCTCATTTTGTAATATAATATTTAGTGTATATAGTTATAAATACTAAATGTCTGAAATCAATTTAAACTAAAGGTACAAATAGGTCTACTATTATATAAGAGTGTCAAACCTACAGTATACTTATGACTCAATATAGATAAATTAAATCATAAATGATTATCAATACTGATTATAATTTCTTATGATTCCGGGACACAGGTACTGAAGCTTGGAGTGCACCAGAAGTTATAAATGGGGGAACAATAACAAACAAAACAGATATTTGGCCTCTAGGTCTCACACTGTGGGAGATGATGGCCCTCATGCCTCCACACTCTCGAATTGACGACACACTGGATGAAAGTGTGGTCAGTGTTGAAGATGACAGTATGGGGGAAGATTACTTCAATGAGAAATATGGTAAAAACAAAGAATTAATTTATGCTATATTTTAATAGTTTTATGCTATATTTTAATAGTGAAATTATTTAATAACTTTCAAATTTTGTATTATCGTATCACCTTATAGGCCACATTATATTGAATGCCTCGTTGGTCTGGTGGCTAGATGTAAGGACGTAGACCTGGAGGTCCTGGATTTAAATCCCAGGTTGGGCCAATAATAGGTGTTGGGTTATTCTCTCGAAAATTCTCAGTAACAGCCCGGAGTCTGGAAGCTGAAAGGGTGTACACTTCCTTGCCTCAGAAAGCATGTAAATCCGTTGGTCCTGAGCCTTATCTCTTTCCGGTCGTGTCGTATTGCAATCCCATCAAATTATGAGAGTTTATTTGTTAGTTGTTTGCACACACACTTGTGCACTATGTAGCATATGTGAAGTTGGCTAATGTTTCTTGAGATTGGCAGCCATGGCTAAATTCGGGCCGGAGGATGTTATTAATAAAACAGGTTCTAGAATCAAATCTAAACAGATAAGTCTGCCACTTAAGATAAGTGGCAGACTTATCTGTTTATACCTATATACCTATAGTTGCATTTGAACAATTAAAGTTGATGTTGATTAAGTTTTGTACAGGATTACCCATTAAAACCTTCATTACAGGCACTCGGCCAGATGTTCCTGCCAACATATTGGAAGATCAATACTCCAGTGCTTTGACACTGTTCTACTGCTGTACTGAGACAATAGCTTCTGCTCGACCTTCAGCACAACATCTAGCTGAAGCAGCTGAACATTTTATGGCAAACTTGACATGACCATATTATCAAATATTTTTATATATTAATATAAGTTAAATTAATTTACTATAAATGAATAAAATTTGGTATCGAGCTTTAGCTGAATTATCATTATGTTAGAATAAAACAACATATATTGTTTAAAATAACTATATTCAAGTAACATAAATAAAAATTCAACAACGTCCATAATAAATACCTGCCTGTACCACTGCATCGGTTACATTCTTAAAATCTATATATAGTAATACAATCTTGTGATCTTAGATACTAGTAGATGATGTTGAATATCATTCAAAAATATACTTTATTGTATCATATTGTATGCTTGAGACAAAGCTGATTGTATGTAAATCAACAACCTTAAAATATGAATATGCTGTGCAAATTTATTAAAGTAATAAAAAGTTATTTTTAAAAAGTGTACTTATAGCTTATAAGTTTTTTTATATTATAGAGATTCCATTGACAATAACAAGTACATTTTAACTTAATTTCTCATTTTTAATACCAACGAGATGATTCCCTAATTGACTAGTATCTTAGTATACTTATAGGATTAAGTTAAACTCAGAGCTTAAACAAAAAGCACCAACAACTGTTCTTTATTATTCATTATGTAAACTGACCGCCACAAGAAAATGTGATTATTTCTGTAAAGTGTAAAAGTTATTGTGGAATTATTTAATATACATTTATTGTATTAAAAATCTTAGTTTTAATTACCTGCACATGCATCCATACAATAGTCCAGACACACAAATGTTTATATACTATATGAGGTACATGTAAGGCATTCGGGATGATCCTTAATGTATGAACATAGCATTTGAGATTGATAACAAAATATGTACAGAAATGTCCATTGTTTGCACTGAAAAAGATTTAAGTGTTATTTACAACTAAAACTTATTTCTTTTTAACTTAAATACAAATATAATATCAATACATTAATGATAAAAGTGTAAAAACGATCTTGTTTAAAATGAAGTTTATTTTTAAATTAAATACAAAAATATTCAAATCAAGAATGTCAGTCCTGATGTTTCAAAATATTTACTAACTGTAAACACTTAACTCAGAATAAGAACAGTTCACTGGGAAAACTACGTCAGTCAAAAATTAAATACAAGTCATAAATATTACAATTTACAATTTTATAGGCTTATTTGAGATTTCATACAAGTAATCGTAGCTTATCAAAATGGTAGCTCGTGAGTGATACTCGATGCGAGAAACAACTTAACATGATTATCGAAATAGTGGAGTTAATATGAGATATCGATGAGACTATGTAATATACACTAGGAACCTGATGATGACAGGAACTACACCTTTATGAAAATAGCATTTTGGACAATTAATATGTGATTTTTAAATATACAAAGTACGAGTTTGATATTTGAGTAAACATTTTTTTAATTATTTAATAAATGAATACTTAAAATAAGTATCAAATAATCTGTAAATATAAAATGAGATTTAGTAAAATATGTGTAACATTTAATATTGGTACATATAAAATTGTTGTTAAGCTGTATCGATTCAACTGATTTCAAAGTTGTGTGAGCTATCCCATGACAATATGGGTTTATTTTCATAAACCTCATACGCATAGTGTATTTTAATTTTAAATCTTTATATCGAAATTTGTGTCATCCATTGGTACCTGACAACTGTTTTAAATAGTTCACACCGGCATTTGACTAGATTGTTCACATATATTTGAGTGATCATGTGGTTCACTTTATATATTTACTGTAGAATTAGCACTTGTGATCTAATCATTAGATATAACGACACTAACGCCACCTATGTGTACACGGAGTAAAATATATAAGTGAGTTTACTATACGATTCCGCCCCATCGCGAAATTAGTACCAGTAGTACCACTAGATGGCGCATACCGAGAGCTAAGCTATGTTAAATTGTGTTAATGTTACACATCAAAAAGTGTTCCTTATTGCAGTAAAGAAAAAAAATAATTGATTGTTTGTTGTTGTTGCTTGTTTTTTTTTTTGCAAGAAAAACGATCGAACACTTTTTAGAATTAAACGCGACCGCGACACAACATGGCGTAAAGGCGTATTCAGACTTGCGACAAAACCACTGTGGCGTATACTATATTTCAATTCGGTCGTGCAAGTGTGATAATCGCTTTACAGCCATTGCATCACGGACTCTTTCGTCCGTTCATGTTTGCTCAAATATGTTCGTTATCCTCATTACAAAATAATATTTTCCCGCCAAATTTCGAAGACATTCGAATTTGGAATACCTCGAACGGCGTCGAGGCGCGAGTGACGTCAGCGCTAGTATCACGTGTGCTCGAGCGAGCGCAGGTAGGCGACGACGTCCCGCTTGCCGGCCGCGGCCGCCGCCTGCAGCGGCGTCAGGCCGCTCGCGTTGCGCAGGCGCGTGGGCGCCGTGACGTCACGGCTCGTGCGCCGCGCCAGCTGCCGCACGCACGCCAGCTGACCGAACATGGCCGCGCCGTGCAGCGCCGACTGACCGTTCTGAGGGATCACGCAAACTTAGTTTGCTTGTTGAGTGCGAATGTTACAGCCAAAAGATTCGTGATTCGTGTTTTTGAATTACGAAGGAACTGAGTACATTATTATAGTTAAGAACATTACGTGGTGATCGAATAAATAACTAATAATATAGAATATGATCACCGAGTCTAAGTATCATGCATACTGAATAATTATTATGGTCTACTATACAAAACAATTATAATTACGAGTAACTTTTTATGGTAAACGGTCACCTCAGACTAAAGGAGTTGCTGCGGTGACAAATACATGGCATATTTACGACCGGATTGTATCAACTCACCGGCAGCAGTCCGAGCTCCGGGTCATGTCGCAGCAACTCCGCGACGACCGCCGCGTGGCCCTTGTGCGCCGCCTTGAACAGCGGGGTGGCGCCGTCCTGCGACACGACTAGTGTGAGTGGTGGCCGGGGGCGGGGGCGGTGCGGGGTGCAGGGGGGAGGGCTCGCTCACCTGCCGCAGGCGGTCGACGTGCGCGCCGTGCGCGAGCAGCGCGCGCGCGACGCGCTGGTGTCCGCACTGCGCCGCGATCCACAGCGGGGAGGCGCGGTCGCTGCGACACGCGTCGACGTGCGCGCCGCTCGCGAGCAGCGCCAGGCACACCTCCTCGTGCCCGTTCTGCGCCGCTATGAACAGCGGACTCGCGCCGTCCTAAGGAGCCGTTTCGAGTATCATCGTTTATATCAATCGTTTGTAGCCCGAAGATTTAAAACGAACAAAATTTTGGACCTTCTGTCTTACTGATAACGACTACTAAACATCGTTGACAGAAGTGAAACCTGTTGGCTGTTTGAAAAGTTACATTAAAAAAATCATTTTCCTTAAAATCTGTCTTAGGATGTTTTATTTTAACGAACTCAATAGTTAAAGGTTCTGAAAGATACATCCTGAAGTCCTAATTTTAAACTAATATTTTTAAGTTTTTTTTTAATTTCGGTGTTACTATTAGGTATTATTATTACGGTATTTCTATAGAAAACTTCTATAAATAGATAAGGTTGTTCAAGTCATCTGAAAGTTCTGAAGTTACCTTCATACAAGAGTTAACGTTGGCTCCCCGTCGTATGAGTTCTTCGACAACTGACTGATGACCGCATTGACAAGCCACGAATAAAGGAGTACCGCCGTCCTGAAATGTATTGTAAAAGCTATTTTAAGAAAACAATAAGCCAAGTAAACATTTATTAGATATATTAAGTTGTGATGAAATTTTAATTCTTATATATTCTTATTCTCTTATATGTAGAATGAAAAAGTACTAGTGAAAATCACTAGACAGTTGCGATATTGCTAACAATATAAATAAAATTAGAATTTAGTAGTCATAGATGACGTTAATTGACTATGTCACACTCTTGAATCGCGCTGTCTAGATATTCCCTACTTACATAAATATAGAAAAGTGACCACATAAATTACATTTATATCAGCACTGCTAAGCATTTCCCTAGTCATGATTTGATCCCGATATTACTACGAAGTAAATTTTTGTTTACAGAAATAAATTGAAAAACAAAGAATGCTTTCAGACGAATAAGTTTAGCAACAGTATATAATTGTATGTTAAGAACAATAAATAAAAGCGGCTTTATAAATTATAGCACTTTGGGTTTATGATTTGTGTTTTCATTTGGACACACTTCGAACTTGTGACTTTCAAAGACACATTTTTTTTTATAGTTTAGGTAGGCGGACGAGCATAGACATTGGCATTGTAAGAAGTGTTAACCATCGCTTACATTACCAATGCGCCACCAACGTTGGGAACTAAGATGTTATAGCCATTGTTCCTGTAATTACATTGGCTCACTCACCCTTCAAACCGGAACACAACAATATCAAGTATTGCTGTTTATTAGCATGTGCCATTGACTATGGTTAATACGTGGACGCTATATACCACAGATTTCAGCAAAGCCTTTGATCTCGTTTAACACAATATACTAATATATTACTTGCTTTCATATCATATCATATAATCACTGGCATCCTATATAGTTAGCCGGTTATATAATCTTATCTGCAATGTCGCCATTTTACTGTTTCCATTCCATAACCTATTTAACTATATTGGGGGTTCTACAAAGCTCTCACATTTGGTCGATTCTATTCAACATATTTGTCCACGACAGTCTTCATTGTTTTCAATTCTCTGAATAATTATGACATTGATTTAAACCATGTGAAATATATCAGGTAAAATAAATCAATACTATGTGGGCTCTAATATTATCCACGAGGTACGTCAAACTAAGAATCTGGTAATATTCGGCAGTACACACAACAAAATGAACAAAACGGCTCGGCTCTTTGTTCCCTCGTGTCAAGACTTGTGAACTTATAAATAGTTATATGTGATGCGCATTTTGTCTCACTTTTTAAGTTCCACGAAATAGCTTTAAACTTTGTTTAGCATTAACTTTATTTAGGTAATTATGGCTTTTTATCGTTTGCCTTAATCTCTCGAAGTTTAAATTTTCTAAGTTTGTTGGTAAGCTGTATCCAAAGCAATTAAATTTTTAACTACGTAATATTAACTGAAAATCGAGTTGCAAGGACAAGATGTACGAGCGCCTCTTAGCGATATACTAATGATCACAAATAAATAGGTCGAATTTACAAGACGCCAGCCGGTCCCCTATCCCGTCTTTGTCTCACCAATGCTTTATTTTGCTGCTATGCAGCGTTATATCAATTTCAATGTTTTAAATTTTGTATGAAAGATTATGATGAATAATTAAAGTCACAGAATAAAAATTATTGCTTATGATGTTAGTAATTATTATTTATATAAGAGTACTGTGAGATCAGTTAATGTTTTCAAATCATCTTGTGTAATGATGCACAAACCGACGGAGCCATTACATGTTATTCCCAATACATCCTTGCAGAATTACTAACTACGCGATTTATTTTATTTTAAATTAACTACTTATATGTATACTTATTACTTACAAATAATGAAATAGCTATTAATCGTATATTCTTACCGTGCTCGGTGCGTCGATAGCAGCGCCTGCGTCCAATAACAAGCAGGCTATGTCGAGGAAACCGCCCTGAGCTGCGAAGAACAGCGCGGTCGTTCCTGTCTGCCAACATTACGATACTAATTCACTACTTATCTAAGTACATTACTACACTACGTTTGTTAACTGCTTTAAAAATAAGTTTCTACACATATTACCCACTGCTCATTTAGTAAATCTCCGTCAAAATGTTCGGTCAGACTTTTGCAGCAATAGTTTTTCAAATTTTTATTTTTTTGGTTGTGCATTTTCAATTGTTTAATCTACATTAATCGCTTATGGCGGCCTGTTAGTGATGTTCATAGTTTTTCATTCGTTCATTATTCTTTTCGTTAACTTTATATTTATTATTAAAAAGGGTACTTATTATTTTATTACGTATATACACCCCTAATTTTATTCGACTCTCTTTATAGACGTCTTTATATTCGTGATAAATTATGAATATATGACCTGACCTAATTTTGAAATTTAAGCGCAGTTATGAAGAAAGACCAAAACGACTCGGCTGTAATTTTTTCAAAGAAAGCTTAAGGCACATTTTGTCTTGAACGGGGTATGAAAGAAGCTCATTCATATCAAACGGAGCAGCTCCGATGAAAAGAGCTCTTACAAATGAGCGCTCTCGAGCTGAAAAGATCCCAGTAGGTCGCTACATGATTAAAGACTTGCAAACCAACATCCGAGAATGAGCTCTTAATAACTTATGAACGACATTATTATTTGTTTAATTGATGAAGTAAATATTAAAGTGCCTTAATTATATAGCTTATACAGCAATTGAAAACATGAGAATCAGGTAATGGATGAATAACCCGTTATAGTGTCAGAACTTTGATAATTTGAACTGGACCGACTCAGAGTTTGAATCCAAGTGTATTTTTCGGTGTGTGATATTTCTGATGTTAGTGTGTGTAGAAGCTCAGAAAAGGAAATTAACAATGCTACTCTCATAATAGGTTTTAAATCCTTTCCTATGAACATAAGATAGTAATTTAAGAAAATTGTACCTAAAGGTAATAATTAGTTCTAAATATTTACCGTCCTACAGCATGCGGGATCGGCGCCCTGATCTAGCAGTTCTCTCACGCACTCCGTGTGCCCCATCGCTGCTGACAGAATCAGCGGCGTGGTGCCATCCTGTAACACATTGGAAATTTTGTTTTTACATATTATTTATTTATTATACCTATATATAAACCTCCCTTTATGAGGGGCGAAGTTTTGGAGCTTTTTCAACCATGTGAGTTGGAATGCATATGTAGTGGAATTTCGGCCGACACAGACTGGTTTTCTCTAAATTCCTTCATATGAAAAATTTGTGGTGCTTTCCAGGGTTTGAACCCACAATCTTTGGTGATTCACGTGTTGTAACCTCTGGGCAATCTTGTTTTGCTGACCAAAAGTCATTTAATTATACTGCAAAACAGCGTTATAATTTACAGAATGAATAATGTATTATATACATGTACTACTTAATTAAATATCTAATTATGATTTTTCTTCAGCCGTGGCTGTACAAGTGGACAGCTTTATTGTTGTCAATAAGCGTTGATGACAAAAGTTTCTGAAAATACTTAAAGCTGTCTACAATATTATTATATAAGTAGCGATTCAGCCGCGGATTCACTCGCGTCATAATCGAAAACCTAAACGGGATAAAAAGGCCAAAATATGTTAATTATGTCTTATTAGCTGTGATTAAGCTTGAGGAAGTAACAAATATTCACAACACATACAACCTTTCTTATTTATTATATGAGTGTGATTATTATTATTCTAGTAATATAATGCATTTACTTAATTATTGTAATGCATCCTTACAATAATTGTGTTAAAATGAAATATAAGTTGTATTCATATTAGATGAGAAATAGTATATAATATCTGTTTGTTAAATATATAAGTTGTGTACTTATTAGGTGGATCTTAATATGTATGGCAGAAGGTCTCTTTACTCCGGAAAATCTGGACACCGCGAAACATTTTAAACACTTACTAATTGTTTCAGCGAAAACGCAAATTGAATGAAATCTGTTGTTGAATAATTTCAATAATAAAACATTATGAAGTACATATATGCGTTAGGACAATACAATTTATATGATAAACTCGACTTACCTTGAAATCAAGGCAACCGCGATGAACATATAGTTAAAAAATGAATTAAAATATTGCTACAGGTACTTCGAATTTGTAATTTAAATTAAAAAAGAAATGTTGTTGAAACATAAACATCTAATTAATATGAAATTGCATTGCGCGTCGCTCCAGCGACCGCGAAGGCTTATGTTTTAACCTAACTGCATTCGCATGTGAAGTTCCCATCTTGCTTTATTAGAATTCTCGAGGCAATAGCTTTGACCATCCGTGCGTGACGGTTAAATATTGAAACGAAAAACCAAACATACAATGAAAAAATCTTCAGTGTTGCGAGTTAACGCTAAAATACTACACCAAGAAATCGCTTCAAACATATGTTTATAGCACTCCTTTATTTCGTCACGTAAATGTTATAAACTGTTCTAAACTTAGAAAAAGATATCCTCGAGTGAATAAAACCTTTAAGTTATGTAAGCGATTACGTAGCGGGGAACGGTACGCGATCGATAAATCATAGCCGGTAATAATAAATACGACCTCGGGAGGTGTGCTGTGTGGAATAAACTGAAGCATTATCTAAGAATGGATAACAATAATATATAATAATTTAAGAAAAATAATTTCAATCATTACACGAATGACAAATGATTTTATTTTATATGATTATACATTTTTCGCAATTATAAATGATATTGATCTCGACTGAGACTCGCTGGCTTCAATGACTTGTAACAGTCGGAGGAGCTCCAGAAGTGAGCGCAAAAAGAATATGAATTAACTGAATGTGGGCCAGTCTTATTTTAGTACAAAGTTGCTGAACGACTGTTTTAGAGAATTCAAAAGAAAACTCACTGTCTGGCAGTAGCAATAATACGTGAAGATTTAAATTCGATCCCACTATATCTTTTTACACATACTCATACTATCATTTTATAGTCATAATAATTTTATGGGCTTATCATATTTATGGTTTAAGTGTAACAGGAATTTCAAGGAAGTGTATTGCGCTATAAATCAACAACTAATGTTCTCCTGCTACAAACACGTCATTAACCTAAAAACTGGAATACTCTTCGGCGTTTATGAAGCGTGCTGATATACTGAAATCACGCCGTAAACGGACACGGCAAGTTTATTTTAAGACTGGATTTAATCAGTAATAACTTACAGTTTCATCATGTGGGTCAATTTATGTAAATCTATGAATAAAGAAAATGTTGTCACGACTCTCGTCTCTCGTTTATATATACAATGGGAACCGTTGTAACAATAAATTTATGTGTAAACTCGTAAGTTTAAGTAAAGTTATGGAGATTGATCTGCTCTCGTCTGAGTTGAATACAAAATATTACTATACCACATACGGTTTACATTCAACGGACCTGACCCGTTACTCTTGAAGGTAAATTGTTGTGTTTTATTATATCGCAAGTATAATTAATGATATGTTAGAAGCTATTAATATTTAATGTAGTTGTGAAAATTTATTTATTTACAATATATGATTTACAATTGTAACTTCAGCGCTCAAGTTTTATAAATCCAAGTGAAAAACTGTCACGGTTTATTTTTATATATGTACAACATCTGTTATATATCAAAATTCATTTCCATTCGAAATTAAATTTAAAATTAATTCTCTCATCCATTTTTCCGTATCGACGAAAGTTTCGCAGCGTCAAATTCCAATATATCTGTTATTGGCATAAATTTTATATGACCTAATTGGATTTCCACGTTCGATATAGATGTCATCGAAAGCTCTCAAAATGACCAAATGAAAAAAAATATTTGTAGTTATTCCTATTTTGATGTCTTTCGTTTTGTTATATTATATAAAAACTGATATTTCTTGATAACTTAATAACTTTTTATTTTTCAAATTATCCAAGACATGAACATTTAGAGTTTTTATAAATTTCGACGTGCTATTATATTTGCGCCATATTGAAAAAATAACGCCAAAAACAGTTTTTGGACAGTATCCCCTGTACGACTCATTTTACGATAAACATATTTACGTCATAAATTAAAGATGAAATTCCAATGCTTTATATTGTAACAATTTTTCTTGAAATAGTTTTGCATTTTTTTAGCTTGGTGGTCAAAAAATCACTGTGCTATAGTTTAAGTAAGAATAAGTTTTTACGATTAAGCTTTTTGTTTTTCACTATAATCATTTATAATAAATATTATTCTTAATCTAATTTTATTAGTGTGATAACAACAAACGTAAATGCTATTATTATTTCCTTTATACATAAATTATTCAAAATGTCACATTTCCAGAACCAGGATCAATCATCCCTTGTGAAATAGCAATTACGAACCCGGTCTCTGGAGTCGATGTGCACCTTCCCAGTATCCAACAACTGTTTCAGTTTCTCGCAGTCGCCCCGCAACGCCGCCAGATGAAATTGCACATCGGTGCGAGATTCTTTCTGCAAAGAAGAAAAATGGCTCTTAATTATTTAAACACACATAACATAACTATAAAAGATCGTAAATGTACATAAGTTATTTGAAAAGTATATATTCGAAATGGACGTACAGAACAAGTTTTATCGATTTCAACAAATTTAAATATACTTTATTCAAGCCGGTTTATTCGATCCCCATTTTGTTATTTATAAAATAGGAAGGAGGACGGGTAAAAGGACCACCACCCATTGACATTGGCGCTGTGAGAAATATTAACTATTTCTTTCAATACGACGACAATACCTTGGGAACTAAGATGTCATATCCTTTATGCTTGTAGTTGCACTGGCTTACTCATACTTCAAACCGAAAAACAGCAACACTTAGGATTGCTCTCTGGCGTTATAATATGTGATGAATGGATGGTTCCTCGACGAAGCCCCACCACCAAGAAGATTTAATTTGAAATCGACATTTTACAAGAAAAGCGAGAAATTACACTATATACAATTAACTGAGAATAATAAGGCTATAAATTATAATGATAATAGTTTTTATTGCTATAAATTAAACGTTATAAAACAGTGTGCAATGATCTGAACATTTCACATCGCACGTTCATTATTGATTTCATTGTCAAGTTCAATAAAGTCAACGAGTTCGAGCATCAAGCAATCGGCTTTCATGTCGGTTTTGATTTAACAAAAAACGAGTCATTGTGTCATTCACGATCACGCGTATCGCTCGCATCCACCGATTCGCGTGTTATCAGACGCAGCCGTGAACTATTAATGTAACTGTTGTTATTGCTGTACATGTGTACCGTTCACGCGAAACAACAATTTATATTAAATGCCAAAACTGACTTGAATACTCATGTGGGCGAACTGGTGCGGCAAAGTCTTTGCTCTAATGAATGTTGTATAGTACCGGTCGTTATGGACGACGAAATAAAATGCATTTTTAATCGGATTTTAAAATTTAATGTGCCCGGAAGAAGCGATTCACATTCTAAAGGATATGCGCGGTATGGTGATAAAGGATATATACAAATATATTTTTATTAGAATTACATACGGTACGGTTATATAATGTATCTTCAGTTTCCCCTACTCTTGATGCGGGGTCAAATTAATCAGAACGCTTCATATACATGCTCAAATAATATATTATATAGACACCGGTGAATTGTGAAGTATATAGAGTATATTTAAAAAAATATTAAAATATTAGATAATAGTTATAATTTTAAAATGTAAAATGTGTGTTTCGAGAATCAGAATTTGTTCTGATATTATATCAGGATAGCCTAACATTACGCTACCTGAAATGATCATTTGGCTTTGTTAAACAACTTCTTGTTTATACCGTGATGAACTATCATTACTTTAAATCGCAGCTTACTCAGAAATTGCCAACATCGCGTGATACAGCTCCGGTTGGGATGTAATAATGGCAAAATATCTCTGAGGAAATGATATAATAACAGTCATTTGTCTTTTTTTTGCGTCTTAATTTCCGAATTTGATGCGAGATTGCAGATACAATTTGCAACAATGGTTTAAAGTCATCGTCCTTTTCATCACTAGACTTAATTGATCAATAAAGCTTGCCGTTGTTATTAAAATAGTTATAGAATTTCATATTAATTATAACGTGGAGGCGGTGAAGCGAGTCGCGACACGAAAGGCAATCCGTCCATTCCGCACAGCAAACCGTGCGACGCCGACGCCGACGCCGCGATACGTATTGGATTTCTTACAGCGCTCTCTGAGCCATATTTGTAATTATGATAAACAATATCGTCTTAATGTGCCTTAGAAACATTCAATAATAATACAACGAATTTAAATTCTTCAAAAACTGTTAGCGTCATCATCTTCATTATCGTCCCACTTCTGGGTAAAAGCCTCCTCTTTTCTGTGCAACTCCTCAGGTTATGCCCACGGCTTTTCATCATTTACCTATTTTACTGGACAACCGATGTTTCTTCATCCAGTTCATTACTGAATTTACGATAAATGTTGTCCAAGAACTGTCAGCGTTAACAGAGCGTAATAAAGTTAAAAAAAAAAAACAAACAAACCGAACTTAATTTATATTTACTGGTGGTAGAGCTTTGTGCAAGCTCGTCTGGGTAGGTACCACCCACTCATCAGATATTCTACTGCAAATAGCAGTTTTTGATATTGTTGTGTTCCGGTTTGAAGGGTGAGTGAGCCAGTGTAATTACAGGCACAAGGGACATAACATCTTAGTTCCCAAGGTTGGTGGCGCATTGGCGATGTAAGCGATGGGTAACATTTCTCGCAGAGCCAATGTCTAAGAGCGTTTGGTGACCATTTACCATCAGGTGGCCCATATACTCGTCCGCCTTCCTATTCTACAAAAAAATTATATATATATAACTAAAACAACGATTACGAAAATAGTTATCGAATGTAAATTAATTTAGACAATATAGGTTTTTTGCAAGAGCGTTAAATGAGTAACTGGATAACTCTTTAATGGATCAAATAAAATGAAATCGAGGATTCTGTGGTCGTGATCATGTTTGCTTGAAGACGAGACGTGACCATTGATCTACTTGCTTGTAGCAACTAGAATTCCTAGATTTCTCCTCTTATTAAGGCTATTATTTTATAATTGGCTTCAAATTTATTTTCAATGAAGCAATTTAAACACTAATATAAATAAACTGAATTGAATTAAATTATTAAATTAATTATCATATTTAATAATTAAAATGTCTTAAGTATTATTTAAAGTATACTAATCACTATATATATAAAGAATGCCTATTTTTAAATAAATCTTTTTACATTTTCTTTTTCACAAAAATAGAAATCCGATTGATACACATCCAATGGATATCAGGGGCGAATTTTAATCTCGTTAAAAGTAGAGTCGTGTTAGATGAATCAAAAAAACCAAAGGTAGATAAGGTTTGTTTATTCCATCAAGAGTATTTTTAACGGTCGTTGTATATATTCAAAAGAAAGGTCATACAAACTACAACATTTTTGATTGGTGTAGGAGTTAATTAATATTAATAATAATATCCTGGGACATTCAAGCATGGCCATCTGATCCCAAACTAAGCAGAGCTTGTACTATGGAAACTAGACAACTGATATACTACATATACTACTTTTCTTTTGTAAATACATATTTATATAGATAATTACACCAGGACGCAGGACAAAGAGACATGTTCATGCACACAAATGTCTGTCCTGGGTGGGAATCGAACCCACAACCTTCGGCGGGAAAGGCAAGTATTTACCAACCACGCCAACCGGCAATTCTTTGGGCAATTTTGTTTTGGGTTTATTTATTTGAACTAGTTTAGGAAGGCACTTGGGCAAATGAGTCACCTGATGGTAAATGGTTACTTGTTGCCATAGACAATGGCACAATCATAAGTTAAATACCGTGTCAGGTGAATTACACCTAAAGTGTTTCCGGTCGAGTCAGAAATTTATCTAGGAAAAGAGTGAGGAAATAAATAGTGCACTTGTGTATATGTATGTCCTGCACAGTTGGTGACGATTCTCAATGAGTAATCTCAGTCGACATTGCCAAAATCGACCAGACATCGTAACTATAACCCACGCCAAACTGCACAGAACCATACCACTAGATATACGATGTTACCATTACAATTTGTATCTGTACAAGTAACACGATGTCCAGTTTGAATGTTTTCCTGATAATGATTTCCTAATAAGACATGCAACACTAATGTCGCAATTTACACTTTGCCAATATCCGTTGTTTCGCTGTATTATTTGCACCGCCTAAATAAAATATGTCCTCGTTAATATCAGAACTAAATACCCATTGCTAGAGAACAAAGCTATTTAATCAATTGTTTTTTCTCTGTAACTGGGACATGGTAGACTTCGGATTGCCGCAATGTTTCATAACAAAAGCCTACAATAATAACGTTATAAAAGATTAATTTTGACGTTTTTTTCTAGCAATTAATTTAACTGATACTATCACTTATTAAAGTCGGTTAATTTGTTGAAATACAATTATGTCTTATGTAAGATAATTATGAGCGTTGAATCGCAGTGTGTTATTTTGTTTTAATTAAAATATTTATTGAATATTTTGTTCTCCGTTAGATACTAGAGAAATATGCATTTAATATTCGACAATACAGATAATACAATATGTTCCCCGAAAGGTTAGTTCAAAAGTTTAATTGCATTAAGTTGAAAGTTTAAATAGCTTATTTGCTTATTTATCTAAGCTATCAATCAACGACTTATAAATAGTCAATGTGAGTAAGACACTGCTTGCTAATATTTAATTTAATTCGTTATCATAATTTTAATTGCAATACTTTTTTCTCATTTCTCTAATAACCCTTCAGATCTTTATCATTATTAAAAATAAATACTGATGATGATATCTATCAACAATATCTGTTTCACGTCCATTCATTCAAATGTAAGAATCCGTAAACTTTTAGTTACGTGTCCGTAAAATTCGTAACGAAATGATGATGACGAAAAACAGTCCGCGTTCGGTGCGCATGCTTTAGAAATAGAGAGTTGTTTACATCCGGACTTCAGTGTCAGTTTTTGTGGTGTAAAAAAACCAGCGGACGGTCATCGACGCCTGCCTCAGTACTGGCGCTGGCATTGTTCGAATTACGCAACCGGTTCCTCAAAGGTTCTTACAACTATCAATCATGGTAGGCATAAGATAAGAAATCGCGCTCGCACGAAATAGCGCTCCTGCAAATAATTTATTGTTTTAAATTCAAACAAACAAAAATATTTATTCGGATAATATATTTTTCATTATAATTTGAGTGATGATATTTCAAGAATGTTTTGTAGAATGACGATTGTAAGTAATGTTAATTGAGGGGAAAAAAAGGAAAATCTTTCTTCCTATTTCTGGGTATAATTGACTACGCGATGGTTGAGCGTCGGAGCATACGACCGAGACTGTCACGATCAAACAATTAAACGCAAAATGTAGGTGATGGATTGTTAATCACATTGAAATATATTCATGTGAACAGGAAAATAATATCAAAATACATTTCTATTTATATATTATTAAGCAGATGAGATAAAAGGCTGTCCTAGTTCTGAAATCGCGAATAGTTTTACGCAGTAAACTGCGTTAGTTAAAAGTCATTTAGAAACTGTCACTACGACATGAAACAGTTTTTAATTAAAGGCAATGGCGTTATGTATTCTATTATAAGCTGAATTTGTTTGTTTATGAACGCGCTAATTTCAGGACGCACCAGTACTTTTTGAAAACATATTTTTGCGTTAACTAGCTCATTTATTGTGAAAAATATATATAAATGGAATACCACTCATCACGAGATCTAAACTATCCGCCCGATTGAAGTTTGTGCGCCTTCCGCGATGTAGAAACTCACTAAGAACGGATTTTACGCAAATCCAATTCAAAATACATTGTTCTTCTTATCTACCCATGCGAAGACGGGACGACTAGCTAGTAGACTATATAACGTCACCATACGACTAACAAGGGCGGAGGAGTAACATTTAGCGAGGGTGCAACCGCGCGGAGCAATTAGTTAACATCATACAACTTCACAACGATAAAACTATGGATCAGAACCAATATAAATCTGAATTAAAAAAAATACCATGGCTATGTTTATTACGAAGCAGTTGATTATTTTAATTATTTCTAAAAAATAGAAATAACACTTGTTCTTTATAAAGAATATTATTTCTCGAGAAGTTACCACAAAATGTTAATGCATTTAATACGATAATGTTGAGAGAGTTTTACCAGCTGCCGCAACGATTGCCCATGTAATTCATAATCGACAATTTTCTTTGAATCGCTTTAGAAAATTAAGTATAGTAATAACAATGCCAGATGAAATAGTTGCTGAGTATTATACTTAGAATGTTCCTGAAAGAGACCTGAGAAGAAACTGCGGAAGATGAATTAAAAAAAAAAATTGAACTCCGAAGTTTATTATATTTAAATCTAGTAAATTGCACGACATTTCATCTTTGCATCTATATAACGTTTGGAGTTGATCATATTTAGCTTTGATAGCTGATCTAGCCACGTATTTCATTTTAAACGGCGCTAAGATATAAATTAATTTTACAGACAATAATTTTTTACTATTTAAGATAAACCAGACATTTGACAATTATCTGTGGTTAATTAATATTTACGACGGGCGCTTCCGAAACGACATTTATACTTTATACTTTATACATTTCTTAGTGTTTCCCATGGCATTTGTGAGTCGACCGGCGATCACGACTTATCTTTAACGAAACGTATTATTCAATAAATTGGCAATTATTGGACGAATTGTCAGACTTTAATAAAACGCACTCGCTTTGCCTAATGACTATGAATTGTCTACTGAAACTTCTAAAGCCAATTATATTCTAAGATATTAAAATTTAATAAATGAAGTAGAACAAATAATCCCTCAGTACAGTACAGTACTTTGGAAATCTCCTGTGCCGTCAGCACATCGCCTTTTTAGTTGTACTCCATATTTAGCACGATGACGAAATCATAACAATTTCTTATTACATTATTAAAATGCATTAATCAGTCAGTACAGGGTACTCAAACAATGTGGTATGTCTTAAATAAAAATATAATATTTCTTCGGTCTTTGAGTATTGACTAGCCTCGGTATCTCAATATAAACCTACACGCTAAACTCTCTTTACGGTTAGGATGTTCAAAATGAGAATTTAGTAAACAAAACATACCTTCATACCTTTATCTTGATTAACCTGAATATCTTAAAAACAAAAGCGAGATAAACATGCAAGATGTGTGCGTTACTGGTACGCTTTATAATTTAGCGGTGAACAATGTGACCCAGAAGGAACGATATCGGTGTCAAAAGTAAACTTTCTCTGAGACATCGCGTGCAAATATGTTTATAATATCGTTCATCTACCGTGGAAATACACTGCCCGATTAGGTAGAAAGTTATAGATGAAGAGAATTGGTAGCCGAAAACAATACAGTGAATTAAGTATTTAAAATGGAGATTTGTTGGAAAAAGGATATCCGGAACATCAATCAAATCATATCAAAGTATACTTTATTAAACTGGCTCTTTCATACTTTGAATTCGATATTTTACTAGATGAAATTAAATTTAAAGTTACCGACGGTTCGGAATATAGATTCTAACGAGAAGAACCGAGAAACTGCAGTAGTTACTCATTTTTGACCAACAACAAAGTTATATAGATAATAATTAAAAACAATTGAATTATATAATTTATTATTACTATGTGAAAATGAAAACAAAAGAGAATTTACGTTGACAATCGATTGAAAAATTAATAATTCAAATCTACATGCAAATTACAAACAACATATGTAAATTAAAATCTTGATAAGCAAATTAAAATGTTAAATAATTCAACAGCAACCGCAAAACTTTCATCTACCAATAGGATCCAACGAAAGCAGAAAACTTTCAATATCATAATACAATCATTGGCCATTAAGGTTACACAACAGCACAGCTTGACCTTTCCTGACGTATAATTAACTAAACCAAGCAAAACGTTACGTATCACTGCAGGAACTCCTGTTGAACTGAACCTATTGTTGTTACGAGATCTCTTTATAGATATTATTTTATAAGAAATGTATCGAGATGGATACGTTGATCTTAACCAGTATGACAATTTAAATCCGGGTAAAATATTTAAATGCTAGATTCGTGTTTATTATTCATCTCGCTCTCGACAGTTAAGAATGAAACCTGCATGACTCTTCAGATACTCTGACGCATGCAAATGTTAGACACTTCAGATACTGTTAAGAAACCAAACAACATGTTATTACCAAGAAAGTTAAAAATACCAAAACGTGCCATTAATTTTACGGCGTTGCTTTGTTATATGTTATATCGTATTCGCTATTCGAAGGCAACTAGTCAATTTTGTGAAAAAGGCATTTTTACGTGTGTAGTAAGTTAGTACTTATTGCGTATTGAGGACACCTTCGAGTCTGTATTCAGATATGCTAAAACAATTAGCAAACATCAAACGTCACTAAGTTACAATTTACAAAGAGGCACATGTCACATTTGTATTCAGTACGTTCATGAATCAAAATGTGACAGGAGTCAGCTAATAAATCATTAGAAAGCTGCGTTTACAATTGACAAACTCTAAATGGTTCGCTATTTAATCCCAAAAACTGTTTTATGGTGCAACGAGAACAAAGCCTGCGTCTCGGGTTCAATGCCCCACGGGCGGGCCCTTGCTTTTTGTTGCGATGCACCAAACAATATTGCATAATGTTCCATTAGATTCGAGAACGGTAATTACTCACTAATGCTGTCATTATGTACTGCAGATTGAACTTGCACAATCCATCGATCGACGGTGACTGGATGATTGCATTGATTGCTAAAGTGCAGTCGGAATGTTACATTTTATTTCAATGGCAACTGTTATCAACATTTAATGGTCTTGTAACTAGAATCGTTTTCATTCCGATACTATAGTTGTTAACATTTAAGTAGTGTCTTTAATGGTTTTCAATCTTGGCAGTTGAAAATTAAATTAAGTCTTGAATGTTTCTTTAAAACAGATTTAACGGAATAAATCACTTCTTGCAATGGAATTCAAAACAAAGTAACCGAGTGAAGCGCAGGTTTTTTATATAATTGTTAGTTAGATTTTAGATAAATTATTCTGAGCAAAAAATAAAAATAGTCGGATATAAAATTTTAATATTTTTTATAATAATATGAGAAACAATAATAAAGATTACTTTGTTTTATTACATATTAAACTTTAAAAAAACAATTAGAAATATATCATAGAAAAAAAACTTTTTTAGATAAAAAGCTTAATTATGATTATGTAAGCTATTAATTATGATATTTAACCCAATCGCAATTGAATGAGTACACTAAATTTCGTGTCGGTGTTGTTAACCGTTACCGAGTAGAATATGATCATGCTTATCATGAAAATGCATCATCGATACTGTACCGTATCAACTACGTAGAATAAGAAGAAGGTTCTCATTCAGCTTGCAAGATTTGACCGAAACAAACTAGATAATAACTTGCCGTTCAATATGTTTTCAAAGAAGGTAGACATGAACTCGGAAATATAAATAAATAATATGTACACTTAATTGGCTACGTTTTTAAGTGAAAAATGTTCGTAATTATTTTTTAGAAATAATATAATTGTTTAAAATTAAGATTTACAAATCAACGATAAAATATATAATATTGTTGGAATATCAAAAGCGGCGAAGCGTCAACGATCACTTATTTATTGGAGTTAAGTTTAACCATTGACATGAAACCAATCACTTCAGATCGGGTTATTGCAACTGTTCGATTTTTTTTTGCCGACATATCAATTTCATCAACTAAATCACTTATTTCCTCTCCTACATGATTATTAAAGAACGTAACATTAGCTTTGAAATTCATGATATAAATGTTGAAAGATATTATATCAATATTCAAATAATTAAACATTAAGGAATGGCAGATTAGTGGAGGATCCCTGATAACGTGACCTCGTAACAATATTTAATTGTCAGTAGTAATTTCAGCGTTTCCTGATGTAATGAAACAAACTAACTTTATTTCACCATTTTAAATCGGCTAACACAACTTCTCGTCCCAATCAATGTACGCAATAATAAGCAAATCGTCTTTGAAAGGAATTTCTCACATGAGTAATCGAGGGTAGATGTAAATTAAAGGGTATCTACAGGAAGTTATCTTTCAGCAAGAAGCAAGCAAGTGGACAATGCCAGACCTCCAGGCCGCTTCAAATTAAAAACGACGATTCTCCCAATTTCTTTCTGAAGCAATTTTACATTGGCAAACAATAAGTGTAATGCTTCATTAAATAATTATTTTGACTTTGATTTTCTTGTAATATATATGATCCTGCACAGTATCTGGTAAGTGAACTGAACGTATGTAGATGTCTGAGAATTATCATTCACAACGCGTTCGAAATAAATTAAATTTGAAAGGTCTTCGTAAAAAGACGGAAACATCCGACCTTGACTTGAATACATTTATTTTAAAATGCAAAACACTCGTGATAAGATTATTTATTTGTTTAGGAAGTTGTTTGCGTCAAATTTAACCTTGTATTTTGTTCACTTTTACTGTCGCCATTTAGTTTCGCGTTACAATTATGGGACTGAAAGTGAATTGGAATTATTTAATATCTACAACTTGAAGTCGATGAAGCGGATAAATTTAGAGCGCCTCGCATTATTTCGTTGAAATTAATTACAATATAACATACAACATTGAAATGAACGGAAATTCATATAATTATTTTTATTTATTCATTTGTGATTGTTATTTCATTACTTGTTAATTAATTTAGGCAATTACAATTTAATTATAAATCATCGAAGTACACATAACGTCACTAGAAACAAGAAACAAGCTTAACCAATTAGTAGAACAATCAGATTAAAAGGTTTTGATTCGTTGAAAGAGGTTTAACTTTAAGCATATTAAAGAACTGTAATTCCATGTCCATAGTACATACGAACAAAATACACAAAAACATAGAAACCTTGACTTCTGTACCTATTTGTCGTAATAAATAAGTTAGTTGTTGGCAAGGAACTCCGTCTCGTAGTCGTTAATATGCCTCGAACATTTCTCAAGGCCGCTAAGACAATTATAGTTTGTTTGTATTGCTACAGCTTCTAGAAAAAAATGGTCAATATTTGATGTGCCTTGTCACCTACTCATATAAACGCTTAATAAAAATGACATAAGGCTTTTAAATGAAATATAATATTGGACATTGAATACATATTTTAGGAGGATATTATTGATCATGTTAACCAGCCAGCATTTTTATTTAATATAGACAAGTCGACATACATGGCATATGTGTCGACTAAAAATAAAATACTATGTTTTACTGATATCGTCAATGCGCCACCAACCTTGAGAGCTAAAAGGTTGCATCTATAATTAAGCTGGCTCTCTCACCATTAAAACCAAAACACACTGGTATTGCTGTTAGGTGATAGAATTACTGGTGAATATGTGGTATTTACCAAAACGGACCTGCACAAAACCATACCACCGTAAACATAACATTCTTCTTATAATATGTCATATTTCCGCATCACGTCATACTTGTTAATATAATGGTCTGTCATGATCATCGGTTCCTTTTCAAATGTTGTGCCATTGGAGTGACATCCAAACTTCAAAAGAACATTTGAAAACGATTATTTAAAAAGTTTACATATTCATTTTGTATATAGATTAATTTAATGTTGGAATAGTAAAGCTTAAGGCGACATTTCATTTGGCAATACAACTATGTGTGATTATACGTACTTAATAAATTGCTCTTGTTTTGTAGTAACTCATCGAAGGAGACAAATACGCCAACATTTGCGCTGACCGTCAACTGTTGGTCCGATCGGTAGCATCACACTGCTTTTGCGCTTATTGTTTTGTGAATAACGAATATTTTAGTTATTTACGGATAAATTATCTTTGTTAATGACGTGTTGGTTATATTTGTAACCAATCCATCAAATATTCTATCCAACAACGCGATATAGCTACGTGAACACGCTAATGCAAGTAAAGACAACACTTCTGACGGTAGCCAAATATTTAAATAGTTTTATTGATCTTAAATAAATTTATTTTGCTCAAACAAGTGAAACATAAAACATATTAATTACTTTCCATTCATTTCCGTTGTGAACACTTAAGTCAATAAACTTAAATATATTTAAAACACGTGTAATACATGTAAGTCTTCTTGTATCGATACTAGTCTTAACTAATTGTAAATATATATAAGTATATTTAATAAACCGACTTCAGCAGTAAGTACAATTATTAAAAATAAATTAAATAACTTTGTTATATTTTAAATAATATGACAAATGGCAAAATGTGGTTTATATGGTGACATAAAAACCTTTGTAATTTATATAAATTGACGCGAATATATGTACGTATTGTACTAGTAAAAGACCAGAAAATACGAATGTGCAGTTATAAATACTGATAATTAAGTCAGACAAGAATACAAAAACATCACTTCAGAACCAATTCTTTACAAAATAAATTGACCATCAATAACTTTGATGCGTCTAGCCAGCTGCGTCTATAGAATAAGTTTTGAGAACGTATTTCGTTAATTCGTCAGAAAAGTATGTTTTCTTTTGACGTTGAAAATCAGACGACGGAAATTACGAAACGTGTCCTATAAATCGTGTTTTTGAGGACAAGAAACACGTGGGCGGTATGTTTGAGATAATGACAGCAGATTCGTACAACATCCGGGAAATTAAGATTGACAGCTCCGTATAAAAAATACAACAAATAATTATAAAATATAGATTACGGAAATTAATAGTTAATGATACAAATAATAATTGACGTTTATATTCTGCTCCGTTCCTTAGGGACGTGAATTTCTATAATCTTTAACAATAAGAGAGATATTTAACGCAAAAAGTATTTTTTTAATGAGACGTGCAATTTTTTTCATTTTAGTTCTCTAGCTGGCAATATAGCTGTGTCATGTTCAGTTTGGATTCCACTTGCGTGTTTCATATGCTTTGCTAATTTGCTAAAATTTATAGCACCGCATTGCACCTAAGTGACGTAGTGTGAAGTTATATAGCCTATAAAATTTCCCAATAAAATATCCCATAGTTTCCGAGATTATCGCATTGAGTCACGTTGCAGGCAGGCAGTTGAGCTTTATAATATAAATATAATATAACTGTGTGCTTTTCGCTATATATTTATATCTTATAATGCTTGCAGTTATGATTTTTGTCACGGTTTTTTAAATTATATAATACAAAAGGCTCTTAACACCATCGCCGTTCCTGCTCTCATTGAGCCCTCTTGAGTTAGTCGTGATCAAAGGGGACGTGGCAAAAGTGGATGGGCCTTTATTATTGACATTCGTCTCCCGCGAATATTCGTTATTAAAATTATATATTGTTCCGTTTGCAATTGAAATACTTGAATCTGCAGAATCTGGTTCATTGTTCGCCCAGAGAATCAGAATTGTGATTTAACGGGAAAAAGCTGCTAGCATTCTTACCACCATTCAACGCCGTCATTATTTGTACAGTAACTATTTTAAATGTTTGATTTGAATATATTTATTAAAGATAAATTGAATAATATTTTCCCTTTGATTAAAAAACTTTATAGGATTTATTTAGGGTTTGCATCAAGAAACAGCTGTGATTTAGGGTGGATGGTGTTATAACTATTTGATATTGACTATAATTTCATTCGCCCTATTAAATATTAAATCACATAATATAACTTTGGTCTATTTACAATTCCATGTTACAATCCAAAGTGTACACTCGAGTATGTCCTAGGTTACATGGTTGAACGGGGAAGTCCCACAATCGATAGTGTAAACGAATATTTATACGGGAAACACTGACTAAGCTATTAAATATACTTAGCATGAATTAGCATGAAATGTTACCTACATCTATTTTTTTAATCACTAGTAACATTATAATAAAAGATATTTTGAATTTTATTCAATCAAACCAAATTTGTAGTATGTAACAAGTGAACGTTTCACTGCTGGGCTAAAGTCTCAACTGCTTTTATAGAAAGTTAGCTTATTCCACCACGCTACTCCAATGCGGAATGGAGGAAACACATAAGCAGACTATCAATATTACTTTTCGATTCATTCTTAATATTTTGACATTACAACAAAATATATAATAAAACATTATTGACGTATAAATTGTTATCTTTTACAAAATAAGTTCGAGCAACCATTTTCGCGGCTTCGCCTGAGAAATTTTAGACGAAGTTGAAGATTGAGAGGGTCCTAGCTACGTACTAATATATAATACAATATACGCTAACGTATATATATTTATTTATGATTACCAACATGATAGAGTAATAATTAGATATTAGAAGTTTATAAATCAATAGGTCTTAGGGTAAAAGTTGTCATATTTTTAGGTAACCACGACACGCAAAAAAGACTAAGCATCTAAAATAATAATGAAAAAAAATTAAATTTAAAACAATTTGGAAGTACAATATAAAATATAAGTGATATTACAACACCACTAGAAACTATATAATAACAATATATAAACAAATGTATAATATACATATGTACACATAATTACTACGAAAATAATTACTTCAAAGAAATAAGTGCGATAAAATAACTTGAGCAATAAGTTTTCGTTAAATTTCACATTTAAGTATGACAACAATTAATTTATAATTAATAATTCCTATTACCTTTTTAGTGTGTGTTTTGTTGGTTGTCCTATAAAGTTGTTATCTTTTATTGTTTCAGCATTAACATCAAAATATATTTAATGAAAGGTATGTATATGTTTGAAACCTTGTAGACTTTGTATATATCATCAAAAAGGTCAAGTTCAAGTAGTTCGCCAGCTGGGTAACATAATATCGGGTCACGGTTATTTGTATGTTGCGTAATCGTTGGAACAAACATTCTAGGTCTCAGGACAAATGTGACTCTTAACGTAGGTCTTAAGCCTATTCAATGCGGAGCACGCCGATCGGCGTACAACGAAACTTCTTTATAATTTAACGAAATTTATCTTTTGTTTAAAATTAATCGACTATCGCGGAATGTGTCTTTTAGAAATTGTGGTTCACTTTGTTATATATTTTAGGTGTAATAGATTAGTAAAATTAGCTCTTTTTATAATATTGTTAGGCGGTCGAGCAAATGAACCACCTGATGGCAAGTGGTCACCAACGCCCATAGACATTTAGCTTTGTAAGAAATGTTAACCATCGCTTACGTCGCCAATGCTCCACCAACCTTATTATATTAAGATTTTATGTCCCTTGCGCCCGTATTTACACTGGCTCACTCACCCTTCAAACCGGAACATAACAACACCAAGTACTGCTGTTGTATCTGCGTGGTACCTACCCAGACGAGCTTGTACAAAGCCCTACCAACAGTAAAAGATACTGATCTACTTCTTAATAAAAATTGTAAACATACGATATAGTCGTAATTAATAAACTTCGTTGTGATGATGATCCAATATGTTTGCAATTATCTCCAAAGAATAATAGTTATATTTCTAATAATGAAATTCATTGAGTAACAATATTATAATAAAAACAATAAAATAAGCTATAAATAATTTCACTATGTAGGAATACATTTTATTGTATTATATTTTATTTAAATAAATGCAGGAATACATATACTTACCAGAAGCAAATTATACATTTTTGTTATGTTTTTTTATGAAAAACGTAAAAAAATATTAAACATTATTAAAGTATTTTTATGTTTATATATTATTGTCTTTAAATAATAACGTCATAGTTATATCCCGCATATATCTAGCATTATATGCTAATAAGCATAATGTCTCACCTAAGTTACATACAATGTTTATCTTTTCATTCACAAGTTAAATATTTTTAAGTAAACTGTCAAGATTACTTAAAGGCTAACGAACTTTACATAAGCAGCTATAAATATGTATAAAATACATTTGGAATATTAAATTGCCTTTTAATATTTTTTTTATTGTTGTTCCAGTTTACTTTTATTTTATATTAATTTTATTATTAATAATAATTATTGATTCGCTACACAAATTAATCATCAGTAAGTCATCATCGAAAATTCTTTTTTAACTTTGTACATTCTTTGTTGCTATTCCGGTGCGGAGGGTTAGTGAGTCAGTGTGATTAAAACACAAGGCTCATAATAGCATATTTGGCAGCGCTTTGACAATGTGAAAAGGGCCAAAGGGTTACTTTTTATTGTTTCAATTAACATTATTCTCAGACATGTGTGTCCGTGCCCTTAGTTAGAGCGTTTTTTTGTTTTCTATATTATAATAAAAAACATTACGCTTCGTATTTAGTAAATACGTAAATACTCATGTTCATCGAAGGCTAATATCGTTGTTTCTAAAGGGCTTTACTGGTGGTAGAGCTTTGTGCAAGCTCGTCTGGGTAGGTACCACCCACTCATCAGATATTCTACCGCAAAACAGCAGTACTTGGTATTGTTGTGTTCCGGTTTGAAGGATGAGTGAGCCAGTGTAATTACAGGCACAAGGGACATAAAATCTTAGGTCCCAAGGTTGGTGGCGCATTGGCGATGTAAGCGATGGTTAAGATTTCTTATAATGCCAATGTCTAAGAGCGTTTGGTGACCACTTACCATCAGGTGGCCCATATGCTCATCCACCTTCCTGTTTTATAAAAAAAAGGCACTAACGATGCTATAAAATATTAGTTAGATGTTAATGAAAACTGATAGTTAATTCGGGAGAAAAGCTTATAACGATATACGAACGATAGAATAGCGAGAGTTATACAAACTTTGTTGCGAATTAATAGTGTAAAGCTGTTGACCCATTTGGCTCGATGCTCCTAACAAAATGTCAAGATATAGGCCATATGAAAGTTGCTATTGAAATTACTAAAATAGACAATCTCATTTCTAAGAGGAGAAATCTGTTTAATTTTTCACGCGTTTCGTCAGTCAGTTTTGTTTAAATAGAGGAAATAGATCGATTAGGTAAAGGTTAAATATAAACGATTAGTTAAATAACGTGATTATCCCAGTTAACGTTATTATAACCTTATTATCCCAGCTAAAAACATTTATTGTAAATTTATTCAACTTATAATAAAGCTTCACATTGTTTACATACTTAAATTTAGACATAAACTTCACAAAACAATATAGCTCATCGTCAGCTAATAAAAAAAAACTTAAATATATTTCAAGAAAATACTAAAAAAAAAAACAATTAGCAAGACGTAATACTTAGTGCGGACATCTCAGCTTGTCAAACAGTTAAACGACCGGTTTGAGCTGCGCTTGCGCAACGGTGCCGAGTTTAACTAGTTTATTATCGCGAATTAGGAGCACGCGGGTAATTATCTCAGCAACTACACACTTATTACATGACGAAGTACAATTAACCGGCAGAGAACAAGTTAACCGTGCGTTTTAACTGGAATCGATGATGTATATGATTTGTTAATATTATTGTTATTTTGATAACAGTTACAATATTGGCGTATTTGAGCAAGATTAACAAGTATCTTTGTTAAGTTGCATTGGATATGCATGATGCATATTTACACGGGTGGTAGGGGGTATATGCAGGCTCATCTGAATGTATACATACATACTTTGTATTTATACGTTTTGGTATGAAGGGAGAGTGAGGGAGAGCTAGTAGGAACTTCCACTACAGGCACAACTTCCAGGTCCTACCAAGATTCTTTGATGGTATAAAAAATTATCTTAACCAGAACGCCAAAGACCAATTTCCATGAATTAGTAAAAATATAATCTTCTTCGCAAAACCTCAACAGGAGTGAATGCAGCAATGGGACATATATCGGCTGTTGGTCTAGTTTTTATATATGTATTTATAATACGTTAAATAGCATAATAAATATAACATATTGATGTTAGAAAGTATGAAGAACAAAGAAGTGAGAACACAAGAAGTAACTACCTTCAGTAAAGAGAAACTCGAGCCCTTAATAAATAAATTAACGGAATTAAAATCGCTAATTAGTAACTGTTCCGTATATCATTTTGAGCTGTAGACTAACGAGGTAAACGTTGTTTTTTTATGAAACAGGCGGACGGGTAAATGTCAACTCACCCGTTATCTTTAGTATGGGAACAGTACGAAAAATGACTGGAACACTTGACCTATCGTTATAATGTATTCATACTTGGCACTGAGTAGTTATCATGTCTATTTTCATTTATTTACTAATAGTACAGCAGGCAAGACGGACGGGTGGAGTTACTTTCTAATATGTATTAGTAAAGACTTTACTGGTGGTAGAGCTTTGTGCAAGCTCGTCTGGGTAGATACCACCCACTCATCAGACATTCTGCCGCAAAACAGCAGTACTTGGTATTGTTGTGTTCCGGTTTGAAGGGTGAGTGAGCCAGTGTTATGACAGGCACAAGGAACATAAGATCGTAGTTCCCAAGGTTGGTGGCGCATTAGCGATTTAAGCGATGGGCAATATTTCTTACAATGCCAATTTCTAAGGGCGTTGATGACCACTTACCATCAGGTGGCCCATATGCTCGTCCACCTTCCATTTCTATAAAAAAAAAAGATAATTTTACATAAACATCGTATCAAATGAACGGATCAATCTCAGAGACCTTAACCTGAAAGAAGCCGTTTTTTGATATTTTACCGAATATTTAGTTTGATTTAAAATGATAAAATATAGGATCTTTGTCTATAAAGGCACATAACATTGAGGAGAAACTCCCTTTTTATTCGTCCACGTCATTTGTAATGACCGTTATGTAACAGTAAATTTCACATGTTCTTATGGCATTGTATGATTAGATATAATGAATGTTGCGACCTTGTATTCCTTGCATTTATTCCGTGACAAACAGACAAACAAAGCGATCCCACGACTCCGCAACCATTTGCATTGTTATGACCGGCAATTGTCACTTGAGGTTATAATTTAATTATGTATGCTAATAGAAAACTCGGTTATGTTAAGGTCTATATATATACATAGGCCCTTTTTAAGAACTAGATAAAACGATAGACACAATTTCATCATATTATAACTCAGTGGTGCCAGCTTGGGTTTGAACATTCGTTTCGTTTAAGATTAACATGTTCTATGCACTGGGCTGTTTTCAAATCTTAATTTAATCTATATTTATTTAAAAAAAAATTAAATGATGTATAGTTTATCGTATTAAATTGTTAATTATATAATTTGTAATTGACGTTTTTAAATTAATGTAAATTAATTATGATATGAAGGTACCAGAGCGACATAATCACTATCATGATAAAATTTATATATAATTTAAAAAAAAAAATACTAAAACAGACATGAACGTCGCAAGGTATTTATCGTTATCGTTTTTTGGCGCGAAAGTTAGCACTGCACTAAGCACACGTCTGTTGCCCTTTTTTATATATAGTAACATTAACTTTCATCGATAAATTAAATTTCGAATGCACACACGAAAACGCCACAGATAAAGTTATACAATTCAATCTTTTTTTTAAATATGAGACGAACCGTATTTCATAGTAAAGCTAATAACATAAATTATCTCCCTTTGTCAAACGAAATATGTTAAAGCCTTGTGAAATACATTTACTAATCTGTGCACCCTTTTAAAGAGAGAAAGGTTGGTTGACAATTTGTCACAATCTTGTGCCCTCAATTTCTCATTCTTTCTACATTTATGGGAGAGACATAGAAGATGGTGATGTGGTTTCACTCTAAATAAGTTTATGTGGGATGCGCCTCGATGTGAATGAAATCTCTCGGCGTAAGCGATATTGTAAATACAATTGGCAGTATGTTAAGTACATTTTTGATTTCAGACTTGAATGCGAATTGTTGCACTTTAAAAAAAAAAAAATTTTTTATTTTAGTCACATGCAAGTGTTGTATTTTTGTGAAAAACTAATTTAACAGTTATGTGTATGTTAAATTAATTTCTCTCAAACAGTGAGTCATTTATCCTTAGTGTATTATCGAATGCATCTTATATATGTGTTAAGTTATGTATTACTCATAGACAATCGTTCACACGTCACCCAACGCATTTATATGCAAAATGTGTAAACGGTCCATTTCAGTTTCCATCTGTCTAGACATTAGATACCGTTATTTATCGAATGCATCTTATATATGTGTTAAGTTATGTATTACTCATAGACAATCGTTCACACGTCACCCAACGCATTTATATGCAAAATGTGTAAACGGTCCATTTCAGTTTCCATCTGTCTAGACATTAGATACCGTTACATCGCTTCAAGCGATAGCTATGTGCATTATCTTCGACATTTAAGGATGTAGAGATTATATTCTGGTCCGAAATATCATCAAGATTTATTTTGTTTTACATACAACGTAGATATTCTATCAGAACCAGCAAGAAATACAGTAGTTTTTTTTACGGATTCTAATAGATACACGAAACAATAAAAAAATTAAAATGTGTGTATTCTGCATGAAATTCAACGACTACTCTATTTTATTTTATCTGACACATGATACTGACACTCTCCCCTTACTCACTCGCACGATGTTTTCACTATGTGTTCATGTTACGTTTGCTTATGAAAATTATACATCGTTTTCTATACAGGTATACGAATATGGATGGAGCTAAAGTGTCACGGGGTCGCACGGCCCCTTCGCGTCTAGTGCCCTTTTATAAGGCAGCTTGGCGCCCTAAAATCTTCACAATGTAGTATAGTATAGTCTAGTTTCAAGTGACAAATACAAATTTATATGATAAATATTCCTATTTGACAAATATGACAAACACAATTACACATACACAAAACGTGCACACACTTTCATGCACAACAGTTGAAAGCATTACTTGGTAATTTATTGTGTATTTTAACTTTGTTAATTAGGATGCCCCACAACATTGTAACTACATGTCCATTTCAAATATTGAATTTAATAAAACATTGCTTCCTCGTTCATTATCGACTGTGGTGGATAATGCTTGATGCAATTCAAAGGATTTCAAAGGCAAAATGTAAGATTACGATCTTAGTGTGTTATTGTTTTTACAAATAAAGTGTCTTCTAACTTCGTCTTAAGAATCCGTCGTGTCAAAGGCTATGTGATGTTTTATAAAGTCCAGCGTGGCAGTATCTCTTGCGTAAAACGCTAAACGATAAAATAAAAAATAAAAATTAGTATCTAATGAATAGTTTGAAATTAGCAGGCTTTTATGTACTCTTTAAGAACTCATATTAATCCAATTTATTGTAAGAAATTCCTTCAACACTGTCAGAATTCACTTTCGTATTTCACTCGTGATATGTTGAAAAACGAGATAAGGTGATATCTATTCTGTACCTTTATTCGAATTAAATTTGTGTTTATAGCAAAATAAATTTGTGTTCTTAGCATCGTAAGAAAACCTGTATATTAAGTCGGACTTAATTATGTCACGTGTATGTTCATACATAATATACATAACTGCGAAACAGCAGAAGAGGTTTTAGTAGACTGTATGACTCAGTAGCACTTACACAAGTCGTTAATTACTTATTTCGAATTACTATGTGAACTACATAACAAGTTAATATAATAGTTTAAATTCTCAAACTATTATCAATTATTTTTTCTGTTTTTGGCCACAGTTTTAATAAATAAAGCCCACATCGCTCGATCTTCTAAAACGATCGTATTTGCTAATTTCCGTTAGTTTTATTATCTATACGAATTGATTTGCCCGTGCCTTGGTTCGCGTAAATGTCTCGACTAATTTGATTTCGAAAGATAACTTTTCAATTCTGGAGATAGTCTCTCCAATTTGTTTATATATTTAGTCAGGCTAGAAGATTGAATTCCTTAATTGTCGAAGGATTTTTCATTAACTTTTGCATGATTTCTGCGACAAATGTTATAAAAATCCATTACGCTCATACACCATGGTCTGGTAACATTGTTTATGTGGACTACATTACTAAACTAGCTGCTCCGTGCGTTTTTCGCCCGCATTAGTAAATCGAAGTGCGATGTTATATAATAGTGTATAACCGTTTTTAAAAAAAGTCAAGACTGACAGACGAGATTATCGCGTTATAAAAAACGCACATTAGTATACATAATAGTTACACAGTGTATAGTTGACCTTAAGTTATTTATACAGGTTTAATCTGTTAAAAAACAACCTACATCCAGATGATTTTGCGGTTCAGTGACTGAGCCTCGGACTGGTTTGAAACAGGTCGAACCGCTGCTAAATATGGACCTCGCCCCGGGCTGTCACCCGACCACGCTAAACGTGGACTTGCAACACACTTGCAAAATATCTGCATTTTCTAACTTTGTAAACATGTATAAAAAAACTATGGGTAATAATTTTCTTACTCTTTCAGTCCTACTTTTAGAAAAATAAAGCAAATTAAACTTTGGAAAAATTAATTTATTATAAGGTAAGTTAAAACACGTAGATCTAAACGAAAATGGGGGTTGTCAAATTTAAGTAGTTTAAATGTGCATCATTTGCTTTTTTATTGTATGTTGTGTTCAGTTCAACCGTTAAGGAAAATATCGGGACGAAACTTGCACCATGTTTGTGTCGGATATAATTATGACTCATATGTATATATTCTCCGCATTTGTTCGCGTTATATGAAAGCACTAAGGTTTCCTTTACTATAGGAGACCATCATACCCATCGGTCGGTGATTTACTGCCAGAGGTTATAAGTAAATATTTAATTTTGCAGAAACTCGAAAGTAAACGGGTGTTTTGTCATCTCCAATCAGTTAGCTGTATAACTCAATCAAACGGGGATCGCTGATGAGTAATTTAACTACAAATACATGTAGATATACTTCGGAAGAAAATGCTAAACGAATTTTTTTTTCAGATTTTTTCTAAAAAAAGTGAGAATAAAACGTATATAGATAATAATTATAAGCAAAACGAAAATAATTAGCGTTGAATATGTGTAAGAAACTCGAGTTGTATTCCAGAATCAAACTATGCGTTTTTTTTTTTAAAATAAATTTCAAGGTACATGGACTAAATTTTATATATGATGCAGTTTATATACGTTATAATAACGTAATTTTGTCGTTTATTCATTGATATACTTTGAGGTAACATACATGTATTTCGTATTATTTATATATATTAGCAATATATATCTGTTGTCATTTTATCGCATAGTATATAACAATTACTTACCACCTTTTTATAAAAAAATATGTTTTAAGAAAATTTTAAAAATAGTACTCTATAATTAGTGTAATTTCTAAGAAATTGGTGTCTGATAATAAGTCATAAAATTTATAATTAATTGAAAATCATACAAAAAATAGTGTAAAGCTGTTTGTACATATTATATAATATTAAATATTTGACATACTATACTGTATAGAAGTTTTAATAAAAATATTTCTTTAAATAAATAATTGCAGAAAGCTTATTTAATCCGCAGTAAAAGTATGTTGTTTAACAACATATAAATAATAATATTTTATACGGATACAAAATTACAAACTAGATTTACAATTAGATAGAAAATAAGGTCAGTTTTGTTAAGGTTTTATAACACAAAAAACAAACATATGACATAAAAAATATTAAGTAATGTTTATTTCTACCCATAAACCATGAATATATTCTTTACCTACAAGGAAAATAATAACCAATTCTTATTATTATTAGCGTTAGGCAATTGAGAACTAACTTATAAATATTTATATGTAGTATTTTATATATTATTTTACAACTGAACTTAATCTTTTTGTAGATAAACCAACTTTATATATATAAGAATTGGACAATAACATATTTACTTGTTATATTCATCTTATAAGTTTCTCTTTTAGTTCCCAGGTGGAAATATTGAAAATATCCATTGATAATTTGATATATACCTGATTACAACAGATATATCTCCAATATTATTTATATCTATTTCCCTTCTGGCTTCACCTGTTGTACACATACACTATATATATTTTCATACATCAAATTAGATTACAGGAATTTAAAATTATATATATTAATTAATTAATTTGAACAGTTCATTTCAACAATCAATCAACATGTAAATAATATAAGCAATTAAAAACATTTATAATCTTCTTATAACATTGAAACTGTGCAAATCTTGCTTTATCTCAACCTTTACAAGGTTGTTCATTTTATAACACAATATATGGAGTAAAGTTCAGTACACGAAACGATAAACATTGAAATTATTGTTTTACGATTTACAAAATTTAATATTATATTGAAACCTTAAAACCCAACTGAATATTAATTTTTACGTAATTTATCGCTTCTCAAATGATGTATTGCTGAATAATTAATTTGCACATGTCAACTGCGCCGGTAAAGTGGTAAATATATTCACGACTTGTAATAAAATGCGCTGCAATGCAGTCGAAGTAATCTACCCTCAACAGTAAATATTAATAAATAAGAAAATAGCTTACCTTCAACGACATCTTCGTTATAAATCGATTAACAGCTTACAACACTTCGAAATAAACAAACATCGTCCAAGAGAATATTTTGCAGTGCGAATTAAATATTTATTATAATGTAAGATTATAAGCGTACGGCTTATGATTATGTAATTTTAATTTATTATTTAAATATAATAGTCCTGTATTTTTATTGTCGCGTTCCGATCGAAGGGTCTCGAATACCTTATCCGAGAAATAAGCACATACGAGCACACAGCGCAAGTCACCTTAAATTATAATTTTTTCCCTCGCTTGAACGCGAGGCGACAAGGTTCTGTGGAAATTGACAATTCGTAGTTGGTGCTGCCATATGTTAAAAATCTTTCTCGCATTCCTTTAATTTTTAAATGTGACCTAGTTCTAAAACAAAAAATATCTATCCGTTGTAAAACAAAAAGTAAATAATATGAAATCCAATGATAATATTATCTTTATTTTTTATGTTTGGAGTTATTTTTTTCAGTATCGCCATCTATACCCTATATTGGTATATTATAGTTTAGTTGTAGAATGTTAGATGGCGTATATTTTTACAATGGGCGTATTATTTTAATAATTAAATATAAATGCCGAAATTAAATTTATATATAAATATGTTTATGTTCTATCAAAACATAATTTATTAAAAAAGTATGTGAATACAAATAGCGTATACAATATAACAAACTTTTAACAGTTTGTGTCGTTTATCATTAAATGTCGTTTAACAGCCTCCAAAGCCGTTTTTGTGTCGTATTTTTCGGGATGATCTGTGGTATAGTGGGCACGTAATTGAGTGGCCATATTAGTCTGGTACGAACATATGACACAGGCGTACAGATGTAGCCCGGGGTGGCGACCACTCCGAAGGACGTGCTTGCGTAGATTTTCCTAAAAAAATACTTATTTAAAAATAATATTATTTAATAAAACAAATATATAGTGGACGCAGTGTAACCATTGTTTACACTGGCTCACTCACCCTTCACACCAGAACACATCATCTCATAACTGCATTAATAATAATTGATATCAATAATGAATAATTCCGAGGGATGCTTAGAGGACCTCTTCTCTGAGCATCCCTCGAAATTATTCACATATTACATTATATGACTGCACCATCGGTAGTATCTTGTTAATTCCAAGATCACACAATGTAGATAGCATTCATAATAATAATTATGTGTCTTCTGAATTTTTTATTAATTTACATTTCGAACAGTAAAATGATCATGAATGGTGTTGTTAATACTTAAATTGATATAACAAATGATTACAGATAGGGACTAAAATTTAAAAAGATGTTAGACGTAGTATCATATTTTTGAGTTATTTGTTGTTAAAGTTTATTATTTATAATTAAGATTCTTACCAAACTTGCGCAAGTAAATTGGCAATGTGGACAGGCATACGGCTTGACTCCCTTGTGACACAGTAAGTGCCTCTTCATATGGCTGGCTTGGTCCGTTTTGAACTCGCATGTTGGACATTCATAGTGTTTTATGCGTTCGCCGTGTTTCTTTCTATGTCTGTAAATATTTAGCTGTTTATTAAACATTTTGTAAATATTTATGTAATCTGTACAACATATGGAAGGTAGTTCTTTAAATATTTGCATATACATTAAGTGTAGTTACAGTTCATTATAAAGTTTACATAATATGCTGTAACCTCGACAAATGTTTAAATGTTTCAATAAATGTCTCGATAAATGTTTTCAATATTAATAAATATAAAAATTTAAGATTGTTTTTTTCTAAAAGTAGCGCCATCTAGTGTAACTTACGTCAAGTATATACTTATTGAAATGTGCTGCCATCTATGTCATGAATGGATCACTAACAACGAATTACCTATTGGACTTATGTTTGAATACGAGCTTTAAAATAATGTTACAGATGTCTCTGCGTGCACATACGTACATTTTTGTATTATGTAAATATTTAAAACATCTACTTACGGCGTACTTTTTAAGTATTTAGTTAAAAAGGACGGGAATGAAACGTAATATACCATTAGAGAGGTAATTGCTATAGACATGCACAAGAAATTGGCTGAGTTGCGCCGAAAAATGAATTAAAAATAACCCAATTTCGACCACAGCTCTACTTGTTTTAATAAATATTTTATACATAACTGACTATTATCGGCTTCTTTTTCTAATTTTAAAATAATATTTATTAAAGATGCAATATATATGTATTAAAAACCACTATATGCCTATTATATATTTAAATTAGAAACAGTCTATATACAAAACTTCATTACCGTCCAGTCGTTCGAGCGTGACTATGTACCAAAGAGCCGGACAATTATTTGCTTCTATTATATTAGTTTAAGATAAGTCTTTTTGATATAGGTTACAAGTCTTTCAGCAAATTTTGTTTTTACCAATCTGTATCACTTCAACTGCAAAATAACCAAATACCTTAATTGTTACCAGAGGTAGCTTTGTATTTAATGCAATACTTTAACATGACGATGATTCAAAAGTACCTTTATGTACACGCTTCAATAAAGTTTTTATTTAATTTTGATTGACTAAGTTATATAGGTAGGTACTTACTTAAGTATTACCATACTTATTTACCTATATTACTATCTATGTAATTTAATAAGTGTAAAATACAGTTGCTGGTTTGTCTCGGTAGATTCAACATTCCGAATCGATGGTAACCGGAGTATTTAAGGCATTTAAATAATATTTGAATCAGACACAAAAAAACCTTCAGTATATGTATATAATTTTTCTTAACTTAAGAAATATCAAAATATCATCTGGGATGAAACCCTGGTTGCCCTTCGTTTAATTCTGCCCTAACTTTATTTAATCAGTAAGATGAAATTGAAATGTACTTGAATAAATTACTAAGATTTAAATATATACATATGTATTTAGAATACCAAGATGGCCCAGTGATAAGAACGCGTGAATCTTAACCGATGATCGTGGGTTCAAACAAGCACGGGCAAGCACCACTGAATTTTTATGTGTTTAATATGTGGTTATAATTCATCTCGTGCTATATGGTGAAGGAAAACATCGTGAGAAAACCTGCCTGTGTCTAATTTCACTGAAATTTTGCCAAATGCGTATTCCACCAACCCGCATTGGAGCAACGTGGTGGAATAAGCTCCATACCTTCTCCTCAAAAAGCGAGAAGAGGCCTTAGCCCAGCAGTGGGAAATTCACAGGCATTTACTGTACTGTACTGTATATGTATTTATCATACAAACCACAACCAATTCCACACGTTATTCAACTGGCAAACAGCTTTAGTTTTTATTGTTGTGTTACGGGTAAATTGTGAGTGAGCCAGTGTTCGTAGTATGAATAACTATTAACATAGATACTTCATTCTTAGATTTCATGATATAATATAAGTTAATATTAATCACACACGGCCATCTGATCCCAAACTAAGCAGAGCTCGTTCTATGGAAACCAGACAACTGATATACTACATATACTACTTTTCTTTTGTAAATACATACTTATATAGATAATTACACCCAGACTCAGGACAAGCAGACATGTTCATACACAAAAATGGAAAAGGGAATCGAACCCATAAGCTACGGCGTGAAAGGCAAGTATCTACCAACCATGTCAACTGGCCCGTCAATATATATGGAATGTTTAAATTTTTAATATCTTTAGCTGATTACTTTAGTTAGTAGGTATATATTATTATGTTTTTAGGTAAAGGAATATTGAATTTGACGGTATTAAAACTTCCAATTATTCTAATATTTTACCACTGACGTTTTTATGTATAAAATAGTCACGTTTACTAATATTGGATTTCGTGGCGTCATAGAAAATGTATCGTGAGAACCGTAATAGATATTTGTGTATTAATTTGTATAATCGAATGGTTTATTAATGATGAGCTGTCTTGGTGTTATGTTGTTAATTATTTCAGACTTACCTGTTGAGTTGCGCAGGAGTTGACGCGATGTAGGAGCACTGTTCGTATGGGCATCGTCTCTCCTCTGCCTCACACGTGTTGGAATGCTGGTTTAAAGCTTGGCTGAAATTGTTTTATTAAAGATTTTAACAAGGTTTTGTATTTTATTAAGACAGTTTGGTATATCTTAAGCTAAAGATTTAAGACTGAGGTACCATTTGGTCTTTATGTGAACTATCTTACTGCGTGCATATTACCGATTTCGTTATATAAAATTTCATTGCATTTTAACGAAATATTCAATTTCAATCGGGTTTCAATCCGAGCATTGATTTGTCGTGCTTCCAATTCATATCGTGCTTAGCAGTAGCAGCATGGTACAATAAGCTCCAGTCCTCAATAGGAAGTCTTTGTCAAGTAGATTGACATTTACGGACTGTTACTTGTTATTTTTACGAATTAACTATATAAGCGTTGAATCTAGGATGTGTCTCTCGCACAACAAATTCCAGTAAACAGTGAAGAAAATTCCTTTGTCCGTAGTCCGGTTTAAATTATGTAATTACCGCGTCGTGTTTATTATGTTTTGTAGATTAAGTACCGTCTGCAGAAACATGTCGAGACGTTGGCTTATTTATACGTGATGACATTACAACTATTATTCATGTGATATATATATTTTATATTTCAGACGTTAGTGCTCTGCTCTATTAATAAGATTCTTTATTTTAAACATTAGATATATAAGGAGATATTGCATAGAATTAAACATTTAATGCTCTACTTATATTTATTCGCAACATAAATATAAGTTAATGAATATTTATAATATCTAATCGAATTAAATGTGTCTATTTCTAATTTATTTGTATAATTATGTGTATAATTCGTAATTTAATTTTACCACTAGATTTTTTTATATACGCGTTAATTTCGCAAGATCAAAGCTACTATAATATATGGTACATTCAGTGAAAAAAAAATAACAGGGAATTTTCAATGTTGAACTAACGCCTCCTCTTTGTTTAAGGAGAAGATTTACAACTATACTGGTGTAGGGCTTTATGCAATCTCGTCTGGGTAGGTACCACCCACTCATCAGATATTCTACCAACAAATAGCAATATTCAGTGTTGTTGTGTTCCGGTTTGAAGGGTGAGTGAGCCAGTGTAATTACAAGCACAAAAGGACATAAAATCTTAGGTCCCAAGGTTGGTGGCGCATTGGCGATGTAAGCGATGGTTAACATTTATTACAGTGCTAATGTCTAAGGGCGTTGGTGACCACTTACCATCAGGTGGTCCATAAGCTCGTCCGCCTTCGTATTCTATAAAAAAAAAAACTAACTCCGTCACACTGTTCCGTTGCGGGCGTGTATTTGGGGTACATAGTGGATACATGTGGTAGAATATCTCAGATGTATATCAACGATAAGCACGAGATGAATAATAAGCACATGAAAACATATTGAGTCTCTGTACTTGAACCCGCGATTCGGATTGACGTGTTGTCTTCACTGGGTATTTCGACTCTACTTTTGAGCGTTGACCATAAATGACGTAATGACCAGTAGTTTCTCCTGCTTGCAAAATATATAACGCGATTTTTATGTATCAAGCATTTCCCTGGATAATCCTTTCAAGATCGGTTCGTGTTGTTGTCAGTTTTATTATAGGTATAAATAATATGTAAATATTATGTTATCGCTTTAAGTAAATGTAGTTTAGCGAAGACACTTTGGTAGGAAGTTATTAGTAGTAATTCTAATGTAGAACTGGCAACACCGTAGCCATTGACACTTCGGTAGCATCCGCTAGCGAGCGTTAGTGGCGACTGCATTAATGCAGCGGGCGCAATAACGCATAAGATATTACTCAAGTTAGATCATCAACGGTGTTAGACTCCCTCAATGGCTCTACAATGTTCTAGATATGTTGAAAGTTCCAGTAATGGCGGCGTTGAGTTGATTCATTCGCCTTGCGGTCTGGATTACACGTCATAGTTACGGAATCAACGCTGATCTGAGACTAAAATAAACCTACATATCATAATATCTATTATTTACTTTACTATAAATCTATTTGTATTTTGTAACTTAGGACTTATTTTTCTTGGTTTAAAAATCAAACAGCTAAGTTACGATATGATTTGTGAACACGTCAAGACGAGACTGACAAATAAATTTTAATTGAGATTTACGCGAAATTTATGACACGTTATTACACGCGTATTACTAATGACATCCAGTGCAAGAGGACGGTGTAAAAATAACGCTCGACTGATCGCCGTTTATTTATACACTGATGTACGACAAATAAATTGCAAGCTCTGAACTGTCAAAACGTATAAACTATGCGATTTGGCAACACTATCACATCAAGTCGAAAATCAGTATACGTTAAAACGGACACGTGCGTACAATAAAATTAAATATAATCTCTATTGCACTAATATTTTGATCCAGCGCCGCTCAAAATACTGAACTACGGAAGGAATTTATTACCGCTGGATATAAAAACATCGTCGCTGGCAATACTGAGCGGGAACGTCTCGGCGGCTGTATCAAAGAGCTCGTGTCAAATTATGAATGTTTCCCGATATTTGTGAAAGAGTTGTGTGACGCGTGACACGGACGCATCCGCCGCGCGCGCCGGTTATTGCCGCGAATTGATGTTGACATCGCTACGCAGCTTTATTTTTGTTTTGAGCATTTGTACATTCAATAAATTTATGTGGGCATATTGCACGCAGCTGATTGATGAAAGGAGTCATTTGTTACTCTTATATGATGGTATTCTGAGACGGTGACCACCCAACTAGGCGGTCAATACTGGTAATAAATTCAAATAGGCTTTATTGGAAACCCTACAGCGGCATCCGACACCGGGCGGTATCAATATAGTGTGTTTTATTAAAACCCCTACGATTACTCACAGAGATATAGCGTCTTACACGAACCGAGCATTACTGATGAACCTTCGTTTAAGTCTGAATCTAACCACTGTGCCATGTCGGTTCTTAAGCTGATAACAATCGGGATTATTTGATGTCAGCTAATTCCATCATTGATAAGCACGTGTAAACATACATTCAATTAGCTAAGACTAATGAGGGTCTTCAAACCTCATTGACCTATCATTCATGCGTAGGTAGCTTGTGCATAATCTAAAATAATACCTATTAACTAACAATTCATCATTGCATTTTCTACCACCAGATATGCATTTACATTTATATTTTTGAATATTTTCTGTGCGAATCTATTGTAGCATTATGAAATCTTACCTGTCGTTAAATTTCTTCTTGCACTTGTTACACCTTAGTTCCTCCTTCGTTATTTTGGTCATAACTACATCGATGGATGTTAATTTTGACAATTTAGCGTCTAAATTTTCATGTTCGGTTCTCGAATGGTTTGACAAGCTTGACTGACGAGTGAAATTAGCTCCACATATCGAACAAACAAACGGCCTTTCGAATGTGTGCTGTCTCAAATGTAACCTCAAAGAAGCCTTCTTAAAACTCTTTGGACATAGTGGACAAGAGTATTTTAAGATAGATTTTTTCATATCCCCATTTGCAAGTGGCTCGGTATGTAGAACCTCGTGAAAGAAACATTCAGCCTGTGAGTCAGTCGTGAAGAGACACTGACTGCAATTCCAGAGTATCGAAGAGGTGATTGTTTCAGATTTTTGAAATTGACAAGCATTAGCTCGTATGTGTCTTGTTACTTCTTGTGAGAAAATAAACGATTTACCACATTTAGGACACCTGTAAAATAGTAAGAGTTAATACTTCTAAAATAAAAATGATTTGTAACAATTAGCTGAAACTTACTTCTTCCTAATGTTGGGATGCGCTCTTCTGATATGATCCTTAAGTTCTAAAATATTCCTCAAAACAACTTTGCCCGTACAATAAGGGCATTTTTTACTTAAATCTTTCGTCGAAAAACCTCTCTCTCGTAATTTCTCTTTTCTTCTAATCCTATGTTCTGAAGTCTGACGATGACGTTTGGCTTCTTCAGAAGATTCAAAATTTTTCGAACAAACGAGACAGAAGAAAGCTTTTTGTTTATGTCTCGACTTCAAATGAGCTGCCAACGTAACTGACGACTTGAACTTTTGTCTGCAGTGCTGGCATCTGTGGAGTTCTTGATAGTTATCCGTGGCAGTTTGAGCTATTTCATGGCCAGTTTTTAGACAGTGTTGTTTAATCTCAAAATTGTATCGAAATTCTTGATGACATGTTTCACAGCGCAATATCGTCTTCTTTCGTATTATAATCGGCATGGAACGGTTAATCACTGCCACTACTTCACTGTGTTCAGAGCTTGACATATGATTTAACATCTCCTGAGACGAATCACATTCGAATTTGCAGAAGGAACACCAGTATCTGCCATCGATAGAATTGATTATATGCTCGTGCTCTTCAGAGAACCAATGTTGCATGAAATTCGACAGCCAGTTAGTATAAAATTTACAAGGACTACATTGAAATGGAGCCTGGTGAACTATGGCATCCATGTTATTAAGAATAAGTTGTTGGTAGACATCACTCTTTATATCGGTGGCTTTTCTGAAATGGTAATGTGATATTAAATGTTTTCCCATTAAATGAGTTCGGACACGCGACTTACAACCGGAGCATTGAACAAAGTGAGCCTTCCTTTTTCTTTTCTTCTTCTTAATTTTTATGTTTAACTTTGGTTCTAATAATTTATGTTTTTTTCTCAGTACTTGATTGTTTGGACTGTCGCTGATGGACATTGGTCGGGTTGATCGTTTGTCCGCTACAGTTCGAATCGGATCTAAATGTCCAGAAAACTCCAGTTCATGTTCTGGCAGAACTTTGCGCATGTGCAAGTTAGACATGAGATGTTTTTCATAAATCGTTCGAGAGCCGAGTCTTCGATTGCATGGACCACACCAATATTGAACTGATCCTTTTGATTGGATTGTAGTTTGCATTATTTGAGTTTTTTCGTTGGCACCAGGAACCCATTTTCCTTTAGTGTGTTCGGGCGGAGGAGCGTCGTAATCATAATCTCTATCGATTTGTTCTTGTTCATCCCTCATGTCCCAATCTTCGTGTTCTGGAGACGCTGGTCGCCATTTACCTCCAGTATAATTTGGAGGTGGTTTCCATTTACCCCCATGTTGTACGACTTCTTCCTCCTCATCGTCGTCAGTATCGTCTGATTCTTCGGTATCATCTTCGCCTTTAAAATCATTAAAGCTGCTGATATTGTATGAAGTACTAGGGAGATCTTTTTTAACAGATCCACTGATACTTGCAACAGCATTGATCAATTTCGTTTGGTTGTCTTCATTTATTCCTATTCTTAAGCTGTGTCCACCGATCCAGTCTTCTCCTCTTAAGTTGTTTTCAATTGGACTCATTCGAGGAAGGTGCGATGACGAGGCCACCGTCAATGTACTCTTTTTATCAATATTTGCTTTAGAAATTGGCGTGGGTGGTGTTAATCGAGACAAAGATGCCTTTTTAACGCTACTCTGTAGTTCTAAAGATTGAAAAAATACATCGGCGCCTAAGCTGTATGTCGGCTCCAGTGGCTCGATGGAGGGGAGTTCCGTTTTAGATTCGGTTTTTCTTTTACCGCAGTTTTGTTTCCTATGCTTAACATAGTTATCGAGGCCGACGATAGTCGCGTTACACTTGATGCATAGGTGATTGTCGTCATCGTCGTCGTGAGGCGACAGCATCTGAAAATTAGAAGGGCATTAATCTCAAGACCGTTCGCCAAAAGATTGATAGTCGAGGCGGGTTGCGGTGGTGACATCGTCGCGGGGTGGAAATAACTCGTTAATCGCGTGGTGCATAGATATTAAGCGGTGACGTCTCGGAGGTCGTCATAGCGAACTGGGGCATTAAATACGCTTCGAATGCGAATTATTTAACCGCTGGAATACCTAGCTATTTCGTGATGATCGATAATGTATGCAAGTCACTACGGTCTCATTACCGAGGAACTTTGTTTCGCCATAACCTGGTATTTGCATAAGGCTATCTATCACTCCATTAACGTTCAAAGTAGACCAAGTTAAACAGGAATGTGATTGCTATTCGCGTCGTCAGCTAGGCTAGGAAATAAATAGAAAATAATGCTGCAATATGACGGTATTTAAATTTTAAAGAAGCTTTAGCTTTTAAATTGCAGTTAAAAGGGTTTTCATTCGAAGGTGTCGCGGCTGTCGTCGATGGCAGCGGTGACGGCGCGGCTGGTCTCCGAAGGACATGTCCGAGGCGCGAATCGGAGGGTCATTAATAATTCGCCGTTCACCTGTCCGACTACAAGCCGCTCTATTACACTTTCACGATAGTCGTTTGGGAATTAGATCAGAAACTGATTTATACTATTGATTTTACAATCGAAAGACCTTACAAGAGAAAATGTGTATTAATACGAATCTGATGGCTTAGAATGTAGTTATATAAGCTTAGAATGTAGAAATATCGTTGTACACCTTTTGTTTACAATATTTTGTGTGAAAGTTATATTTTTAAATACCCATTTAAAAATCCTTTTAAAGTGTTAAAATGTCTTAACAAAACTTGATTAACAAAATTTGATTTGAGAATTGAGAAATAGATTATTTTATTTTAATTCTTAGATTTCCCTCTGGGACTTTAAAAAAGGTCAGAAAAAATAGAAGTTAATTTGTCTAAATTTAAAATAATGTATCTTTAAAATAAGAAAGACATTGGACAGTCGCAGAGTTCAATCGTCAGTTCATAGTGGTACGTGACACGCGTCAATCGGGCCCGCGCCGCCTGACACCATTGCGGCCAACAACAGCTGACAAACAGCTGACAAATGACCGCCGCTGTCAGTGGCGTGTCAACGTCATGATTGTCATTACGGTCTTTCGGGGAAGCTTATAATTATTCCGTGGCGTCGATTTACAGTTTTATTTAGGACGTCTAAAAATTTTCTAAATACTTGATTTATGTTAATGTAAACCAAATAAAATAAAAAGAAAATATACCTCATACGACTAATATGCCTCATAGGATATATGATTGAAACTTCTATAATTAGAAATAAATGTAAAGAATAAAGTTTACATATATAATTATATATATATAAAACCCATATCACGGATCATTGATCACGATTTGTGGTGTTTAAATATCCGCAAATTATGATTTAGTAAAAATTTAACCAAACCTAAAAACCACTACAGCAAAAAACTAAGATATATGTATTATATACACACGCTAATGACATTTAAACTAGAGTTTAGCAAAATATATTTAGTAAGCCGAATTGTTTTTCTCGAAACAATTGTTTTACTCACAACAAAATAAGTCAATCTTTTCGTAACATACAACTTTAGTAAAAACATTTTTCATTAGACCAATACTTGTTATACAAAAATAGAAAAACTGTTTTTTGGAATAGATAAATTATTGGACGATATGTTTTTTTTTATTGTTGTAATTGCTTGAAAAGTATTATTTATTATAAACCAAGATGACACAATGGATAAAACCTTATTGTAGTAGCGTGGTGGGCCTTCTTAAGAGGACCATGCCCAGCAGAAGGAAAATAATTGACGTGTGTTCCTTTCATATAAATTCTTATAATGAAATACTAAATACAAAGACGGATTGATAGCTTGTGAACTACTTACTGACAAACTGAAAAATATCATATAGACAAATTATTTTAATCTAAACAAATATTATAAATGCGAAAGTAACTCAGTCAGTCTGTCTGCCTGTTATATACTTAACGGCTGAAACAACTGAACCGATTTTGATGAAATTTCGTATGAATTTAGTTGAAACCTCAAGTTAGTCCTAACTTTAACTTTAAAAGGTTACTTTTTTTTAACACCTTAAGTTATTACTTAGCAGGCGAAGCCGCGGTTGAAAACTAGTAATTTAGACTTTTGTAATACATATGTTATTTTTTCTCAATTACGTTATGTATAAAGTGTATATGTGTGTACTTGGTATGTATTCGATACAACTTTTTGATCAAATTCCCTGCGAGTCGTAAAGAAATATTGCCGTAATATTATGTAAAACTTTTTCTTTGTCAAAATGATAATTCAAATTATTTAAAAAAAAAGATCAATGTGACCTCTTTTTATCGTTGTCAGCACAAAAATACCAATTCAGTAACAAAAATCTCTGTCATCACAACAAAGAAATCAAGTGTTATTACTAAAAATAAGACATTTCAACCCTTACATTCGAAATCTGCAAGGTTATATTAGTGTGTATGTGTGGTGTAGTCTGCAAGTGTGCGCCGACGTCCGTCAGTCACGTGTCCGCGAGTGGTGGACGCCTTCCACTGCACAGGCTTGTTCCGATTCGGTAGAAGTATTTGGAATTTTTAATGAAAAGAAAATATAATTGAGAATTAAATTTCATCACGTATCATTAAGGATAATTGTTATAAATATCAATAAGAAATAAAATTCTGTTATTGTTTTATTAAAAAAAATACTTTAATTTTTAATTTCTTTATACGCATAATATGTAAAAGACAGACAATCAAATTTAAGCGATTTTTTTTTAAATCATAAAGTTAGTAAGGTCTTATAACCTTAAAAACAGTTAAAAATATTCAAGCAATTGTAATAAAAATACTACTTATTTTTGGTATAGCTTACGCACCAGTGATGAGTGTTGAGTATTAAGTATTGTGACACCACATGTAGTTAATCGCCTAATTGATAATATTATATAAAAATAAGCGAATCGGACCAGGGCCGCGTCGTCAAAGGCTGTCGCCCTAATAACGGCTTCGACATCGATCCGTCCCGGCGTCACCTTCACACTCACATTACGGACTTTTTAAACAGTTACACGGACACGAAAATGTAGAGTCATTTATATAATCTGTGGTTTTACACCGATGTAAATTATTTGTTGTAACAGTGTGAGTAAAATGCGCGCATTATTAACCATAATATGTAGTATTCAAAAAAAGAATATTTTGTAATTTTTAATTCAGCATTGTACAAATTAATAATTAAAGGCTCAAATAAGCGGCTGTTTAGCTAAACATAGATTTCGCTCTTTCTGTCATTATCGATTTGACATTCGAAAGAAGAAGACACAGCGTTGTTTAACTAATCAGGCTGTTAATTGTCATTTTAAATTTAGATTTTAGAACGATAGACGTTTAAATGTGTTATGCAAATTCAACGACAAAAGTATTTCATACTTAAATACCATATTGACATTTTAACTGATTACAATTATTATTTCGTATTAATTATTTTGTTTGTCGAGTTTGAAAGACCATTTAAGTGTAATAATTTACGATGCCTATTCTATAATAATATATCATATTGGAGTAAAAAATACAAACGTATTTTTGTTTATGCTTTTTCTGTGCAGCTGTAGCTTTTTTGTTTTACAATTTCACGTAGGTATGTAGTTCTTTATTTCTTTTGTTTATGTTTCAATTGTCTATCAAAAAATGTATTTCAGCAGTATTATATATCATCTAGTTTAACGAAATGGGTAATGATTAATGAGCATTATTTAAGGGTATTCAACTATATGTATTGCATCATTTAGTGTAAAAAGTATGTTTTAAATATGCAAAAAAAAACATATTTTTACTAATACGTTATTTGTATTCTTTTTAAACTATTTTGTTTTTAGGATTGACATAACAAAACTTGACTTGACTTGTCTTTCAGAATCTATGTTATATAATTATAAACGGCACATAATCATTGTACTATATATCGTATAGCTGTTGTTTAATGTATATTTATATGTTTCGTATTACGGAGAGCGGTCCGTCGATACGCAAGGTGCTGTAGTGAATTTTTCCCGGCAATAAATCCGACGCCCCGCCCGAATCTAATGAGAATAATAATTGATTCCCTCCCAACTAGCCTGATCAATGTTGCTGGAATTGTTCCGTCGACCTCCGTCGTAGTGTTGAGCTGCATAGAATATATTTTAATATCAAATTAATGCTTGTTTTTAGTCGTACTATATGCGTGCGTACATTTCATCTGATTGATATCCTTGATATCATCCTTCCCCGGGTTTATCCTCATCGGCAAACTCTTCGCTGCGACATTTTTGGCCTGAAGGGCCAGGGTCAAACTTGACCCAGTTATCAAGTCTGGTGTATACGTTGCTCTAATCGTCGCTGTCATCGACACCTGCAGTGAGATGTCAGGTTTCAGGTTCAGACAATAGGTTTTCTCGGAGCAAAGGACGCACGTGACGCTCGTGTAAAGGTTTCTTGTGTAGTATTACAAGCATATAGTGGTATGTAGTGGTGGTCGTAATGATTTGGACTAACACTCTAGATAAGTTAAGTTACATGTCGATTGAAAAGTATTCTATAAGTCACGTGATCACAGATTATCGAAAAGAAAGACGACAGAAACCGCTTCGACTCAATCGAATGCATCAGTAAGGCAGCAGAGCTATTCTGAAAGTGAGCTCACTTCGTATTTCACTCATGAAACGTTGAAAGCTGAATTTCGGTGATATGGTATTTCAATGCATTTATCCTTATACCCTATTTTCAAACGTGCAGACATGTTACAATGCTCATATTATCACCAATTACGTATTTTAGTATCACAGTATTGCTTATTCTGATGAATACTCGCGTTATAAAATTCAGTGTTTTTAATTCTAAGCTTCACATATGTATTAGTATAGTAACAGATGAAGAAGGCGAGCAGTTTATTCCTTCACGCAGTTTCAGGCAGGAGACCTCACGATGTTTATAAGGATAAGACGAATAATACAACTAGTACCTATGATATTTGCTTCATTTCCAATGAAGCATCTCGATTTCATTATCTATACTATTATTATAAATGTGAAGTAACTTTGTAAGTTTGTCACACAATCGATTTTGATGAAGGAAGAAATAAAATAGGAAGGAAAGGAAGGACACAGGCTACTTCTCATACCAAACACCTGTCCTCCCCCCCCCCACACGCGGGCAAAGTCGAGGACAAAAACTAATTGTTTATAATTCACAATATAAAATATCGTCGTCTTTGTTTATCGTTTATTTTTAAATAATAATCAACAAAATTATATGAGATCAATCTTTGGTGAGTTAGTCAGCGTTCGGTGCGGATGCTGCCCACGGGATTACTCAGTCGTTGTCACATTAATATATAGCTAATATGAAGTTCGATAAATACAAAACAAATATAATTCATAGTAAGCTAGTCTAATTGTAATAACTACGTTGTATCCTAAAAAATGTGTACGTAAATTTCATGTTGTTATAACTTTAAATAACCTAAACTGATTATTATGAAATAAAAACTTGACAGTACCTTTGAATACGTAAGTAATATTCATAGTATTTATCTGTTCATGAGTAATATATGAGACAAAAATAAAAGTAAGTTTGTTTCGGTTTTGAATACTTACGAACAGCCAAAAAGGAAGATTTTTCAAATCACATTTCAATTTTATTTATTTGTATAGACACATACATATATAATTAAGATTATCGATAAAGGTGATCGACTTCTTTGATATGATTGTATTTCGTTTTAAAATATATCCTTTTGAAATATGACGCCACCTGAGGCAGTTGTATCGATACAGCCTTCAGTGCAATGGTTGCGGGTTTCGATGTGACTCGTAACGGATTTTAGTATGTGGTCTCCCACCAAGTCGTACGTCGCCGTCGATATCGCATCTTATATTATTGATATGTAAATTGCTAAGTAAATAGGTTACTGGTTTCATTATAGTCGTTGTTTAAGAACTAGTAATGAAATGGATAATTCAAGGATATACAAATACTGTTTAGTATTTATAGGAAGAGGGGACATATTAAATATATAAATGAAGATCGAGTCAGAAAAGTGTATGGTTTTTTTTTTTATGGGACACTTGTAACACAAGTTACGTGATGATACGTGTATTTTGAGGGAAAAATAAAAATAATTAAAATATGGAGGCTGAGTGATATATAGGCCACCTGATGGTAAGTGATCATTACGGTAGACAGTAGCCCAGCAAGATATATTTATCATCGCATACACCGCTAACGTGGTGCTAACGCAACCAAATACCTAAAATGTTGTAACCTTTGTGCCTATACCTATTTGCTCACTCATTCTTCAAACAGGAATAGAACAATACTGAGTATTGCTATTTGGTCTACGTATAGTGTATGTGACGAGTGTATGCTATCTACCCAGACGGGCTTACATAAAGCCTTATAACGTATCATGTTGTAATGGTTGTTAAATTATTTAATTTAATGCAAATATACAAAATGGTTATCAGACTTAATAATTACTTAATACAAACATCATATTAGTTTGGTTTAAACTAATATTATAAAAGCGAAAGTGTTCTGTCTGTCCGTCTGTTATAATTTCAAAGCTAAACCACTGATGCGATTATGATGACATTTGGTATGAAACAAAGCTTGAAACCCAAGGAGAGACAAGGGCATTTTTATACCTAACACCTTAACATGCAGGGGAAAGCCACGGGCGAAATCTAGTTAAACTTAAAGTTAGAACCGTCTTTGGATTAACGTGCGCGAATGCTTCACTGTAATTCTAGTGCCTACCAATCAACCGGACAGCTCCTCGCGAATTTATACGAGTGAAGATCTCTATCGGCAACATGTATATTACACACAATGGCTTGAAAAACGCGCCTATCCGTCATTGGTTTACTTGTACAGCCATCATTACTCTACGTCATGGCCCGGCCGAGGGAATCGACGTCCGCGCGTGCAGTCATTACGCCGGCCAATCACCGCTCGGCGCACGCGCACCCCGCCGCGTTCTTTATAACACGCATGCGCGGGAATATATCACGCGTCAAGACTGAAAAGGGCTTTTTACAAACGTATCTCGTATTCGTCATCGTTAACTTTCCGTCGGAGGCTGGCTCGCCGGCGTCCAATAAATAATAAGATGTTAAAACGAGTTATTTATAAAGCTCCGTGTCATTGTAGGGTGGCTTCGTTTTTTTAATGTCACGTTCGAATCTTGACACGGATTTGTTGAAATTGATGTGTTCGTTTATCCCGTCCTGACCTGAAGAGTGCGCGCGTCGGGGGCGACTATCGCTTTTAATTTGATCGTGATAAACAATATAATTGTTTGCGTGCGTCCGATGATGATATTTCTATTTATTCGACTCGTGGAATGAGATGAAAATGACTGAGTTTAATATTATTCATGGTCGAGAACTTAACGACAAGACGTAAGCTATACGCGGGGCTCTTAATAGGGGCGCAGGTTGAAACACATTATAGTGGACATTCGAGAGAATTATTAAGCAGGACGAGGCTCCTGCGGTTATTTAATCATCTATTGATGCGTCTTAATAATTTGTAATCTCGCATCTTTATGGTATAATATATTTGGCTATCTATCTAATTAAGATACTAGTGAAAGTTTTTTTTTAAATAATATTTTATGAATACTATCGTTTACCCATATGAGGCTATATGAGTAAGTGATTATCTTCACCTAATTAACAATATAAGATATATAAATAAATGATCAATACATGTAACGCACATTGCTCAGAAATTTATTTGTTCAACATATCAAAAACCAGCATTTAAAAAGGCTATAATTAAAAGAGATAAAAATTAAACTTAAAACTACTTCAAATACACACAGCCATAAATAAATAAATAAATTACATTTTACACCGTCAATATGCAAACGGGATCTAATATGTTATGTCTTTGTTACACTGGTTCATTCAGAATACGAACTGAAAAACAGCAATATTATTGGTTGGGCCATTTACCAGATGGATAGGGTACAATAATATAGAGGATAAAATTATACAATAGAAAGTCGCATGGGCAAATATGCCTGATGGTAAGCGGTCACCATCACCCATAGATATTTTCGCTGTAAAAAATATTAACTACTCCTTACGTCATTAATGAGCCACCAACCTTGGGAACTAAGATGTTATGTCCCTTGCGGCTGTAGTTACACTGTCTCACGCACCGTTCCGGAGCACAGCAATAACAAATATACGGTAGAATATGTGATGAATTGGTGGTATTTGAGATTAGATACAAACATTACACAACAAGTATTTTCCATTGATACACAATTATAAATAAAAAACGATATAATACGAATAATCGAGCTGGGCAAATATATTATGTGAGATATGGTATTAACTGCTACGACCAGACTTGCGATACATTGCGTGAATACGTCAGTGTAATCTTACCTTTAAGCTTAATAATAGACTACATGGTCTGAAGTCTTTATAAATACAAGCGGCTCGAACACGCAATTTCTTGAAACCTACCTATAGAATTGCGTAGTGTTAGCGCATTCATATAGACTATAGATGAATGGACTGATATAAGTATACACTTATGTGATGGGAACGAAAGTAACTCTGTCAGCTCGATTTTGATGAAATTTAGTATGAAGCGAGCTTGAAAACCCCAAGGAGGGACATATGCATCCTCCCTGATAATTAAATGATTTTATTCAGAAGTTTTTGCTATATCGTAGGTATATGTTTGAACAGGTACGTAGGTAGCTACGTACATATTTTGCAATGAACAATACTCTTGACACTCGATCAAGGAAGTATGTATATTCTATATTAGACCAATATTGTAAAAAAATCAATTAGCAAACCTTATCAATGTTATTATATCATAAATAATTTTGTTACTAATTAATGTAACCAAAAAAAATAATCAAATATACAGTTGTGTTCATAATTTATTCTTCGATAACTAAATAGTTTTATAATAATAATAATAAACTAGCATCGACAAATCATAAAACAAATGTTTAAAATTATACGAAAATGATATTGTCTAACAGATTCAATAGGTCAATACTTCGATGTCATCAAAGAGCTGATGCGATACAAACGCCGCAAGCAAGGCTCGGGACTTCTGGGAGGTGTAGATTAGGGTATTGACCATAACGAATAAACATAAACATTGGGAGTCCATCAAATATTCTATTGATAATCGAACCAGGAGTCAGGACTTCTATCCTATTATTATGCATTGGAAATGTACTAAAAATATTCGTGGACACATAGAACATGTCAATCGGATTCGAAGATCGCTTATACAATTTCGTTTTTATAATCAAATTTTCGTTTATAATTAAGCCAATAATAAAAGACATAACAAAAGACGTAAGACCTGCGTGTTTTGGATGAAGTTTCGCCACAGGTGAACTGCATCGAAGTTTCCTGAAAGACTTTAGGTTTTTCTTAAGACACGAGTCCCTCAAGATGAGAAAGGTTATAATTATATATTGTGTGATTCATATCATATAATTGTTTACTAAAACATTTAAAATAGCATTGCAGCATATGGCCGACATTAATTTGTAATTGATAAACAAATACGCATTGATTTATACCGGGAAGAGTTCAGACGCAGCAGCTTTAGGTGCTTTTCGAGACACGGGAGTTAAAACATTCAACATGCAGACTCCGGAACGCAACTAAGAATTTCTCCACAAAATTAAAAAAAAAATTACAAGCCCGACCCGGGGTTGTCGTCAAGGACTTTGGGATCTGCTACCACTTAATCTAGCCACTAGACAAACGCTTTCACGTCTTAACTATTCAGCCGATCCTCATACACGTTGTCAGAAGACATAAGGTATCCTAACACTTCCCCTCCCCTCAAACGCGGGCGAAACCGCGGGCGAAAACTAGTATATAATATGTTAAAGCGAGGGTCGTCCTAGTCCACGCAGCAGAGACGCTGGGACGTGACGCGATAAATCATCGGTGGCACAATAAACTCCAAGATTTCAATTAAACATAAATCTCGTATGACACACCGCTAATGGAGTTGAAACTCGCGTTCCTAAACGTTTGTTCGCAATTATATTGCATTATAATGTTATTGCGTTGCGTTTGTTTTGTGAGCCGCGGTGATGGGATGGAAATTGCAATCATAATTATTTTAATAATCTGAATTATACAAATACTGTCACGTCTATTATATGTATAATAAGAAGCTCGAGACTCCCTTCGGGAGGTTTTTACGAAGTAGGTCTATTTTCAATAACGTCACAAAATATTTAAGTAGAATAATATTGATTATAACTTATAAATATATATTTTGTATCTTTATTTAAGGCTGATCACTAATTCTAATTGCTCACTTCTGATCATATTCAGATAAATGTCACTGGGTAGTAGTATGCTACTGGCGTTATATTTATTGTAACAATTTTTAAATTTCTTCATAATATTGTTTGCTTGGTACGTCACTAGATGGCGCTATAAGTATGAATAATTGTTTAAAAGATTGAAGTAAGTTTATAATTGTATATAATATTTGTATAAAAAAAATATACGTCATAGATAAAAAATAAGTTATTTAAAAAAAATAAAAAGGTTTCTAGCAGAGCGTGGTTTCGATCCACGGACCTCTGGGTTATGGGCCCAGCACGCTTCCACTGCGCCACTCTGCTCTTATTTAAAACAGTGAAATAGTCGTAGTGTATATTATTTAGTCATAGCTTCCTACGAGAAACTGATATGATTTGTGTACAAGGATTAGGATAAACGAAATTATATTGCGATTTGATATTGCAAGCTAATACAAGCAATGCGGACGATACTACTTGTAGCTACTAATTTTGAATGTTTTAAATGTTTATTCTATTTATATAAGTATGTATCGATCTTTTGTTATGTACTTATAGTTTGTTTGTATTTTAGTTTTAGTTATTTCTTATATTTTTTTTATAAATTTAATTACGACTGTTAAAATTAATAATAAAATATACTGTATCTAATGTTTTTTTTTTTTTTTTACGATGCGAACTAATGATCACTTTCCTAAAATGTGTTAAACTGGTATGCATATCGCTTAATTCAAATTTCAAATTTCATGAAGCAGTCAGAGGAACTTCAAATTTCATGAAGCAGACATAGGAACTAATTAAAAACATATGCAATAAAAATTGAAGCTACAATTACTTTCATTAGATGCAATATATTTTTGAAATTAATTACCTAAGCTAAGAAATATTTTAAATACAAACTGAAGCCATGTAATAGCCATATTAGTATATTATAAAGGCACGGTCGCATCGCTCGCATCGCGTCAGATGGATCACTTTTATGTGCACGGGCTCTAATAAGTTTCTCAGCGACGCGGAGTAAAATAAAAACCAGTCGATATTGTTCCGACGCGGTGTTGACGTGCTTATTAAGAGGGAAAATTGTAAATTGACTCGCTCCATGATTGGCAAGGGAATATTAGCTGGATGCAATTTTGCCGCGTCCCTGTTTGCGTTTTTAAAGGAATTTCTTGACGCTAATCCATCATTTCTTTGCGCCATCGCTTTAGGTGAATACACTTTTCAATATACTTGATGTTACGTGTAGGTAATTACGAAATTGTCAACGCTTTTCAATTGAGACGTTATTTTTTTATTTTACACGTAAGCGCGCGACGTTGACATGTTTAGTTTGTGATCTGATACTAGATGGCGTTAGTAGTGCGGAATTGTTGGATACAATTTCTCATTCTATACTTAATTTTTTCGTATATTATTAGTTAACTAGTATATGGTTGGTTCCAATGTTTTTATCATTGGCTTCTGACTGTATATTTTTAATATGGGTAGTTTCGCATAATCTTTTTTAAATGAACGTATATTAAAAATAATGAAAATATAAAGAATCATAAAATGTTATATTATAATGTTATATTTTGTATAACGAGTTACTAATTTTGTAAAGGATGTATGCTTAAGCTTGTTTCCAACTGATTTAAATTAGTCACATATATTCTTATCACGGAAATATTAGTAATATGTACAATTTGAGGTCATACTAAATATATATCTATATTGAAATTACAATTTCCACGTGTGTACGAGGTACAGCAGCGCCCCTGGCGGCGGGCCGCAGCTGTCGCTCCGCCGCGCCCCTATTATAGCTTTATTATTGTGGTATTTCCAATATCTCCAATATTTTCCCTTTCCGCGTCTCCGCCATCTCATTACTGGCTGACGGCGCTAATCCGTCGGGAGACGCGCCTAATGGAGGTGATCATGTGTCCTACGCATTCAGACATGACGTATTAGATGAACCTTGGGGACCGGCCGTAATAAACGAAAAAAATACATCGCACACCTCAATATAAATCAAGCTGAGAAGAAATGCCAATAAATATCGCGCCGAAATCCAATAATTACGAGGCAATGAGCCGACCGGCCACAAATCAACGCGCGCGCATACTAATGCCTTATCCTAACATCAGATTAAAAACATCAATACTTGTCAATAGAGGTCGCCTCCCACGTAATTATAGCCAACAATATCCCGGGGAGGCTGAGCCGAAAGGATTAACGTATATCAAGTAGAAATAATTGAAGGAATCGATTAAATGAAGAGTATTAATTGGTGATGCGCCCGCGCAGCCTGATCCCATCTCGCGCTCGCGCGCTTGATGCGCCTCGTGTTATATCATTCGTATCTCGATCTACGGTTACAGGATCTAGGTTCTTATTCGGTTTATACGTTCGAGCTAAATATAATTCTGTTTATGGTTTAACCTCGGTTACTTTTAATCCATTCTAATATGTTGTTGAGGATGAAACTCTTTATTAGAGAAGATTAATAGAGAGAAGATGCCTAATGAGAGACTAGACTTTTATACCTAGAATAAACGAACAACTATGCACGACATTGGTATTCTTTTCGTTGGTTAATATTGGTCCAGTAAACAGAGCATGCAGATCTGAAGGTCACAGGTTCAAATCCGACATGGACCGCTCAGTTTCAGTGCCACCACTGCATGTGTTCACAATCTTTTCACTTACCACCGAGTTCCGAAAATTCTGTCATTTGTGTTTCCGGTAACCCGCGTTGGAGCAACGTGGTGCAATAAATTCCAAGTCTACTCCGTAAAAGAAGTTATAGTAAGATTTTCCTAAATAAGTTATTAGTTATTATAATCGTAGAATAATGGATCTGCGACTCATTATTAAAGCCTTTTTTTAAACTGATAATATACTGATTGTTAATATATTGTTGACAACTAATATAAAACAAACATGCTTTTTGATAAAGTTTTTTTACATTTAATATGTTTTTATGTAAAAGGAACTTCAATATTTTCTTTTTCTGATTAAATAAAGATGGAGTGATTTTTACCCAGCTGTCAATAATTAGCAATTAAAGAATCACTTCTTTCCTTTTTTAAACTCTCTCATTTATTTTTCTCAAAGCTGTATGATATTCGATATGAATATAAAAAAATAATAATAATAATAAAAAGTTTTCAACAAATTCGAAATTCAAAACAGTATCAAATAACGCTAAACACTTCAACATAAAAGTCATAACTTTTTAATTTGCGTTTAACGAAACAGTATCGCGATTAACTCGGTTAATACGCAATTTAAAAACCGAACAAACGAATGTATGTAAATTGCTCAGCTATGTAAAAGCCGGCGATAACCTTGCAATATAATCATGCGACTGTGTTCAACGAGAATGAACTTTATTCCTTAGTAATAAGATTCGTACGGATGAATAAAAAACATTGTCGGTTCGGAGTGAGCTGGAAACAAGTACGTTCAGAAACTGCTTACACGAATTAGCGCGTCAAAGGGGCGAAGGGGGGCGAAATTAGAAAATTCGCCTCCTCCTACGTTCCGCACGTCATAAACTGACAATTTACGATAACTCCCGGATTAGCCTGTTTGTCTGTTATGCGTCCGAGTGTGACGGGGGTCGAGGGTGCAGGGGCAGGGGGATTGTTTTACATTTGCATTCGCGAGCTCCTCCAATCGGATTGATCAAATGTTTCCACGCTCCGAAACTAGATAACAGACTTTTACCGTCATTTGGTGTTGAGTGAATTCGAGGTTTCTATATCGATATACAATAATATATACAGAATCATTATATACTAAATAATAATTAAACAAATAGGTACTTAAATAAAGAAACAAATAAAAGCGTTTTACCATTTTAACAGCAGACTGGACCTCTTATTGTATTAAATTTTCCCACTTAATAATTTTTTAATTATTTTCGCTATGATAACTAATCATAATATAAAGCAGATACTGCACCGGTAGATAAGTTTAAAAACGCCGCACCGCTGATTACCGACATTACCCGAAGCCCACTAATAAAACGACCACGAAGGTGTTTTATTGTGAAATTAATTTGACTACAAAGTCGTTTGCTTTGTCCTCGTCCACATCTATGTAGGCCATTAAACGTTACGGCGACCATGCTTCATAAAGAGTACGGCCGTAAAAGTTAACTATCTGTCCCGCGGTCCCGCCGTCCCGCCGTGCGTCCCGCGCGCGCCCTGCGGGACAGATTTGAGAACGTATTTCGTGTACTGTCAAATATTTTTTGATATCATTGTCGTTATTTAGACTAGGCTCGGAAATGTTTGTGAACATGAAAGAGACTGCTTTTAATGAATGTTTGAACTCTTAGATATATTTATCGAGTAAAATAATGCATTTGCATACGATGTTCAATGTTTTAGATTGATTACATGTATTTTTTTGTATAATTCGTTTGTAAAAATATCAAGTTTGAATCATATTCCACCACGCCGCTCCAATTGAGATTGGTGACATGTGACAGTTTTTCATCCGCAGGTTTTCATAGAATGTTTTCTTTTTGTTAATTTAATCATTTGTTTTCAATTTAATATTTTATTACTTATATGTTTTATTGTATTTGTTCACATATTGAATGGAATATATAACTTCAATACAATACATATTCATAATTAGGTGAAATGACACCTTTGTTGACCCAACGTCTCATAATCAACACTATTATTACTTCAATATGTCCATGAATGCTATGCGACTGTGGTCACCGCATTACTAATTTCTTAAAGGGCGACCGCGACCACGCTTCGTAAATAATTGTCGTGCTAAAAGAAAACCCCAGCAAATCTACGCGATTAGCATAAAAACCATCTAAACAGACCGACGGAAGACATCGTCTTCCTTCCGCAATATTTGTGAAAAAATTACACACTTCCGTCCGACATTTTGTCTAGCGCTAACAAACAAAGTTGCTAATGTTAATTGCGATGGAGGAATTAAACTTTAACTCGACTACGCGTTGTTACGGACCGCCATTCATTTCAACATTTATAAGTTTAGTTTTTCTTATCAGCTCCGACCTCGAGATCTTAGATAAGAAAGACGTTTTAATACATAGATCTTAACGTATTAAAAAAAACTGTTGATAAGAACGTTTATAAAGTTTATTTTTTATACTTTAAGTTCGGGTAAGGACCACTGGATGTTCATGTGCTTAATTTGTGTTTTTAGTTCATCTGGTGCTCGGCTGTGGAAAACTATCATGAGGAATCCTTCATGCCTCGGAATAAAATTGCTCACACGTGTATCCAACAAACAGAGATGGAGCAACGTCTCCTTTGCCCAGCAGTGGGATATTTACAGGCTGATACTTTACAGTTTCTGTTTTTATAGAACTTTTTTACACTTGTTTTTCGGGTGGTACATTTAAAATTCTATAAAACAGGACTTTTTTGTTATTTTTAATGATATTATATTAAATTGTTGAGTTCACCTAAGCAAACAGAAAATAATTATGTTTGTGGCAGGGAAAAGCTAAGAAATGTAACGCCTTTGTAAGCAAATACTTTGTAAATTTCACGACCTCTTTCTCCTACAACAATGTATATAGTTCATCTTTATATTCCATCTCAGTCAAGTGTCATTTTGCATCTCAACAGTTGTCAGCAACACCTTATCACATTGGTCACTTGAGACGCATTTCGTTTCTAAATAGTCCATCCACGTAGCATATTGGACGTCGCATATTTCAGATCATATATGTAAAGATAATTTAATTAAGTTCAATGGATGAGTTATTGAATAGCACAGTAGAGAAATCACACAGCCTCAAGCAGACACGTCGCGTCGTTAAAATTTAGGAATAACTTCGCCCACAGAAGCCCCCGAATTCTCCAGACATCTGTTCCGAATCGCAATAAAAGTAGACGGCGGCAGAAACATAGAATTTTATCACGGCCGTGTCCATCATAAACCATCCCTCGCCGGGAGGGGGCGCATAAAAGTTTACAGGCATTCGGCTAATAAATCGTGTCAAATAAATAAGTGTTGAGTCGGTTGCCGGCATATTGATTCGTCATGTGCCGCCTTAGAGAGGGTCGGGGGGCGCGGGGCCGGGTGGTCATAAAGGTGCGTAATGGCCGCCGTCGGAAGACAGCGCAGTGGCGCGCATCGATTAGCGCTCCGAGTCGCCGTCAGCCGCCGACGCAACGAACACTTCACCGGGCACGACGACCTGATACCGCCACACCTTCTAGCCCAACGCCTCGTCGTCTTATCTCGACCGTTCCTTTTCAATTTCACTTCCACTTAAACTACCACAAATCCGTCCGCTGTAGATCTCAACGTTCTATTTTGCAGTTTAAACGGAACTTTTCCAATTATCGTTCATAGATGGCGCTAGTCGTGGCATCGGTGGCGCGCCTTCGTACCGTTCCAAGTGTACAATAAAACATTGGTTAATAGCTGTAATTGTGTCATAGCAAGTTAATAAGTCGTATAAATCATACGCGGTCGAATCGTAGTTATTAAACCTGTCGGGCGGGATATAGAAACGTCATGTAATCCAATGCGCGTTTTGTTTATTGCAAATAATGCTCGGATACGGGTTTGCGTGCTCGTCCGATCTAAATCTCTCGTAATGGGTAATATGAAGAATTTTAATAAAACGGAAGGTTAAGACGATTGTTGATATTTATTGACCGCTCGGCTCGGCGTGTCGGTGTGTCGGCGTGTCGGTGTGTCGGTGTGTCGGTGTGTCGGCGTGTCGGCGTGTCTGTGTACAACTTGACGTATTATTGCCGTAAATTACAATATCATTATTGTCGGAGGACTTGTCTCAGGATTTCCAATAACAAATAACCGATTTTACAACAAAGTATTGGAATACAGGCTGTTACAATAAAATAAAATGTAACATCAAGACAAAAAAACAGCTGTAACGAATTTTGATCTTAATCGAATATTTTACGAAACGACTAATTGGAAACGGATCTACATATCTGGCTATCAGATTTAAGGAGCTTTACAAAACCCAATCTCGTATGGCTTTGGCTTGTTTAAATAATTACTAATTGTTATAATATGAGTACTCACCTATTGCTTAATAAACATTAATCACAAACAATATATACTTAATCAAAGTACTTTCCTTCGAGCACATATGAAGCGTCATTTTACAAGATTGAAATAAATTTAAAGTTACCACGTGTTCGATAAATATTATAATACAAAATAAAGCGTGTATTTAATTACATTGACGATAATAAAATATAAGTCATTACTTTTTATAGATAATTGGAAAGCATCCTGTGCACGGGCCGGGGCTCGAACGCCAGTCCCCCGACTTATTGCCGCTGCCCTCGGACGTTGATTAAAATCTCTCACTACATTCACACAAAGCTTTACTTTGATATATTTATAAATCTTACGAAACGTCTGCTCCGACCCGACGACCTGACCTCATCGCTACACGATTATGACCTCTAAACCGAAAGCCGCTGGGTATTAATTAGCATATCGGACAAGTCAGAGTTGCCTACCACCTGTCAAGTGATATATTGACTTTAAATAACATATCTTATTTATGTTGAATCGGAAACAAAATGTACAAAAAGTTTTTATTATAAATAATCGAGCTGGCGGAGTGGGAGGACGACTAAATTTGTACGAAGCCTTGTATTATATCATGTTCTGTGTATTGGTTCGCTAGTTCGAGATAAATTGCACTAGATAATGTTTCTTTCTGTAATAAGTTGATACGTACTATTATTTTTATCATTTATATGATGTACATAATATTTGAATCATTTTACAAGCTTTTGTGAGGGCCAAATACAACTGAACTTTAAACCAGTACTCGTCATGCGATTGAACTGAAATTTTGGACAGACTCTTGGCGTTTGGCGACGATACAAATTTGATTTTTTTTATACGTCTTAGTATAGAGATTATTTATTTTAAAAAGTTTTCCTTTAAATAAACTTTTGATGACAGATTATAAATAAGAGTTAATGGCAGCTCGATCTTTAAAAATTTTCAAGTTATAATCGTTGACAATGATCATGTTTTTGAGATAATCGTATAGATATGACAAATATTTGTATATATAGCGAGTGTTTGTTATTTGTTTAATATATACTTATAAAATCTTTGTCTTGACTGACTTTCAACACACAACCAGAACTACTGAATCCAGAAATTTTGAAACTTGGTTTACTTTATAACGAGGGCATGGATAAGATATTTTTTTTGTTAAAATATAACTAACGGGGTTTATGGAAAGGGTAGCTTTGTATGAATTTTGTCCGTATCAAGTCGGGACGGATTAGTTTTTCAATATGAAGTTTTATATTGGTTAATTAGATTGCAAAAACGGTATGTCATATGTAAAATGTGGACTGTTAAAAAAGTAAAAAGTTAGGTGAATACATAACCACTGAGTCTTGCAATAGTTTTCATACATACATAAGTTGATTTATAAGAAGGTGAATTTGCTATAGGGCAATATATAAAGGATAATTTTTAAGTAGATAATTAATTTGAGAACAAATTTTTTGTCTCATTCTGTCATTATTAATTTGTCTTTTGAAAGAAGGAGACACAACATTGTTTAATTAATCACTCGCTAAGTATAGCTAAGGCCGTATATTGTTTGTATATTGCCTATTTTAGGAAGGTTAAGACTTACACCGCGCTGTTCTGGTTTTCGACCGAACCGCAAATGGATCGTTGTAGAATTTCGATTACAATAAAATTATAATTTGATAGTAGATTTTTTTTTAAAGAATAGGAAGGCGGACGAACATATAGTCTAATACCTGATGGTAAGTGGTCACCAAACGCCCTTAGACATTAGCACTGTAAGAAATGTTAACCATCGCTTACATACCAACCTTGGGACCTAAGATTTTATGTCCCTTATGCCTGTAATTACAATGGCTCTCTCATCCTTCAAACCGGAACACAACAATACCAAGTACTGCTGTTTTGCGGTAGAATATCTACGATCATTACAGATACAAAAACCTCATTATTAATACAAATTAGGCAAATAAAAACTAATAATGTTATGAGTAGGCGTATCTGCATTCATTAACACTTTCAACTAACATTGCCTAACTTATTTTAATGGGACATAGTATCTGAGATCAAAAGGTAGACAGCAGTGCCGTATTGACTAATATATACATATAATATGTGATAGCTTATACTTCTCACCGTTCCGATATCTTTAGACCGAATACAACGTACCAGGTGGCCACCCCATCTGCTTTCCTTGTATGTATAAACGCAATAACATTACTGATTACATCTACTAATGTACTTCAGTTTTAGTGAGAAGTTAATTTTGTTTTTATTACTTACAAACATAGGTATTTATTGACGCACTTGATATGTGTCTCAGATGGTTTATGAGTTTCAAAACTGAGCAGGTATTTTTTCAAATAGTTGAGTAGATTATTAATGTCCCACTGCTGGGCGAAGAGGATAGATTCTTTACTAAATGATAGTTTGGAGCTCATCCCACGATGTTGTTTAATTGCGATGATAATTATTTATCAAATAAGAACGTCAATGATTCTTCCCCGAATATAAACCCGTGATCTTGGGTTACTATTTAGATGCTCCATCCACTGGGTCATGTTGGTCTTGTAAAGACTTTGTTATTTTAATAAGCATCCGATGCATCTGATACGATTAAATCCCTTATCTGCTTTCGACGTGTATTCATCCTATTCGACAAATATATAGCCCTCGCATTGTTCGATATTTCACTTAAACGGGACATTAATATGAATTTTAATCATAAAAATTATTAATATCGTTATATATCACAACCTTTTTCGGCGCAATCCGGTGAACCATTAAAACGAGACATAATTCAACACAGATCGAGCTGCGAGGCCCTGAGTCTATGACACACTCGCTAAATCTCTCTGAAGGCGGTCTCTTGGCCCATAAATTATTATTTTGTAAATAAAAATAATGAAAAATAAAAACGCGTCCCGCGCCGGAAACATTCGTCCCGTCGCGGATAATCCGGGACACTTGATTTATTAATAATTACCGCATTATATTCTAAGTCACGAGACTATTTTCGTACATTCTGTATATTTGGAATAATTTAATTACTATGATTAAAATGATGTCCCGTCGAATCATATGAATTGTATTTTTTTTAATATTTATTATAGATAGGCAGATTGGCAAACGGAGTACCTGATGGTAAGTGGTCCACACCGCCCATAGACATTGGCGTTGTAAGAAATATTAACCGATGTACCATCAACCTGGGAAACTAATATGTCCCTTGTGTAGTTATACTATCTCACTCACTCTTCAAATCTAAACATAGAAACACTAAGTGTACTACTGTATGTACTGTTTAGCGGTAGAATATGAGATTTGTGGTTGGTACCTACCCAGGCGAGGATGCACAAGGCCCTACCAAGCAAAAAACCTATTTATATTTATCTTAAAAGATCTTGTGTCAAATGTTTTTTTAGTATCAGGCAAGTTTCACTCAGAACGTCGCAACGTATAAATTCTATTCTATTATTCTTGCGTGTATCTTATGAAAGATATATATATATATATATATTACAATTACGTTCTATATATCCCCGGGTCAAGCCAATAAAACGTCATTCGGTTTATATGTCAAGAGTAGTCCGGAAACCGAAAGCACACTAGGTGGCACCATCTAAATCCAGGTAACACTGCCCTTTAACTCCTTACAGCCGTAGCATAGCCCACCACGACGGTTTATGAGATATGAAGAAATAGAACTTGTTTGTTTACACACACTGATAGTCTTCCTTGATATTCGTCTAATTAAAGAATATTATATTAAAAAGTATTTTTATAACCCATGCTGTTTTAGTATTGTTCTCTCGGCCGGTTCAAACCGGTTGAAGTACCGATGGCAAAACTAAGCCAATATTTGCGTATTCTTTTAAACAACAGACTTACCCGATCCCATTTTTAAGCATCAGTTCAAAATATGCTTATTATTTTTCAAATAGCAGTCAGTATATATGTTGCCCTGATAAAGATATAATTTAATAAGTCGTTTATAATCTTAAAGAGTATTCTAATAGACGACATATGTCTTTATCAAATTACAGTTTTTTTGTACAGGAGTACTGAACGCGACCATAACGGTCTGTCCTGTTAAATATGTAGATCTTAATCCTTACAAAATAAGCGATATTATATATAAAAAAAAGAATGATTTTTCATTGATGTCTCACGATCCTCGTTCTGGGTCCACTATTATGCACTAGTCGTAAATCTGTCGCATCGGACGTGCGTAATCTTCTCTTTATGACGAGTGATGAACTGCTATTGTTTGTCAATCGTAAATTTCGTTTTTTTTTCTACACCTTTCATTGTTGAAGTTTTACGAAATATCAAGGGAGACCTTTCTAGAAACATTACAGTTACAAAATATTCTTTGGTGTGTGGTTTGGTGTGTTTTTTTTAACTTAAAATGCTTCATTGCACAACACATATGTCGAGTTATTATTACTGCTTGTTGAGTTTTATTTATGAGATATATTCTTTTTTTAATTTTAATTAATCTATTCTTTTAAGAAGAACATACAAATTAAGAACAGAAGCTCCAAAAGGAGAGTAGACCTAAAATATAAAATGCTATTTCAATAAATGTGTACGTATATTGAAACGCATTCTCAATTTTTATAAATTCCGGAACCGAATATTATATAATGATACTCTTATATTAGATTATTTACAAAGACATTATCAAAATTACAATTGTTTTGTTACCTGATTCTTTACTTAGGAAAAGAAGCAATATGGGCAATATTATCTAAAAGTGGTCACCGCTGCTTAGAATGATATTGTACAACATATAAATAATAGCCAAGACTCTCAATGTGCTGACAAGACTTAAATCGAATTTAATACACTTCTTAAGCCTGTAAATTGAAAGGCTCACTGAATTTGAAACAATATTATGAAACAGTACTGGTAGATTATCTTTCTTTGTATACCCATCTATGTTTTACGAGCAATTAATGAAAAAAAGAGGAAATAGTGTAACGCTTACGTGGTCACACTTTTATATATTTTTTTATCAATATGATAATCTCCACCTTATAGGGGATAATGCAAATTCATTAGTGATTTTTATCGTTTTAAATGCAAATATTAATAAAAAAAAAACCGGTAATTTATCGTTTGTATCGGTTGTTTGACATGTTACGTTATAGTTTAATTGATAGTCGATTCTCACGCATAATATATCGCGTGTTATCATAATCGTTCACCGGTCTCGCTTCTAATCAAGGTTTTGTTGAGTGAATAATTATATGTCAAAACTGTATTAATTAAAAAGTAACTTTATGTATACTTTAATATATTTACGCTATGGAAAGGAATTAATAATAGATTAGGCTGTATAGTGTTTTCACTCAAACATACTCATATTAAATTTAAAAAAAAGTAATTGTATTGATATTACGTTCGACTTTTGAATTTGTTTTTTTTTAAGCGTGGATTCAATGTTGCCTCATGTCAGGGACTATATTCATGGTGCACTACCTACGGTCTAAGGACCGTTCCCCGCTCGGTGGGTCTTATCCGTCTATCTTCTGCCATTCCGATAAAAAAAATATTGATATCTCTATATGAAGTATGTCTTTTAAAACGTTATTAAAGTAAGAAAATTTTTCAAGATTGATGTTTATAATTAATTTTCTATCAATATTCGATTTACGTACAATATGATGATAAATTATTTTGTTTCATGCATAATGGTCAGCTAATACTGATGCAGATACCGGGTTTGAAATAAGGCGTTTTTGTATTGACACCAATGTAATAAGTAGGTTCGTATTATTCATTTGATTAAAAACACCTATTTGTATTTACGTAATATTTAATTTTTGATTATGAATAAATTTTATACTTTGTTCAGTCGTACCTTTGTTCATCGTCCTGGTATGTACTACCTATATATATACTCATCTGATATTCTACCGCCAAATATCAATACTTTGTATTGTTCCGGTTGGAAGAGTGAGTGAGCCAGAGTAACTACAGGTACGAGGGAAATAACATCTCAATTGCCTAAGTTTGAGGCGCATTGGCGATGTTGATGGTCGGTGCTTTAAAAATAAATAGACATACCTATCAGTAGATTTTTTTTTATTAATTATAAAATCATACTACTAATACAAATACAATAGTAATACAAATACATAACGCCTAGGTACAAAGCACTCCTTAATATACTATAAAAAGGAAATTATAACAATATTAAAAAATAGTATCTAATAAATAGTATGAATGATTCAGTTTTCGAACTATCTTAATTTAATTACCCTAATATTATCAGTGTGCAAACTCCGCCCCTCAATGTCAACGCCATCTATGTGTGACGATGAAAAACTTCAGTGCTCTAACATTTTGAGGTTATGTTCGAAGATTTTATTATTAAAGTACATCAGGACCCTCGCAACATGTTACACATTAAAAAATTAGTGCAACAAAATTTTGTCTTTTATGCAGTGATCTTATTTTTGCGTAAAATTATGTTTTATATCTACTAAAATGTTTTAGTACAGACTGCTTAAAACACATCAAGAAACATTGTAAAGTATCTATGAAACAGGAAAAGACATAACCATCATTATTATAAAATGATATATCGAGAATTTAACATAAAAATAACTTACCAGGCCTTATAAAGATTCCAGAGTTATTTTAAACACAAATTGAATAAGGAAACAACACTATTGTGACTCAGCTCACTTTGCATCCGTGGGACAGAGAGCGTTCCGAAGTTAGCCGAAGTACGTGGCCCGTCCCTCGGCGGCCCGCCCCCGGCTTGACGGATTCTTCTGACAGCAGACGCGCGAGAAGCGCCCGCTGTTTTGTACGCGTGGCGCGAAACGCAAAAATTTTCGCGTTCCATGCGAAACATTTAAAAATCGAACGGAATGAGCCCGTACGCTGACTTTTTAGTTGTATGTGAGAATGCCTTGAACATTTCATAGAGGTAACGTAAAAAAAAACTAAAAAAACATGATTTTTTTCAAATGAACAAACTTATTAGGTACTCGTAAAGATAGTGATTAGTGCACGAGTGATGATAAATGAGTACATTGCATGAAGTTTGAGGTTTTTTTCGTACCTTGATCCCAGTGTTGTGGTATATTGAGGAGTAAATAAATTAATGAAAATAAAAAGGTATATGACAAGTCCGTGTAACCGGTCGGCGGGAACAGATTTAAATCGTTGAGCAGGTAAGTCGGACAATGGCCATCGAGCCACGATTCGCTTAATTAAACATGATAAATAAAAAACCCATAAGCAGACCATCGTACATTCAAGATCAGGCAGCTGACTGCGTTATTTTGCTTTGTACATGTTGCGAGCTACTAGCTAGCGCGGATTTTTATTTTTGATTTCAGCAAAAACTTTTAGAACTTTCACACACAACTATTTTAGTTTCTATTTGTTTTTTATATACTCTATTATACAGATAATTTAGCTACCTTTTTTATGTTAAAATACGAAAATTATTGTAAAGTATAAATATTTGCATGTGTCATTATTTTCATTGTAACAAAATGTCAAGATGTTTTATTTTAAGTTTTACGATAATACTATAAATATAACACACGTCGCCTTACACTAATAAGTATAATTAATTACCTTTGCATTAATTACTGGTTTTGTAAATTACGGACCAACGGATATCTTTCGTAACGCCATAAGAGATGGCGCCACCTGTCTCGAAAACATGAATATGGAAAGAAATAATTGAAATAAATTCACCGACTATCACCGACGTTATAATAAAATGATATGTTTGCATACATTTACTTTTAATTTATGTATAAAATAATAATTTAAGGATATACTGTATCGTCACGTATTTCTACGAACACGTGAATAATAATTAACCGAACATATATGTACTTGACTAGAATTTAAAATAACATAATTAAGTGCCAGAAAGTGTAATGTGATACTAATAAATTTATATTATAAATTTAAACTATTACACTGAATTGTAAATAAAAATAGTAATAAAGTTGGTAGGTACATACGTGTTATTTGTTTGCAGGTGCAAGTCAGGAAACCATTTGTAATTACGTATATGGAAATCATATAAAAACACTTAAGTTACATAAAAGTTATATTATTTTGCGAGAATCCAGTCGAATTGCAATAAATTATTATTATGTTTGGTAAAAATGCATGCATACGTTTCATTATAACAAAGACAGATGGCGTTACTTGTTCTGACTAAGAGCTTAAAAAATATGTTTTGAATTTATTCAACAGTATTTTAAGGACTGTTATGAATATATTATAAGCACAAAAAATACGTACGTTATTATTAATGTGTTGATTGTATTTAAACAAATTATCATAATTATCAGTTACATTAAAAATAGCTTCCAAATTGATAGTCCCAAATATTTATAACTTTAAAGAAAAGTTATTATTTCGATTTCTTCTCTTTTCAAAAATAAAATATTATACGTTTATGTAATAATTTATATTTATATCTGAATTTTGACCGTTTATGTGGTGTCTTGAAAAATACTTGAAGGCTATTAAAGCCGCAGATTCGTACTATGTTATATAATATATAGATAATAACCGTATCTGTAATTCTAAATATGAAAATTTATTTCAACTTAATATCTACATAGTTAACTTAATAAAGGTTGCGAAGGGTCACGATCGATTAACGATTTGCGTAAAAAATCCGTTGTGAAGGAAAGCACATACGGCTGTGTATACTACGGTGGTGGGGATGAGTGAATATAATGTAGGATGTACATTGATGGCGAAATCGTCTTTGAGTTAATCTACAGTTTTTTTTTAAATTTATTTTATGAAGGCTAACGAGCAAATGGACCTTTGCCTACAGCCCCTGGCATTGCAATAATCATAACTCTTTACTCCGTCAATGCGCCGCGAATCATGGGTCATGTTATGTCTTAGATACTTTGTGCCTGTAATTGCACTGACTCACTCTTTATACTAAAATGCACTCATTGACATCGCTTTCTAGATAATATTGCTCGTTTGGATTAAAGTAATAAATTGAAATCCATAACATTACCTGCAAAGGATTTAAAGAAAAAGGATCATTATTACTTTTGAAATAGAAGCGTTCGTTTTAAAACAAGACAAACGTCAGTTGTGTTTTGATGGGCGCAAAAATCTCATCTCGAAGGCGCGTGTTATGTCTACCAATCTAAGTTGGCTCGTTGTCGCACCGTTAGTGTTGCCAGTTGAGGAAAACTCCCACTATCCGGTAAATAGGAGGTAGGGTCATCACGGGGAAAGTTTTAATGAATTGCTTAGGATTTTGTTTCATTCATTTTTGGTTCATACTGAGCTGCATTCCAGATTAGTGTTATGGTTTTGTGTATTAAAAAAAAAGAAATATAGCTTTACATTTCATTAGTTAAGTTACATTTAATTGATTTGGTAAATGACTACTCGAAAGTATCTTGTATATCATTTGAATTTTTTTTATGCATAGTCGATATAAGGCAGTGAGATAAACTACACAGCTTCTTGCTTGGTATTTCCGGTAGAATAGATCAGTGGCGTTAGCCCAGCAATGGAACACTTATAGGCTCTTATTACGTTACATTCAGATTTTTTTAAAGTAAATATAAACTCTACTCGGTTGCAATTTTATTATATGTTTTTAATAATATCAGATAATTCGGTCACTAGAGTGCTGTATGAGATTCTATATTGACAAGCGTATCAAATAGAGTGACATTTGAGTGAAAGCTGACGAGATAAGGTGAAGGACGTTGTATCTCCGAGATTATCTGACAAATATTTGCACACAAAATGTATAAATTCGTATTTGACTTGCACTTAATAAACAACAATAATTGCTTCAATATACTATTCATAATTGATAAGATTTGTTTAGAATTAATGATTGAACGTAGATTCAAACGTAAAAAACTGGTAAGAAAATCAAATCAAAACCGAAGTACTTAGTATTGTTTTGATCCGGCTAGAAGGGTGAGTGAGCCAGTGTAATTACAGGCACGAGGGATATAACATCTTAGTTCGCAAGGTTGGTGCCACATTGGCGATGTAGTTGGTTAATATTTCTTACAGTTACATTGACAATGTGTTGACCACTTATTAGGTGGCCCATTTGACAGTCTACATAGAAAGAAATCGATATTTTTATTTGTTTTTTTTTATATTTATTTATTGGTTTTCTTTAATTATAAATTCTTTCAATGGCCATCAATTTCGATGTTCACATCCGCCGGGTGTCACGTGACGGTCACTATTATAACACACTACACTCTTATAATGTTTGTATTGAGCGACATTTTATCCATCAATTATGTTATATACAGATAAATATAATTAAAGCTAAAATATTACTGGTTTTAAATTTAAATTTTACGATTTTTACACAAAAAAATAAAGTCACCTTTTCATATTATTGGTTTTAAAATTATTTTAATTAAGCTAATCAACGTTAATCGTTTTAATTAATTAAAATAAATAGGAACATGGATTCTATTGCTTTCCGTAGAACTTCCCTAAATACATAGAGAACATATGCATAGTGTAGTAAAACTCCTACTACAGGGTTTATAGTTAATTTTTTACAACCGGAGACTGTTTTCGAATGACGTCAAGCTTTCTCGTTGATCTAGTGTGTTCAGCTTATAAGGCTGCAGACCCTGAGCCCAGAGATTAAAAATGGGTAGTGTGCCGTATTGTATACCTACTCTATATTCCTATAGATTGCACTTGTGTCGCACACACTTGTGCACTATAATAATATAATGTCCTCCAGAACGATTTCGGCCTCGGCGGCCAATCTCAAGAGAGATTAGCCAACTACACAGGAGATGTTATAGTGTACAAGTGTATGCGCAAACACAAGTTCACTTTCTATTCCCTAACTCTCATAAACCGATGGGACGGCAATACGACACGGCTAGAAAGAGTTCAGGCGCAGGACCAACGGCTTTACGTGCCTTCCGAGGCACGCGAGTGTACACACTTCCAACTTCTAGACTCCTGGCTGCTACTGAGAATTTTCTGACAGAAAAACATAATAACTTTTATATTGGCTTGACCTGGGCCTCGGTCTGGAGGACATTATTATTATATGTCCTGCGCAGTTGACTAGGCTTCGACTCGATCAGAAGAGCATCATTATCATCATCTTTATTGATAAAACACATTAATGAAATTCAAGAAAAATAAAGAAATATACAAACAAGCAAAGAAACTATAGAATATTCCATTTTTAAAATTACTGACTCACTTTTCGTATAATTAATTATCGTGTACGAACAAATATCACGTGTTATGTACACATTATTTTTGTTACTGGAAATATTTTTTATCTTCAATACTTATTTATCATTTATCTATACAATTGTAACAATTAACAAATAAGTGTAACGCGCGAGACATCGGTAATGTATATCTTAATACATAATTAATTAATTGTTGTTGTGTAATTGAATTATGTTTCAGCTATTGTGCGTAACACATCGCTTAATTGTAATTAATGAACAATTCGTTCGATTAAAACATTTTAAGATGTAAAACAAATTGTATGTCGTGGCGTGAACGAGCTAACTGGTTCACAATATACTTGTTAAAGCAAATTATGTATGTAGAAATTAACCGGTACTTTTTTTAACAGTAACTTTATATAGTACTTCTGTAATCAATAAAGGAATTTGTGTATAATTTTTTTTTATACAATATGTAGGCGGACGAGCATATGGGCCACCTGATGGTAAGTGGTCATCAACGCCCATAGACATCGGCCTTGTTAGAAATCTTAACCATCGCTTACGTCGCCAATGCGCCACCAACCTTGGGAACAATGGGCCCTTATGCTATGTCCCTTGTGCCTGTAATTACCCTGGTTCACTCACCCTTCAAACCGGAACACAATAATACCAAGTACTTCTGTTTTGCGGTAGAATATCTGATGAGTGGGTGGTACCTACCCAGACGAGCCTGCACAAAGCAATACCACCAGTAAAAATTAGTAATTTAACTTAGGACACTGACATATTGAAACTGTTACGATTACATTTGCTCATTTGATAATAACCTTTAGTGGTTGATCTGTACTTGTACACAAACTACCGCGCTGTAACGTCTTCTGCGGTTAAAACATGCAGATATATAAAAATACTGAACTCATTAAAATCATTAGACACAACAGCGCACGGACAGTACAATTGTGGAAGTTTGTTATTTAAAAAGAAATCATTAATATTTATCATTAAATTAAACACAGCTAAGACATATATTGGCTACTTATTTCTCCTAATAAATTATGTAATATCATAGTTTATAAGTGATTGATAAACGTGACCATTTTCCTCTTAAATTTTACTCGATACATCTTTGGCACCTTGAATACTCAGAATTGGTTATTTACTGACTCACTAAAACATAAAATTTTGAGTAATCTTTTATGATTATATACTTATCTAAAAAAAAAATTTAAAAGTAAGGGTATTTCGAAATTGTAATAAAATTATGACAATTACTTGTTTTTGTGTCATTTATATACCTAAATATAATACCGAAATCGACATGACAAAAAAAAACACATTTACTACATTAAGAAATTTTATTGCTTTCTCAAATAAAAATAATAATGTAAATAAGATAGGGAATTCCAATAGCTTTTTAAAACATTTGGTGAACATATATTTATGTGTCTAAAAATAAAAAAAAGCATTTCGTTCACTATCAGTAGCTATTACCGGGCTCTTTATTATAATGACCACCGCGGTGAGATTTAATCGGAGCCGCGGACACGTCCGCTCCCGATGACAGATAGCAACGAAATGCGTTTAAAATTTTTAAAGTCTGCCGGAGCGTGCGTGTGCGCATCGAAATACCATAATGAGCAGGTGACCACCGTATCGCGACGTGGCATGTCAACTTAGTGTCGGGTAATGTGAGGCGAAATAATTATCATTTTGTTCTTATAGGACTATTTTCGGTTTGTCGTATATTTGTACAATATTATTACAATTTTATCATTGGAAATGTAAATGCAGTTGGACACAGGGCAAGAAAATAAATATTTCATTTATATATTCACATGCTAATTAGTTTATACTTTTTAATTGATACGAATCAGGAAGGCAGGATGACGCACGACCTTATTTTAGGGGTAAGTAAGGGGTCAACTTTGAAACTTACAATTGCTATGTATTTGATATAAATATTTTGACGTAGATTTTAGGAGGATTAAACTTTCTTATTGATCAAAACTTTACTAGTTCGATAAGTAATATCGAATCTGATAAGAATCGGCGAGAGATACAATGAAAATATACATAATATATTTCTTAATTATGAAAATCATATCAAAGTCCCAGTCTAAGACAGATCAACACAAGCAAGCAAGTGTTTCGACGAAATGGAAAAGAGCACGGCAAGCAAGTATTATTCAAGCAACTAAATGGTGATGGGGAATCCATATGATAAATAATTTCTAAAAACCACCAAATTAAATCAATGCAAACACATGGTGATGATTTCGAGCCAACACTAAGATTTCCAAATATATTTGACGTTACAATCACACATCGCCATAAATCATATCTAAAATAAAATAGTTTGAAATTATAAAAAATATCTACTCTATCTGAGTGAAAGGATTTATAAGACTATATTAATTAAAAGGTCAATGCTCGCTCCTTACAAAAACAGAATTACTTGAACAATGTTAAAAGGTATTTGAAAAGCTAACTAAAAAGTCCTGCATGCATTAGCCGATATATATTTTTAGAATCATTCAAAGGCATATTCTTTGCAAATTGAATCCTCTACAAGCGTGTGTATAAAGAATTTCTTAAGGACATAGAGCCTACAAGAGATCGGTAGTCCCTTAGTATTAGCGTATGTGGACACAAAGCGAATACAGAAAGAAAAAATATACAGCAAAAAATGTCTGCCGCCGCGCTATCTACAGCTCGCGATCCTGTCTCAAATAATGGCACAGGGAATGAAATAGAGCAGATTGCTTGGAGTTTTTTTTAGTATTTATCAAAATAATCGGTCATTAGATATTCATATTAAAAATATATAAGAATGAAAATACATATATACTTGAAAATAACGAAGGAAACGTCGCTTCTAATTTAAAATTATATCTTTATTTCGATTGCAGTAAAACATTTTACATTGGAGTAATAGTGCAAGAGCGTTTGTAAAACATATAACACCCCGCCTTATTGCCTCCACAGGTAACAAGAGGGCCGGTTTATTTTTCGCTGGAGAATCGGAATTGCGATTCAACGGAGGAATGGTGCTAGCACTCTTGCCACCATTCCTCACATCATCATTTTAATACATTTACTAAAAGATAGATAGATGTGCATTATGGACTTAAACTAACAATTATATTTCCATTTTCATATTGAAGGTAGGTTCACATATAGCAACTTGCATTGTAGCTTTAAGTTTCAGAGTGAATGAATTTGGTCGCACCCCATAATATTAGTTTTCTCACGATGTTTTTTTTTCACCATTAACTACTAGATAAATCATAAACACAAATTAACAAGCTAAATCTAAGTGCATGCGTAGATTTTAACGCAGAATATTGTCGATTCTATTTATTATTTTTAATCTCAGACAATGCGTACCTCATCTCGTAATAACACACTTCATTAAGTTATAATTGCATTTCAAAATTATTTTATTGTAATTCTGTTATTCAATTAAATGTATTCAAACCCATTTTTTACTAATCAGCCGATGAATCTTATTAATTCAAGTATAGCACCACTTCTCCCGCCCTCCCGTATTCCCAGGTCGGTCCAGTAGAGCACCCTACGCCCGCAGCACGTAAATCTACATCAACACGCTGTCCCCTTCGTTTTGTTCTCATTCACTTAAGGCTCGCACATACAGCCCCCCCTCCCTGTCCTCGCACACCCTCCCCTGCGCACCCTTCGCCGACCACTGTCACCGCGCGAGCCTTATTAAGGCATGCTGAATGATGTCGCCGATATAACTTGTAACATTGTAAGGATTTACTTCTTGGATATGCCAAGTTGTTTGGTATTAGGAAATTATTGCATAATTAGTTGTTTCAATGATAATATACTTACATGCTCTTATATGCACGCGACGAAAAAAATGCAGTTTTGATAAATTGAACAAGTATATTTTTATGAGATCTTTGTAAGTGCTTATCATTACAAAAGATTCTATATCTTATTACATAGTTGTTTTTAAAAATATCGTTGTTTGGAGTTATGCTGATAATATCAGCTTGTTCGAAAGACTTGCTGTAGAAGCTATAAGAAATGTTGTCCTTTTTTAATTTTGGCTCAAGAAAAGACAGATCCTGTATCATTATTTTCATTATTACTTTGTTATTCTATTAGTTGTACTACTGAGTCCCTTTCCTGGTTCTTCTCGCTATAATCTACATTCCGAACCGGTGGTAAAGGCAATTTTAATTTAAGTCTTATAAAATGACTATTTAAAAGTCCTTATATGCGTAGGCTCGCATCAAGTAAATTCCAATTTTATTATACCTTTAAACTTTCAAATTAAACGGGAGAAGACTACTTTTTATTGAATTATCGATAAAATAATGTAAATGTATCTAAAGAAAACAATTAATTGATTTTTTTATATTCAAGTTAAAATTTATTCCAAAAATAATTTTGGTCATATTTATTGTAAAACGGGTAGCGTACAAACAGATTCGTGAAAATGGCCTGTCACGCGTGACGAGCTGGCTGGAAACGGCGTGACAGCTTCATATCGCGTCACTGTCAATCTCCACGAATTTAGAACGGTTTGACGTGCGCCGTCAGCTGATTTTGACGTCGCTGTCACAATTGACGGCGACGGATTGCCGATACCGATAACGCAATGTTTTGAATTTAAATTTAGAATGTTCTATCTATGAAATGCGGAAAAGTAAACACATGTATTGTTTATCTGTCTAAGTCAATATGATGCATATTTTTAAATATGACATCGGAGTCCATAAATGTATTTTAAAAATGGAAAAAGAAAAATACACGAAATAATGTAATAATGACTAAGATGAGGATCTAGGTAATACAAAATAATCAACCTGAATATTGACTGTTTAGAGAGCAATGACCATCAATGGTACTAAATCGTGGTCATGGTCTGCTTTTGAGGCAAAATAATATTAAAAACGTCAATACCATGAAGAAGACATGCAGCATATCGAAATTAACAGCGTAGTTATAAAAATTAAAATGATACTAATAGTAGTTGATTCGCCATGACTCCCTGAGTAGGAAAAGTAAATTGCAGAAATTTTTACGTTGTGCTGTATGCACATACATTTATGTAATTTTTACCCATCCATATTGGGAACAACATTTATATCAATATGTTTTAATAATCTTAAAATTGTGATCAGTCGTTCAGCAGCACAATGGTGATAATTTCTTACAGTATAATAAGTACCATTACTTATGTCTGCCATATCAGCGACTTACATAGAAATTTTGCCCGTTGATTTCCAACCAAATACTGTATTAAGCCAATGAATTTATTTTAACATAAAATATGTTTATTATTTACCTCAAATAAAGAACTTTTTAACCTCATGCAAGATATGTTGAACAAAAAGACGCGCGTAATATTAAAAAAAAAAACTTACACAATAACAGTCATATAACTTAAACCACACTTACTTATTCTTACCATTTCTTCCCGTTCAGTTATCTATAAAAGGATACGGACGCTTGTCTATAATTACATCGGTAATTATATTTAATTACATTACATATTTCAAACTCATTACAACGTTAACAAACACCTACAGTATTCATTCCTTTAAAGCGCAAGCTTGAAAAGTAGATACTGATATTATTATCAGCGACAAAATTTACATTAAGATATATAAAAATAATTACTTTAATTAGCAAACACCTTACATTACATACAATCGTTTCAAGACAACGAACAACTGTTACACCGTTCATACACACATTTCGACCATAGGTCATGGAATTTAATTATTTTTTCTAAGCCATGTAATTATTGATCTGCTAATTAATAACCTCATCGTATTTTAGTCCTTATTTCTAATGGTATAAAGTCTTTAATACAAGTGAATATATTTCACGCAAATGCTTCTAATAATAAACATAGTCTATTATATATTTTTTTTCCAAGATACGATCTGAAAGGTGAAAAAAGGAATTTATTTTGCATACCTTCGGGAATAATAAAAGGAAACGTGAAGCTATTAAGCATACAATTGGCTTGACTACAATCGTCAGCCAACGGTCGCGGTCATTGGACTGTTTTCAATTTCGACTTTTGGAATATCTGCTTGTTATGTACAATACGAGCTGTTCTCTCCCGACTTCGTCCATTGGACGTTAAATCTATACTATATACAAATCTGAAGCGACAGTTTGTTTTCGTGAACATGCTTATTTATTGATCATTTATTAACAAATGTTACAGATTATACTAATATTTTAAACGTGAAAATGAGTTGTTACGCTATCACGTCTTAAATACTCAACCGACCGTCATGAAATTTTCCATTCACGTTGTCAGGAATACAAAATACGACATAGGGTAACCTAACACTCTTGTGCTCTCCTCTCACACGTGGGCGTGGGACTAGTATAACATAGAGCTTCGACCCACAGGGTGGGTCTGAGCTGTAACTCAACGCGGATGAAATCGCGCGGAGCAGCTACTGTTTAAATTACAATTTTGTTAGTATCATCCGGGAATGTTAATGATTTTTCTTTTTGTGTATACTAATTATTATGTAAATAAATGCTGTTATTTATTAGCTGCAGCTAGACATTTAAAAAATTAATTTGATTTCCTTGACTTGGATTCACCCATATTTTTTTTTTTACGATAAAGGATTCTTCAGGACAACGGTAACAACTCCATGAGTAACCAGCAGCTTTGGAGCAGTGTGGTGGAATAAAACTCAAAACTTTACAAGCTGGTAATTGACTTTACTAAACTGAACTTGGATATCAACTTCCTTATAAATTCATTTATATCTTTGCTATAATTATTATTTATAAAAACCACTATTAATATTGATTTTTAACACGAGAAACTCGACAGCTAACATACAACATGAGCCCGAAATCAGCTATGTATTCGAATAATTACAGATAATATACATATATAAATATAAGGAACGTTATAGGCGGGCGTTATGGGCATTATATATATATATATATAATGAACTCACAATTTTATGAATAAAGATCAATAATAAATGAATTTAGAAAAGTATCAACTATTGTATTATAATGGATACAATTGCTAACAGTAGGGCTGTTCTTTAAAAACTTATTTCGTATTAAAAACCTACTTACGGTGATACACTATTTTGAGGGGTGCTTATTGTAAGATTTTTTGAAAAATTGACTAAAGAATACTATGCAATATATCTCAATTGTAAAAACATGACCTGCAAGATTAACTGTCTGATTAAATTTTAATAAATTAATATAAATAATACGTTACTATTATTTAACTTTATATATTATAATTATTAAAATTATTTTTTTAAATCACTTTTTAAATTTCACGAGCGACGAATTTAGCCAACTGCGCAGAACATGTATTGTATGAACCCATGAACATGTATGCACAAGTGTGTGCGCAAACATGGGTGTACTCTCTATTCCCTCAGTCTCATGATTCGATAGGACGGCAATCCGACACGACCAGTAAGAGTTTAGGCATAGGACACCTTACCGCAAAACAGCAGTACTTGGTATTGTTGTGTTCCGGTTTGAAGTATGAGTGAGCCAGTGTAATTACAGGCACAAGGGACATAAAATCTTAGGTCCCAAGGTTGGTGGCGCATTGGCGATATAAGCTATGGTTAACATTTCTTACAGTGCCAATATCTAAGGGCGTTTGGTGACCACTTACCATCAGGTGGCCCATATGCTCGTCCGCCTTCCTGTTCTATAAAAAAAAAAAAGTTTTTCCGAGGCATGGGAGAGTACATACTTCCAACTTGCCTTATTATCTATCCACTATACCAATGAAGAAGTGAGAATAATTAAATAAGTGAAATATAGTTAAATTGTATTGTAAAAATAATAACTTTTATTATATAATTATTCAAATAAATGTGAAATCCGTTTATTGTAGTGCCATTGGATAATGTAGATGTTGGTAAAAATATTATGATTCGTCGTAATTTAGTGTCATAGTATTTAATAAATACGTAAATAAATACTTTATTATATTACTATCTATCCCGTTTTCCGGCGTTGTGCGTGGCGAAAGTGACGTACATATTTATGGATTTTTTATGCGTTTACGTGTGAATTACATACATTATAATGAATTACATATTCATTTAATTTTTTCCCTCTTTTCGAAGTCATATTTACTTTTGTTCAATATTTTAAGGTATTTACATATGCCTTCTCATTAAATTACATATTTACTCATCAAATATATGCACTTATCGGCAGATGTTTGTTACATAAATATCGGCAATGCGTTCTCAAGCTATAATTGAAACTCCGAGTTTAGAAAGAAATTAAAAAAAATAACGTAACGTGATTAGCGATTTATAGTGACGTGCTCGCACGGCTCACTACACCGGCCTGTCAGTCAAACGTCAGAGCGCCTCGTAAATTATGACGTTTTTGCTGCGCCCGCGCACGCAAATAAGACCGCCAAAGAGTTTACGCTTCAGATGTGACGCAGGAATTTATGTTATTAAAGTGTCATTTTTTTATTTCATTAACTTGATTAAAATATCACTTTATATGCGTCAAAGAAATACTAACAGATGTACGTATATACGTGTATTTTAAAAATAATAACAATCGTGACCCGCTAACATCATTTCTCCAATTTGGATATTGGAACAAGTAACTAATATTTGGATTTTGAGGTAGATTAAATCGTCTCCAATAAGGTAAATTGGCGTTTTTGTCTTCTCAATGCGTATCGGTGACAAAATTAAACACCAATCTCATGTTATACGTACAAAAATTGTTACATCGTTCTGCAAATGTTTTCGTCTTTCGAAGAATTGTTCGAAGTTCGAACTGTTCGAAGAATTGTTACAGTGACGTAATAACATAACCTAGCTGGAGCAAAAGAATGAATCGCTGTTGAAGTGATGGAGTCATACATGATATTGTTAGGCGGACGGACAAATGAGCCATGTAATGTAAAGTGGTCACCACTGCCTATAGACATTGGCGATGTAAGAAGTATTAACCATTCCTAACAACGGCAATGCGCCTCCAACCTTGGTAACGAAGATGCTATGCCCCTTGTGCCTGTAGTTACACTGGCTCACTCATCCTTCAAACCGGAACAATACTAAGTATTGCAGTTAAGCGGTAGAATTTCGGATGAGTGGGTGGTACCTACTCAGACGGGCACGAAGCTTGGCTAGGAATTGCCCACCACGGTGCTCTATTTCGTGGTGAATACAAAATAAAGAGCACAAATTAATCATTTAAAAACTTAGTGGTACTTGTCCGGGTTTGAACCTGCAATGTTCGGTTACGACTCGTGTTCCAGCCACTGAGCCACATCTTTCACGAAACTACATCGAGAGAAACATGTAAGCAATTATCACTAAATGCTGTGAAAAATATTTTGACCTTAAAGGTAAATAGAAATATATAAATTAATGTAAATTTGTATAAACTATTCGTAAATATAATTGAAGTTTAATCTTTGTAAAGCAGTATGCCTCTCACGTACGCAAGGGTGGGCAAAGCCGAACTATTAGCATATTCATTACGGACACACCGACAAGACAGTCGCTCGCGTGACCACTCACGCGCTATCGCCATTCGATTACGGAATATTACATATGTGAACAAAAAATAATTAACTTCTATTAAAGAATACGGATGAATAGATTTGCGATGACGTCACGGCTAAACTTGCACTGCTTTTAAATTATGGAATTAATTTGAGGCGTTATTTTTTAACAAATATACGTATGAACGGTGTAAATACATTACTCTCCTTGGCTACGTAGTCGGGTATTAAAGACAGAACGCCTTAGACTGATTAATCAATTTCTATGAAGATAGGGTTACCATGAATCGTTGGAAACTAGGACGAGAATGCCGAAAGCTCTTGCACTAGTCAGTAAATTTCTTAATATATATATTTTTAAATATTATATACGGATTTTACTATTTTATCTCTTAAATGATCTTACATGTGAAACGTCTTTATTTGCTAGAATATATATACAAATATATGTTATATTTAGTCATTTAGTTAATATCCACTAACCAGCATTAGAATAGCGTAGTGGAATAAACTCAGAAAACCTTCTCTTCACGAGCCTCATCTCGGATTTTGACTAGTAATGTATCATATACAGGCTGTTATTCGTGTATTCGAAAGAAATGGCGGCAAAATACAGATCCTGTCCCGGAAAAGCAAAACGTTTGGCGACGTTATACATGGCGAGTAAAAAACATCTGCCTTCTAATGAACGTTGCTTCCTATAGACTTATGGCACACGTTAACTGATATGCATGTATTAAAAAATAAACTTAAACATAATTATAACGGCCGTTGATTAATGAAGTCTTGAAGTAAATAAGATAAAAATTAATACTAGGAATGGGTTTTCATTTTTAATTACTGGATCCATCTGTTATTAGCGTTAAATTGACTTCGAGGTATTGCGGTCTTTATCAGTTCAATTTGTAATGTAATTTCCTAACCGACCTCGAGTATGAAGTATTACGTATAGTTTCTTTTTGTTTTTTGTTGTAACTTAGTTGAGAAAATACCTCAAATTTAAATCTTATGTAAAAGAAACATCAGAAGATAAGGCTTATTATACAATACAAGATTATATAGATAATATATGATAATAGACACGAGACAAGGTTTTATATAATATAAATTTATTTTACATAACAAAATTATGAATTTGATTTACTTCGAAATTTTTTTTACTCCTTTTATTTCAGATCATTTAAATGAATACTTGCTTGCTTAATAAATTTAATAAAACTTGACTAGCGATGCCCCCCACATTATTGTGAACTGACACTTGCATCTGATTACAAACTGTACATTATTTCATTTAAATTATGCATACGATAGTCATCACACAAATAAAACAAAATTATAGGTAAGTGTTGTAAATGACTAGAAGCCATAACTCATAATCATGTACCGTCCGTCAGGATGCACTTCGTCATCTTACACCGCGGACGGCGATGTCTCATCTCACGATAGAAGATCATACGACATCAATTGGTGCTATTATGAGATAAAAGTATAGAAAACTGATTATATTTAATGGTGCTTATATTTAAAAAAAAATATATAAACTGTCAAAAAAAATATTTTTTCTTAAGCAGGGATCCTCATGATACTTTTCGAAGCATATGACAACTCAGAGCTTGCCTGGGCTTGGATTCGCTGAACCCAAATTACGGTTCAGATTTACGTGTTCTAACCGCTGGGTCAGCTAGGCTAAAAACTGTATATTTATATAATCACACGGTATAAGAATAACCGAAGTGTGAAAAAAGTTTATTTAAATATAGCACACGATTATTCGCCCTCGGCTTTGCCCACTTCGTGGTAGGTGTTATGGTGGACAGGTGTTATGAAAAAAAGCATGTTCGTCCGTGTGGTTCAATTTGCTCATACCAAATTTCATCAATATCGGTTTAATGGTTTAGCCATTAAACTTATCTGATCATTAGATTCATTAAATTCTAACCTTGAAAGCCAGTTTACTGCACCACTTTAAAAAAGGTTATTAGATACCTTATTTTTAACCAATTAAATATTTGCGTGTTATTTCATCAAGTGTACTTTCGTCAGCGGCGGTGACGGTAGCGTTCGTATCGCCACTGGCAGTTACCGCTAGCCAGATCCTTATATGTGAGTCATCGTACTTGATGATACGTTTCCACTTTGATTTATACTGTAATCAAAACTTTTATGCCCTTTCTCTTATTTCTTGTCTCACAATAACTGGTCGCTGTAAAACATATTTTTGTCTGAAGTTGAAATTTTTATTCTCTTATGTTAATGGTTGAACTGTACATGTGGTTGGGTTTGGATGGTTGGTTAGCCTTGTTTAATTTTGATTGAGATGATGATGCTCAGATGCTCTACCGCCAAACAGCAATAAGTATTTAAAGAATCGTTGTCATAAATCCTATTTTTTAATAGTCTTGGATAATAAGCAATGGTCTCTATTCTGAACTTGCATCATCGGATGTTTCATTCCGTCAAGCTCCCTTGTTTTTCCTTCACTTCCTGTTCGTTTCACATGAGAAATAGAAACAAAATCAATCATTAATAATACAGTATATTGTTGTAAGGAAGAGAACAGAATAAACGCCAACATAAATATTGCGTATGAAACCAGAGTCGAAACCTCGCCGGCATTTGAAAGTTTTATCTTTTTTAATAAAGTAATATAAAATACCTATTGAAATCTTATTCACAATCCGACCGGGACGTATTAAAATTTGTAACCCTTCGCAACCGCACGTAGCGTTATCCAATTAGGGAGGTATAATTACCTCGCGCGAGGGTCTGCCCCGCCAGTAAATAATAGATGCTGTCCGCCTGATCGATTCAGTGCGCCCGCGCAGATACGCCGCACGGCAAATTGTCTGATTGATTTTTTATTGGCACTGCATTAATTGTGTTTTTGCTGTTTCTCGTTTTGTTTCGGATTAAATTAAAGGGCTGATAAGGTCCTGCCTGCACGAGAAATGTAACGAACTCGTTTTTTATCAATACATGTAAAATTAGTCAAGATGGCTTCATAACGTCATGTTTTTAAATATATTTATTTGATATACCGTTTGAGCCGTTGAGACGTTATGGCTTAGTGGTTAAAATACAAAAATCTCCACCGAGGATTGCGAATCTAAACGGGAAAGTATCACTGATTTTTCATTTGCTTAATTTGTTCTTATGATTGTAATGGAATAAGCTCTTAACGTTCTCAAAGGAAAAGGCTTACCCCAGCAGTTGGACCTTTACAGGTTGTTCGTTTGTCTAGGGACTAGATATAAAGCCCCGACTAGATAACGGATCCCGAGGTCATTTTTTTTGGGATTGGGTCAAAGCTCCAGGTCGGGCTGATAAAAATTTATTAGATTTTTGCTGTCGAATATCTACAGTAGCGGCCCAGAGTCTGGAAGTGTGTACACTCCTGAGCCTCAGAGAGCACGTAAAGTCGTTGATCCTGCGCCTGGACTCTTTCCGGTCCGTTGGATTGCCGTCCCATCGAATTATGAGAGTGCATCTATATTTGCGCACACATCTGTGCACTATAATCTGTCCTGCGCAGATGGTTAATCTCTTTTGAGATTGGCCATCGTGGCCGAAATCAGAAGAATATCAATCAATACTACTTTACTAGGTATTTACTTTGACGTATGAAACATATTTTGATAAAAAATAGTAAAAAGAGTTACTACAGAGTTTCGTACCGAGAATAAAGTAAATAGTTACTTTGTTTCTTTCATCAATTGAATATAATTACACTACCTATGTACAATTATGTATTTCAACGAATACTATCACCTTTATAATGAATATGCTTGAATGCAAAAAAATGCCTAGGGATAGATTATTATACAAGCTTCAAACAGCCACAGTGTACAGCACACACCAATTTAGGTTGTGAACACAAATTTACTAGGAATTCTTTTGTTATCTTAACAATGGGTGAGCCAGTGTAATTGTGGAGACAAGGAACAAATCAAATTGGGTCCCACGGTCAGTACATTGGCCATGTAATATGACTAACGATTGTGATAGCTCAGAGGCAGATATCGCTACTTACCATTAGTCAAACATAATTCAATGGGCATCAAACGATTCGACGTTATTCGAAAAGTGTAAACAACTTTATAAAATTGAAATTAAATGAAAACGAATATTCGTGCTATTGACAGTTAATGAATATGAAATCGTTGTTTCTGAGTTTCATAACAGTATTCTGAACTCGCCCACGGCTATTTGGTTTTAGCAATTATTTCTGGTGGAATGATTTTTCGCTGCAAAACGACGTAAATAATGATATTTATTAATATATCAATAATATTTCAAATACCACAGATTCTATTCATTGGTATCATCATCATCATTGGTATTCATCATTCATTGGTATTATAAGAGTTTTAACAAATACATTGTCAAAACCCAGCTAACCGTGACTCCTAAGTTATGTCCCTTGTATATATCTATAATAACACTGGCTTACTTATTTTTATTACTATAAAAAAAATACTAACATTGTTGCATGGAAATAGCTTTAGTGTCGAGTGGACCCCGATGTAAAAATAAGTACCTAAGATTATTACATTAAATGACCCATAGGATAAATACCTAAATTGATTTTGGGGGTTTCGTCTTCATTGATCATTTGTTTGTTTAATATTCGATTAATTTACGATTTATAATACACAAGCACATATATAGGTGCTTGATATTCGACTAGAACCTACCAGCTTTATTTACCAAAGATTAGGCAAGACAATAGGCAACTAAACAGAAGATATTGTAGTAAGATTGTGAGTGCAAGCGCATGAGCATGTCTTAATACGATCGGAGAGAAATTAGGCGCAACATCAACAAAGCACTGAATTTTGAACACTAACCAATTGAAGCTTGGATATAGTCTAGCTAAACTATACTAATGAGTGGTTTGGTGATATGCATTGTACGTACATTTGTCAGCAGTAGAGGAACGTGTTCCTATACCCTAAACAGGAGAGGAGGCCTATGACCCAGCGGTGCGACAAAGACAGGGTATAATTTATATTTATTTATTATATCCGACTTAATACTAAGAGGGCTTCGGCGTGCATAGAAGGTTCCTATTATACGTTGACAAGTTGTTTTATAATATTTATGAGTTTGAATCAGCAGTTAATTTAGTTAGTACAGTTTGCTGGCATCAAAAAAGACCGCTAATTCGCCTGACCTTTACCGCGACACCTGTCGGACCACACAAGGATTCGCCACCCGTTCGGAAGACGTTGACACGGTATTAACATAGGACAAGGATCATGTATTCTATATTTTTACATAAAATACATTTTTTGTATAACATTTGACGTATAGGAATTTTCTATAATTGCAATATTTTTTTTTGATAAATATTTCAAATTCCTTCCAATATATAAAAAGTCACTTAATAAAGTTTTATATAGTTCAAAGTCAGATACGATATATATGTATATATAATTGAAAAGTAAAGCTAAGTTTATTTAACGTCTGAGACTAGATAGCGTGCACTGACGTAAGCAGACACGAAGCGACAGTCCCGGACACTGATGGACGGTGCTGATGCGGAACTACTTCGATTATTTTACTTTCAATTGAATGTCGCAACGTCTTCTGTTAAACAGACTTCATTAAATCCTGGCTATACATTTTAATTAACATTTGCCAATAGCTTAAAGTTTATGTAAAATAGAGTAAGGCAAATTTATTACATGCAAGACATATAAATTATTATCCACTTAGTCCCATTATTCGTTATATTTAATCAGGCTTTATGGAATTAAATCTATATACATAGAATATTATTTTTATATTAATAACTGTGTTTTTTGTCGGTTCTGATCGATTTAGTCCATGTTCTGAACCGGTGGTAGTATAACTGGTAAGATTTGTAAGCGAATTTTACAAAGTGATTTATAAAAGCCTACTCTAAATCAAAACTTAATTCGAATATTCTCTTTCAAGGACTTATTACTGGAATTGGAATTCAGATTCAGAAGAAAAATCGACTAGAAACTCAGAAGTTAATCATTTTTATCAATATCTAAATGTATCTGTAAAATCATACATTTGATTTATTAATGCTGGAATACGATGCTTAAATTTAATTTAATAATTTTATTTTGGTCTTACACTTTGATGATGGCCTCCTGACTGATTTCGGAGTCGACGGCCAATCTCATGAGAGATTAACCAAAATATATTATATAGTGCACAAGTGCACAGGTGCACTCTATATTCCCTCACTCTCATAATCCAATAGGATGGCAATCAGACATGACTGGAAAGAATTCAGGCACAGCACCTACACCAAAACCAAACCAAAACCAAAAACGACCAATATTTTTTTATTATCCCAACCTGGGACTTGAATCCAGGACCTCGCAATCTGCGGCCTTATGTCTAGCCTCTAGAGCTAGACTAACGAGGCAGTCATAAAACTAATGAAGGTGTCGTCTGTATATGCAATATTTTTCAAAGAAATTTATTATAGACAATATTATATGACCAAGTGTGGTTTTTGGACTTTAACTCACCTTTAACTTAATTTTAGTAGCGAAAGATTGTAGAATTATTCGTTATTATAAATTTAAATTAACATTTCAAAACTGATAATGACTGGTTTCAAGGTTTTATTTAATTTTTTTATATCAAAGGTTATTTGATTAAACTGTTTTTTTTTTTAAATTCTGAAATACAATTAAATGAAAATATTTATTGTATTATACAAAAAAAATTCGATGATTCGTGTTAAAATGCTCTTATAGCGTCATTGGATATTAATTTATCTATATATATGCAAAGATAAAACCGATCATTACTCTTTCCTCCTATGTTTGTTAACAGTTTCTTTTTTCGTAGCTATAAATGGGCTTAAGTGTAAAAAAATCGAAATGGCAATAAAAAATATATGTATTCTTAATTATTAATGATTATTATGGAATAAATATTTTACCACTAATTGATATGAAATAATAAAAGTAACGTCAAAAAATATGGATTAATAAAAATTACGTAGAACACATAGCCGTTCGAAATGATTGCGCTAGTCTTATTTCCATATGTATATATAAATACAGTATCAAAATTGATCGATCTATTGATCCTTGCGGTTTATATATGAGAGCCCGTTCCCCATAGCCAGTAATGAGCGACGTTTACACGGAAGTGAACAACGTACTAGCGTGATGTAAGTTGTAACTCATCAATCTACCGCGCTCTAATACCTGACACCATTCATGTACGGCACTGTGGATGCGCTGCTCATATCCTCGAATCAATAAAGAATTATTTACATTATTATTTTTTTACTTTCTGTACAAATCGTGACGATAAAACCAGCCCATCCTGTCATCAGCAGAGGCAACAAGACGGGCTGTTATATTTTTTATGTAATTAATAAATAAATATTATATTTAATTATTTTTAAACATCATACCTGTGTCTAATTTCTAAAAATTCTGCCACAAATTTTCCACCAAACCGTATTGTAGAAACGTGGTGAAATAAGCGCCAAAGCTTCTCCTTAAAGGGAGAGGATACCCTAGCCCAACAGTGGGACAGAGGCTGTTACATTGCTATAATAGTCATCTCAAAACATGTCAAATATTGTATGATTTCTAAGCCGGTAGAGTTCTGTAAAATTCGCATATTACTATAATATCATTTAACATTTAAAGTATAATGTAGGTCTCTTTTCAAGAGGTTTCGACTGATATATATAAAGTGAGCTACAGAATAGCGTTTCTGAATTAATATCTATATTTAATAAACATGTTACATTTATTCTGAGTTATTGAACCTTTTTAAGTTAATTGTCGTATTATTGTGACAAACGACAACGTTCGCTTTAGGAATGGTTAAGGTGACTTTCGCGTCATGTCAACATCCTCGCGTCACACGAGAGATAACTTCGTTTTTTTTTTATCTTATCCCCGATGTGATATCTTTAATGATTTAATATATACATAAAACTGTAACAGACTTTGTCTTTGTGTAAAAACATTTTGAATGATGTCCAAAACGTCACTTTATGCTCACATGCCATTTGGAGAAAAATTGTCGTGAACAAAAATTGTTTTAATTATTATCATTCTTACTAATATCATAATATAAATAGCAAAAGTAAGTTTGTTTGTTTCGCTTTTACGACTTAACTATTTAACATATCATTATGATATTTTGCATACATGTTGTCAGGAGTACCTAACCAACCCAGGGGGGGGGGGGTGTTGTAAACAATCCACTAGATATACTCTACACACATTTTTGCCATTATTTTGAACAAGGCACTCGTCCCGTATTCACACGGGCAAATAAAGGTATTATACGAGATATTTATCAAATGTTTTTATTTAAAAATAATATTATGTATATAATATTATAATATCATAAATCCGATCGTACTATTTATATTAGTGCAAGGCCCACGTCTTTTTTCGTTGACTCATAAATTGTTTATTATTTCAAACTATTGGCTAAAACTGCAAAATTTAAGCAGTTATTTATGTCTTCAGAAACACTTAAATTCGTATGTTTTTTTGTAAGGATTAATACGAATTCAATAAAATTATAGTATATTTTTATCTATTTTCTTTAAAATGGTTTCACAGTTATTACTCACCTGATGGTAGAGTTTAGTGCAAGTCTGACTAGATACCGCCCACTCATAACATGTTCTACCGCGAAACAGCAGCATTTAGTATTGTTGTGTCCGGTTGTGTCCGGTTGTTCTCCAACCCGCATTGGAGCAGCGTGGTGGAATAAGTTCCAAACCCTCTCCTCAAAAAGGGAGAGGAGGCCTTTAGCCCAGCAGTGGGACATTCACAGGCTGTTACGGTGTGTCCGGTTGTGAGGGAAACTACAGGAACAAGGAACATAACATCTTAGTTCCCAAGGTTGGTGGCGCGTTGATTATGTAAAAGATGGTTAACATTTCTTACATTGCCAATGTCGATGAACGTTGGTGACCATTTACTATAAGTTGGGCCAATTGTCTGCCTACCTATCTATACAAAATAGTGCTTTACAACCCACCCACTCAATAATTACGAGTTGCATATCACTTTCTGACATTTCACGATCGTGTTCTGCTGTGTGTATCTAGTTTTTTCTTACATAACGTTTTTCAGTGTCTCGTGTATAGCTGGAATTAATACGCCCTTTGGTCTCGCAAAAACTAGGTAAAATAAAAATGAAAATGCCGGTTAATTGCAAAATTTAATGTCTTTTGTAGATGCATAATAACTACAAATAAAATTTGTGTTTAATAGATATAATAAGAATTATACAGTTTTTTAAAAGGTTACTCATTATACTATAGACATGTGCTAAACTTTCAATCGATATATGCACTCCGATCCTCACGATCTTTTTCTCCACTGCTAAGCACTAGATGAATGTATGAAGCTTTTTCTTCGGATTTGATTTTGGTCTTCTCGTTGTCCATTCACTAGGCTACCATATCATTAGTTAGAACGCGATAATTTTAACCGATTATCGCGAGTTTAAGCCGAGACATAGGTCTAATTTCACTGAAATTCTGACACATGTGTATCCGCCACTCTATATTGGAGCAGCATTGTGAAATAAGCTCGAAACTCAAAGTAATAGGAGGCCTTAACTCAGCTGTGGGACATTCACAGCCAAATACTATCTCTATGACGCTGTAATTAAAAAACAGATAATTAGTAAGTACTAATACGTTTCGTTATGTTTGAAGGTATAAAGCTCAAATGCCACATCCGATGTGTAGTTGGCGTGTGCAAGCGCTGATGTAATTAATAGAGGGTGCAGATTGACGCGCGCCTGATTACCGTGCGAACGATGTTCCGCCGCACCTGTAGATTTATTGACCCCACGGGACACTGCCGTGGATGGGAGCAGTCAAGGAAATAGACGAGTAGACTATTTTGCGTTCATTAAGATTTAAATTATGGTTTGCGGACTATAATCTACGTAACTTTGACTGTATCGTAGTTTACATTTTCACTAATGTTTATTTATATGTACTTGAAGGTAATGGTCGCTATCGTTTCACATGTCTATAGAAATCATTATTGCGAGAAATCTTACCACTCCTTACATAGCTAATGCGCCGCCAACAAAGGGAACTATACTAGCTCACTCACCCTTCAAACCGCAACACATCAATATACTATCACTATAAACTTTGATGCGATTTGTAAATTAGAAAATAGTTTTTATAAAAGTAAAATAAATAGACAGTCGTTAAGGTGACACTATACATAATAAATATAAAGATATATATACCTATATATCCAGTTGTCAAAAGTTGAAAGCGAGTGAGTTAAGCGCGGGGTATATCTGATCTCGTTTGTGAACTTCACATAAACCTTCAATATATACGGCTGCTCGCGGAGGTCTGGATGTTTCATAACTCGAATCTACATACAGCTGTAAAGTGTAAGACGAATTTTGAGTTGCCGGTGTACTAAATTCCACGTAGATACTCAGGCGGATGCAAACCAATAAATATATCGGTTGAGGGGTTGGCAGGACGGTGAATAAACATGAATGTACTGAGTACAGCGCGGGATGGTTAAAGTATACGCTGTCGGTATTGTGCTATTTACAAAAATGGATATGACATATATTTTCACAATCGATGCGACTTACTCTCCACCTTTCGTACCTTTATGGTACTTTATTGGACACTTTCATACGCGTGCTAACAACTGTGCAAAGTTTCAACTGAATTGGGTGAACGATGCGTTAATGCATGGAACGCGGACAAAATCAAGCAATAACCAAGCTATATATGATGTGTAGGTTTTATTCCCGATCATGCCTTGACAACAAAGGCGGTACGAGGAGCTTCAAGTTCACTCGTCACTATGCAAACTGATGCAACTCTATAAAACGGCAGGAAAAATAATAAAAGTAATGATCGAATGAACTAGAAATGGATAGTACTCATTGCAAAGGTTCAAAGTATAACAACGTATTTTTTATTTTTTATTTCGTGAAACCATCATCAGTTCACGTTTATTATAACGCTTAAAGGCAACCGTTTTCTATTAAGAATTAATTTTGGGTGAAAATTTGTCATATCTTGATTATATTTTGAAAGAATAAAAACACAAAGAACAATGTTTACAATTAAAAATACCAATGCGGCAATGGATACCACGCAAAATGGTAGTTGTTTAAGATACTTCCAAAACTTTATAAAAAACCTCGAAATGTTGCGAGTTATTCCGTCCCGCGGTGTATTCCTTCGTTCGCAAGACAGGCCTCACTCAATATCGGATATTGTTCTTGCAAATGAGTATTTATGTCATCGTTTGTATAAAATGTGCTCCGATGTGGCTCGAACGCGTTTTTCCCGCTATCGCGAAGTGCCTCGGCTTTGTTTATTGGAGAAACTTCCAGAATATTTTCTTTCTTGGAATTTGTTGGTTTCCCGGAGCGCAGGTCGTAGATTGAACGAGTTCTTTTTGTTTTCGTTATATCCAATTAACCGTTTGTATCCAGGTCGATGATATTAGGGGATACTGTGACTCTGTTTTCATGAAAGATGTTTACGTGCCCGCGTACTTTTTTACGGATTACGTGACGAGACTCGCAATTACATAAGTACACAGTGTATCTGTGTGGGTCAATAATAGTAACACGTGAAGAAAACTTTTATTAAATCTCTTCTTTGTTTTATATAAAACGTAAGTACGATACCCAATTATCTATGCGGGTTCGTGGTTCGCTTTGCTACTCAACGAATATTCGTGTATAAACACAACAAACGTAGAATCATATTGTATATATTTCTACTTCGATTTGTAAGCATTAATGTAATCTACCTTCTAGCGGCATCTGCTATGTCTTTCATTTTAATTTTTAAGTACCAATAAAACACTTTTTTTAATTTAATTACAATTATTATGTAACTTAGAAGTACTGTTACTATGTGATGTGAAAGGTTTGATCCAAGTGTCCTGTCCTTTGTTTCATTACGCTAAAGAACATTATACAGTAACAGCCTGTTAATGTCCCACTGCTGGGCTAAGGCCTCCTCTCCCTTTTGAGGTGTAGGTTTGGAGCTTATTCTACAATTGGTAGAATACACTTGTGGTAGAACTTCAATGAAATTAGACACATGCAGGATGTTATCATTCACCGTCAAGCACGAGATACATTTTAAACACAAATTAAGCAAATGAAAATTCAGTTGTGCTTGCCCGGGTTTTTCACGTGTTATAAAGAACATTATAATATCAATCAATATTTTATAATTCAAGTGAGGTCTTAGGTGCTCTTTCAAAACTTTATGTAGGATTAATTTTAATGTAAAGCTCTGGTTCTGGTTTCGAAAATAGATTACACAGTTCGGTAGCTTCTGAGTTTATCGCGTAACAGACGAGGCGTGGGGCTATGGTTTATAGTATGTAGTAGTAGTTTTTTTTACTGAATTGTAATCAGATGTTTACAGTAATTTATTTTCATTTTATATTATGTGTTTTTGTAGTAATTACTTATGTAACGTATATATGTTATTACACATAAATGGCTAGCAAACCAAAATAAGTAGTGATTATTTATTTCTTTTCTTTCATCCTATTTGCTATGGGTTTGGAATAATCGCGTGTAATATGATACAAATTATTTATATAATAATTGTGTGTATGTGTGTGTGTGTGCGTATGACAAATGTTATTGTGCATGTATCTCATAAAGAGATAGATAACGAGATGAGTACTGGTTATTTGATAAAATACTAAATTTATTGGTGTTTCTCGATACATAGGTACCGAACCGACCTTGTACCTTCACTTGTAATAGCTTGTGTTTAGACGAGTATTTTATAATTGCTGTTTAGTTTTGTAATTTATAAATCGGAGCAAACGTTTTATAAAAAATAGGAAACCAAACATACCCCAATGCCTGGACAAGAGTAATTGTAATAAAAAAGAAACAAAAGAAATACGACTAAAAGTTACCTGTTTTTCACAACTAACTTCTTTTAGATAATAGTATATATTTGAAAGTATCATAATTCATAATAAATCTGCATCAGATAAGGTTTGAACGACGATTATATAAAGCAATAAAAAATCAGTTATAAAATATATAATATGACACGTATATATTAATATATAATGAGTTTTCGGCAAGTCGGAACTTGTAGAACCACACTTTTACGACACATTACCGGCGCAGGCGCAGGCTAGAAACAAAACAACACATTATGCAGGCACGCAGCTGACATAAAATCAGAAATATGTACGCGTATGATTAGCACCTTCGGTGGTGACCCAAGGGAAAGTCGCTGGCGGGAAATTAATAAATATCTTATATTAGTAACTTAAGTACTTCTCAGTTGGCATTATTTCTTATGAACATGACAATACTAATGATTTTGAGTGGATTAAAAAGATTTAATTTTTATATATTAAAACTTAGGCACAACATTAGAATTATGTGATCTATCCTATTATCCATTCACTTAGTTCGACTCGATCAATCTGAAGTATAGGTGATTTGATTCAATTGTTATTGTCATATCCTTAAAAGTCAGTCGGTCAGTTATGAGATATTGTCTACCATATGAATAATGTTAAAAAGCCCACCATCTTGTAACTCACACCGCGACCCCGTCATACCAACTGCTGCGAACAAAGATGGCGGATTTACATAAAAACTGTTTAATCGTAACTCGGCACCGGCTATCGCGATCTGAACATATTACCATAAATTAATCCAATAAGGGATTGAGGCGATCAATTTATCTACATTACTGCGCGGGCGCCGGATAAAGGAGCAGATATAAAATTGCGGACGACGCTAACTTGTGCCAAGTTATTGCTTCCATTAGATGAAAACATGGAGTACGTTCGGTGTTCTGACCGACGACGAATACTTTAAATGTTATTTGCACTTTTGAGGATTGACGGACAACATTACATGTATATCCCGATAACGTAGTATATATGTATCGTTCTATTGATATATATATATATATATATAAATTCAATTTAATTTTAAAACATATTGACTGGTGTTAGAGCCTTTTGCAAGTCCATTAGGGTGGTACCACACATTCGACAGATATATTGAAATCATTATTCTATTTACTTTTCTGGCAAACGCGAATACTTTATAGTGTGTTTTAGCTTAAAGCATGACTAAGCTAGTGATATCACAGGTTTAAAAGACATATAATATCTCATATCCCATGTCATATACTTTTTACTTTCCGTAGAATCTATTTATGTAAATAAGTAGAGTTACATTCGATTGAAGACTAAAATGACGATCCGTAAGTGCTTGTTGAATGAATTATAATCAATTTACACTCACAGTCAGATGATGACCTGACCAATCACTCCCGTCATCTCCTGACCACTAACCGTTGTAACAGGAAAAACAAATATAAAAATGTCTGGTCATATGGCTCTTTATTATCTATTTTCTATAATTACATTACTAATTTGTTTCATTAATTTAATGTGAGTTTTGTATGTAGGTATGTGTAGGTTAAATAAAACACCACCCTCGCTGATTTCAATTTTCAAATGTACCAAGTTGTCTCGAAGAAATTTCTACTAATTGAACAGGCTGCCGCATGCACAGCACATGTGACATGTATTGGCTAACGGGATGACGCTCTTTGACGCCCTCATGGTGCTTTCTGCCTTCGCTACCTTCTCCCTTGTTGGTGCGTAGCGCGTTCTATAAACTTCGTTGCTATATATTATTTTTTTAATAAAAAAATATTTTTATTTTATTAATAAAACTATGTTTTCATCTTAGTCCATATTTAATTATTGGTTTTCTTTAATTGTCTCATCAGCATCAATTATGATGTTTCACATCGTATCCGGTATCGCGGTCACTTAATCTTGTTGTAAATTTGGCTTATTTTTGAATTTATATGCGGTTTATATATCAATTTTTTGTAGTGAAAACTTCTTTAGGTGCGTTGCGCTGGTTTCTCGTAGGGATAGACTCGTGGCTTCGCGTCATCGACATGCTAATGATAATATAATGAAATCGTTAAATGTACAAATAATTTAAGTATTGTGGTATGAATGAGGATAATAATGATTGAAATTTACGTGAATACTAACAGTATATACAAATAATATATTAACTATTATTTATTTAAATTAAGCTGTATAAATGTTTTGTACCGAGTTTGCGACATACTTTGTATTTTGATGAATAAAAAGCTATATAATGAAAGGTGCCAATGGATGTGGAAATTAAAATGTATTTAACAGGTTCAAGTTTTCACTTCGATGATTGCCTGTTTTTTATCATACCATAGGCTTGCGCGCGACGACAATCATTACTAAAATACAATGAAGACTTCTAGGCTGGAGCGCGCTTGCTTAAAATATACCTGTTTATTTTTCTTTTAAAGATTATATATTCAATAAATAATTTATTTTATATAATTGAAGATATGTTATTTAAAAGCACTGCATTGAGTCATCGTGATTCAATAACACACGAAGCCGATAAAGAGCTGATCGCTGCAATTACCTTAAATTCTTAAAAAGGTAATTTTGATTATATTTTTGCACGATTAACGAGAGTCCTTGAAGGGTGAATTTGAATTCTTTTTCGGCGCACGTTGAAACTAAATCAACGAAGATAAGCGAATGGGCTTAAACTACATGGCTTAATACCATTCGTTCTCCCAATCTTAAAAAGCGATGGCTCTTTTAATGAACTTCGTTATCTATATTTATAACTTTATAAAGAAATGCACTTTATGGGAGTTCGGTTGTCTCATGTGGAGGCTGAGCTGAGTCCATTCACTTGAAATTATCCAAGCTTACACTTTTTGTTATTTACATAAATCTTTATATTTATTAATATTTACCGCCTTCGTGATTTTCTATAAGAGAATGCCTTTTGTTTCGAAGTAGTTTAATAAGGAAACATTTATCGAGCAATAGGTTTTTCAAAAATATTTTTTTGTATAAAAAACCTAGCTACCTACACTAGATGAGTATGAAGTTGAGTTGATAATTGTCTATATAATTGTCAAAATAACTTCAAAATATAAGTCTTAAGACTGTTTTCCTGTACCTGTAATTGTAAGGTAGGTTGAAGCCCTGTGCCAAATTTTCTTTATGCAACAGAATTATTTTTGTTTCAATGAATGTGAATTTCAATAAAAAAAAATTAAAATAAGAATGCGATAAGAAGCCCAGATGTCCCAAAAGTTAGTATATGTAATACGTATTCAAACAAAGCACCACTGAGTTTCAATGTGCTTAATTTATGCTTACAAATCATCTTGTTCACGATAGTGAAGATAAACATTGTAAGGAAACCTGCATATGTCGGATAAATTGCTTACACATGTATCCACCGACTTGCATCGACGAAGCGCGGTGGGATAAGCTCCAAATTCCTTCTCAAGGGGAAGAAAGCCTTAGACTGTTAGGAACTTTACGAACTTTACTTTATTTTAAGACGTCAATAATGGTTAGTGGATTTGTCACCAAATCGAGAAACATACGATCGATATGAATTATTATATGAACTGTCAAAAAAAGAACTAACTTTACTCAAATTAAAACCAAATTAAATTTTAAAACAATCAGAATATATATTACTAATACATAATATGAAAAATCGTAAATTCATTGACGTCATATCCAAAGTTTGTTATGAAAGATCTAAAAAAATATATTGTTTCGATTTGATTCGTGTTCATGATTTACGATTTTGTTATTTTCGTCAATATTAATAGCTTTTGTTTTAACTTCATTTGAATATAGAATCATAAATATTGTGAAATGAATAAATATGTTATTAAATATGTATTTTATCTTTAGGATATCATGTTGTTATGTCAAAATTTAACTTCATAGTGGACAACAAAACATAAATAATCGCCTACACACCGATAGAGGTCGTTACTTAGCGACTGTATGCTAATAATGTTGAGGATTTCTTTATTTAAGTTAAAACAATAATAAAGCATATATAGGATATATGTCAAGTAGAATTTTGTTTTGATTTTCTTTGAATTTACAATATAAATAGTACCAACGAAATCAGTTCAGATATTAATTAAGATAACCTAGATAGAATATCAATCAATCAATCAAAACAGCCAATCAATATTTTGTCCACTGCTGAACATAGGCCTCTCCCAAGGTGCGCCAGAGCTCCCTGTCCTCCGCCTTCCGCATCCAGTCGGTGCCCGCCACCTTCTTAAGGTCATCGGTCCACCTGGCTGGAGGGCGCCCTACGCTGCGTTTGCCGATCCGCGGTCTCCACTCTAAGACTCGTCTGCTCCAACGGCCATCGGTCCTACGACATACGTGACCAGCCCACTGCCACTTCAGCCTACTAATTTTGCAAGCTATGTCGGTGACTCCGGTTCTTTTCCGGATAATCTCATTTCTGATCTTATCCTTCAAAGATACTCCGAACATAGCTCGCTCCATAGCACGCTGAGCGACTTTGAATTTGTGGACTAGTCCCGCAGTTAGTGTCCACGTTTCGGCACCGTATGTCATGGCAGGTAAGACGCATTGATTGAAGACTTTCGTCTTCAAACATTGCGGTATGGACGACGTGAGGACTTGACGAAGGTTGCCAAATGCTGCCCATCCCAAGCGAATTCTTCGATCGGCTTCCTTCTCGAAGTTGTTCCTACCGACTTGTATAACCTGTCCTAGGTAGGTATATTCCCTAACAACTTCGAGAGGTTTCCCTTCGACGTAGATAGAATACATAGATATATATAGATAAACATAGTACAGTTATATCATATGAATACGAATAAATTACCATTATTTTCCAATTCTAAATTTTAGTTTACGATGCTGTATATAAAAACTATACAGGCACATTAAAATAACATAAAGCAATTTATAGAAAAGAGAACAAAGGCACGAACAGCGCGTGACTCTTCATCTTTTCTATAAATGCCGATATACATAAAATAAAGTATAGTTATTATATAACGACGATATATAGAAAATTTAATTACTTAAATTGTTAAAACAAACAATAAGAACTTCAATACTGACCTGGTATTTCAGCTACTATTCCACTTTAATAGCTGATTATGAAATAAAAATAAAGAGCACATATCACCCGAAAGATTTAAGTAAATTTTATTTAATAATCAAACAAAATGTATTTACTAAACCTAGACTTAATGGTGACGTTCACGCGCCATGAAATATATTTAAAAAAAAGTAATATTCCCGCCACAAAATACAAGGCTGGGAGTGAATGAACGGCCGACGTTTTTACGTCTCATTCATAAACTACTTAACAACGTAGAACTGATTCACCTCCTACGTGCGTAATATATTATAATAATACGCTCTTACTTATACGTACTTATAAATATTTTACTCATATAAGACATTTTTCGTAATGAAACTTATTCATTTTTGAATTTCGAACTTTCTTACTTAACTCTTAAGAATCGAATAATTTATTCTAATTATATTATATTTTTAAGAAATTGTCATATTAATTTTTATTACAACGTTATTTTATTATAAATACTTTCTTAATATTAAATAATATTTTGAATTAATTTAATCCTCCATAAATTAATAATAATCTGCAAAATGTATAATGAAAATAAAGATAAAAATAAAATTAATTTGCATATTTTAAAGAAAATCTACATGTGATCTGTCTATTCTTTACAAGATCGTTAGATAAAGAATTTAATGCGAATTTTTATGTTTAAATAAAATATTTATAAGTCGTAACAATTATTGAATCCTGGTGGTCTAGTCGTAAAATATGCATAATTAATCCAAACGGGATGTAGAAATAACCTTTCTATTAAATGAAAACCGTAATAAGAAATAAATTCTAATTATTTTGTTACTGATTATTTTATTACAATACTATATAAATTTTATTTAATTATTTTGATAATTATTTGTATGAAAGGATTGTAGATATTTATTTAACATTTTAAATATAAGCGTAGTCGTGATGTGTATTTCTTTAATATATTGGTATGTTTTTAATAATTTGTTTATTAAAAATATCTATATAATTATTGATTAAGTTTTTGATGTCTAAAAATTTTTCATTATTTGTATTTTAAGCAATTCATAATTTATGTTAGATACTTTTTAAGACCCAGTCAAATAATTTATACGTAGTTTTATTAAGATGATTTCACGTAGTGTCACAGCATCTCTACTACATGTTCCACGTCAATCTCAAATGAGTAATCATAACATAATAGTCTAGACCGGCCGGCATACATGACACGCCGGTCCACGTCACCTACACTTCCTCCTCACGATAAATAAACAATAATAAAGCAACAGTTGGACCACGCACGCAGGAAGCGGCCCCGCATCGGAACAGCGAAGTTGCACGCGGCCCGCTTTTAATTACCACCTCCCTTCCATTTCTACCATAGCCCCCCCTCTTCACCTCGCGAGATAATAAATATGCACTTCGCACGCAGCTATGCCATGTAATTGACTGTTTTTGCACAGAGCTTCTCAAACTTCAAGCGAAAGCAGTACACTATGCATCATCCATAGAATTTGATCTCTTTACTATATACAAATAATCATGCAAGCAATAGGCTTAAAATATTATATATAAAGGTGGACTTATACTTCAATAATAAGGGATCACATTCAACCTCGGTTATATAGTTTTAGAAAACATAATAATATCTAAACGAAGTCTTACATAAAATATTAATACTAAGTGAAAGAATTAACAAATTTAACTAAATCAAAACAAGTCAAATAGACATTTACACATGCATACAACAATCATAATTACATGACATAGTTTACGATTTTGTCAGTGGGAACCCATAATGCATAAGCTGGCTGATTGTTTTATATGACAACATCGTTTGGATAATTAAATCCATATTTGACTTGGTAGGCACCTTATGGAACGAGAGTTTGGACGCTGTGTTGCTATTGTATTAGGTAGGTAGACTGGCAAATGGACCACCTGATACATAGCGTTTTAAGAAATATTAACCATACCTCACATCGCCAATGCGCCACCAACCGTGGGAACTAAGATGTTATGTCCCTTGTGCCTCTAGTTTCTCACTCACCCTTCAAACCGGAACACAACCATACTAAGAGCATTGCTGCTTGGCGAATATGATGATACTAACCAGACGAGCTCGCACATAGTCCTACCACCGAGTAAACCGCATTGATTGCTGTTGCATGAGAGTTTTTGGGGGTAAAGAAATCGAGAAATGTTCAATATATTATATCCTGCCTATCTATGTATTAGACATGGAACCTGCTGCATATTCTGGCTAAAGGATTTCTATACCAGTACTGAAATTGTTGTTGTTTAAAATAATTTAATTATCAATCACAGTTTGAGAAGCTCGTGTTAATATAAAGTAAGGGCATCGGTTCGCGGTAAGATGGACGGCCGAAACCGAGTGAGTCTTGTTCGGCTCACCGTGTAATTACTGGCCAGGTCTAAGTACTAGATGAATACTAACCGAGTACTAGACGAGGACAAGCCAAGTATTAGCATTTGCCTGCGAGACCTGTAATAAGGAATTAATAGCTCTGAGCAAGGAGTTTATTTTGTTGTTTGAATCATTGCTTTGTGTGAATTTTGATTTGATAGTAAAATACGAGGGTCTTGATGTATCTTAACTATTAGAAAATATTACTAAGCATAAAGTTTGTAAAAACTTTTTAATGACCCACTGCTGGACTAATTCCTCCTATCGCTTTGAGGAGAATGTATAGAGATTATAGCACCACGCTGCCCCAATGCGGAATATTAGATGTAGCAGAATTTCAGTGAAATAAGACACATGCAGGTTTCCTCACGAGTAAGAGATGAATTATAAACATGAATTAAGAAGAAGAAAATTCAATGGTGCTTTCCTGTGTTTAAACCCACGATCATCGGTTAAGATTCACGTGATGTAACCACTACGCCATCTCGTTTCATACCATATACTATATCTAACTAAGTATAGTAAAAAGTAACGGCCTATCATAGTCATTTTGGAGAAACATATTAAATGTAAAGCTACCACCGGTTCGCAATGTGGATTCCACGGAGAAGAACCGGCAAGAACTCAATAACTATTTTTTCCAAAAAGCCATGTAATATACTCACTGACACGTATGTTTTTAAATTACATATTGTCTACACTAAATTTAGTTATTCATTCAGTCAAACATTCAATTGGACAAAAATGTCAAATAAAAAATTGTAGCTTAGTGGCAATGCAATAAAAAGGTCCAGCGGTAAAATAGAAGAGTCAGTGGTATGCTGGCGAACAGCTACAATCGAAAGGTGTTCTGAATGTTACCGAGTTAATTGCATCAATAACACAAATTCGCATCAGACAGGATGCGCGCGTCGCTCGAATATAAATTCCAAACGGACAAACAAACAAACAAATGCAATCATCCGTCAGACATCACTCAACTGTTACAACACCTTCATCTTACGTACAACTAAAACAACCCAGCCTCTATCACGATGTAAATAAAGTCGAGAATACAATGGCAATTAGGAAGTTAAGATTATTAGGATTGCGTGTGAGTAATTTTGCCTCGTAAAATGGGTAATTTTCGCGGGCGCCATGATGTTCTGTCATCGCGGTCGGGTTTATGGCGGCAAATTATAGTGGATCGCGCACATCTACTCTCAATGATGTGCGGATCGTGTTAGGCCCTTATGTGTCCATTATCACCATACTTATGATATTTAACTTGATTCTCGTGTAATTGTGGAGATATTACCGAGGACATAGAATATGTAGAAACTGACGAGTCGATCAATTTCATTATTTGTTTTAATTTCGTTTTTGACGAGAAAATCTTCGCGTGGGAACCTGTGGAATAATATTGGTCTAATGGCTAACTGATGCTACAAACCATGGGAACTACGATATTATATCCCTTGTGCATTTAGTTACACTGACTCACTAACCCATTTAACCGGAACACAGCAATGTGAAGGATTGCTGTTTGGCGGTAGAATAGGTATGTGTTGAGTGGATGGTATTTAACCAGAGGGGCTTGCACAAAGCCCTACCACCAAGTAGCTTGACATTGTTGCACTGCCATTCTTCGGAAATTAAAGCTGTTGGTCCTCCGCTTAATATTTTTGATTCATTTAAGGATAAGGATTGAAAAACAGAAGAATGGGTTTAATGGAAATTGTTTTTTTTTTGCCAACAGTACCGTATATTTCAAAATCAGTAAATACCAATTTAGCTTCAGTTTACAAATACTCAAAACTATTTTCCTGTAATTGTCAGTAGTCAAGCTGCTTGTTGTCCATTTAAAATACCCGACCTGTGTAATATTAAAAATGTATATACATATATAATAGACGAGAAATTGATACATGTCCAGTAAATAAGGCCGAAGACCTCCGCAGCCGCAAATATCATAAACATCATACGTTACGATAGGATGATATGACGACAAAAATTGCATATGTTTACGACACTCGTAAAGACAAGACTCGACACACTGGTTCGCCTACGGACCTCGTAACGTCGACGGTTTATTGTCAAGTGTCACCCGCTTGATACTCAGGCAGGTAGCCTCGTTACCGCCGATGAAGGATTCAAAACATTAAGATACGATACGACTTTGATTTAAATTTATTTAATTCTCAAATCATTTTATTTCCCTTAGATTGGTGCGGTTCGTGGAAATGCCTTCGATATAATTGCATTTTTTTTAATATTATGGTGCATATTTTTTATCGTATTTGTGATTTTAATATTGTACATGCTTCGGTATTATTATTAATATTTTCTAACAATAAGGCTTTTTGTAGATCCTTCTAGTAGGTCTGTAATATTATTGTGAAGTGAGCCAGTGTAATTACAGGCACAAGGTCATCATATCTTAGGCTCATTGTTGGTGAAGCTTGACTTGAAAAACTTCTTTTACTTAAAAAATAAAGAAAGTATTTTATTGCATATGATTTAATTATTTTTTACTTTTATTTTCTTATCTACTACGATGACCTTTCGATGTATGATGTCTTCTTACAATAATATGTATATAACTTATTAGTATACATACCTCATGTACTATGAAATTGTAGGACACAGATATTATGCTAGTTACTGGGATTAGGCAGAGGTAGTGAAATCAATAAACCATACCTGTTTTTTACTGTACTTTGTACAGACTTAAGAATATTATAAAAAATATATATGTTTAAAAAAATTAAGGAAATTTATTTCAAATAATTAAAATTACCAATATTCAAAATTACCATTAAGATATTAATTAATATTATTAGTTAGTTTTCGTGTGAGGTGTAAGGAAACCTCTGGTTTTTCTGTACTCCTGACGTGTATGCGAAACTTCAGGATGATCGGTTGAGCAGTTATCTCATGAAAGCGTAACAAACAAATAAATAAACAAACTTATTTTTGCATTTATAATATTAGTAAGGATATTAGAGAGAGAATAGCAGAGGAGGTTTGTTTCTTGATAATAAAAGCTCAAGGTACCTCAAGGTCAAAAGAATGTTCATTGTACATTGGAGAAGAGTGGGACGATGCAAAAGAATATTTATAAAATATGTATAAATATTGAAATTTCTATTACTATAATATGCTATTAAATTAATTTCTAACGGAGATTATATTATGTCAATTAGGTACCTACTTGTAGGTGAGTAGGTCCCTTCACACCGGCCTTACTTATATACGTCGCTTGGCGAATTAGTTAAACAATCAGGCCGAGACAGAGATCCCAGGACCCTAGGCACTGACATCTGAGGCCCCCCCATTCCAAAGCTGTTGGAGCAAAATTATGTTATCTTTGGATAGGTATATCCTTAACAGGCGGTATCCCTAAATCGGTGCGTTGTAGCTCTAGACATAAATCCGGGGCTGCAAACAATGCTGTCCTTTACTTTCAAATGTCAAATCAATAATGATAGAAAGAGAGAAATCTAATGTTTAACTAAACAGCCGCTAAGCGACGTCGATAAGTGAAGCCGGTATGTAGGACCTACTCACCTACATGTACCTACTTACTAATACTACTTCTGTTAGAAATTGTAATTTCAATACTTATATTTTATGAATATTCTTACAAAGGCATCGTCCCACACTTTTCTGTTATGAAATACTTAAATTTTAAATAATTATTTTATAAACAGTTTTCTGTTTTGGCTTGATTACGAAATGTAGATAATACCTAAATGAATTTAAATTAAACTCAATTTCAATATAATAATAACTTATTGAATATACGTTATTTATGAAATTCAATTATTTTTAAATGGCAATTTCACCACTAATAAAGGTAATATTTAAGTCTAAAATGACACAAACTGTTAACCAATCATACTTAAAAATTTACAAACAAAATGTAATCTGAGTTTATTGTAATAATCAAAACTAAATATTGACTGAGTTTACGATTTCGGTCGTAAAATCCACCTCGCGACGATTTCGTGAAACGAAATATTGTCACATTCATTTATGAGGAGCTGCTTAATTTTAAATCGAACACATTTTTTCATTTACAAATAAATTTAATTAAACATATTAATAAAGTTTCGAAATAAAATAAATACATTTTATATTATTTGAACTTTATTAATAATAAATATTTAATAATTAAAAATGTAAATTTATTTTTTATAAATTTATCAAGTTCGAAATTTGATTTTTAACATGAGTTCCTAAAAACTGTTATGTCATGCATAGAGCTGATATTTACATCCCACGTTTCTTCACTTTGCGTGAAAGGCGACTTATTTTCAAGGTTTTTATACTTGAGTATAAACTTCTTTTTACAAAATAATACTCCTAATACCCTTTAGCTGTGCTGGTACCTACTTAAATATTTTGTTTGTACAACTAATTATATTATGAAAGTATCTAAGCATATTTTTATATAACTTGGTCTATAGTACATAAGTATCGAGCAATGTTTTATGGAAGGATATTGAACAATATGAGTTTAACTAAATGTTTGACAATAAATACAGATGTAAATAATTACGGAGACAGTTTTAGGTCGGATTTTCTGTATGTTGTATTAGTGGTGCGTTATTATAAACGTATAAAACTAGAGGTTAAATTAGTCAAGGTAAGAAGTATTGCAAATTATAAACCAAGTAAGCTTTCGTAATAACTCTTTATATAAGCTCATTATTTTTTTAAGCTATTATAGATAATAACAATCACTTAAAACTTATAAAATATTTTTTGTATATAGACACCTATAAACTTATATTTCCTTCAATGACTTCCACATAAATTAATATTCATTACAAGTAATAATCGTATAATACTGTTTAAAGAAATGCATTAAAGTATGACACGCGGATCCGCAAACAAAATGTAGGCACAACAATAATCGCGACGAAAGTGAGTTACGCGGGGAGGGCGAGCGGGGTGGCGCGGTGGGCGGGGGGCGGGGCCTCAGGCGCCGCCCGGAGCGAGCGGGACGGCGACACTGCACGCTGCAGCGCTGCAAGGTCACGACACGCCGCCCGCCGCCGCGACGCGCCGCGAGCGTGACGACTGACGACTGACGAGTGACGTGACGGACAGCTAGATTACTTTTTCAATGCACACTATGGTTTTGTATTGTACTATTAAATTTATATAATTTGTGTTTCACTTATAGTTCTGATCGCAATTACGACTAGTAAATAAATGATAATTTTTGTATGACTTTTTCTAATTGTTTTTTTTTTTCATTTTTTGTGTTGTTTTTTTACAGGTGTACATTGTATATTTTATTGTAGAATTACTGTTTTATCATAACGTAACGAATTTATTATTAAATATGTATATAAATAATTTAAATATAAAACGTCGGAATGCATAGTAAAAGGCGTGCAAATAGTGACGGTGATCCGCTGGACACTCGACATTTGATTGAGTGCGCTACTCGCTAGTTCGTCGGCGCGCCGCTTGGCGCTGGCGAGCCGCTCGGCGGCGACGCGTCACTCCGGCCGCGGCGCGCGACCACTTCGCACCGCGCCCCGCTTGCTCGCACCGTGTAAACACGTCGCGCCGCACGCCGCACGCGTTCGAAGCGTAAGCAACAACCCCGTACGATCGCGAAGTGCCAAAAACTAGTGCCCCGTTCGCTCAGTGCCAGTTTCTGTGAAGTGAACTACGTGACGAAAATAACACCAAACACCTGTTCAAATACGATTGTTTAATTTATATGATGGATTGGAGGTTCGACGCGCTGTGAGGAATTCGTTTCGTATGACGAACGACAAATATAAGTCGGAAAACAAAGGATATCTGATCGCGTTGCTTGCTTAGGTGCAGGTGACAGGTGGACTCGTGACAATCGTTTGCTCGTCGTCTATCAAACTAAATAATATCGGTTCCACGTCCAGGTAAGAAGCGACAGTTTAAATATACTATTCAATAAGCCTGAAAAGTTTATACACACGATATTTACCTACTTTAATTGTCGAGTGTGCCTCTTTATGTGCCGTTATGAAGTTAAAATGTAATATTGAAACAGGACAGTGACTTTTGCCGGGTTTAACAAGTTTTCGGTAGTCTGACACGGCCGGAAAACTTTGGAAATTGTCCGTGAAACTCAGTGGCGACGCGGCGGCAGTCCGCGCCGGTACTCTGAACTACGAACGTTTGTGTGAAATAAAAACTTACAACTTTGTTATAAACGACACACATGATATTTTAGTACTATGTTATGTAATAAAATATATTTTTTGGCATAATAAAAAACAAAAGTATTAAAATAATATTATCGTTTGTATTAACTATACAGTTTCTGTTGAAGTAACTACACCATTATTTAATAGGAGCCTTAAATATAGCAGGTACTGTTTTAAGCATTTAAAAGATCACTCAAGTACGTAAATCAATGGACCCAAATTCTCAGTCATAGGACTCAATACAAGAACAAAACAATCTTTTTATATCAATGAAAGTTTGTAACTTTTACGGTGTGTGTGTCTATATTTTAAGATGTTTAATATGTGTTGATGAAATAAAAAAACTTTCTTTAATATTAATTAATCAAAATATTCTCTATAACTTTTAACGACAAATGCTTTGTTTTAAAAACATTCAAAAATGGAAGCCTTCATTAAATTTAACGAAATGAACTGACACTAAATTAAATTCAAGAATTAATTAATATTTCTTTTATATAAACTTATGTACATTCGTAGATATATAACTAATAATATTCTAACCTTTAATTAAATCAACTGATCGTTTACATGGACGTTGGTGATTTTCACCCCGCGTATTTTTTTTTGTCAAATCCGCCATCTTTACTTGTAGTTGAATGCACGTTGAGGGCCGGGGGCGGGGCGCTAGAGCGGGACGGCGCGCAAACACAGCACGGATATAACAATTTCGAAAACGTTCTGAAATATTTGAATTTAGAAATTAGATATTTATAATTTGTAAATTTTTGCGTTTTTTTTAATAATGTAACTTATTTTGAATAGAAATGAATTATTCAATTTAAATTGTAATTTAGAACGATTACCTTTTGTAAATAATTTTATGAACTTTTGTTTTTATAATAAATGGGAACTTTTTATTTCGTTAAAATAATTGATGGCATTTATTAAAAATAAGGTTACTTAAAATAATTATTTTATAATTGCAATCATCAATAATAATTATTTTGTTATATAATTATGATTATATTTGTAAATATATACGGTATAAATTTCAGACAAATTTATTTACAAATTAATTAATTTCATAAGTTAAACAAATTGATTTGTTTCATCAGTAATGAGGTCGGTGAAGGTGTTTCAAGAATGTAGCGTAATAATAAATTACGAGCACGAAGAATAACCGAGTATTTTGTTATTTAGCCATTCAATTATTTTTTTTAAGTTATTTGTAACTAAGTAGCTCACATAGACATTTACTAGTATTTAAATTTGATGGAAATATTAATAAAAATATCGACTAATAGACACATTAAAGGCGTAATTACTCTCTTATGATTTTAATATTACTAATTTTATAATAATAAACTAAATTATCACGATAGTGTCATATAAAATGATAATTGATAGCATTCCGAAACATTCTACGTATTAATTATTAATATTTATTATTGTACATTATGTAAATCGCTTTGCCATAATTAAAGTCATGATTCTTAGATATGAACAAGGATATAATGTAGGTACACTATATTATGTCAAGAAATTAATATTTTTGATAAATCGTCATCAAACTAAAACAGGTTGCAATCGTTAATGTAAAACTTTACGGTTATGATTTTTTTTTATACATTGTATTTATTAAATATGAAATAAATACCTGCTTCGCATTAAATTTTAATTATAAATATTAATGTAATGAAAGATAATCAATTATTAATGAAACAAGCTTTATTTGCTTGAAATAATTTTGAACTAACCGTTTAATTAGTAGTAAATACTTATTTAGCTATAACTTAAGCAACAGAAACTATTTTAAATGTCTAAATAGCTACTATTAATTTTAGGTTAGGTAGGTACTTCCCCGGTTCTCAGGTCTGAGGTGTTTATTTCTAAACCAGTGGTAGATTTATTTATTTAGTGTAACGCTTCTATATTGAATACAAAAATGGTATTATAGTTATAAGGAGTCTTTAATTATGAAATAGAATATCTTCTATTAAGCTTCATAGACTAAATATAATTTTTATTAGTATATCCAAGTATAAGTTGTGAACTCGTTAGTTCTTTTTACAAAATCATGCCGCTTTTAAAAATACATAATAGTCATTTTCGTCACGTATAATGTTAGAATGAAAAAACAAATATTTGAATGGTAAATACAAACTTAACAGTCAGTCATAGACAAACGACCGGCAAGCGAAACACGTAACGGCTTATTCAAATCAAATATTTGTTGATGTCGGCTGTGGACGAAATGAATTTGAAAAAAATATCTTTATATATATTATAGTATATGTAGGCGGTCGAACATATGGGCACCTGATGGTAAGCGGTCGGCCCATAGACATTGGCATTGTAAGAAATGTTAAGCATCGCTTACATCGCCAGTGCGCTACCAACCTTGGGACCTAAGATTTTATGTCTCTTGTGCCTGTAATTACACTGGCTCACTCACACTTCAAACCGGAACACAAAAATATCAAGTACTGCTGTTTTGCGGTAGAATATTTGATTACAATATCTATAATATAACGAAGAAGACAAATAAAACTATACAATATTATTTTTAAATTATTGAAAATATTGAATATGACACTAATAAATTAGGTCCAAGTGCTACTGGAGAGTGTAAGTCCACTCACTAACTGTCCTTCTTATCTAAAATAATCCAAATAATTTCTGTACACAACCTAAATTAATTTGTAAGAACTAAAATATTGGCTATCCCCTTCACATCTGTTAGGATCTTTCTCAGACGTGGCTGAGGCAAGAAGGCTGGTATGAAAGTTTGTTTGAATGATTAGGTATATTTACGTATAAAAATAAATTGCAATTTAGTATATGTCTATTAACTAAACATTGTTGTATGTATGGGTAAAATCTTGCAGCTGATTTTTAAACCAGTTCCCCATACTTTAAAGTGTGGGACTTTTGTTTCTGTTGACTGTATCACTTAATAGTTAATATCCATATTGTGTACCGTAATATAGAAAATTGACCCCAAAATGCACATATTTTAGCATAAAATTTATTTAATCGAAATAAAATTAATTTATTACTTTATGATTATAAATAATATGATTTTGTGATAAGAAAAAATATATTTTAATTCTGTTTATAGAGATAACAGGTATACAATTTTTTTTTAAACATATTATGTTAAAAAGTGAAATTCAATATTTCGTAAAAAAAAACGTAAAAAACCGCTTTTCAACTTTTGGAATCTTTAAATTACCGAAGATGTAAATACAAAATATTTTAAACATTTTATTCATCAAAAATTTGTGAGTACATTTCTCGGTAAAAATATTATAATTTAATTCAAATTATTACACCGTCAACTCAAAGATTACAATACAAGAGTACAAATGTGAAATAATTTAAGAAGGTTTGTTGAAATATAAGTAAGTATGTTTGTGTCTTAATTAATGAATTTTTGAAAATATGAAAATATCGTTTGTGAATATTGCTTTTGAATCGTCACGTGATATAAGAATGTAGATTCTTTAGACGAACCAACAAGAAACTTGATAATTTCTCTTTCGCAAATGAACTGAATGGCTATCGACCAACAGTTGATAGTTTAAATCTATAAAGTGTTCTTTTAAAAAAAAGTCACGAGCCGAGTCCGTATAACAACCGAGTTATTATAAGACAAGCGATAAACATTTCAAAACATATAAATAGTGAACATATTCAAACAATAATAAAGTGTGTATTTCTTTCTCAATAGCCCCGGGGGTATGAATGATGTATATTCATTAATAACTCAATCGAAGCCATCGTCTGCATTAAAATGACTATTACAATTGTGATCGCGTACATTCAAAGACAAAGCGGTAAACGTGAATAAATATGTTTAATAGTCGAAATAAATATGGCGGATGATTTATGTCGGTATTGACATTGGCCGCGCGGGCGCAGGCGGCCATCTTGTTTGCTAATTGCCGGTTTATGTTGTTAAAATCAGTCACGCATCGTAGTAGAGACGTGTGAATCTTGATATAATATGTAGTTTTTTGGTTTTTTGGAATTAATGGCAATATTTTTTTTATTGATTAATTTGGATATAAGAAAATTTTAGCATAAGTGTTAACATATATTTTTTCATTTATTAATTTAAAAAAAAAAATTGAGTATAAAGTTAAATTTGTGTAAATCAATTATAAAAGCCTTTGCTACGATACGTTGTATAACTATAGTCTTTAAAGGACCTACAACATTTACTACGCCTTTGTTAAACTTCAAAAGTAGGTAACCTACCTTTGGTCTTGTTTCATTCGGTAAGCGGCTTTTCCTAATTGACTTAATTAGGAAATGTTAAAGTTTCTCTATAAAATAAACGATGACGGTGATCGCATCAAAATCAAGTACCCACTAACATGGGTATACTCGTAACTTATTGTTATAAAGCCTTACAAGAAAACACAAACACGAGACCGGCTGTTCTTTATTTAAATGAAATGACAATAAATAATTGTACATATTGCAATAATTAAAAACAATAACACTTTAATTATATTAATTGAATTTCTTAATCAATTTATAATCTCTGTGTTAAAATTAACATATTTAACGACAAAATATATTTAACGGAAACGCAATACAAATAATAAATCACGGATCGGATCATTTGAATCGATTTACTTATCGACGTAGGCTTCTCGGAATCGACTTGAAAAAAATGTAGTCGACTCGAATACCGGAGTTAAGTTATAGCCACTCCTTACACGTGGGCGGACGGACATTTTGAATTTTCCCGCTATTTATGCTTCAAAGTTTACTACGTTGACCGGTAATTAAAATAAGGGAGCTATTTCTTATCAATCGTTAATTTCGTCATTTGTTATTTCAATATGTTTTTTCAATATATATGAATGAAATTACATAAATTGTAAACAACAAATGCGAGATGCAGTTACTTGTTTGAATGCATCGAAAATTAGAAAAAGTTGATAAAGATTTGATAACACGTATGTACTATTATGTGTCTTTAGTTATTCTGAGAAGATTATATATACGAAAAGCTAATTTCATCGAAACCAAAACGAGATCCTGCTAGTATTTATTAAATCACACACAAAGATTACAAAAAGGAAGACAAATTGTAATCCTGAAATTTTGGTTAAGATGTCGTGTTGAAACAAAAATAAGCGCACAAACTACCATACTTGAAGAAATAAAGGCCAAAGGCAAGGATAACAAGTTTGTGGAAATAAGAAAGACAGAATAAATAGAAAAAAAAAATCAATCGACAAATGATTCATAAAAATTAACATCAAATTAAGGCAATTGGGGGAAATCAGCCAATGTGGAGTAATCAAGAGGCATGTTTACAACTCAGCCTCGTCTGTTAGGAAAACATCGTGGAGAAACCTACATGAGTCATAATTCTGATTAAACTAAACAGAAGATTTATTTGAAAGATATAATTTATTGAATTTTATTAATAGCAAGACTGAAACGGAGCAAAAGAATAATGATAAGGTAAATTGATTACCATCGCCGACATTGACAAATAATATAATATTGTAAAACCACGCGAGGTCAACCGTGTGATATTAAACGTAATTCCCCCTAAAATTACACCGCCTTTAAACCGAAACATTTGAATGACTGCTACGTGGAACCCAGACGAGCTTGCATAAAGTCCTATTACTAATAAAATGTTGATATGAAGATATATATTTAAAACCAGATGGCCCAGGGGTGAATGACATGAATCCTAACCGAATGTTTTTGGTTTAAACCGGGAAAAGTATCACTGACGTTTCATGTCATCTCGTGAAGTTGTGAAGAAAGTAACGTGGCCTGTATGTGTCGAATCTGCTAGATATAATGTGTACGTGCATGAAGCAACTTGCATTTTTACAGCGTCCTGTAAATGTCCTCAACAATAGAAAAGATTTACAGGAGGTTTCCTTAACATTTCTTTTTCAATTTAAATAAATGCCAACGCACGTATCATAAAGTCTAGTATTATAATTGCCACGTTATTCTCCAAATAAAGTTCAAAGGTTGATATTCAATCGGCCATATAGTGAATGATGGTTCTCATTTTCCGAACGCGATTGACATTTTTAAATAATATCCGATTTATCTAAATGTCCACGATCGTGTACTTCTTTTTGTCTAAATCGTGTGTCCGTTTGTCCGTCAGACGAGAATTAACATAAATACAACATTAGACCTGAGTTAATTGACACATTTCACGATTTATATGTTGACTGCGAGTCATTCGGAATTTTTAGTGGTCGTGTCTTTACTTGGAAACTAGTTTGTTTGTTATAAATTTATTGCTCTGTCAATATTTATTGAATTTTATATATTTCTCGACGTATGGTCACTCAACGCTTCTCATATTTACGTTTTTGGATCAGACGGTTTCATGAAACGTTGAAAGCCGTTACATTTGCTTGTAATGGGAAGGTGAGAAATGTTTGTGCGAACTGTACAAATGATAGAGAAAAACATCTAAATAACTATGGAAAAAATACGGTTAATATTGTCCACAAAATAATGTTAATATATGATATCAGATTGATATTTAATTAAAAATCATTAATATCTGTAATTATACGTAAAATTGTTTTTAAAACGAATATACTTCAATATTGATATTTTCGAGTATCTGTGTGATATATTATATACTCATAGGCGATAATTCTCGCAAGCTTTTGAAACCAAATACTTCTTCTAAGCACTGCTATACAAGGAGTATATCTCGTTTAAGTCTATATGGTTATTATGGAAGTAAATTGTTAACGTTGTCTATTAATTTGAAATTTTGTGTAAAAAAATAACATCATAAGATAAGAGTAAGGGATAAATAAATAGTTAAAACTTGTGGAGTTCGTATTATTTCGTTGCCTTAAATATATATATTTAATTGTAATATACAACTGAATTTTACTGATCTACTGAAACTTAGCGTTTTTTCTGAGTATTCATTCCAATTTAATCCTTTAACATGACGATCCAAAATCCTTAAAATAACCTGAATAAAGAATGTTTTAATTTGATTTTGATTGATCTGATAAACAAAATATATATCTGTATTACCGTTATTTGACATATATTGACGACGAGATAACGTCAATCATTCGTAACTGTCACCGCAGATAAGTTGGTTATGCAAATATTTAAATTATTTACGTTAAATTTGGAATCTTCATTTACAGAGAAAATATAAATAAATACGCTTCGCCTATTTACAATCATATACTATCACTAATTATATAAGAAAACAAATGGACCAACTGGTTCAAAGTGATCACATTCAAATATGTACCGCTTATAAAACCGTCAACAATGAAATCAATTCTTTTTGTCTTGTGTCTGTTATTACACTGGCTAACTCATCCTTCAAATCGGAACATAGCAATAAGTATATATGTTCACCCGTTCAGACCTGTGTCTGACCTGGTTAAATATTATGCTCTGATGTTAAAATAAAATAAGATAAATTAATAGTTAGTAAATGCCCTGCTACTCGGCAAAGCCTCTTGGAGAGAAGATTCGAAGTTCAATATTACGATACGATACGAACAAGACGAATTATAAACCTCAATAAAGCATATAAAAACTCAGCAGTGCATCTTCCGGTTTTAAGGTTTAATTTTCTAGTCATCGGGCCATATTGAAACTGTCAAATCAATAATGAAACCATATTATTGTACATGACATATGTACAATAATATAAGAAATAGCATGTCATGTTCGTATCTGTAAACGCATTTAAATAAATCGTTGCGAGAAGAAGCTGTTAAAATTCAAATGTTAGGTTATTAATTTCACAATTTGTAATAAATACGTTTAAACAAGAAATCAACCTTAAACCGTATATCAAAACAAAATAAAATATTTCAACCGTCGCCGGTTAAGCGAGGCTTTTTATATATCTTTGATCGCGCGGCACCTAATCAAATATTATTTCGGGGCATCGGGTAAACAATAAAAAAATGTTCAATCGTTACAAGTGCAATAAAATACAGGAGGGAAAAAGGAAGGAGGACATGAATGTAGAAACAACTCGCGATCGTTGACGAGAGAAACATGGCGGACGTGTGCGCACGCGTCGATCATAATCATAGCGCGAATGTACGCCTTAATAACGCACGATGAGGGAATAACGGCCCGAGCTATTTCCGTTCGACTTTGATCACGATTAATCGTAAATCGTTTAATGTTTGTTGAATCGAATTGCTCGGATGGGTAGTAAGTATTTGTTTTCTATCATTCGCTGGCCAAATGTTTCGTTCGATTTCGCTAGTTAACGTTGTTTTGACAGGCTCACTCGTTCCCGCGGCGCAATAACGCTGTCTTCGGTCCATGTGTGGGCCAAATTAGATCAGTTGACGCGCGCTCCTCGGAGATTTATATGGGAATACTCACGGCCGCAGTGTGTGAGTCGATTGTTTGTTTTACGTGGTAATTGTTCACTTCATTATTGGGTTCATGAAAATTATTTCATTTTACATTCTAATGTTGGTCTGCTATTAGATTAAGAGATCATTTCAATACAATGTTTTGTGCAGTTTAAAAGTATTTATTTTAATATTAACGCTATTTTAATAGTTCTCGCTATCTTTATTATACGTTAATTGTCAAACGCCCCTATTCGTACTTATGTAGTGTGAGTTGATATCCATGCAATCGGATAAATTACTTAATTTAACCTTGTTTTAAAACGGTTAAAACTTAGTAGGTACGTTCTGAAAGACATTTTGTAGCTCATACCTGAGAACCCCAAACAGCGTAGTTTGTAGTAGAAACATATACACGGACATACAACAAAAACATATAGTTTTTAAAAAAGGAAGATATTCGACTTTTTGATGTATGTCGATGTCCTTATTAAATCTTTGAAGAATATTAAACTTTATTTTATTCTACATACCAGCCAAGTCATATATTAGTAAACCATTATTATTCTATAACATAATTTGTCAGTACTTAATTAGAATTATCGACCCTTATTAATTAATACTGTTTATAATGCTATGTGAAGTATAGTAATATTATATACTGCACTTGGCACCGACTCCAGAAGTTTTTGTTATATGTACAAATACATACAAATGATAAAAAACACTTAAGTAAAATATATTTTATGATATTTTTTATCGCTAGTAATAAACAAAGTCAAATTGCCACCTGCTGGTAATTTTGACTCATGAACTTTATCATTTAAAAAAAAATTAACGACATACATACAGGTTAGGATCGTTTAGCTGTTATCGGCTATAGTGGCGCTAGTTACACGTAACTGTTACAGCAGTATTTCTGTGTTACAGCATGTTGCCAGGAGGAGCCGTGTCTATTACATTACAAAAAACTTAATTTTCATTCTCGTATCGCAGCTGCCAACTCAAAAGTGAACAAGCTCGGGCTCACGGGACTAAATCAATATGATATGACAGTTAGGGTCAATTTATGGCCCCCGGTTAATTACAAACGGGCGGGGGAGCCGGTAGGAGGGGAGGGGGGCCGACGAGCGTCTAATGACTTGTAAAGATGCTGCGTGCGTTGCGTTATCGTAAGAATATAATATTTTTATTGTTGACTCCTGGTATTGATTATATAACTTTTAGTTTATTTATTGAAATGAATTTATTATTTATTGTTTCTTAATCTACATTTTGTAATGTAAACGTGTTTCGGTGTTTTGAATAATATTTCGTTTTTAAGAAGTTGTATGTATATAAAAGGTTTTATGATATATATAAACGGTTTAGATATAATATATATAAACGTACTAAGTATTGACAGTCATCGCGCTGCTCACTAAAAAGTGATATTTGTTACACCTTTAACATTTTTAATCGCCGACCACACTTGTCAAGGTATTTTGCGGTTCTTACTATCAATGTTTTGTACAAAAACATGTTAGGTAAATATTTTTTTAGTTGTTTACAAATCTTCTTTGTTACTTTATTTCGTTTTAATTTAATATAGCCAGACTAGAAATTGGCCCATCTGATGATAGGTCGCTACCGAACCAAACCTCTTTCACTTAGAAGAGGAAATGTTTGCACTGTTGGAAGCTAGTTAACTAGCTATGAGCCTGGTCGGAAGACAAGAGTCTTAACCGATGATTACGAGTTTAAACCCGGAATGTACCACTGAATTTTCTTTTGCTTAATTTGTGTTCATAATTCATCTCGTGCTCGATGAAGGAAAACGTGAGGAAACCTGCAAGTGGCGGACAAAAATCTGCCATGTGTATCCACCAACCCGCATCGGAGTAAGCTCCAACCCTTCTCTTTAAAAAGCAAAAGAGGCCGTCGATGGGACATTTATAAGCCTTTACGTAAACTAATTATACATTACCATATTGCAAGTGCGAATATATAATTGAATGTAATAGTTTGCAGGAACTTAAGGATTAATAACCCTATTTCTAAATATTATAAAACAAAGGTCGTATGTTGTTCTAGATATATTGTAGAAGTATTTACTTAATACCAAATATCTGCACTCGACTTTCCTGTAGTATAAACATTAGTTATTAATAAATGACCGCTATCATCAGCTGTACGTATCGATCAGTCTCGTGTTTCGCTGTCAGCTGTCAATCAATTATTGTTATGCCGGAATACGCTACGTTTGAAATCTACCAAAATATAAACGGAATATAATGAAGAATGCATTGCTTTAATAAAACAATAAAAAGTTCTATACACGTGTGTTGTATGTAATTTGATTTTGATGTTACGTTCAAAATGTTAATTATTGTTTATTTGTAATTTCAAAGAATATTATAAACGCAAAAGTGAGTTTGTTTATTTATTTGTTACAATTTCACGTTTTAAGTTCTCAACCGGTCATCATGAAATATTTCATACATGTTATCAGGAGTACATAAAAGGAGATACGCCACTCCCCCTTACTTAAACGGGTAAAGTCGATGACGAAAACTAGTTACTTATATTCCCATTTTACCTACAAGTTAGGAGCTTGTGTTAGGAGTGAGTAGCTCCTGCGATCGAACCAGTTAGGCTTGATCAATTGAGGCTTAATATTGGGCTGGAAATATTAAAAGGTTTTTAATACGCAAACTGATTTAAAAAAAAATTACATCTACAGATATATAATTAAGAATAGTATCTTACTATGTTGTATTACATATTTTCATATAGTATATATGTATGTATATATATATATATCAAATATATCAAATGTATATAAATGTCAAATATACTATATATATATATATATATAGTATATTTGACAGTGGCCGAACCATAAACATCGGTCGTCTAGTCAAAAAACTTAACTAAGAGTATCTTTTAATTTCAAGTCGGTTAAAAACTTCATGTATTGAATAATTATCATAATCAATAGTATTTTACGTCGAGTTGTGTTTCACGCAAATTATTATCTGTTGATTCTTTGAAGTCTGTGTCGATCAGTGTTCGGTCAAGTGTGAATAAAGTTTTTGTCTAACGTGTTGAATAATAACAATATTATTTATTTAATTTTTTTATTAAAATAATTCATTTAGAGAGAATAAGTCTGAATCAAATTTCTCGCATATTTTTGGGACTAATCTTGAAGGATATCAGCTTTTACAAAATTAAAAGTTCTAAGGTATGCTACAAATCCTGCAAAATTATTGAATCATGAATTAAAAACAGACAACAAAAGACAAGGTACGGTATATAGGTAATCATGAATTTAACGTCGGCTTCAGTTAACGAAAGCACAGATCAACAAAAACATTACGCGTTACAGATGATAAATGACAATTTGATTGGCAGACACACAAACGATATGTGCAAAAAAAAAAGTTACATGTTGATCAAAAAGTACGAATTATTCGTTGATTTCCTTACAGAATAAATAATAATTCAATCGTATTTAATTATCTGTGCAGCTTGATTATCGGAAATGAGTAACTAATGAAATTCTTGCCGATTCTTCTTGGTAGAGTTTATATACCGATGGTAGCTATAAATTTAATTTTATAAAATGTGGAATCAAATGTGCTCGTAAGTCTACTGGAATAAAGTATATTTTAATTTAATTTGATTGATCGAAGTTTGACTGAAATACAGAGTTGTATAATTTGAGTTTAATATCATCATTAATATTAGGAAACATCACGAGCACATGTAAAGTTTCATCATATATATAACGTCCATATCAATCAATCAATCGCAATCAAATCATTCAATTGTTGACCCGTTGTAATTGTGTCTTTACACACCATGGATATTATGCTAAGTTTTTTGGAATAGGCGAAGCTGAATTCGCCTGTTTTTGGTAGAGCTAATTTGATATAAAAACTTTCTCTTGATAATTAAAGCTTTGATTATGTATTTTCCTTAATTACAATTAAACATATTATTCGACCAAAATCTCGTCACAACCATGTTATCTTTATTCTTATAAGAGATTGATTGAAACGATTTCTCGATATAATTTTAATATCCTTACAATTTCGCTTTTAGTTCAGCTACTTTTGAAATATCGACCTTATATCTGTGAGATAAAGTTCATGATGAGTTTGTTGCTGTCGTGCGATTTAAAACATGCAGTGTAATTATATCGAATCTGCCGGGCTGTCTGTCAGTACGTCAATCAAAGGTGACGCGCCAGTGATGCGGATCGATCGGTGTACCGGTACACTCGACCACGCGGTACACTTATCGCTCTTATATCAATACAATTAAAGTCCATTTTCCTGAAGTTCCAGTTATATAGGTGCACTGTACGCTTGGTGACTCTCGTCTACATTAACAGGACTCTTCCATATAAGGAGATAAAATTAATAATGATTGACTGTCTAAGATTAGATTGATTTTCATTTGGAGTGGAAGCCGATCGAGTGTTTACGTCGTTTTATTTAATTTATGTAGAATGCAGTTGCGTTGTAATTATTTCTTGGTAAGGGTAATTGATGTATTTGATACTATGTGTATATATTAGTCACTATATCACACAAAAGTAAAGCCTGACGGTGTATGATTTTCCTATCGATGCTTAATACAAGCCTGTATATGCAATAAACATGTGGAGGGGGGGCACACACCATGTATACCGATATGCTATACTTCAATTTTATTTGAGATAGTTATTTATCAACACAACGAATTTGATTTTATTCAAGTTATTGTTCCATTTAGATATATTCTCAGTAGCAGCACGTCGTCAGGATGTGGTCATTATTACAATATCGTGCCTTGGAAGGGACTTAAAGCATTTTGGTCCTAGATTTGGGTTACCTTTGGACTCTACTATTAGCGGAATATAGCTAGGCTGCCTGCCATCGGAAAATGAGAGAGAATATCGAATATCTTTTGCGCAGTTCATATTATATTAATGCTCAAATTAAAATTTTTCGTCAGCATAAATTCTCGCCATATTTAGTAAAAAACCTGCTAACAAATAGATCTACTAACCCGAACCGACTGCATAATATTCATGTCTATATAATAATAATGAAAAGTATATAAAATATGAGAATTTCTTGTATATTAGAATAAACGTAAACAAAGCGATTTATTCCGATTATATCATTTAAACATCAACACGATAGATACATGTGACAATGGCTTGAACGGTTCGTTTCTACATAAATTGATCACAGGCGCACGAAGTCGATATTATACTTTCAAATACATCATTTAGTATCAACGGCTATTTGTTTATATTCACTCCCACGTCACGTTTACAACTTTGTTTCACGTGTTATGCACTGACGATTTGCCTTATAGGGTAATGTTCGGGATGACGCTTATACCGTAAGACACGATCGTTACGATTTTATATCGTTACGCGTTAAAAAGATTATTGTGGTGTAATTTGATATTTAAAAACAACTGTCTCATATAATTTGTTTATATTTATTGTTTATTCAATAACTCAAAACGTTTATTGATTTATTATTCAACTTTCGTTAAAACCGTGAATTTATAATTAAGTTAAGGAATTTGTTTCAATTTGAATAACAGTTTCACTAATTAATTAAAACATAAGCGCTTTTATTATTAATTTGTTTAGTTATTTAAGTTAAAAATCAGTTTAGTTAAAAACTAACAGATTTAAATAAAGTTACGCTATTATTGTTACGAATTAAAATTTGCATAATTATGCACATTAAAAAGATCATTGGACTTATAAAAAAATTATATTTAATTAAATAAATGCAGTTCATAAATGATGAGTAAATAAAAACTCTACTTATAAATTATGCATACACATCAAATGCATTTAAATAACAGAACAATGAAATTAAAAAACAAAAGCTTTTTACAATCGACGACATTATAAAAAATCGTCGACATTAAAATCGTTTTAGTGAGTTGGCATTGTCAATTTTGTTTTATAGCCTATCGACACGGGAAATAATTGCATTGGTGACCTTTCCCGCTATGCAAATTGAAACTCTGGACCTTGGTGCCACGGTGTGAATTTCAATGTGGATAAAGACCTTTAAACGGACAATATGCAAAACGCCCTTACATCTGTCCAAATCGTGCTTATTACTAGCCGCTGTCAACTTAAACTGACATTCGCGTGTACTGTGACATACGCCATAAATAATAGCTACTTAGAGCTATTGGCGTTTTTCTATTATTGACTCTAGACTTGTATTGTGATGTATAATAGGAAAATTACTTAATGTATGCGGTTTGTTTATGCGCGTATGGTTATGTTAAAACGTGAACTGTTTGTTAGAAAGATATATCCGTGCAAAAATTATTTCTAGTAGTGTTCCCTTCAAAACTAATTAATTTTCCTTTAAATCAATTTGTTAATCAGCTGCGTAACTGTAAGATTGAACTGCCTCGTTGATTTAGTATATCTAGGCTGGACCAATAAAAACTTATTGTAATTTCCTATTAAGAAATTCTCAGTAGTCTGGAAATTGACGATGTGTGGAAATATCGCTCCTGTCCCAAGAAAAGCAAGTAAAGCCGTTAGTCCCGTGCCTGAACTCTTTCCGGTTGACATTTGACGATTGTCATTTCATCAGAATATGAGCGTGAGCCAATGGATTCGCCTTAGTTTGCACACACGCTTGTGCATTTTAAAATCTCCTGCGTATTTGGTTTTCTCCGTTAAGAACATCATTTGAAAATTATAAAGTAATATATAAATTATTATCTAGTTTTAGTGTGAAGGTATTCACGTCATAGCGAGCGTTTCGCTTCCCGTCCAGCCGTCAAAACAGTATCGGCTGGGAATTTTGAAACAGCGCGATCGACAGCGAAATTAACTATTTTCGATGAACGCTACAATTTCAGACCTTGTATAGAACCGCGTCCCTTACCATGTCAAACATTATTTATAATAAATTAAACGCGGTTTTCTAAATGTTTCGTCTTACAATACGATCGACTTACGATACATCTGATTGATTTGGTTAATATAATTGGCCGAATAAGTCAAATTAGATTTACTCAAATTTCGTTTTATCATAAAAACATGTATTATTTTCAAAGATGAGTATAATACCTATTATTATAGTTACTAAATTCGCAAAGTGTATAAAACAGTACCCACATAAACAGGTAATTGCGACCCACAGTAGGGGTTCAACTGCTCCTGTCGGCGTTTTACAAAACAATATCTGCCGTCAATCAGCTGACCAAACATGGCGGCCAATCGACCATCTACGCAATTTGCTTGCCAACAGTTAACCGCTTTGCCTATTTATTTACTAAATAATTAAATTTCTAATAGAATGACTGCATTTGAACAAGGACGTGTGATGGATGAAAATTGTTTTTAATTATACGACGGTATAATGTTTAAGGTAATAAACGGTCGTCTAGTTTAATGGTGTGATAAATTCGCATATTTTACGTACATCGCCGTGGGCCAATTTTTTAACAAAACAATATCTGCATGAAAATAGATTAGGGAATCGTTAATTCAAATTTGGAACAATAATCTATTATATTGATAGTGAGATCTAGATTTCTGGAAATGGTCGAAGGAATTTACTCGGTACGAAAAGTTTACATACTTCAATTTAGTTTACTACACTAACCATTAGTTTACTTTACTCAAGTTGACATTGGCCCGGTATTATTTATTACTTAAAGCATCCAAAATATCTCTTAGTTTCAACTCTTGAGCTACCAGCATTTTCATCAAAAATTCCATCGATTTTGTTTACGACTATATAATGATTAGATGTGAATAAATGAATCCACTAAAATGATGAATTTACATAATTTATCGTCACTATCTCGTTTATTCTATCGTTCGTTTTAGTACGTGATTATTATATTTCAACTTTTGTCATCATTGATCAAAATTTCATGCGCATTGAGAATTATTTGTTATTGAATTAGCTTGGATACAACCGGTTTGTTATCTTTAGCGAAACATTTGTGTCCATCAATATATTTAAAATAAAAGCAATTTTTGTCTTATTCGTCATATTTATTTCTGTTTCAACTTTTACGGTGTGATTAATTTAAGAAATATTAATGTTATTTAAGTTGTCCTTGCAAATGACGTCCTGTTCCATCCATGTATTTTTTTAAACGTAACAAATGTCAAGCAATAATCTAAACCATATTATGGCTGTCCAATTCTAGTCCATTAGTCGTTTGGATGGCTGAAATCATTCAGAATCGACCGTAATTTATTAGATTAGGAAGAATTACTTAAATACCAACCTATTTTTAACGTAAACACATACAATATATCACTTCACACATTTTAATAGTTTCGTCGACTTTATTCGTATCAGAAGCAGCTTTTTCATTCCGAGCAATAACTAATAATATAACATGAATTGGTAGTATAAACAAGTAACAATAATTTATTCGAGAAAACAGATCCAGGAAGCTAGTTGCGCCCGCGCATCACGTATCATCTATTACTCGCAACTAATCTCCGCTGTTCTCACCATCATATTGTAAACTATTCGCATTAATCTCAAGCTTGCGATGCATTTATCGTCATGTGGCGGGGACATTTGACAAAATGGCGGCCCTTTCTTCCGCGTCACTTCGCCGATATCGGTTTGAAGTTTGTTGTGCGTTGGTGGAAATTATATAACCCATTATCATCTTTGCGTTTAATAATTATTATAATACTTTCAGAATTTTAATATACTACATAATATGTTACATATATAGTATGCACGTTGATGTTTATCAAAGTAATAAAAGTTTTGTCGATTTTTTATTATAATATAAATATCTGTATATATTTCGTTATCTCTTTTAAATCCGTGAACAAAGTATGCACATTTCAAACAAGTTTAAATGTTATGATAAAAGTAAATTATTTATTAAAACAAGTCAAATATGTTCTTTAAGCGTTCAAGCTCATTAGGCGGGTCTTCGTCCTCGATACTGAGGTTAAAAAAAAACACATTAAAAAATTTCTGTAGCAACCCTACGATGCCACCTGCTTAGATATGCACAAAACGACCCACCGAAAAACCTTCGCGCTGTTTATTAGTTATAACTTACGATTTAATGATCGATATCTTGACGTGTGAAGCGCAATACTAGCGATCCGCCAATGACATCGAAACATGAATTCGACGTTTTACGACGACGTATCTTCATTAATTTTTATAGTTCTCATTATGTTTTCGACGATCTCGGAAATCGAATCGTCACAGGACACTCGGATCAAATGTTTTTTTTTTTTTTTAACAAATCGAGTCAAATCACGATCTAAATGATGCACGAATTAAAATTATTTTAGCTCATAAGTGCTGACACGTTTTGATAAAAAGGTATAATGGGCTAAGAACGTTGTTTAATAATATTTAATTTATTTAAATATATATATAATTTGTGATACATATATGATATACGATATACGACAAGAATGTGAATCACACAAAAACCGTTGCAAGTTCGAAACTGGCTCGCGAATACTCAACTGAAAACATTATGAAACAACTTTAATATATGATTTAAAAGAGACTGTAATATAAGTACAATAATTGCATCAATTTTATATTATATCAAGTCCAATATATGTTCTCTTAAACGTATATTATACTCTTGTCTAGGTGCACATCTTAATTTAAGACTTATTAAGAGGTGTTGTTGACATATAACACGTGAATTGCGTCCACACCTTGCGTCGTAACATCACATCGTATCGTAGTCGTGTCGTATAATTAAAAATAGTTTTTATTTATCGATCATAGACCACACATATTTATGTAAATAAACAAAATTACAAATAATGATTAGTATCTCACGGCTAATATTGGTATTATGTAAATTTTTTATTAATTCAAAACACTGTTAATTATCCAATGCGTAATGCTGGAATATTTTATTGGGTGGTTATAGTTAATATTGAACGGTGCGCTAAGCGTTGTGGGTTCGATTTCCGGTTCGACTTAGTTCGGATCGAGTTACGAACGAAACTCATAATGGGATGTGAAATATACAGTAGGCTCACATAAATATCATTTGTTTATGGATATGTTAATTGCAGTTATTTATGTATTGTCATATAAAAATAAAAACTATTTACATAGAGGCCTTGAATACATATACACATTATACGAATTATAATCGATAAAATCGAGACAATAATGATTTCGGAGTTATGTAAAAATGGAGCTTGTTTATACAAAAGTCAACTACAAATAAGTGTAATGACATGTCCTCCTGACAGATTTCGGCCACGGCTGTAAATTTCTTTCACGCTTATACGTGCTATCTTGGGGTAGTGAGTACATACTTCCAACTTCCATACTCCGGGCTGCTACTGAGAATCTTCGATAGGAAGACTCAATAACTTTGTAGGCCCAACCTGGGGTTTGAACCCTCGGAATATGCCGCCACACATCTAGCCACGAGACCAACGATACAGTTCATTAAACGAGATAGTATACAATCGAACAACAAATAAATATATTTTGCAAGAGACGAATTAAGCTAAGCATAATCTAGGCATTATCTACCAGTCCACTAGATATATATATATATATGCGTATATAGTACGTAGTATATAGTTTACTAGAGTGTGTAGAATAGTTTACTAATAAAATAGTCATTTATTTTTTCTGCAAACGGTAATATTACATATTAACATAAACTAATTGACTTTGATTGAATAATATTGATAGATATTAAAAATTGATAATGTGATTAATTACATTAGTAGAAAAACTGTATGACGTTGTTGATTACATTAATTAATTAAGCAGAAAATAAAGTTTTAACGCGTATTAGTATATCTAGTAATTAGTAATTCGATCACGCATTGATTTAAATATTGTTAAACGTATACGCGAGTAATTAACGCACCTGCGCTTAGAATATTATAGAATGTTGTTTAATGGTTATATCTAAGTATGAAATCACAACAAAATACTGCTTGTACATAATTTTGATTTCGTTAATTTAATTTGGTTTGATTAAAATTAATTAGCTATTAAATTGAATGTTCTATTTTTGAATTCATAATATTGTATTTAAAAAAAAAAAACAAAATATAATTTTTTTTTCAATAATAATAATGTTAGCACCAAATAATAACAAGGCAGTTTTTGAATTAGCCATCGACTAGACAAATATAATAAACGCATAAAAACTAATTCATCCAATATAATGTACACCTGTGGGAAGAACTTAGTTCCAGCTGTTCCGACCCAACGGGAAACTAAGGGTGGCCCCGCGTGGTGACTCAGCGCATTCCTCGCGTCTGTACTCAAAAGATTACCGTTCCTTAATGTGGCGAATTTTTTAATTAATGTAAGAACTTTTGATTGTTAAAGTCAATGTTTATTACTGGGGAGAAAATTACTCGATTAAAAGTTGATTTATTTCGTCGTTGAGACCGTGTCAAATAATGTTTTTATTTTAAATACTTTTTATAATCGAAACTTATAGGGTAGAAATATCTTAGTTATAAAAACTGTATTCTGAAATTGTTTTCTTGAAAGTATTTATTTTGTAACTCTAATTGTATCTTCTCCTGAAGCTCTCCCTTGCCTAGCAGTGCAGTTAGGTAACATTATTTACGAAATATATTTTAGAATCACTACACAAGATATTAAAGATTTTCATACACATCATGAACTATGTTTGGTAACGTATTTTCCGTGGTATATATAGACAAATAAAAACACCTTCGCATTCCTCCTCACGAGCTAGTAAAAGACGATATTCACGAACCATCCATCTTCCATCAAAGCAAACGCCGTCGTCACCGCCGTCAATGGACGTCTAAGTGCGAGATCGAACTCAATACATCACGGCCCATTCTGGTCCATTCTCGCTCATTTTCCACCCGCTTCCCGTCTATAGCAAACAACATCATTTGTTATAGCATTCACTGTTATTTTTTTCGATGATGAAAGCCGGTGTTAATAAAATTGCACTTCATTCGTTTTTGTCGATCACCGTCACTTAGCCGCGCTGCTTGATACGCGAGGGTGTCCATGATATTTGACATTAAAAGAAAAAGAAAAAAGTTTCAAATATATCATTTTCAAATATAGTTTCATACTCAATTTCCATCCGTCTACACTGAACGTACTATATTATGGATATCATTTATGGTATTTTTTTTTAATTTTAAATAGGTAATGCTATGCCATTATAGACATTGGTTGTTAGAAATATAAACTATCCTTTATATCGGCAATTATTACTAACTTCGGGAACTAAGATGTTATGTCCTTTATGTTTAGTCAAACTGGCTTAGTTGCCTATCAAACCGGAATACAGTAATACTAATTTACTGTTTAGCGGCTAAAAGAGAAGAATAAAGCGACAAGAGACTAATAATGAATCTAAAATTACAATTGTTATGATTAAAATCGAAAAAGACTAGCTGACCCCAGACATAAGCAGAGTGTTTCGTGTAAAGTATTTACAAGTAGCAGTATCAGTGTCAGATCGTGGCCACCCCAACGTTCAACAGGGTGCTCCCATCCCGCAAGTCACGCTCGACGACAGCCCTTCACTATCATTGTGCGAGTGTGACTTGACTCTCACAAACATAATCGCATTAATTTACCACCAAATTCTAATATTTTTTTATATAAAAATTACGTTGTTTATAACTCAATATATTTTATTATCATGACAAATATATAGAAATCAAAAATCATAATATTCTCTACTCTAGTTATAATCGTAATGTTTAATTGTCATATTTCTGGATTGAATTGAATGTAAAGCTGGAATTATAGATTCAACGGAGAGGAACCGACAAGAAACTTAGTAGTTACTCTTCGTCTCAAATGAAATAAGTCTAAGATAAGATAAGATATTTACACAAATCTGCTTTATAAAACAGTGAAACATCACTCATCGACTTACTAATCACTAGATCTCCGAAACTATTGGTCCAATTGACTCAAAATTTAGCATCTACTTACGGTAATAGTAGACACTAACTAACAACGGATTTTACGCAAATTAGTAAACTAAAGTGTACACCCACCCACTGAAATTTTAAATACTAGTTTAAAAAAAAACATATTTGTATTTTTTATATAGAATAGGACGAGCATATGGGCCACCTGACGGTAAGTGGTTATGTCTCTTGTGCCTGTAATTACCTTGTTGAAATTCATTTCAAGAAATCGAGCATTGAGTTTCATAATTTCTTCTAGAATAGTTTTAGTAGTTACCGAAATTAGTAAATTGTAATTTAAAATCGCAATAACTAACTGAAATATCAAACCGCTTCGACACGAGATTTAACGGCGAGTGATCGCAATCTCGTATCGCGTCCATCTACGATCGTTGTTCGTATTCTATTCATTATGTTCAACCTCACAATCGTGGAACAAATGATTATTTCAAGAATTACTTTAAAGGTTTACAAATCGAATAATTCTACGAGTTATTTTAACCGATTACGCAAATAAAGGTTTTTCATTTGCATGCACTTGATTTACTTTCATATATCTTACTAGGTGATATTATAAACTAGTTTCGCCCACGACTGGGATTGAAAGATCTATGTATACTATTTCTTTATATACAAAAAAATTGTAAACAATTTTTCTGAACTGAAGTTTCTATCGTCGGCTCTTCTCAAGGTATTTCTATCCCGAACCGTTAGTAGTTTCTAATTTGACAATCAATTCAATAAAGGATTTTTATTTGATTTGATTCGACTGCGTTCGTATGTGAGGGCAGAGCAGAGCAGGTATTGGGTACCCTATATATACGTAGTCAGGTATACCGGTACTCGTAGGTGTCAACGTATATTTAAAATTTCAAATGATCGGCTTACTAGATAAGACGTAAAAATGTACTCACTTTCGCATTTACAATATAAGAATGCGTAATTTTTTAAGTTAGGATGTTTATTACAGAATCACGCTTCAACGAGTTTAGCAGATGGACCACCTGAGGGTAAGCGGTCACCTTCACACGTTGGCGTTTGTGAGAAATATAAAACCACCGTGCATGCGCTTCCAACCACGGACTCTGGGATGCTGTGTCTGAACGGTGAATCTCCCCGACTGGCGATGCCCTATATAAATATATCAGGAGCCGAATTCTACTAACTTATATGACGTCACCTGGCGCTTGAAATCTTACGCTTCCTCGAAGTCTCAGTTAGCCTCTACCATATACCGAGCGCTGAGATGTATACAGTAATGTTTATTTCATCACATTACTTCATTGGGAACTTCCAATTTCGTATATAATTTCGCTTGTGTCAGTATCACTTCATATTATGGTTTTATTGACAGTTAAATGAATTAATTAAGTATTGTATTATCTGCAATTATACTCATTCAAAAACTCGTATCTATTTTGACAAGTGGTATTGTTAAATTCGTAGAAATTGCTCGAACGTTATTAGACATAATAATAGCGTCAACACAATCGTAATAAAGCCAAGAGTAGCTTCAATAACCTGTTATAGGCGTTTATAGCTTCTTTATAATTATCTTTTATTCATGGCCGCATGAAGATTTAATTGTTGTATGATCGATTTTTATGATTATACATGAACCGTCATGGTCTAGTAGATAGAGCTGTTGTTTTTTTTCACTAGGTTCGCGAGTTTGAACCTCCTGGAATTTCTTTGAGCACTCAGTTTACTTTTAGTTAGTTCTGTTTAAAGTTAATTTCGTGCTTAACGTGAGCAACGTGGTGATTAAACTCAAAATGGTAAGTTCAAGATATGCCCAGCGGTGGGCCATTTGCGAGGTTTTATTCTTATCAGCTCGCTATCAAAGCGATGTCCCGCTCGCGCGTCGCAGTGATCGCCTCGATCACCGAGAGCTCCGAGCCACACGTTTACACAGCTGCGAACTTCTAATCATAGTTGTGTTCCACTTTTCACCTGAAATTGCAAAATATTGTTTCGTTACTTTTACATGCAATATTAAAATTAACTAACATATGGGTACATTTATTTACTTATTACTTTTTTTCTAATAGAAGATACACACTGAACATCCATGCCATCTGATCATCTAATTGCGTAAATCTTTCTTATTGTGTACTCTACAAAACAAAGGACCGGTGAATTTGAAATATTTATGTCTTATGTAGCTTGACCTTATTTAACATACATTGTTGTTCGGTATGCAACGATTTTGACGCAAAAAGTTTTCACGCCTGACACGTGTATTGAATTACACGCGATTTTTAATACCCCGAAGTTGAACCGTTGTGTATTGATCTTTTAATACATATTATTATTTAAAGCGATTTGTTGAGATCAATTAAGAGTTGAGAAGATAAATATTTTTCGTACTTAAAATGATTGGAATTTATCTTAAAGATATTATCGAATATCTGGTAGTATGGCTCAGTGCAAACTCCTCTAGTTATATTCACAAATCAGTGTGTTCCAGTTGGAAATCTGGTTTACTTCCTATAGTTGGTGGCGCTTTTAACAAGGGATGGTTTCATGCTTACAATGCTAACGGCTACCACTTATCCAGACTCGTCTGCGTTCTATAAAAACATGTATATCAATCCTATTGACGTTTAATTGTATTTAGACTATTCGGATACACTCGTAATGTTTTTTACGTGGTATCGTTGTTCGTGGGCGCTTGTTTAATTAAACAATATAATCGCTATCGGTGGTGATGTCCTGCAAAGTGCGTGGTCACGTCGATCATTCTAATTCCTTTGAGTCGACAGCGGCTGTCTGTAGCCGTGATGCCAAACACCACGGGTTTGTTCCACTTTGAACCGAGTTTATCTTTTTAATTTAATTTATTGTAAATTTTTTTGGTCTTTAACATTTTTTTCGTTGATTCGTTTCTATATTACTGTGAAATTATCTACAGTCGTATTGGGTTTTACTTTTTCATATAGTGTAAGAAAAATGCGAATTAAGTAATAAAACTATTGTCATAAAGAGGCTATTGTCAGTCTATAAGATCTATCTACATTCAAAAATATTTTTCTTATATAGCAACATTGTAATGCAACTTTCAATTCTTGCCATAAATTTCAGCCGATTACCATCTACGCGTCATAATTATGAACATATAATGAATCGAACTTGAAGCATATTAAAATAATTTAAAATAAAAATCGTTGAATGTGACAAGAAAACAGGAATATTATAAATAGAAGACAAATCACGGTTTCGATATTAATGTGAAATGTATTTAAATAATTTATCAGCAACGTTCGAGACACGACAGCGACTCGAGGCGGTTCGAGGCGGAACGAACCAGCCGCAATGACAAGCGAGCCGACAAAGCGGCCGACAGAGCATACAACCGATCACTTCTAATTGTGTGATTTGATACGAAAACGCTTTGTTAAGGCAAACGAAATCTCTATCGTAATCGATAGATCCAACAAATTTCTCTTTTGTGAGCGCCGATGGTCCGTTCCACGATTTTAGGTGAGCCTAATTAAATAGGACGCTACGAACGGTTCTTTCGTGGCTCGGAGTTATTGACTTTTGTCCATTGTGCTGTGATTGTGGCCGACACTCGATTGTTTTTGACGATAATCGACAACGCTTCGTGATGTGATAACGATTTTTCAATTCCTACGAATTTTCTTTCCATTACGATTGATTCGTTTAACTTTGTTACAAACAGTTAACTGGTATATCTATGCAAACAGTACTGTGTCAAGTATTTCCGTCTACATGTGACAGTCGATGAGCGATTCTTTCCTAAATGTTGATTATCAATTCCAAAGAATTGATTTAATTGATTTCGCTTCAGTTTATAGTTTCTAACAACTTTATCGGCTATTTATTTGTAATGGTTTCGTCTTAAACGAGCCTTTGGCCAGGTTGTCCATTCTCTACGGACTCTTGTAGAGAACATGTATGTATATACAGCATTCACTACTGTAAGCAATTCTGTAAAATTAAACTCGTAAACAATCGCAGAAAACGAACGTAAAACATCAGAAAGTGATATGCGAAACGATGATAACATTTTAAGAATACACGCATCAACATTATATCACCTAAAGTCGGTTGTCAATATTTACAGGTGAATAATGAAGTGAGTTCTTACAGAATAGCACTGCAGGTGCAACCTCTACTCCCTCTCTTTCATCGAACCAGCATTATACACACCAATTACTCTTAAATATATGCAAATACATAGGCAACTAAACATCTTTACATCTCGCTTACAATTATTGATAAAAGTATTCGATTAATTCTGTGTGATATTCATTAAAAAAAAATATAAATAAGTTTTTATATAAAAAAAAATATATATCCCACCTTCAAAGTGATTCAAAAAAACGGAATTGTTTAACTAAAACATAACTGAACTTCCGTCTGTGTCGTAATTAAACGGCGAAGTTCAGATCTCATTGTAACAATAATGTAATAAAAAACATACATCATATAAAGATATGGGAACATTTTTTCTTTAACGAGATTCGTAGTAAGTAAAACAATAATTATTTACAAGAGTGCATTCGTATGCGCGTGCGCAGCGGGCGGCGGAGGTCTTCATCAACGCTCGATGATGATATCAATTCAAATTAAACCTTAAACGTTGTTTATAAGGTTCTTATTCGAATGATAATTTATAATATAAGTTGAACTACCCCAAAATATTTATTTGTAATATTGACACTTGGCATGTTGGGATTAAGAGTCATATTAGCATATATATGCGTGTCATGGTTTCCTTGGGATATTTACATTCAAATGATTTATTATCCCGACCGATTTAATACATTATTTACGATTAAAATAACAGCAAATTTTATGACTTAGCTTGAATTACAGGCCAATTATTTTTGTTATTTCGTGATATTGAGACATCAATCATTAATCAATAGATGGATTTTTTTTCTGTGAATCGTTTTCGCATTCATCCCTTAATTACTTTTTATAACTGTTTTAAATAAAATAAAAATAATGAAAATTTCGCTTCATTATAAAAGTAATAATAGGTCTGGATTTAATTTTTAACTTACTGACAGTCAATTATTGTCACTTATATTTTTATTATCTTACTAAATTATCTTTATTATCTTAATAAAACCTTTATTAAGATAATAAAGATTAATAATATTGTTTCAACTTTGTAAATAGCTAACGTCTATTACGGCATTTCAAATTTTGAACAATTGATTTTTCTACTGCCCAAATATATTTTTAGTTGTCTACCGTTTCTCAAGTCCAATTAACTATTTCCTGTTTTGATAGATTTTTGAAAATAGAATTATAATTTTTGTGATATTTTGGAATACTACTTTCAAATATTATAAGAAATAAATTCGATCTTAATATGCTCGCATGTTGTTATGATTGAATCGTCGGAATTAACAGAAAGAAACTGTTGCCGCCAACTTTATTGCCATATTCTTGATTACTGCTACTGGTAAACATTGTTGATGTATTTTATACCTTATATAAATAGACATAAGAGCTATCGTACTGTCTGATGTGAAATATGATGTCGTAAAATCTGCTTTCCCTGTCCTTAGTCGTAAGTCGTAAATCGAATGATTGGCGCCAGTGATTAAACAACAAAAACTCAAGTTTACATGATCGTATAAATTTTCATTTCTTTGAATTAATTACATTATAAGAGACTTAAGCTTTTACTTTGAATGACACTTAAAAAGGTTTCAGAACGATATTAATATTTATGTTTTTGTACCATATTGCGTGTTGTTTATTCGCCCTGTATTCGACCTTACCTCCTACGTATAACGTTCTCCAACGATCAAGAAAGTGATCCGATAATAATCATTGACTTGTATTCTATAGAAGAAAAATGTATTTTTCAATTAGTGTTAGCCACATCATACACTAAATAAACATATGATCAAAAAACACGTCACTGCTGTGAATTAAGTTGCATAATTTTTGGTTAAGTGTAGCAACCACAAAAAAATATTTTCATTATATTTTTCTCAATTTAAAAATGGCTGCGTATTTAATAAACACAAAATATTAAAAAAAATGCATCTGAATATTTCATCTCAAAAGAATTTAAATTAATTCTAAATTTAAATTATCCGATTCGAACATATTTAAACACGAACAGCAATGTATTTAGTATCGTTAAGAGGACATTAGTTCTATTTTAACTTTGTTTTAGAATTCCTAGAACACGTTATGTTCTCATTTTAAATGATTTACGTGAGGACTGAACGATGACGAACGATGAATGACAATATGACTAAAACAAGCGAATGAAAGGTTAAACTTGAACAGATATTTTTGTCGCGTCGTTTACTTGTAAATTTAGTCAACATTTTCTAATTATTCATCATTTTATTTTAAAAAATATAATAAATATTTGAAATTATAATGTTTTCATTAATTACAATATAAAATGTTTTTATATTTACAAATTATAAAATTTTAATTATTTACATTAATTCAAGCGAATGATGAATTATGTAGTATATCAATATATAGTTCTTACTAAACATCATTTAGCTCGACATAATTGACACTATTGGTCACTCAGGCCAACTTTTACAGTTGTCATAGCAATAATTGGATAGCAGGATAATTTAACAAAAAATTATAACATCAGATTAATAAAGAGGTGTCTCATATCTGAATGCATTCTGAAATTTATTGCATTATAAATTATATTGAACGTTTGAGTATCTATAAAATGTTTAGATGATTTGTTTCCTTTACTAAACTTGAAAGTTTTGTACACAGGGATTATACAGGTACAGCGATGTAGATTTAAACAAATACCGTAATTCGAAATACGGTATTTTCAAAATGTCCGTACAAAAATATCCTAAACGACCAGGAAATTCGAAGATTCGCAAACAATAAATCATATACGATTTATCGTCGCATCAAACGGGTCACATAAAACTCGCGACACGCGCCCGACACGGACACGACTTTACGACGGCTTTACGACTTACCAGAAACGTATGACGGACGAAATGCTGTCGCATAAATCAATTTAATCTAAGCGCAAAGACAATTGCTATCACCTTAATACTTCGAACGTTATCGAATAGTACGAAATTGAAGCTTAAGTTTTCAAACGTAGAGCTCAATTTTGATTGAGCATTCCTTGTCGTTTAGGTTAGCTATGAGCGCGCATGAATCAAATGAGACGGTGTATTGCAAGTCTTGGTTTGAATTAATGTCTAATACGGTCCGGCGTGTAATCGTTCGGTGACTTTTATACTTCGGTAATATTCTGGCATAAATCAAAGCTGGAATGGTACAAATAGTTCGAGCTGTCGATAGAATCGGACAATCGAATGGAGCGGTACAAATTCTAAACAAGTTGGTACATAATACTCAAATGCTAAGTAAGAGTAATTGTATCAAAATTGCATGTTTATTGGTAATGGGGACTAGGAAGAAAATCAGACACGCACGGAATTTGAAAGCATCGTGATTCATCTCGTCCTTATTTATTTTAATATTTCAATTTCGGCAATATTCATACAGAATATAAATAAATTTGTTTCTAATTTAATTAACGAAAAATATTATATGACTGTTAAATTGTACTGGAAATATATTTGATTTTTCGACTCTAACGTCCTCACTTATAAACGTTGTTTAGCGACTGTTTATTAACATACTGATATCTCTCTTTCTGTCATTATTTATTTGACCTTCGAAAGAAGAAGACACTGCATTGTTTAACTAATTATTCACTAAAAAGCTTATAAGTAAGGTTGTAAGTGTGTAACTTCATGAAAATATATTTTTTTTGATGTTTAGTTCGTATTGATTAATATCTGAGGTTATAGAATATAGAAGATTTTGAAAAATAAAGCTCCGGTCGATCTTCATGAACTGATAATAAACTCGAATTCGATGAGTTCTCTAATGCTGTACCACAACTACACGACAATATATTTGTTCTGTCACAAGCATATTAAACAATTTATTTTAAACCGCTTAAAATCAATAAAGACAGACCGACGTGAGGTTTGGCATTGATAACTAAACCGGGGCAGATGGGTCAGGTATAATTTTGGATTTTCTGAATTGAAACTAACAATTTATATATTTCTATAACAATCAATTTTTAAGTCATATATAGGTATTATACCATTATACAAAAAAAGAGATGGTTCTCTGACATATTCTAACAACTGGAATTATATTGGAATTATTATCACTAAAATCACTGCGACTATGGGATCGATAATGATATCGTCTTGGTTATTTAGATAACGATTATTGGCTTCTTTTTTTTAATTGCTTCCAATTTTTAACAATCAAACACAAAATTTACATCACGAACATTATATTTACCAACTGATTGAAAAGCCTTAATTATAAAAACAATTATAGTTATCATTGAAATAATCATATTATAGATATCATCAATCTTTTCCGTTTTCTATTAGAACAAATCTAGATCACCCAGATATGAATTTAACACAAAAATCCAGCCAGTCAGACAGTTCTAATTAATATTCCAACGCCTGTCTCAGCCTCTGCCTTAATTTTGGAGTATTGATCTGCTGACATTGACAGCATCTAAATATAATTGTAGGTCATATCTATATGAAGGTTGACCTGTGACTCGAATAGTCTGACTGACTGATTTTCTGTTGCTATTTTGATATATTTCTGTTCTGTCTGTTTACCTAGGTCAGCTGTTATTCCAATCGTCATGATATTGGTGATAGAACTGTTGTGTTACATTTACATAGAGTAATTATCATGGTTCTTAGAGAAAAACTCAGTGAAAATTTTGAAATATCTAAAGAGTATCCAGATAAAATAGGTGAATCTATTAATATGTGAAATTAATAAAATCAGTTACCCCTGATACTGTACTGCATACGTGTCTCATTACTGGGAGAAAGCCTCTAAAAGAGAAAGACAAAGATATTAATTAAGCTCACGTCATTTACATCTCTCAATCGTGAGCCTTCAAGTTTTTACCCACAATGCAGTTAATCCATTAGGCTGTTATTTAAACTGAAACAAAATTGTATATTTATAAACTATAACATATGTATATTTTGGGGTATACGTCTGAACAAGATATACAAATTATTTATTAATTGTAAAAATGTACGAGGTGGTACCAATTTAATCAATAATTTTAAATAAACAAAACTTAAACCTACGTCCCTGAGAAATCAGCCCCAAGATGTTTTGCTATTTACCTCTTACAGTAAGTCAACCTCGTTAATCTAGCTTTCAAGGATGCAAATCTCGGTTCAAATCCAGGATAGAGGGAATGAAATTTACTATGTTTTTCTGTCTTGATCTATCAAGGCACTTGATTCTAAAGTAAGAAGTATTGATCGGAAAACATTAAAAGTTGGTGCTTCAACGCGAGATCAAACACAAAACGGGTCAATCTTTTCAATATCAACGAATCGAAGTTAAAACATCCGGCCAATGAGGAATACCGCTTTCTTATCAATCCGCACAAAGAAATCGTTAATCGTCGATGGATACGCAGATTCGAAGCCATTGTCATCGTCCATTGTCCGCGAAAATCGGAAAACTCATTATAGAAACAGCCGGTTTTTGATTGCCTGGACGTCATTTTGTATTGGATATAAAAGATTCAACGCTTGACTCACCACTGAAGTGGAATTGGACTGCGATCTCCGTACAGCGCTTATCAATTTCCATCTATATGTCGGAATGGTCTTTTCACGCAAATTCTTAGATTATACTCGACTTATAGAATATTGAAAACCGACAACTAGCTATGCATTTGTCAATATACTACTAATATGTTATCTGTGAAATTAGCCGTACTATACTGAATAGATATTTGAATTCTAACCGACGATCGCAGGTTCAAATCCGGGCAAGTACTGACTTTTTATGAGCTTATAATTTATTCTTTGTAGACGGTGAAAGTGTGAATCAATTAAACTATTAGTCGAATAAATTTGCTCCAAATTTTTATAAGAGATATAGAGCTATGTACTCAGTAAGACATTTACAGGACCTTACTTCACTTATATGTAATCGTGACTGTTAGGTTTGTTTTGGAAGTTGTTATATACAGTTCTATATCATTATATATAGATCATACATTACACAATGAATGATTGCAAGGGTGTTCTTATGTATGTAAGTGTAATCTGGGTTTTATTTAATCTTCTTTTAAACACATTTACAATCGCCTTACATCACCTGCTCACACAGTGGCTCAGCCGTCTATTATCATACATTTATCTCGGACGAGTATCGTATATGCCTCCGTTAACGTAAGCCAGTTGTAGGAACTTTATACCACACCCCGGAAACACTCGATAAAATGTATAAACAAATGCTTTGTAATCGTATGTGTAGGTTTATGTGCGAGAATGACTTTGTATGTGTGAGTGAATTAAAAACGCATTCATTTTTAACATTAATTTCTTGTAATTATATGTCTCAATAACGCCAAACAGTCGTACTGTGTTTGGATGTGATTGAGTACTAGCAAATAAGTTGTTACGAGTAATTTAGAATCGTAATTTTACAAGATTTTTATCCACAATATACATGTTATAATTATAATATAGATTTAAAAAGATTTATTTTTATCAAAATCAACGAATAATAACTCCGGGCTTATTTTACATATTTACCTACACGTAAATGTCAAATAATATAAGATTAATTACAATAATTAGTCAGTATTTTTTACTTGTAACATTGTACAAAAACTAAACAGAATGTTTCGCACATGTTTCTACATGTAATCTATTGAAATCTGGGGTGAAGTAAGTTGTATCGGCAGGAGGGGGTGAGTTTCTGTGAGTAATTCTGTTATTCTATAATCTTACATCGATCAGCTGTCACATGTTTTATTTAGTTTCAAGTGTAATGTTTCATAATTTGTTTCGTTTCTGCGAATAAAATTGATCCCTTGTGCGCGTTCATTGATCATACGGTGCGTTTGTTTATCTTTGTTAAGATTCGTGTCCAAAACTGACGAATATTGCTTTTGCTATTTGATCAAAGGTGTAATCATTAACGAAACCATAAGACCAAAGACGAAGATCTTCATAATAATAATGAATAATAGTCAATAAACCTATAAAAGATCATTGTCAATAATTAAAGACTATCTCTTAGAGTCCATGGTTGCGTTATCGACGATTTAAAGTGTAGTTTACATACTTTACAATGACAAAAACGATTGTCTCTTACCACTGCATATAAAAAATACCATTGATTTACAATATCATACAATGATATCTCCTAAACAATTAATAATCGCCGTGATGATGAGCTAACAGGATCCGATTATTAAATACGTATACACGTCAAAGCTGAATACACAATGACAGGCGATTGATTGGTTGGAAATCTAATCGTTTTTTTATACGGAACTCGGGAAATGTTATCTCGAATGAAATCGAATAGTTCGTTGAAGTGTTACCGAGATGAGATGATGCAAGATATGATACCAATCGTATTGTTCTTTTGTGATGCTGTGCCCTCACGGATCAGTGGAAAAGAACGGATTTCGTCAGATTGTTTTGAGTTCTTTTTTTTTAAATTTTTATTTGGAGTTTTACGATTGTCAAAGTCCCTATACTTCTATAAAACCAGCGAAGTCGATGATTATCGTAATATGACCACTTTGAGGCAATCGAGTTACACGAGATTAGACACAGTCTCTTGGCATATCCCTCATGATTATCTTGCGTTACTGTTAAGATGGTTAATATAATGTTGAAGCGACAAAAGAGAATAAATACTATAATATATTTACTATAATAACCTTTATATTAACATTGGCTCCCTCTTCTCCCACTATCATAATTCGATGGGAAAATCGACACGAACGGAAATAGTTTAGTCGCAGTACCAACGGCGTTTCGTACTTTCACCTTTGTTATGTATGTAGATTTCAGCTAGATGGGTTTGCAGTTTGATTTTAGTTGCAAGATTTGGCCAAAGAAACAATTGAAGTTGGACTGCTTGTAATGTAATACACAAAAACAAACAACATAAATGAAATAATCGAAGAGTTAATTAACAACGTGTAAATATTTCACTGCTGGTATAAGGCATCTTCTTCTCTTGAGGTGATTTGAAGCTTATTCCAACACATTGGTTCGATGCGGGTTCGTTGTTGCAAATTTTGATACATTCAGAATTCCTTACTATGTTTACCTTCACGGCCGATCACGAGATGAATCATCATTAACACATATTAAAATTAAGCGCATGACAATTATACAGTTGTACTTACCCGTGATTGTACCCAATATCGCTCTAAATAATCAGAAAGTTAAAATGAATTTAATACGAATATATATTTTTAATTTTATTCAATTAAGCGTATGCGTTTCTGTTCCACGGCTGTCATTACTGAAATGATGTTTCAATCATTCCGAGCTCAGCAATTACGAATCGTAAACCACGCTCCACTGCCCGTCTTGCGATACATATTAACATCGGTATGCTTTATTGCCTACCCCACTTTTATAACGTACACGATTAATTATTTAATCTATCAGACGAATATAAATGCTAAAGTAAGCCTCTCTGTTTGTTACCTCATCACGACTCAACCGTTGAACCGGTCGGAATGTAATTTGATATGGAGGTAGCCTGGGATCTGGAGGACATAGGCATATAAATTACAGGATCTAGGAATTAAATAACACGACGGACGGCGGAAACCGACTAGTGTTTACGTTATATAAATATAGATGTTGTTATCTTGTTTGAGATTAAGATACTTGGACGAACTTTGACCAATCACCACGAATGTTGGCAATAAATGTATTTTGATTATGTAAGTTTTTATACTTTGATGTAACTAGACGATAGCCGGTGCTGCACCTCGTCAATTTACGACCAATCGATCGACATGACAATTGGTATTCATACAGACATAGGCTTTAGTCGATTTTACTTTGAAATAATTTTGCGATTTTTGAGGGCGCTGCTTTCCCAATTACCAACGTCTTATTGGCCTGTTTAAAGTGTAATAATTTTATATCAAGATAAATATGATGAGATAGGTTTTCCAACGTTATATATAACTTTTGAAGCTCACTAATATATATTTATTTATACTATACTAAATTTAAAGTAACGGCATCCACTTAGATGGATAATGAGGAAAACTTCTTATACCAGAAAATATCCATTCAACCGATAGCAAATATTAAAAAGTAAATATTTTTAGAGACAATTTTGTCACTTAAGTATGTTTTTTATAACTCCATATATATTGCAACATATATTTTAAAAACTTCAACTCTTCGATCTACCTTTCTTACGTTATAAAATAAACAACCCTTCACCTCGCCGATGGCAGGGCTGTTAAAGGTCTCAGTAAAAACAAAGGCGGTTAAAAATTATCATTTGCAAACATGTAATTTCTGTGTACCGCGATATTGTTTATTGACAACGAATTAATAAATACATTTTCATATATTCCTCGGTGGTCATTTGCATCGATGCACGCAATGTAAGAGGATAGAAGTATTTGTTGATCCTTGGGGTCGGTGCTGTAGAATTGTGGTCTTACTTAATTATCTGTGTAAAAAACAAAACCGACTACAAATAAAATTCGAACCCATAAAAAATTTAACCGCCAATTGTTTCACCCTTATGACCGAAATATTTTCTTTGAATTTATATGAAACCCAACGGGAAGTATGCACTCCCGGAACACACAACACATACAACGGATTTCTGGTAACAAACATAAAAAAAGTACAACCGAATTGAGAACATCTTCCTTTTATTGAAGTTGGTTAAATATAATTGAATATATCTAATTATAAATTATCCGTTATAAATTTAAAGAAATAGTCGTGATGACATAGTGCGAAAAACAGTATATTTGCACAAAATTATTTTACCATTGAGACAAACGCAAAACCGCTCACCGAACCAATGATAACGCGATTAATCATTTGACATTAACATTACTTACTATTTATTCTCACAGAGCACGCAACGATCGTCACATTTCACACACTAAACGTATATCGATAGTCGATACGAGACGATACTTATTCGTTACACGTAAACCGCTCGTGTCGGCTTCATTAAAAAATATCACGCCAACTAATTCAGTATCTGGGCGCAATTATAATAAAGGTGCTGGACCTCACACGCGGTTAATTACCAGCTGTCGATGAAAAAAAAAGGGTCGAGACGCGTTTCAGATGCGATAAAGTACGCGAATCGGTGAGGTCGCTTAATGAAGCTATGTAAATAACGCAACGCCTACGCACGACGCGTTTGATAATACCCGCTGAATTTCACAAAGGTTGCCTTATCGAGCAGATAACGATGATTCGATTTATTCAATTGAATTAATATATCGATTATAGATAATTGAGTGTGTTTTATACGTGTTCGGGCTCACGGTTTTGTGTGGACGCTCAATATGTATATTGAATGTTTTGATTACCATTATGAAGGTTAGTCGGGTGATCAAAAAACTGTTGACCTTTGCGGTATGTGGCGCTGGAGTGTTTTAATATTTATCGTTATTGGATATTGGTTAAGTAAAAGACATATTATGTTTATAAATGCATTTCATTCTTTTATAGATTTAAATATTTACGAAGACTGGTGTAGTTTATAGTAAGAACTGAAATGTGCTAGTGAATTGAAGGCAACAATCTGTAAAATCAAAGAATAATTGGTCTTAGCCCAGCTGTGAGAGAACTTTGCTAAAACACTTATGTGTGTGTATGTTATGTACTATTAGTGTGACGCAATGAATTAAATAAAGATCAAATATATCATGTACGTACTAGGACTCTATTATTGTGTGTAAGTATTTATTGCACAAAACGATAATGTTAGTTCCGATGTTTATCAAAGCGAAGGTCGTGTGTAGTTCTTTGGATATATAAAATATTAATTTAGCTCAAGTTGACGGCACTTATCTATCAGTTCATCTGCCGACATCGGCAGGTACGTCTGATCCCGATAACTACAGATTTGAAATGCAATTTCTTATTTCAGATAGGGTTACACTTGCTTCGATAATTTCGTACGGTTATCGTCTCATAACTTATGTAATAAGGGTTAAAGTTCCTTGTACACGTGGAACCATGTCGCTCAACTAATACACTGTCTATTACAACTGTTTGAGTTTTATATACAATATCGATTTTTATTTTGTGGTGATTGAACGGGATATTGACTAAATCCTTTATAGATTCATATTATATAGGAGTATAACTATTAAGTACATTGAATAATTGATATTTTATTGTTAGTTATTCTCATATTACCGTAACCGTAACCGTAACAGCCTGTGAATGTCCCACTGCTGGGCTAAAGGCCTCCTCTCCTCTTTTTTGAGGAGAAGGTTTGGAGCTTATTCCAATGTAAAAAAATGTAATATGAGAGAAATAAGCTCTCATATTACATTTAAATTGTATTAACATTTAAATAAACCTTGCTTTCAAAGTCAAAAAATATAATTTAATTAATATACGTTACAGTTTCTCATATAATATCGATACATCTATTCCGGTTGTTCTTTGTAATCTGTGAGTATGTTACTGGTTAATATTCTACCGCCAAAAAGCAATAAGTATTGTTGTGTTCCGTATTGAAGGGAGAATGAAACAGTGTACAGGTATAAGGGACATAACATCTTAGTTCCCAAAGTTGGTGGCGCATAGGCGATGTAAGGAGTGGTTAAAATTTTCTACAACGACAATATCTATGCGCGGTGGTGACTACTTACCATCATATCCAGGTGGCACGTTTGACCGTCCGCCTTCTTATTATTTAAAAAAAAGCAATACTTACAATGACACTGAAAAGTATTTTAGTAATAAAACCGCATTTTGTTATATTTTTTTTTGTTGTTGATCTACAGTAAAATATATTCGTATTATAGTCGATAGAAGATAAGACGGAAATGAAAAAGCAATTAACGTAAATTGATGTGTGAAGGATTTTCATATAACTAACAATTAAAAAATAGTTTTTACTTGAAAGGTGAAAGATGTCGAGTTATGGTTAAATAGTTAATTACTACTCCAACTACTCCAAGGTTAACTATTATTGGTAACGAAATATCGATGTATTTGTTTTCCTCAAACGTCAACATTTACAGGTACATTACAAATATTCATTAAAATTACTTCAAATTAATTTTTCGTCAACATGCTTAGTATAAATAAAACACCAGATATCAGATTCGAATCCGAGTACGAATAACGTCGATTTCGTCAATATGTAGACTCGGAGTTTCCAATATTACTTTTTTCGCTTCGTCGTCGCACTGCACATTTTCGCGAGCGTGTCGAACGCACCCCTGTCAAGACTTAACGGTCTTTAGATAAAGACAACATCGCCCCGAGCCAGCCGCAAACGTTCTCCCCGCCGTCTACGTTTGCGTGAACCGACCGCGTCAAATTGTTCGCCGTAGTAACGCAAACGTAACAGTTTCCGTAGACTACAGAGGTTTACTCCGCACATGTCCGGATATGAAGATAGCGCTCGGAAAAACGACCACTTCGCCTGTCGCCGCACTCTGACTGAGATGAGTTATATTTTGTTCTTGCGACTGTTTTTTTTTTATTTTCGTTTTACATATTGTTCGGATCGCGTATTTTTTGTCACCTTTTGTGCTTCGTTGGATTTATATCGATTCGCGCCCATATGGTACGAGCGAAGGCGAGAATGTTCATTAATTTCTGTGTACATTCAGACGTCAGAAATTTTATTACGCATCGTGGCTTTCTTTTAGATCAGTGTCGGAAGCTACACATACATCAATATTATGGCATTCATTTCACTTGGCGCTTTATTAATTTAATGTTGCTCATTAACCGTCGTCGTGTTATAATACTCGCCTGTATAGTCTATGTAATTTGAAATAATCGTTTCGCAGTCGATACCCTGCTTACAGACGCATTAGCGGAGCGACACCTTTAATAAACATCCAATTTTACTGTTCTTGATTTTATTAACTTTTTATAGCTCCTTCCATTCGTCGCCTGCGCACCGCGAGCCGTCATTCGCTTTGAAATTGATATGAATTAAAACAAACCATGTCAATAAACCGATAAAATTTTATATCGTCGAGTAATGGCGGCTATTTAATTAAAATATTTAACTTTAAAAGTTAATATACCGTGAAGTGTATAATTTCGCGAATTGAAACGCGAGTAGGTTCAGGAGTCGTGTCGTATTTAATCGATTAACAATAGACTTTGTTCGATTAATGTGGCGTTCGCGTCGAATTCGAATCGTATGAAACTATAATATGGCGGAATAAATGCGATTGAATCGAGATGGGTTACGATTAAAGAGACGAGTTGTACATTTATCTGTGGCTATAAAAACTTTACTGTCGTATAATTTAGTGCTTGGCGTCTACGTCGGCCAATCAGCTGGTGCTGTCAGGGGTCTGACATTAGCGGCAAAGTTATGATTGAACCGCGGCGTTTTTCGCATTACCATATATTATGCCCGATAAAATCACTCGATGTTTATTATGTTAGGATAATAATTCTTTAATGCGACCCGATGCCGGGTCGTGTCGAGTCGGTTTCGTGCCTGTCTCGAATTAATATTAGATTTCATAAATTCGACCTTACGCCATTTCGATAATTTACTAAAATATTTACTTCGTTGTTATTCTGTTTTTATTCATTATTGACTGTGTTTAGAGCTATTGTTTTCTAATTGAACCGGAGTTTGCGAATTCTATTTTCGATATTGGGAAATTATTTTTTAAGACATCTGGACGAATCCGAGAGCCGAGTTGATTGCGGGTTCAAATCCGAACAGTCGCCGCTGCATTATAATGTTCTCTTTTTTTATAATAAATGTTAAACTCAATGCTTAAGCATAAATCGTGAGAATACCTCTCGGAAGTAATTCAGCCACATGTATTGTAAATCCATCAACTCGCAAGGGAGCTACGTTGTGGATTAACCTCTTACCCCTCTTTAAGAATTGATGTCTGTGCCCAATAGTGGGACTGTTACGGGCTTCTTACACTAATCCTTGTTTATATCGATAATATTTTAAGATTTGTCTCAAGATTAGTTTTTTACATCACTAAAAATAATAAAAAATATGAAGGAATCCAGTGATCCAGTGATATAGTAATTTTCGATAATAATTTTTGGCAAAAAAAGACAAAAATGTTAAATCGTACCTAACACTAATTTAAGTTTGTGCGCACATTAAACTAAAGTAGTTTATGGAAAACTGTAGTCAATCTATTAAAAAAAAATTAAAAGACAAATAAGTACGAACTTTCTGTATATCCACCGCCTCTCGGACTATGTCGCGGAACAGTTCTTTACATATAGCGTACGAGTTAATTAGTCACATATATCAAGACTGAAGCGTTCAGTCCTAGGTTCATCGACCGAACCACAATTGAGATTCATGTCTGTCACGCCGAGCAATATCAATAAGGGCTGATTCACGTGTAATGAAGCCGTCTGTTCGTCATCGTCATATTGATGGGCTTTTTGACTCCTTTAAGATGTCGTTTTTAATCGACTTCAAGGGACTTGTATATATTTATAGTTTTATTTGGTTATTACTATAAATTACATGTTTAAGCATAAAAGATCGGGACTGTGTTCAAAATCAGGGGTGAGGGAGAGGGGCAGGGGTTTGGTATCATGTGTCCTCTTCTTTATACCTGACAGTATATGTGCAAATTACAGACGTGAAAGAGTAAGAAATAAACAAACTCACTTTTGTATTTATAATATTAGTGTTAATTATACAATCTCGATCGTAATTATATTTTAGACTGGCTTGACTAAGCTTTCCTGTAATATGAATCCCATTACTTATCTGTAAGGTAAAGGTCTTATATTAAGCCTTTGCATTAAAAAAAAAAGAAAGTTAGATTCTCAGCCTAATAATTCTGTATAATTTATTAATTAACAAAAGCTGTTATTCACTATAAAGTTTTATCTATCTTTTTACATTGAGGTAGATCATTGGGACAGAAACCAAACCTCACAATTCATTAGTTGTGTTTGGGGTTAAAGGAGATTGTTGAACACCTGTCAAATTCAATTGTCAATTCAATTGTCCGTAGTCCTTAGGAACAGTTGCATCATTGTGGTTACCCTACTTATATTGAAATTGTCTTGTCTAACAATTACGTATGTCTTTAAAGGTTGACTATTCTAACGGTATCATTATCGCTATGAACTCTAAGCGTTCCAAGATGTTCATAAATAACTAACTCATAACGTTGCCAAACGGTCTGTCTGTCGGTTTGTATCACGTATCTGGTAATTGGACTTGATTCGTCCAGTCAACGACGCTCGTCAAAGATGTATGGAATCAGATGTAACAGTGGGCTTGTGGCTTATTTGTAGTTAGTGTAAGCCCAGCACATGGATTCCGATATTTTGGTGGATTTTATTTAATCAATAAATCAAAAAAAAAAAGTGTTATAATATTTTTTGTTCGTTATTAAGGCGTGATTTTTATGATATTTAGACTTCTAACTATTTGCTAGCAGCACTTAATGGTGTAAGGGATTTGTGCAAGCTCGTCTGGGTAGGTACCACACATTTAACAGATATTCTGCTTGGTATTGTTGTGTTCCGGTTTGAAGGGTGAGTTAGTTAGTTTACTTAAAGGCACAAGGGACACAACATCGTTTTCAAGGTTGATGGCGCATTGGCGATGTACGCGATAGTTAACATTTATTTTAATGCCAATCTCTATGGACGGTGGTGACCACTTACCATAGCCTATTTGCTCTTCCACTGTGTCTGTGTTTAATTGTTCTTTGATATGTCATATTTGCATCCAATGACTTCGATCAAATGCGTGGTATAAATGTAATTTATTATCTCAGGTTTATCACTGGGCTAGCCATAAAGATTTTTCTAAAATAATCTTCGAGCTATACGATATTTTACAGGATTAAAATATAATATTCCAATTTGAAAATCGAACGTTCAGATGTCGCAATATCTTCAAGTTATTTTAAATAATTTAATAAAAATATAAATTGTCTGTGTTTGAGTATTTGTGTGTTCATTTTAGAATTATAAACTAAATTAAGCACATAAAACTAAGCAGCGGTCGCTCGGCTTTGAAACTGAACAGTACCTCATCAAAGCATATCAAATAGGTATGTACATGTATACGTATAAATATAGTGCATATAACATTCTAGAAATCTCTCATTGCAGATCTTAACTGCGGTTGTCTTATAGACGTAACAGAATTAAACCCGTAACCGTACACCGAGAGATCTGTCGCATTCATTACGCTCACAACACTTGCGCCCGAGTCGACTGACGTTTACGATTGATACCCCATACAAAAATACACGAACATACGACTCTATTCGTACGACAATAGAGTATAAATTCAATTAGCCGACCGCAATGTAGAATCTCGTCTTATTAAGCGAGAAACGAGGCATCAGCATCCATCATAATTCTACCTCATTTTGTAATGCGCCTGAGATGCTATATTTTCATATGCAAATGAAATTATTTTCTTGCGTTGTTAACGACTCTATGTGAAGGGATTAAGGGTGTTTTTTCCTCGCTGTTTGTGTTTAAGTTTGTTTTATAAGTGCGTAGGTAATGCCCGGTCGGACTAGTTGTGAGTTGAAAGTTGTTGATACCACGCTTTTATTTCGCTAATCCGTTATTGCGTTTTCGCTGGGAAATTTATATTTATAATACTTAAGTGTACCGTTGTCAAGGCTTAAATAATGGTTGTGTGGATATTAAAATTAAAAAATACATATACATGTTACAGATTATAATAATGCGTGAAGATGGTATTTTTCTTAATATCTTGGTTAGCTTATACGGATGTAGATTCGAATTTCCCAACCAAATGATAAAAAAAAATTGGATTTTTCAGTAGCATCTCGGGTATGGAAAGTGTGTACTCCGTGCCTCGAAAAGCATTTATCGGGTCGCCGTATCTTCGGATTATGAAAGTCTGGGTGTAGAGAGCGTACCTGTAGTGTATGCACTTGATCATTATAATGTCTACGTAGTTCGCTAGTCCGTCGACTGATTGAATGATCGAATGAGCGCCGTGGCCGATTTCGATGAGATCAACATCATCATCATCATATGAAAGTTAATTATCAACACTAATTAAATTATTGAGCACACGATAACGTCAGTTATACTTGCTTGGATATTAACTCGCGACCATGTACTAACATTATATCCACTGGATCATTTCGGCTCTTATAATATATATATATTCATATAAGTAATTATATATTAATGAACTAACCTATCTAATAGTATTTTGCAATACGAAATTAATTAACAAACCTTGAATAAAATAGTCCGAACGTCCCGTCACGTCACCGATTTAACAGATGGGCACTGGGTATTATGCGATCTAATGAATAGTGCCATTAACATAGGTGTTGGTGACAGGTGATCAGGGCGCAATTTAAAATAGCCGGGTAACCACTTGACAGATGAGTATTAGGATATGAGGATGAAATTATTTGGTTACTAGTTTAGATTTGAATTGACTCGCGTGACATTCATTGTTCCTTGATTGCGATCAAACGATAGTCTAAATTCGCTGACGGTCCTTCTATGTTCTCATGTAATTTCAAGCAAAAAAAACTATTATATTTATTGGTATATAAATGAAGATAAATATCTGACGCATCAAAGTTGTTGTTGTTATTTTAAACTAGCTTCCGCCTGTGGTTATGCCTAATTGTGAAATATACCATCCACTTTGTTGTAATTCGCCGCTAGATGGCGGCAGCATATCAACATTTGTACTGTTCAACATATATATTATATGCGGTTTTGTTACATTCTTGTGTACCTCGCATATTGGTTCTACCCGATAAATTTACATTAGAGTAATTTAAATAAATAAAAACTTTTCTTTTATTTTTGTACACTTTTGTACACTGCTTATATAAAAGAATTATCAGATATTTCACCGCTAAACAATAGTACTTTAGTTTTGCTGTATTTCGTCTTAAATGGTGATGAAGCCCGTGTAATTAGAACTAAGAAAGGTATTGAAAATAATATTTGATTAGGAATAGTTCACGGCGCATTGATCGTGCAAGAAATGGATATTATTTTGTAAAGTCCCAATGTCTACGGGCGGCGGAGACCACTTACCATTAGGGGGTCCATTTGTTCGACTGTCTAATAAATTTAAAAATAATCAAGTGATCCAAACGAACTATTTTTTTATTGCCTCGTTGGTCTAGCGACTGTAGAGCCCGAGGTCCAGACAAAAAGACCCAGATGGATGAGCGAGAAAAAAATTATTGATATGTTAACAATAATAACCTTTTTAACATTTTGATTTCTAAAAAACCCCACTACAGATTGAGAAGTAGCAACGCCTTAAAACTCATTTTCGTTAAATAATTTCTTAGCAAGACTACGTTACTAAACGATGGGCCCTCCGAATGTCCAGTCGGCCTTACTTATAAATATTGTTTACAAATCAGTGCTTAACTACACACAATTTAAAAAAAACGTGTATAACAATTAAGCAATATTAATATACACATATACATACATATATATAAAGCTTAAGATGTGCGTTGAGAGATTTGTATATACATACAAAGGTTGATCAAATTGATAATGACCAAAGTATTTTATATGAAATGTAACGACATTTAGGGAAAGTTTGCTTGTACATAAACGAGTGACGCGCTGTAAAAATGAAATCTTCCAAACAGTATTGCTTTGACGTGTTTTTAATCAGTGACACAACGACGGCTCATATTAATCACCGGTGTTACGGATATTTTAATTAAGGCCATATTATTAAAAATTCGGCATCAAATTAACTGCAATTTTCGAACGAAAGCTTATACGAGTTTGTTTATGTGATGCGATATTTTTTTTGTCGTATGTACGTTGTCGTTCTTCAACATCTATTTAAGTTCTTGCTATTTATCGAATGTAATATGTTCTTTGTTTGTATGTTATCCATGCATAATTTTTCTATGTATGTTTCTATTTTATTTTTGCCAGAGAAGCTACAATTTTCGCGTGAACACAAAAAGCTTTATCAAAAGAATCTAATCATTGAATTATTCATGTATCTATAGCCTATGTCCATCTTAAAACTAAATATCGTACCGTCGTCGTATCGTCGTCTATAAATGATAAGATATCAATATCCTTCAATATTCAGGTAATGAGGGGTCGGTAATTAAATGTCGTCTGTCAAAGCAGTCGCTGTCAAAATATGTATATTCAAAATGGCGCCGATGACGTCACGGAGGCGTTCGCGCGGCAAATGGTGGATTTACTTTTCGACTTTGACGCGATGTTGATTCGTCGGGATTCAATTTAAGTTTGTGATAAAATAAATATAAATAATTAATTCGTTTCAATTTCAATTAATTCATTGAGATATTAAATGGAGTTAGTTTTAACCGGGCTGATGTGATTGAAGTAATGCTTGTTACTTGTTTTAGAAGAAATATCCATTGATATGCCGGTAATATACTTTATAATATATTTTATAAGACAAATTACAGTACTCGAATAAATCTTATGGATACAATAAAACGACTTCGAAATCGTGTCCGCGTGTGTAATAAGCAATAATATTTTCATAAACGTTTACTAATACCTTACCTACCTTACAAAAACGATTTTCGTCACAAAATATATAATTGTAATAATTTAACTAACAAAACAAATGGTTCATACTAAAATCTATTATTCTACAAAACAAATGAAATGAACTATTAAAAAAATCATTCCCGTCTCTGTTGGAAGCATATTTCGCAAGATATTGCACAAACGACAATAGTTGTGTGGGCACAATAAAAACAATACAAGTCGACCGAATTCCCGAAAATGTGACAAAAGACGACAAAGCGACATTATCAATGGGCCCGGCTTTGGTTGTGCAACGTTCGCATTGTTGCTTATGAAAAATTCTGGCTTGACGCTCTTTTTGGACTTTCTTGTCAGCCACAAAGCTGGTCGGACATTGTTATTTATGGAGTATTCGAAATTAGAATCGCTTTGATGATATGAGTGAACTGTGGGATTATATTGGTGATTTATTGAGGATGCAGCACGTCTTGGTCCAACGTAACGTGACCACGCGATGACGACTTACAAGATATCCAATTAATTTAAAATTAACTTAAAGACAATTGATACTGAAATACATTCCTTTCATTGGTAAGATGCTCAGTTATTTTTAATTAGACCCATCTATAAATTTAAATCACAAGTTACGAAACATTTAAAGGCTATATAGGTGATTAAACGCGCGGTTTATTCGTGGTAGTAATCGATGATTTTTAAGTAAGATAAATAATGATTTCATTGTATTTAACAGTTGAATTCTTGGTGATAACTTTACAATTAATTGGATATTGACAATCCGAAAGTGCTTCTAGGTATCTATTTCAGTGATGTAAATTAAAATATTTCAAATGTTATCAATAAAAAAAACCCAGACCATTGTCAACGAGAATATACACATGGCTTCTATAAAGCACCGAGTATCAACATTTAGATGTATACACGAATCGAAATGTAACTTAGCGACACGCCACCAGAATCGACTCGCATCGCAGGGTGTCAGACGCTATCTGCCGGGCCTGCATCTGTCTGTGCATAAATCTGTCGCATATGAAAAGAATTAAAACGTTCGCCATTGTAGACGACCGTATAAATCTTAAAGATATCTTTGCGAGGGACGCGACGCCCGCGGCTCTTAACAACGCCCCACACGGAAACGCAACAACCAATCTGACCTTTATGATCTACGTCACAAGAACTATAAACGGCTGCTCCATGTGGTACACTGTACTCGGCCAAAGCGATATTTTACAAGTTTTTGACAGTCGATATGGCGCCCCTAAACGGCACCTGCTCTGATGAGCTTCAATCGCGATCGGTAACTTTGTATTAAATATAATCGGTTAAATGTAATATCTCATTATGAAAACTTGTATCAGATTTATTCCATAATATTCCATATTAAAATGTACCCAGTTTATTTAAATAAGATAAACAATCAAAACGCTACAGTGTGTAGAACACCTGAATGTTCACGTGATTAATTTGTGTATATTTCTCGCGTCCTTGAAGGAAAATATCGTGACGAATCTCGCATGAATCAGATAACATTTTTAACACATGTGTCATCCACCAACTCTCCTTGATAGCGTGAAAGAATAAGCTCGTTATTAACAAACGATGATCGGAGTTTTTAAGTTTGTCACAACATTTTCCTAAGCTGCTAAGAGATTATATAATTAGTATAAATATTCCACCTTTCGAAATAAGTTTAGTCTAATAGACTGTTTGATTATTTAAATATAGCTAAGTGTACAGCTGCTTCTCCAAAACTTAGCGTTGTCAACACGTGTTCATGATAAATAGTTTTAACATTTACTACCTTATGTTTAAAAAAATGTTGGCGACTCTAAAGAGTTGCCAACACGGACAACCTAACAAGCCGGTAATTATTATAACTGCAATAATTTAAGATTAAATAGTCAAATATATAACTTCAATTAAAAACTTATCGCATTCTATAATTGTAAATTGCATTAATCAGGGATTTTATTGCGAAACATATTAAACGTGTAATGTATGTGAACTTTAAAGGTATTCTTCAAGATACCTTCGAAGTTTCTTTAACTCTGTATAACTATTAATTAAATTAATAGCGTTGAAAGCTAATTAAATAATTTGTTATGACGTTTTATTCTTTATCGAATAGTCAATACAACTTTAAATTAATTGTTATTAGTAAAAACATATGTCGGGTATTCGTATAAGCGATAAAAATGTAAAATACAGCAACATTATGAAAATTAATAATACGTAATAAATAATTGTAACATTGTTATTAATTATGAAATGAAAATATTAATGTAATAAAAATGCGTAATAAAAAAAAACGCTGAAGAAAGTGTGAGTATTAATGGCGCAACTCACTCATATGTAATCGTTACTGATAACTAATTACTTGTTAGTATTTTTTTATAATTTTATTAATTATATTATATTAAAAATTATAATCATTTATAATATTAATTTAAAATAATTCATTACTAATAAATTTGATATTAATAACAGATAAAAAATATATTTTAAAATTAGAATCTAAATGCAAAAAGAAAACCGATACAAAGATTTATGCAAATATATATGTGTACGTATGTATATTTTTTAATTCATTCTATTTTTAATTTTATTTGACTGGAATAACTAGCGTTGATTTTAATAATTTCGCCGACTCGTCTGCCAAGCGTGGCGATAGTAGCGTATCCCTCCAAATGTTTGAGTAACGTAAAATAAACCGTTTGGCTGTGTTCTACTGAACTGTCTTAAATGATATATAGGATAGATACATTTAATTATATATAACTAATGTACTAATTAGTGTGAAATAATAACTCGTGAATTCTACAATCTTCATTAGAATCTATAATTCCGGCTGCTTTACATTGAATTTAATCTTTGATTCAAATTCGTAAGAGCCTACTTAAATAAATTATTGGTATTTTGCATATCTCTCCTAATACATGCAGATGTCCTTATGAAATTTTCTTCACTCCTCGTGGGAATCAATTTAAATTTGCATGGGTTTTATTGATAACCCATGTTGACTCGTTCGATTTAAGTTTATATCATATGTTTGTTTAACAAGTCTTGCGACATGTTTTTTAATCGCAATTAAAAATGCTAAAAAAGGTAATTTGTCACGCGGATTAAATTATTTGAACTGATACGTTATGTGGACACTTTAAGGACTCGGATATTGTAATTTAATACCGGCCTAATTAAATTATGTTACTTTCGAATTTCGTTGCTTGATTTATTATGAATAAATTGTATCGCCTTTTAAGTAATAAATATTTTTATGGCCTCTGAATTATTCTGATCATATTTCGTCTTTATTTAGTCGTTAAATGCAAGTTTTATTGGAAACCAGCTGTGAAATGAATCAGATTCGAGTGACATTCCTAACGCTGGGCTCAGCTCCTGGTAAAGAGAGCTCAAAGCTTTGATATGCTGGCTTAATATTTCTTAATTATTATTTGCTTATTATGCTTAAAGAATAAAGGGTCGAGGTGTCCAAATGGGTGGAATACTCATCTCAATCGAAGGTGCAAATCTGTTGAAGCACCACTAAGCTTACATGCGCTTACAATATATTGATAATTCTCCCATGATCGATGGCCAACCCTGCAGCGTCAGGGTAAATTTCGCCACATGTATTCGAAAACCCAAAGTAGCATGGTGGAGTAATTTCATACTGAGTCGAAAGCTTATTCTTGTAGAATCGAAATTTGTCTAATAATAATGGTATGCCTATGTTAGTGTAAAAGGCCCACTTGTTATTCTATATTTTGACATCGTAAGTACCGAAGTCTTATGAAGCATTAATCAAATGCTGTAAACAAAACTTTTTAAGAGCTCGTCATAAATCGCTACGTATCGTTGCATCGTCAACGTATCGTGTTACGACATTGTGCGTTTGATATCGAATTTATTTCGAATACGAATCACCGGGATTAGGGTTTCCATGCTACATAAATAATCAATACCGTCCCGAGATTTTCTCATAACAATCAATTGATATATTTATATTATAAAAATACTGGCACAAAAACCGAAGTAGTTCGCAAAAATAAATTTTATTTATAAGACTAATAAAACTTGTCCTGGTATTCGTCCTGTTATACTGGTCACCCTATTCAGGACACGTCACATGTCGCTCGCCGCTCATAAATTCAGTGACATATCGCTCGAGTTCCGAGATTTTTACCTATAAATATAAACAATCTCTTCGTACCACGACACCCTTATGTCTAACGAGATAAGGCTCAAGTTTCCGTATTTAGTGTGAATCTTAAATTTGCTTTCGATATCTTGCCTTGTCTTGCCTCATATTAATGACGGTTGGGTTTTTAATCCGGGGTGATTCTGTTTGGACTTCAGATACTTTAAGTTTTATTCGTTGATCCACGTTTAAGTTAAAATTATATGTATTTAATGTACTTTTAATCTTGAAAGTTACTTAAGTATGTTCTGGTTTAGAATTTATTGTGACAACGGTTTGACGCAATGGTCGGACTCGACACATTGTTTTTTTTTTTTACTGTTTACGTAGGCAGACTGGCAAGTGAAACTGATTATTAGTCACCACCACCATGGACATCGTTGTCAAAAATATGAACCATTCTATACGTAGCTAATGCGCCACAAATTCACCAATCACCTTTCAAAACTGAGTATTGCTGTTTAGTGGTAGAATATCTGATGAGTGGGTGGTACCTACCTAGATGGGCTTGCATAAAGTTCTACCAACAAGTAAAGTTCTATTCTAGACAAAACAATTACTCGAATAGCTTCAACTTGAAGTAGACACTCAAAATTAAGAAATATCATTTAAAAAAAATCTTACAAAGAACTTTTCGGTCTTAATTTCACAGGATACATTAAATTTTAAGTTGCCACTGCTAAATGTAGATGCTACCGATAAAAACCGACAAGAAACTCAGTATTTACTCTTCTTAATCAATCATAATCATGTATAATTAAATTTATACATCCTGTGTGATAATCAACGAATATTAACCCCGAGGTTGTTTATCATCTACGTAATCTTGTACAAAATAATGTACTTGATATATTGTTTTTTTAAATATAATATATGATTTTATTTAAAGAACCAATGCCCCAGGAAGTGTGTATTGGATTTGCGATGTATATCTTATGTATATAATATAAAGATCTATTTTACGTTGATATATTTTAAATGTTGTTATTTGGTTTTACAGATGTGTGCGGGCGAGGCGCGCGGGAGGCGCTAGAGATGCGCTCCAAGCAGCAGCCGCGACCATCGTACCGCTGGCTCAGCACTAACGAAAACGGTAAATAATGTACCATCAGATACTGGCAATTTACTCTTTCTTTCTTCTTTAAATAGTATCTAACAGTCCTCGGCTTCAAATGTCTGAATCATAAATACATAATCTTTAAAACTATCGTATAGAATATTAATACAATTCTGCGTTCAATATTCATAAATTGAAAATTAAGAAATTTTATATTTATATAAATGCTTATGTTTATAAAAATATATATAAAAATTTCTCTTGATCAAGGTGGATATGCATTCCAGTGTCGAGTTAACCATAGCGCGCAGTGATTACAATAATTGAAGTTTTTTTAAGTGATATGTAAAGAAATAATTACAAAAATTTACTGTCGTTGGTTTAATACTCGGTAGGTGAGTTATGTATTATTTATTTAGTGGACAGAATTAATTGCGATTTAAAAAAAAAAAAGTGAAATGTGTTACTTAGCTTAGCGACTGTTTAGTTAAGCAGTGATTTATCTCTTTCTGACATCATTGATTTAACATTCGAAAGAAGAAGACACATTGTTTAACAAGTTTGATAATAACATCTTTATGAAATTAAAGTGATACCTCTGGGTTTAAAGGAGGACCCTTAAGGATGGACTTAGGATGGACTAGGGGTAGATTTATTTGTTTAGTTTTAAATACGAACAACTTTGAGATATAAAATATTTTTTACTTTTCTTGACAGACTTGAATTCGTAGCATTTGAGTTTTCCTTTCGTTTAAATTTTCATACTTTACGGATCCAATAATATAATATAATCGTTATTAATTTTAAATATTGTTCCTTGTTTTTATTTATGAAATTAATATTAAACTCTTAGAGTTGTTAATATGTTATATACATAAAAACAGTTAATATAAGTATATATTCACTCCATGCAAATTTTAATTACTTATACATTTTTTCTTGTATAATTGCGAGTACACATTAAGGGCATCCGTTTGAATAAATTAATTAACGATCAAGACTGTTTCTCACGCAATAACATCACTATTAAGAAACTAATCATTCCACGCCTCATTATTCAGTTTAAATATATATTTACGTTTCAACAGCAAACGTAAGTTTTTTAATACCGACCTACTATTTACCGACACTTTGAACTTATGGCGTTGGGTTAAAGTCGAAAATCGTTTAAAAAGCAATTTCGGGCCCCGAAATGAGCGCATTCAAATCGAATGCGGCACCGTGACGTGACAACTTTGAATATTCAACTAGAACTGGCAATAAATATGAAGTTACGACTATAGAAAAAAAAACGCGCTGTACAAAACACAAATGTAATACGGTGTAATAACTCATAGGTCGCTTTGTATGGAACTAAGCCACCGTGAAGCGATAAATAATATTTATTTTTGCTATTATACGCGTTTTTGTCAGTTGTAATGGGTGTAAATGCGCAGGGCGGGCGATTTCGGGTGGGGCCACGGGACAGGCGACGGTCTGACGTGTTTGTGCAACTAGTGATGCAATCCCTCGGTATCAGATAAAGCGGAAGAAACAGCGCCGTAAATTAATTTATTAATTACGTCCAGTTAAAGTTTACTTCAATATTAACTTCATTTATTATGATAGTTTCTGTTGCAATGTCTATTAAAATATGGTTTCCATTTTACATTATGACATATAATATACAACTACGTTCATGAAATATAAAAAAATATATTTTAGTAAGTATTCTAATCGTTATCGTTGTAAGGTTTTTGAATTATTTATAGGTGAGAGTTAGGTACTAAGTGTATATCACTCATACGAAGTGATATAAAAAATGTTTATGTAGAACAACATATCATTTACGTTCTATTAATATCTGATATGGAAATAAACTAAACCGTCAAGGACATAGCATAAGTGACGTCACATAAAGTCTCCGATACAAGTTAGTATTTAAATACTGTCTATTTATATTAAGTTAGTGTCAGTAGATCTCATAGCGTAAGTTACCATGAACCAGCTGCGTCCTAATCAGCGTAACACAACTACAATGACTCTGAGGCAATAAAAACTGTGCAACGCAAGTTTAGGCGAAATTTATGACTCTCTGCGGGTTCGAATTACAGGCCTCCCGCTTTCTCCTTCTTTTGTTCGTCAAAATACTGGGGGCCATGTTAAAAACCTGCTTTAATTTTTATTTGCGTGTATACGGTAACTGTTGATAATTTATGTTGTTTAAAATTGTAGTTAATTTTAACTGTGATCGATGTATCGTAGAGAAATTGTATAGGAGTACCTAAAAAGAGTTAATCTACCTGATGGTTAGTACCTTATACTCATAGACGTTTTAAGGTTAACGCCCTGATAACCTTGAATTCATATTTTTGTCACTTTTTAATTCAATGCTTTTAATTTACTTATAATATAGCATTACGAACTACGTCACGTAGAACTTTGTTTTTTTTTAAATTCTCGAGTTTAAAATGGATCTGTCAAAATATATCAAACGAGTTGATGGTATAACTACATAATGTTAACCTTCAATCGATTGTCAGTACGCAGAAATGGTTTTAAAGCTTTGAAGAATAAACCACGGCATTTACCTTAAGGACATGTCATACGGTCTATTAATAAACAATCGTAAGACAATGTCAACGTTATTTGTATTTACGGAACGATTATTGCACTGACATCTAGCGTGGATAACAGACAACTGTCAACTGTCGCTAGAACTAATGATAGACAAGTGCTCGGCGGTGATGTGACATGTTTATGTCGGGTACTTGTCAGTGGACTGGTAATAGAACGGTAACTGCGCCGTAAATTAGTCGGTTTATTCGTAATGTACACTGAATATTTGTTGTCATTTCCTATGTGCTAGTTTTATTATAGAAACGTTGTAGGCGATAGCATGTATAGTGCGTTGTTATTTTCCAGTATTTGTATTTCACAACGTTGTATTAGCTATTTTGATGTAAGCTGGCAAGTCGTCATTAGGCTATGTTATAGCCAGTACACGCCGAATGGCTTGTATTACACCATGGCCCAACTGTGGGCTAATTTATTGCTCCATCACCACAGGTTTTATCACCTGTTTTTACACACGTGAGAAAACAATTGTTTGGCCACAAAGTGTCGAGCCACTATAAAGCTAAGGGTTCGCCTTTGTTATTTTACGAGTCCTCGGCTCCCGTCTTTGAGTTTTATTAGTAATCCTTTAAGTTTATTGAGTTGCCAGTCATTATATCGTGATATACGATTTCATTGTACTGCTGTTTGACGCCGGGCGATGCGGAAGTTTGTGATTTGTTTAAAGTTTGTCACAATGACCACTTAAAGGTTTTAATTGCTTAAATATTGCATGAATTCCTAAATTAACATATATAATTATTAATACTTTCACTGATTACATAATAACAATATTTTGACGTAAAATATATTGCTATATTGACTAACTGGCCTGATATCTATTCAGTTCATTAATTAAATGTATTATTATAAATATTTTAAATCTTGCTTTTAATTAGGCGTTTAGTTATTAAAAAAAAACATATATATTTTCTATTTATGTAGGTATATGTTAATGGCGTCATTTATTTTTTACGGTCAATAAAACTGCAACATTTCATATACACATTTTTATGTACACATGTTTAACGTACATATATACTAGGTAAAGATGAGCATCCTGTAAATGAAAACGAATCAATCACCGAGCGATCGCAATAAAAGTCGTACAGTATACAATCATAAAGTCCTTCATAAAAGTGGAAACAAAAAAAACTGTCGCGTATGCGTGAAACTGTTTACAAACATTGAGCGTTTATCTTTACGATCGAGTCCGAATAGGCCCGAATCAACCCGATGCCTGATTTATAGACTTCGGAATAGCTCCCGTCTTTTAAACGGTCGAACCGATCGCTAAATTTACGGCTTCATAGAGTTTTATAACTGATTTTATCCATCGTAAACTTTTACAAGGCGATTTGGCCGCCTTTCATTAACGTGCCTTGTAGACTGCCAGCACGCAACTACAGTTGATTCGAAAGGTTCTCAATATCCGTAAGGAGTTATCCATTTATCATTTCAAGTTAGTACATAGATCGCGTACTTATATACAATTTTTCTAGAATGCAATCTAATTTCAATATATACTTTATACAAATAAGTTCTTACAAATACTTTTAAATCGGCATTTTTACTGGTGCTTACTCATATTCTAACTCACGGAACTAACAAAAAAATCAGTATTTATTCTTTTTCACCAATCATAGTTATGCATGTAATAATCATAATATAAATTTAAATATATCTTCTATATAATCTTGTACAGTATAATATACCATTCATTATTACTTTAAATTTGTTATCGATTGATTTACATGCCTTTTTCTAATTAAATACATGAACAAACCCTCGTAAAACGGAATCTTTAAAATTACCTGTATAAATGTTATAAAAATAATTGTAGAACAAAACAATTTATCGTCCATAAAACTAATCGATCAAACAGAATAAGCATAAAATCATTAATAAAATATATTTAGGACGCGTAAAGGCCGTAAAATTCGTTTAGTTGTCAATAAAAGAGCGTAAACAGTTGTCGAGTCATGTGTCGTAAAGACGGTGATCGCTGGTTGTGTGGCCACACAAGATAGTATCAATAGCGACAATTTTAATTGCTAGTTTTAGTTTATGTCTTATACTGAATTATAGGAAACTAAAGTTAATGATGAACTATAAAATATATATTTTATTATTAAAACAATATCTTAGTATCAATTGTAATAATATATTTCGAATTTAACCAAGCGAAAGTAAAATAAAGTAACAGATATTACATGCAGTGGGAACTGCTGGGAAAAAGCCTGCTCTCTTGAGGAGTTTTAGAGCTTTTTCCATGTCGATGCTCCAATGCTGTGAATCCAAGCAGTGACGCAGTAAAAATTTATCATCGTCAAGATGTATCTGTAAAGAAATGTTTATAAATATATATTAAGCACATGAATGCATTGGCCTGGAATTAAATCGGCAATCTTCGGTTAAGATCGCCCTATCCACTGTGCTATCGCGTCTCGTATAGCAACTGATGTCATTCATTTAATTTATTACAAACCTAATTCTTCCCTCAATGCCGTATCTTGACACTCCTATGTCTTCCACCTGGAGCTGAATAAACACTAGACTGGCGGAAAGTCTGTCTAAATTATAGACGTACAAACAGAAAAGCAACAATGATATATCTTCGTTATTTATAGCTTTGTATTGGCACACGAATGATTTAAAACATCAATGTTTTCACTACGAAAATTTAAATTATTGATTTATGAAAAGCAAATATTTATCGTTTTGTACATTTATATATAAACGATTTTAGGGATTAGAATAGTCAGAAACAATAGAATTTAAATTGTTTCTTTTTTTTAACAAGATGTCATCGAAGGCTATTTGATGACCTACTGTAATTGCCATTTCAAAAAAAAACTTCCCGGCCAATATCTATCAGTTTTATTTCGTTATTATATTACCACGCTCATCTTTTAGTTTGACATTTGGCGGTACACTAAGTGACCTAAACAAATAGTCCCATTTTGTACGTAAAGGGAATTTAAGCAACGCCCATAAGGCATTCGCTGTATGTATTTTATGTACACATGTTGGTTTGAGAAATTAAGTAAATGAGAGTATTATGCTAAATATAATGCGATTTTTTTAAAAGTTAGGTCGTTCAGTAAAATGAAAGTCGGGCTAACAAATGGACCAGTAAGTGTATCCCATAGACATTTTGTACCGTTATTATGCTACCAACCATTGAAAAAATCAAAATGTTATGTCTCTTGTGTCAGTTACACTGATTCACCATTAAAACGACAAAATCAATACAATGTATATCTGTTGAGTGGTAAAATAATTAATGAGTGGCACGCGTAAAGGTACCACCAAATCTCTCGCTTGCTTATGTTCAAATATTTGAACTGAAATCGGTTATTTCGTCATTATTTACTAATTCCGCTAAACCGTTTCTAGCTTACCCATAAAATAATTTAAGTTAAGAGAGGTAATGTCCATAAATATAATTTATACTATGCAACACAGTTGCCAGTTAAACATTCGTTTTGAATTTTATTGGCCTTAAGTTTGTCTTGAAGCCGTTCCTGGCCTAGTATCAATCTGTTGTAATGTGCTCGACCTGGATACGTCAACTGTCATTATTGTATTTAATTATATTTAACTAACATCGTAGCCGTTTATAACACATTCAGCGTCTTCATTACATACAAACTTCATCAAGTGCCTAATAGTAAAATCATGTTTGTCTATTTGCACACCGAGCTATCTGAAAATGTTTTGTACCGACTACTATCAACTGGCTTCGAAAAAGGATACGTTAAACTTCTATCTGAAGTACAACCGCGCTATTATGTAGGATCTCACTCTCGTCTCTCGTGTTGTTAAAAACGTATCAATCGCATATCACTTTCTGATATAAAATTAAATAAACATTTATTACGAAATCAATACATTTATAAATATTCAATATTTGCTTAACAAATTTAATATTAATAACAAATAAGAATTCTTCAAATTTAATTATTATAAATAACTAATTAACAACCGAATATCGATTTCGATGTAATTCTCAGTTAATTTATTTGTCGTTTCATTATTATTTCATTTCCATTTTGTAATAACTCGTAATTTATGAGTCGTTTCGATCGATTTTTATGAAGAGATCGCTTCAAAATCGGCTCAGCGTTTATTATTGGATCGAATATAACAGATCTCGGGAACAGGTTTCCAAAACTGTCTAATGGATTATTAAAATGCAAAGTAAACTGTTTAAAAGTGATTAATTAAAGCCGACTAGTTGCTAGATAGGGTTGTCTGTATTTAATAAATTATAAATATAATCAGCCAAATGAAATTAACGATGGCTTAAATTGGGTGTTGATGATGCTGGTCATATTAACAGGTACATAACTTCTCTTATGGTTTCGAAATATCTTTGTACAGATTAAATAGTACACAGTAGTTGTAATCGTTAGTATGGTTAAAGTACTACAATTATAAAACTTTTGTATGTTTTGTTCGAATAGAAAGTAAATAATACTAAGTTTAGTACACGAATCATTCTACTTAAAAACTGAACGTTAAAAATATCTTACTCAAGTGTAACATTGACGAGGCATTCTAAGACTAGAATTCAAAGACTTTTTTGCAATATTGTTTTAAATTTGCACCAATAGTAATATAAAAAGAAAAAAATAGCCAACCCTTATCGACGTCAAAATAATGGGCTTCTACGGTATATAACGGTAGCAACTGATCCATTTTAAATTATATATATAATTAACTTAATATATACATATGACGATGTCTAAAATGACGACAATACGAGACGCTAATCACTATTATTTATGACTTCTAGATATACATATATGTGTTTTATAGAGACAATGTTTTTTTATTTGTATATATTAAATACTAATGGGATTTTGATAATATATTCATTACTTTCATTCTTTGTTCTTAATTTGAATAATAGGAATTAATATTGGTTTTTACCATAGAAATCGTGCATAAATATATCGCCGAGATGGCCTAAAATAAATATGTCTAGAACTAGTGAATCTTCAGCGAAGATAGCGAGTTCAAGCCGGACAAGTACACACAATTTTCATTTGCTTAATTTGTTTTTATAATTACACCAACTCTCATTGGGGCGGCATGTTGGAATAAGCTTTTGGCTCGTGAAATCACGTTTATTATATCAAGTCCTTAGTAATTATATTATATTCAAGTTATCATGGTCTATATTACATAACTAATAATTAGATTGGAATCGTTCGTTGTAATACTTTTGTAGCATCAACTGCCTTGTTATTCTAGTGGCTATATATATAAGGACACTGATCCCGAAGTTCTGGGTTTAAACGTTAAATTCAGAAGCAGCCTGGAGTCTGGAGGTTGGAAGTGTGTTCACTCCCGTGCCTCGGAAAGCAAGTAAAGCCGTTGATCCTGCACCTGAACTATTTTCGGTCGTATTGAATTTGTTGTTCTATCGGATTATGAGAGTAAAGGAATCAAGTTCGAAATCGGCAAAGAGCATATCATCACTTATCACTTACCATTTAAGTGCAATATTAAGTTTTTTTGGCAAGTTATAAAGAAAATGTATTTTAATTGAATATGTTATGTTCATGATCACGTGTAAAGCTTTGCAACGATCTGTTGAGAAGTTAAGGACAAACAAACGATCTCACTGTAACATAAATAATATTAATCAGAGTCTATTTTTATAATAATAGCTTGTATACACATAGCGCACACAATCGTGTAATCATATTAATATTCGTATTAAATTGCATCAAGTTCGTCTATATAAAGACTGGTAACTGTTTCGCCTGACTAATGACACGGCGTTCATCCTCGACGAAACGATTTAGTATCGACTATTAGCGCCAACATGTTTATTAGTGCGACCAAAAATATCGATATAAATTATTCGAATAATGCCACCTGACATATATTAATACTCGCTAAATGTACTCGCAAAATTAGATATGCGCTCGAGTAAACAATGCTCTCACGACATTCTATCGACACGATTTAAACTCGCTCGAGAAAACATTCATAACGATAACAGGATCATTTACGGAACTGTACAATTTAAATTTGTAAGTTTCGACTTAATTCATTTCGCGTTTCACGAAATCTTTATCGATGTTCTATTCAATAATCGTTTCGTATCGATATATTGTTACTGCTGACGTGAGTTACCGATTCGGAGATGGCGATAGAAACAATCGAATAAATATCGGTCGGGATTTATATTTATTTCGTGTCTATTCGCAGATCGAATGCCGCTGAAAGTTTAATGTGTTACACCTCTAATACTATTCGGATTCTAATGATTTGTGTCTCACGTTCTCCCATTCGAATATCTCGGTGCATATTCAGTTGATATTCATTTTATCACGCCCTTCATACGTTTAAAAACAAATGTATTCCTTTGTTGTTTTTTTTAATGAAATCTTAGTTTATTATTATTTTTTATGTATGGATAAAATAAATTCCTTAAATTAATTTTAAGATTTTTTATTCATTTTTGATAATTAAAAAAAACATACAACTACATAAACAAACAACACAACAAAGAAAATGTTTGTTCTACTAAATGACGAACAGCGTCCAAATCAAATCATATAAAATGAAATAAAAATATATCTTTAACAAACACTTTTGAATCGTCATTTTACAGAATTATATTAATCTAAAGTGTACACTATGCCGGAATAAACCGGTATAAAGTTTTAGCGCATAAGGGAGTGATAATACTTGTAGAGTCACCATTAATAGGGCTCATTAAGGGACAACATTACAAATTAAAAAGTTAACTTACATTTGTCTTTTCTTTCTTTCTTAGACCTGCAGCCTTTTAACCACTAAGCAACAAAGTATTCATGTAAATAACTATTAATATACTAAGTCGATTAATGTTAATTAATCGGAATTACTTAAACTTTAAACCTACTTAAGACGTTTTTTTTTATAAAATAGGTTGGCGAACGGTCAATTGGAACACCTAAGTGTAATTTCTGCTCATAGACCAACCTTGGAAACTAAGATGTTAAGCCCCTTTTGTCTGTCATTATACTGGCTCACTCAGTATAGCTCAGTATAGCTGGCTGTATATCTGATGAAAGGACGATACCAACCCAGACGGGTTTGCACAAAGCCCTACCAAGTAGTATATTTCAATCAATTAATGTTAATTAGTTGGAATTACTTGAACTCTACTTAAGATTTTCCGAACACATAATCAAAAACCAGTTCAATTCAACATAAAACCGAATGTATTACACTGGTAACGGTGTAAGGTAACATCTAGAAGCCGTGAAACATAATGACAGACCACTCCACATTAGCATCTACACGGCTTCGTTCGCACCAACCGGTCGACTTTTGATAGTGGTACCATCATTTGGACTCGATTTGGGACAATCCTAAACTTATATTGTACAATAACACTTTTATTCTGCTAAAATATAATTGTGTAATATATATGTAATAGCTGACGGTATCATAATAATTAATACTCAAATCTCAGACTTTTTCTTTTCTGAAAATAAAATGTGTTTCTAGATAATAATTATTTATGATTGTGTAATTGTAATATATATTTTGAAACGCGTTGTATATTGAGAGTTATGTATGATTTTATTTTATATATCCACGCCTTTATTACTTATTATTAGTATTATTGACGGGCTGGTTGGCGTGGTTGGTAGAACCAGAACCCAGAACAGACATTTGTGTTCCAGACTTGGGCAAACAGACATGTTCAAATGTCTGTTTGTCCCGAGTCTGGGTGTAATTATCTATATAAGTATGTATTTACAAAAGAAAAGTTGTATATGTAGTGTATCAGTTGTCTGGTTTCCATAGTACAAGCTCTGCTTAGTTTGGGATTAGATGGCCGTGTGTGAATAATGTTCCATGTCGTGGATAGTATTATTATTATTTTCCAGATTGTTTGAAATGTGTATCATACAATACCACTGTGTTATTCTATTCTGCTAGTGAGTTGAAGTTATTTTTATATTATTACACGCCATGTTTGCTTCTAGTAGGATACAATTTATTTATTAACTCATATTTATTGTGTTTATGTACGTTCTAATTTGTTGTATTAAGTTCTACGAACGATATAAATAAATAAATATATATTGTGGATTTTATTCAAGATGTCCAATAATTAATAAAATCCAAGACAATATGGTCACCCTAGCCGGCGCTATGTTATGAACTCGTCTCCCATGACTTATAACAACGTATCGCTATGATTGCTCATGATATATGAATCCGATTAATTTAAATATCGCTTGAAACACGTCGCGTCGTGATAGCAATTATAATAAAATCTAAATTAAATAATATAAAAGTAAAATTTAAAAAAATAACACCATGCTGCTATGCTGGTTGGTATGCGTGGTAGATTTGCATCCGCCTCATGGATGTTAGCTCACCATGTTTTCTTGAATTATAAATACAAATTAAGTATATGGAGATTCAGTGGTCACCGCTTTGGGAATCAAAGATTAAGATTCACCTTTGAAAGAAAATGTTACCTGAAGACTTAGTAAACACACTTGGTGGATTGACTCGTAAGCTCGTCTGATGTAGTAGTACTAGTAGTAACAGCCTGTTTATGTCCCACTGCTGGGCTAAGACCTCCTCTACCTTTTGAGGAGAAGGTTTGGAGCTTATTCCACCACGCTGCTCCAATGCGGGTTGGTAGACATGTGGCACAACCACCGTCAAACACGAGATGAATTATAAACACAAATTAAGCACATGAACATTCAGTGGTGCTTGCCCCGGTTTGAACTCACGATCTTTGGTTAAAATTCACGCGTTCTAACCACTAGGCCATCTCGGCCTTTCATCAATTACTCAACCGTTCATCAATTATTCAACCGCCAAATAGCAATCACCTGTCCTGCTATATTGTACATGTACCACCCACTGATCACATATTCTATCCATAAATACCACCAGCAATAATCACTAATTATTGTCCCGGTTTGAAGGTTTAGTGAGCCAATATAAGGGAAATAACACAAGTTCCTGTGGGTAGCGTTTGCGAGCGAGTGAATGGATTTGTAAATATTTGTTACAGTGTCAATGTCGTTGGGTGGCTGCGACCACTTACCACGTCCCATAATTTAGCTTATCGTCAAACTCGCTCGCAATTAAAACGACTCTTATCGAACGTTTTCTTTTTCGATGTCATTAACTACGGGATATATCAATTGAGTATTTTAACTCGTCCCCTAAAACTACTTTTGAGATAAACTCTTGGAACATGTGACATGGTTTTTCTCGAATCCCATCCTAGTTGTCAGCGGGATCGGTCCGGGATTGATGCTAATGTTCTGTTCTACTCAGCCGTTTTAAGTGTTCAGGATTGATGGCCGCTGATCATGAGCCCTAAAATGGTCCCGTGTATGGGTGAACTGTTTCAATTAGGAATTTATTTATTTTAATTTATACACTTCTAAATTGTATCTACATACTTTAAATTTTGTTTATAATTATAACGTTAATTAAACAGTAATTTATTGTTATTTTATCAAAATTAATTACCGAGTAAATTAACTATGTTATGTTTTTGATATTATATATTTTTTTATTAACGTATTTCTAGACGTTATTAAGCGTCTGTTTTTTTTAAATAATAGTTTTCTCTAAACGATTATCTTAACGGCGACTACCTTTTTCGAATCAAACATATTTCATCGCGTTCTTACTAATGTCAGAAGCGAGAATTAATTTACATTGATACGTCTTTATAAATTAAAGTTATTTAATAGAATATGTTAATCGACTATTTAAATACCGAAATATTTTTTGGTCAAATGTCGTTTATCAATGGGATTTTTTCGACCCCGTGTTTATTCGTACGGTCGATAATTAATTAAATATTTTATAGTCCTAACATCGTAATAACTCCTTAAGTTTTATCTACGGACACGCTAATTATAATATTTTCGTATTTAATTGTAACGATCTAATATATATATGATTTATTACGAAAAAATATGCGATTTGGTATATTAATGGTGAAATGTTATTATAAATTGTCTAATAATCGTTGTCGAGCGTCATTTTAGTGATCGAGTGGATCTTACTCGCTAAATTTAAAAGCTTAAATTAGAGTGCGGGCGTGCGTGCCGACATGTTTATATGTTTTGTTACCGAATCTTAATTAAGTTACACAGATAGACTATCGGGGCTTAGTTTTACGTGATTTAAGGAAATAATGCGTTTTCCGTTGAGCCCTTAGTACACTGTTAGCCGTTGATTCCGGTTTGACTATAAGGAGCTTTTTCGGTATTAATAAAATCGTTTCAAAATTATAATTAAAGTGTAAGTGCTTTAATTACAATAACCAGCTCAGTATTCATAATAGTAATTGTATATTTTATCTATTTTTATATTTAAGATATTTTTTTTTTTAAGTTACTACCTCCGTAAGATCCTCGCTCCCTTTCTGGTAAATTTTCCTACGTTTCATTAGTTTCATAAGTTTGATTTACAATTTTAAGCATTGACAGTTAAAACGAGAATATAATAAAACTTATTTCTTAAAATCACACGCGACATAGGTGTATTGTTATATTATAATCAATACTAATAAATGAGAAGTTTTTTTTTTTGTAATATACATAAAATATGTAGTTCGACCTGAATATAGATCTTTAAAGGGCAGATCTAATGCGTTATTTAACCTTTATATAGTAGTAAATAAAACGCGTATTTTATGTAAGTTTCAACGCATTGTTGATATGTTTTCGACATATTATGATTGTAATTGGCGTCACGATCAGTTATCACGACACATTAATGTTATAACCCGGGTACGTTGAAGCCGCAAGTCGCGCAGGTAGTTTCCAAACTATATGATTTAACGCGGCGTGACGCGCTAGCGTTCGGCGCTCAACTTTTCCAAGCGCACAAGTTTCACGCGATGGGCGATTATTGTAAGAGCGTTTTGAAATTCGATTTTAAACATATACAAGTCCAATTTTGATCTGTTATGAATGAAATTACTATATAATATATGCAATAAAATTTATTCGAAACCGAGAGCATAGGCAAGGACCCTCCGAGGTCTTGCCCTTATGTAGCGAAGGCACTGGTTGAGAAAAAAAAATCATCTCAGGTATGAAATCATTATTTCCAAAATGTATCTGTATCATCTGGCTGTGGTCCTTAAATCACTGGTTAGCCACTGGAATTACAGGCTATCATCATCGTCATCGTTAAGCCAATAGTATTATACTGCTGGAAAGGCATTTTCAATGTTTGCCAAAGAACTCTTGCCTTCTCAGTTTTCCGCATCTAATTGAAATTAATTATTGCTTTGGAAATAATATATAATTACTTTGATACTTAGTTTTATTAATACTTGTAGTTGCGTAAGCGCTTACGCGTATCTCCTATCACTTGCGCGGGACATACGCTCGATCGCTGATAAATTCTATCAATAACAGAGGCGAGAGCCGTCGGGCGCCTTCAATAGTGTTTACCCCCTCAAGTGTGAAATAAGACGTTTAGTTAAAGTTGACTCCCGCTTTGTCGCTGTTTATTATCTTTACCGCAATTATCAGCTGCCTTTTTATGTCATTTATTTAAATATACTCCGATGAGGGATTCTTACAGCAATAGCCTGTGAATGTCCCACTGCTGGGCTAAGGCCTCCTCTTCCTTTTTGAGGAGAAGGTTTTGGAGCGTGTTGGAATAACACGCTGCTCCAATGCGGGTTGGTGGACACATGTGGCAGAATTTCAGTGAAATTCGACACATTCAGGTTACCTCACGATGTTTTCCTTCACCGTCTTGATTCTTACGTGATTCTTACGTAAAATATATTCTGATGAGTTATTTTAACTGATACCTGTGTGCGTGTGTGTTACGGTTTGTAATGCGAGTAAGGCAGTGCAAAAGGTTGGATGGATATAACCGTCAGGTTTGCAACCCTATTTGGTTATCTATTGTAATATGACATTCATTCGCCTGTCGATTTTTTGTTTTTAAGAGTTTTAATTTGTTTTCCTTAGTACACGAGAATGGAAAACATCTTGAGGATACTAGAGTTTATCTAAATTACAGTATCTGTAGGTATAGGTGCCACAAGTTTGGCTTGATAAGTTAAAGAAAACTGGAAGAACACCATTTAACTTTTAGTGCTTTAAGGTGAAAGAACACATCGTGAGGATCAGGTTGCACGCACACATTGCTATCACACACGAAAAAACACACGAAAGTCTTTCGATACTCATAAGACTTGGCATATATGTATGTCAATCATGAAATAAAACATAGAACTTGAGCTATTCATAAGAAAAATTATCAGCTACATATATATATACTTATGTAATACTCAAACTATACAATCACTCAGGCGCATTTTTCTAAGCAAGATCTGAAATGATGTTAATGTTTGTTTCACTCACGACACGAGACAGCCGACGTACAGCGCCGGTCGTGACCGGTCGCCCATTCAAGCCCGACAGGTGCAATCGTCTAATGCACTGAAATAGATGTAACTTGCCTTTTACTATTTCGATCTTACTGTTTTGAGAATTGTATACGAAATTTGATAAAAATATAACAATTATCACTTTAACGAAGTTGGATACTTGGTTTTTAAAAATATAAAATAACTTTTATAAGTAAAATAAAAACCTAATCGCTCTGTATATAACAGATGTGTATATATATACTTATTTCAAAATATTTAAAAGCTATGAAACGAGCTTATTATTATCATATGAATTGAGCTTGCATTTTAAGATTGTATTGCGATATAGATACATGATTTTAGATTGTAGCTAAAAAACATCATATGTGTTTGTAAAATTACAGCTAATCGATTGTGTGGAACTAGCTTAAAATTCAGCCAGTAGATTTGACCCACACACAACATGAACATTTGAAGTAAGATAAAGTTCAATTAAGATTTATTTAATTTTTTTAAAGAAAAGGTAGGTGGACGATAGGATAATTATTAACTGATGGTAAGTGGTCACCAACGCCCACAGACATTGACATTGTAAGAAATGTTAAACATCGCCAATGCGCCACCACCCTTGAGAACTAAGATGTTATGTCCCTTGTGCCTGTTATTACACTGGCTCACTTTTTCACTCACTCACCATTCAACCCGGAATACAACAACACCAAGTACTGCTGTTTTGCGGTAGAATATCTGATGAGTGGGTGGTACCTACCCAAACGAGCTTGCACAAAGCCACTACTAAAACATGTTATTAAAACACCCAGTTCATATTGAACGTCTAATAATATCGAGAACTAGAAACTAAGAGTGAACACGATCATTTGAATTGATATATGTCAAAAATACAATAAAATAAGTAGAAAATTCAAACACAGTTCAAAATTTGACAAAATTTGACAATTCTAAATTAGTACTAACATCAAATAGTTTTATAAAAGCGAGCGTTAATTATAATAAACTAAACGGATAAGTGATAATATCTAACACATTAAAAATCATTATTTACGATAATAAACAACACTAATACCAGTTAAGTAAGAAATTAAGCCATTTTCGTTTCCCTCATAGATAACAATACTAATCGACAAATGTAGTTTAAATAAATTAACGTTAATATGCTTCGATATCGGCCTTCAGAACTGTTCCCACAGCGACAGGTTGGCCATAGATCAGACTGGGTTTGTCAGCCGTCAAACTATGACTTATTCTGTCGTGATAGTTCAACCTAAGTCCTTAGCTAAGTTCTCGTGAACTGTCCTGATGACTTCATTGGTATAACTGGTATTGTCTAAGCATTATCTTCTGACTATTTTACTGTTTGAATTTATCAAACAGATGCATAATTAAACCGAACGAAAATATTGATTATGTAACATATGATATATTCACTAGTTATACGACTCATATAAATATAATATCGCTCAGAGGGTGAAACTGGTCACTAACTGTTGCTGTAATTTCCTTTCGAAAGTCTGTCTTTTCCTCTTTCGAAGTAATATTATTTTCGTTCGTTGACAATCCTTCTGTCAGTTCGACAAATGTCTCTGATCCAAGCCCTCCGACTCTCGGATAGATCAATCTCGACACTGTCTTGTGTGATTACTTGAGGGGTTAGGAGGGAGGCACCTGTGGAATTACTTGTTGAGCTTCGAGTTTTCGGTAACTTTGGTTGACTTGTTTTTTTAATTTGGAAGTGAGATTTATCTGTGTTATAATATTTGCGATGTTAATTCTTCTTTGATTTTGCCACATCAAACCGGAGTTTGATGTGTGAATGAGCCAGTGAAATTACAGTGACAAATCATCATAACAATAATATTTACAGCGCCAATGTCCGTGTCCGTGGTGACCACTTACCATAAGGTGGCCCATTTGATTGTCCGCCCACCTATTTTATATAAAAAATCATATTGTTAACGGTTTTGTATATATTTCATGTCAATATTTGATCCTCGATCGATGTGAAGGTAACGCTGAAAATGTTGCAAATGTTTTATTGAAAATAATATATGTTTGTTTGTCTGTCTGTATGTATCAAATCATCACATGCAAACTACTCAAAGGAAACTTGGTATGGCAGGAGACCTGTCTATACACATTTATCCCTGAAAATAACCCACAGCGCACACTCAAATGCCCCGCAATCGATGTCCAAGCGATCACTTCAGCTTCTACTTAATATATTTCTTGAGGAAGTGCATTTATATAGTTAGTATGTACCTGTCTAACGCCCAATAGGAACCTCGCATTCCTCGCAAAGTATTCACGCAAGGCGTAGAGGCGCTGTCCGTGCAATTTATTATGCCATTAAACGTCATGTCGCCTCAACGCACTGCACCGTTAACTGGGCCTGCAGCCTTGCACTTCCACAGAGTGCGGATTTTATCTTACTATGTTTGTTTATAATAAACATTTGCAAGACATCTATTCAATAAAATATTATACGTTTAATATCAAAACATACAATCAAAATTTTATTTGATAAAGTACTATACTTACTAACTATTATGATATAATCTAATCAGAAACTTATGATAAATTTCATTTACCTATTTTTTTTTTGAATACAAAGGGTCAATACAAAAATTTAAAACTCAAAAAAATACCTTAAATTTATATATAAAGGAATAACTGACTGACTGACTGAAATATCACCGCAGATCCCAACCTATTGTATAATCTAAAATTTGATAAAGGGGATAAAAGTTTGCATGGAAGTCCCCCCATTTTTTATGAAAGAGCTATAGGAAATTTGTGTTTAACAATTGTGAATTATGACGCTAGCGAAGCTGGGTATTGCGCTAGTCTTTTATAAAAATATATAAATTTTTGTTTCATCGGATTATTTTTAAGTTAAATTAATCAATAAGCATTGCGATGCTTGCCAGTCATTAGCTATAAAATCTAAGTAAAAAATATATTTGTCCAACCCAAATCTCGAACCCGCGACCGAAAGCGACCTCTGCCTCTTAACCCTATTTTTTGTAAATATTAAAAAAAAACATCTTCGTATTATCTTAACGTTTTAATCTCGTGGAAGCACAATCCGAACTCCCAGCCTCCTGATCTGACAATATACCGACGCAATTTCTGCAATCTATACTCCTCTGCATCAGCGAACAAGATAGCATTAACTTCCTAATAAGTACAAGCCAGTAATGAAATCGAAGCGATTACGACGATCGACGCGATTTATTGCCGCCGAGACGTTGGAAGCGTCGGATGCGCGTACGCATCGATAATACGTCGCTATTATCTTTCCATGTGAGGGGTACACTGGGCTTAATTGGATAATATACATAGGATAAGTTTTAAAGAATCTTAGTTAATTATCTTAGTTTAATAGTTATATTGTTTAAATCAATATTAAATTAAAAATGTGAGTAATCAAATTATAAATTATACAAAGAAATAGCGCAAATAATAACGAATTTCATTTCAGGGATATTCTGACAAATAAATAAACTAAAACAATATAAGAAAATTAAAGTGCAAGAAATATATATTTATAAAATATATTTTTTTATATATAGATCCCATTGTGCCTCCACTTTAGGCTCGTTGTACTCCTCTCACACGTTGTCCATTACATACCGACTTGCCGCATCTTATCGTTAATTATAGCTAACTCGCTTACCAATTACCGTGATTTACCGGTGTGCAACGGATATTATTTTACATCAATCAATTATTTATCTTTTAAAGGTATTTACCAAGGACCCGCTATATATTATGGTGATATGTGTTTGAGGTCAAAGAGAGAAGGGACATAACTTATAATATATTCACAAGTCTATCGTTCGTTCAGTTCATTATTAAATATTTGAATATGAATTTGTATGTATGGAGCATATTTTTTATTTATATGACAAAAGCTTCTTTTTTTATAGAATAGGAAGGTGGACGAGCATATGGGCCACCTGATGCTAAGTGGTCACCAAACGCTCTTAGACATTGGCTCTCCAAGAAATGTTACCCATCGCTTACATCGCCAATGCGCCACCAACCTTGGGAACTAAGTTGTTATGTCCCTTGTGCCTGTAATTACACTGGCTCACTCACCCTTCAAACCGGAACACAACAATATCAAGTACTGCTATTTTGCGGTAGAATATCTGATGAGTGGGTGGTACATACCCAGACGAGCTTGCACAAAGCCCTACCACCAGTAAAAAGAAAATCGATTGACAAACGGAGACGAAAAAGGTACCGCATTGCGCGTATGAAATGTTGAAAACTGACTAATAGTGACTATTCTGATGCGTGTATCCTTGATACGATATATATTATTATGGTCAACGTTGCATATCACCTTCTGACATTTCACGAACGATTTATGCGATGAATTTCTAGTTTGCTTTTCAAAAATAGCCCTTCTGAACGTTTTGCCTATTTATATATATGTACATAGATAATGTATATTAGTTCCTTATTTTGACTTTGCCTACCATATAAGCAATACACTCGCTTATCGATAGTCGCAATTATATCATCAGTTCTGTGACTTCATACCTTACAGTGGAAGCGGCAAGAGATACGTCGCTCAGTTCAATAAGTTTTTTTTATTCTCCTCAAACGGTAAAGTATCTCAGTTATCATCACTAAAAAATGCCAATGTTTCAATATGAATCAATGTAAATTCCGTCTAACAAGCCGTCAAATACTATCTGATTGTCTGCCTTTTTGTTCCATAAAACACTTGAGCAAGTTATCTGATAGACATTAATTAAAGGTTATATTTTCCCATAACATGTCTCCAAGTTATCTGCAGCTGGAACAACCGCGGATCGGAACAAGCGCATGTTTAACAAGAAAACAATAGGGTTGGTCCGATAATATCTGTTAAATACAACGGAGTAGTAAAATGGTACAATCTTAAGTTATCATTAAGTAAGCGAACATTACACCAGATCTAGGCAAAGGTCTCCCATTTTAAGTCTTGAGGCTTATCCCACCACGTTGCTAATGCGTATTAGTGGATACACGTATGACAATTTCAATTTCTGGTTTCTTCACGTTAATTTCCTTTAACCGAGCGAAATTGATTATAAACAAATTAAGAACATGAAAACTTAGTGTTGGTTATATTTAAACCAGATCTTCATATCTATATGTTTCAAACATTGGACTATCTAGGCCCTTAACTCTTTCATTACCATAAAAACCACCACTTCGATGAAGACTAGGCAACAACACAAGAGTACAAATAAGGTGCTTTTTCTATTTCTTAACTTTTATAGTCCGATTGGACGGCATGGATACTACTAGAGATGAGGCGCAGCACAAACTGTCTTAAATGTTTTTTGAGACGGGATTGTAAGATTTACTGCCTAATTGTATTGACGTCATATTATGTAGATATTCGTTCTATTCTGTGTGAATACATTCGTAACGTAATTCACTTATGAAACGTTGTAAACTGACTTACGGTGATACGCTATTTTGGTACGTATGACACACGCACTTAGTGTAACTATCATAATCAATGTCGCATATCATTTTCTGATATTACACGATCATGTCCTGCGGTGGGTTTCGAGTTTGTACTTAAAAAATGTGCGGATTAAAATATGTGCGGATGCTTCAAATTCAGCATCATTTGTGTAGGTCATATTTTAAGGAAATCCCTTAACATAAAATACCTTCTTCAATAGTTACGTAGTTGGTTTGAAAAAAATACATTATATTCATTTTTTTAAGTTGGTTAAGTGTGGAGTCGATCGGCAGAAGTAATCTAAAAGCGATCGGCCATTTCATTAGCGTTCAGTGAAATCTTTAGTAGGAACCATTGTTCAATCGACTCTTTGTCGTCTGAGAGTTGACGCGGAAATGAGCTCTGATGACGGTTCGATTGCTTTTTTTATTTCGTATTTCGGTTTGTATTCCGCAAAGAGATCGATGATTCTATGTATTCTAGTAATGGACTTTGACGATTAAAAGTGGTAAAATGTAGGATATTCATAAACTTGGGTTATTGCGGTAGAATACATGACGAATGGTTGGTAATTACCCAAGCGGGCTCGCACAAAGCCCACCAAGTAAATATTGATTCAACGAGAAAATAATGGAAGCAATAATATATATGAAACTTCAGCAATAAACAAATTATATAAAATTAATTATGCATCATAGTTGATGAGATGATGGTGACGAGTGACATAGTGTCACTCGCGTACATAATATAATGCCTGTTAGTCTATTATAGCCATAGTTATAAGGTCTTGGGTTCAATCCAATTCAATTTGAGAAATTCTCAATAACAGCCCCGAGTCTTTCAGTTAGCAGTGGTTACTTTCCCATGTCAAGCACGTTGGTCCTGCACATAAACTGTTTCCGGTCATGTCGGATTTGCCGTGTCTTCGGATTATGAGAGGGAATAGAAAGTGCAATTGTATTTGCGGACTCACTTGTGAATTTATCACCTGTACTCTTCGATAGTCTCCGATAGCTGATTTAAATGATATTCCAAATAAAATGTATTGGAATAGTCAAATAATCGAAGCTATAGAAAAGTTTCATCAAAATTAGACCATTAGTATTTGCGACTAGCAATTAAATGAAGATTATCTTCAATTTATACAAACATTACATACATAATGGAAACCATTAAAGTCTCCATTATAATCCCAGCCGTCGTATAAAAAACTCCTAGATCGTTTTCAACAATTGCCACATTTAGTCACGCGGCCCAGCTATATCCAGTCGACCAATACACGGCGCTAATAACGTCTTCACAAGCCAGCTCCACTATAAAAACTTATTACCGTCCGCCCAATGGTATTCCACCGAATGCACGTCACATTTCTCAGTAGTTGGAAAACGATAATGCACCGCGCGAGATAATAAATAAGCCCTCATCATTTACATTGTGTGCACGACAGAGACGGGTGGAGAGTACGCGGTGAGTGCGAGCGAGAGGGAGTAATGTTTATGCGCTCCACGCCCACGCTGCGCCCGCGCGGTCTGTGACAGTTTTTCTGCAATAAACTTAAATGTTAAGTTGGACGCACCGTATATTTCAATTTGCTATGTTTTCCGAGGATTCTTTAAAACATTTCTCACGTCAAATTATTAAAAAAATAAACGGACATTTTTATGACATCACTCATAAATTACGGTGATTTTTTGAATTTTTTACATTTAAAAGATGGGACACGGAATTGAAAACAGCAGGTGAACTTTTAATGTTTCTTGATCTGACCAGTGAATTTAGTGTTTGCTTATGATTCTAAATCAGACTCAAAATACACTTTATTCAAGAGGGCTATTGTAAGCACTTTTGAATGATACAGAGACAAATTTATTTTATTTAGAGGAATCGGATAGAAACCGAGCATTCAAATCACCAAATCATGTCAAAGAAACACTTCACGCCATGTACCTAATTAAATTATTAATTTCGACTTGAGTCAACAAAAGTTGTAAGGCAATGTTGTTGAAGCGATTTTTAAGGCTTCAATTTCATTGAATTTCTATTTAGACGATTTAAATCGCTTAAATTTTGGGAGTCGATTATTATGGAGTACATAGGTACTAAAACACACATACACTTAAACGTTAATGCGTTTAATTTAGGTATAGACCTTAAAACGAAGTAACGTTTAAGTGAACGCAGTTACGGGGTAAACATTTGTTGAGGTATTAAAAAGTTATATAAATATCCCACGGCTGGTAAAAATATCTACATTACGATTTTACAAACATATGTATATCTTACAATTACTTTAACAGTTGCTAGTTCTCTAATACATTTCTCGTTCACAGCGTGACATGTATTTCAACAAATTTAACACTAAAAAAACTGCAAGTACTAGTTCAAAATGTACAGCACACATTTCTTCTAGAAACTCCAACAGTTATCCTTGTACCTCGAGGAAATATGTTACAGTCCAAAACACAGATGTAACGCGCCGTCTCGCTGATGTTTCCATGTTGCCCCGGTACCGAAACGCCGTAAATATTAACACTACACTCGAGTTTCCATTTCTATATATACAAAAGAAGGATGAAAAAAAGCAGGTACATTTTAAAAACATGATCAAAGTTTATTTGGCAAAAAATATTTAATATAAAAATGAACAATTTATTTCATAATTCATTCGTATAATTAAATATAACAAAACACATTATGTAATACTTCTTCATTCGATATAATTTGCCATTTCGTTAACTGGTCAAGCTATTCGTATGCAGAACTCACTCTTAGCAAAACAGTGATAGAGCTATGTGAGAACAAACTCGAAAGTCACCTTTAAACTCGATCGTGAAATGTCCGTAATATGCAATATTGACTAATTATTAATTATAATACTTAAGGATACACTCGTCAATATATTGTAGACACATTTCACAAGCGAGATACGAAGTGAATTCTTATAGAATAGTAGAGTTGTTGCCAATGTGTACAACCTTACACGTTTCTCGATGTCATTGCGTCGTGTGCTGTCTCTAATGTTGTAAATACAATATACACATAATGGAGAATAGAATGGTTTTATTTAGACCTAAAAACTTTTAATAAGAATCTTAAAATGAATAAGAATTAGTTTGTTTGTTTGTTACGCTTACACGTCCTAACTACTTAAGCGATCATCATGAAATTTTGTACATACGTTGTCAGTGATACGGAAAAAGACATAACGAATATCCATCGATACTCAGGGCGAAAAATAAATCAGCAATTTTGTTGCCATCATTATTTGAGTATTGATATGATAAAAGGCAAGGCTTGATATAATTATTATGGGTTGTAATAAATTTTATTTTATTTTTATTTTATTAAGGACCATCAGCAGTCACAACACTTACACATGTAATAATAAAAAAACACATTGAAACTTATATAAAATGTGCGACTCTTTAAGACGGCCACAACATGCATTCTAAGGTACAATACAACAATATTTAAGACAATACTTAAGACAGATAACAACATAGCAATATTTTTATAATACTGAAATATTAACAATTGTAAACAAATGATTGTACTTTTAGGATTAATATAAAAAAAACAGCCTTATTACATTATTATCTTCAAATGTAATAAATCTTTATTATCACGAGCTTATTGTTGTTATATACGAGTCATACATTATTAATATTTTATAAGGCTTTCGTCAGTTATTAAGAGTAGCGACTATCGCACGAGCTATTACACTTAAATCTTATTAAATACATGTTTTACACAAGACCCATGTGTCATACAGACAGCAGTGAGAGTGTAAGAGTCGGTTATGCGCAGGCGCATTACTATAAAATCAAAACCCTTTGAAGTGCTTCAAAGGATACAAATAGTAATCTTACAGGCATGGTATGTCATAAGTGATAAACATTGTAAAATGTTATTTAAATGTCATGTTAATAAAAAAACCCACACAACCGCCTAAGTTATTGGATGCTTTATATATTTACTAGTAAAGTGTGTGTGTGTGTGTGTGTGTTTGTGTGAGGTTACAATGATTTTAGTTTTTTTTTTTAAATTCTTTCAGTACGAGTGACAAGTTTTTATATTCTTAACGCGCTAATTTATGCTTTTAAATGACCAAAATACCTTTCATTAGCTTAATATTACTATTTCCTATATCATAATTGATACGTTCAAATAAATATTTTTAATATTTATTTATTTATTTATTCTGAATCTCTACAGCTCTGCCGTGAAACTTGTTACCTACAAGTTTAAAACTTGGTGGTAGGGCCTTGGGCTAGCCTCTCTTCATAGGTACAACCCACTTCTCAGATTTTTTACCGCTAAGTAGTAATACTTAATATTATTGTTGAAGGGTGATTGAGCCAGTGTAAATACAGGTACAAGGGACATAACGTCTTAGTTTCCAAAGTTGGTGGTGCATTCGCGGTGTAAAGACGGTAATATTTTGTACAGCGTCAATGTCTATGGGTGGTGACCACTTTAACATCAGGTGGCATATTTTCCCGTCCGCCTTCCTATTTTATAAAAAAAGAAATTGTCCGAGTAAGAAGCTAGTTTTATTTCTCATCTCAAGTTCGTTTAAAAGTGCATCTTCCAAAATCGAATCTTGTTCACGATAAAATACGTCATCTATCGTTTATTAGCAATAATTTTTTAACATCATTATCTGAGCCGAGATAATTGCATTCGATACTATTCCTCTCACAGACTCTTAGCCGTCGTCTGCTTAAAATTCTTTAAGAAATAGGACATGATCGAGTTAGCTATTATCTATTTAATCTTATATTACCCAGTGGATAGAAGAGATTTTAAAAGAGGTTCAGAGGAATCTAGACGAACGTTACTACGTTTTTACATTTTTTTATAGAATATCCACCTGATGGTAAGTGGTTATCACCATCCATAGACATTGGCACTGAAAGAAAAATTAACCATCCCTTATTTCGGTAATGTGCCACCAACTTTGGGAAATAAAATTTTTCCCTCGTGCCTTCAATTGCACTGGCTTATTCACCCTTCAATTCGGAACACAACAATGATAAGTACTGCTGTTTGGCGGTAGAATATTTGATGAATGGGTGGTACCTACTCAGACAAGCTTGCATACAACCCTACCACCAAGGAAAAATGATTAATTTACGTTAATACCCGTTTAATTAATACATTTAATCATTAATTATATCAAAATGGAAGTATAGAACGTAGTGAATGACATATGTTGATAGATATATGTATATTAATCAGCATTGGTGCAGAATGGTAGAATAAGTAACATACCATTTCCTTAACACTAATGGAGAACTTTGTCAAGTGATGTGGCTTTTGCTAACAAAGCTACGTCATATTAAGAAATAGCCATGTTCGTAATAGTGTGTATAGAATAAATAGATAGATAAGGCTCGAGTAGACTGAGTCACCACAGCCGCAGTATCAGAAACCATGTTCAAAATGGTCATAACCAATTGACCCATAATGCAATTTCCTTACTTGTAACGTGTTTACACCTGTTCTCCTCATTTGGCCAGAACAATGGCCGCGCTCAGAGCATATGATTGCTGAGTCAGAGGTCGTTGAACCGTAGGTCAGTTATGCATCGAGGTGGTTATTACGGTGTAGGTCGCGTGTTGTTGAGATGTAGCGAGTTCAAGGTTGGACGAAGTTTTAATGTTTACTTATTGATAAAAGTTAATTTTTTTTAAATTGTATCTATATAAATACATATTGATAACATTAGCTGCTTATTAAAATTAATTAATTATCATATTCCATGACATAATCCAATTCTATACCTAACTTTATGCCGTCCATTCGTCACCATCTAGACACAATCAATTGTAACATTAGGAGGACATTGTAACATTACAAGGATGACATTAGAGGATATTCTAATATAATGACAGTTTGTTTCAAAATAGGAATGACTTGCAGTTGCTTAACAATATATTAAAAACAATATTATATATTTATTCATAAACATTGAATGTTATGATAGAATCAGTGACGATCATTGTATAAACATCAGAAGTATAGAAAGCTTTTCTAGGGCGAGGTATTTGATTATATAATAATATTCGCGATATAATTAAAAACTTTATATTTAAAATTAAGAAATCATTAGTTTATAAGGCATATTACTCAATACTGTAATGGGGTTCGTATTTATTGATTAACGAGCAGGTTCAATTGGGTACCACTCACCTGGATGGGGATGCACAAAGCTCTTGAATAAAGTATATTTCGATTAAAAGAATATTTTTTAAATATTACAAGACTCACTGACTAAACAGATCAGAATACAATTATACAAGTATTACTGTTTGTATGTAGAATAAAGAACGGATCGGTTCGCACGCAAAACCCACTTGCATAATTCACTACCGCCAAATAAATTTATCAAATAAACTCGCACAAAATTACATTTTTCCAATTCAACAGCGAAACCAAATAAGCATTATTAAAAGACAAACCTGAAAATGCTGTTTCGAACTTGATTAAATATACAAGTACCATTAGCCTCCGTCTGAAATAATCTATAGGATGGCAACCCCCACATTAACAATTCAAGAGAAAAACAAACGAAAAGAATAGACCACACGTCTTGTCGGCAAGCTTTCATCCTTTACTGATACTTTAAAATTCAAATATTATTTAAAAATGAATTGTTCATATTTTTTTCAAGTAATTACTTTAAATTTTACAATGCAGTAACTGGTCTCAACTGGTTACAAGTGGTTTTTATACAGATTCAACATTATATACACATAACTTACCATCAGTACTATAAATAGAATCCTAGTTACCTCTAAATATGACTATGCAATAATCATGCAATAAAAGTTAATTAGTAATTAGGATTTTATTAATTTACATGTAAAAAATAACAAATTAATTATTTGCATCGTGGTGTTTTCGATTGTATTGGATGAGATCTTATAACATTATAGATGTGAAATAAAAATATCGCCGTATCATCGTGCTAACATGCATGTTTATTTATTAATTAGAATTTAAAAATGGAACGTTTAAACAATTATTAAGCTATTACAAAACAGTAATGTCTTCTATAAGTGGCGAATACTATCAATCAGGATAAAGTGATTCCCTTGAATAAGTTATAACATTTTAAATTCTCAGACGTACTCACCTGATTAAGCTGCAGACAAATGAAGGAAGTATGGAAAAGGTAGGATGATAATTAAATCGATTCCACTCGCACTTATTCGATTATAAATCGAATGAAGTTTTCATTTAACTCGACTAGGAACGTTCTGTTGAAATTAACCTTCAAGTTAAGCACTGGAATCTTTTATAGTATTTTAAGATTTTAGTTCGTAGCTCAGTAAACTCTACTAAATAGAAAAGGGTATTTATTAAGTGTATTGACAGACACCGGGGACATACTTAATTTGCATGGTTGTTAGCGCTCCAATGTAAATGAGTTCCTTTTTCAATGCTAATATTTGCAGAGATGACCAACAACTCTCCAGTATCTCACTTACGTATGTAAATAAAAAAATGCTTTATTTAAAGACACATAACTAAGATGACAATAATATTCGATTATTTTTCATACTAATGACAAATCGTTATATATTTTCTAGTTATATCAAATATATCAATAATTAAATGAATATAAAATAAAAATAAGCAAAATTTTATATAATAATAATGTAATTGTTAATTATTCCATAATTTCCTAATGTATTTGCGAAGTTCAATCCTAAATTAAAGCCCATATACCTAAATCACTGTATGTTTAAAAATGACTGCTAGTCTGTGACAGACCTTAATTCTCTTTCGTTCTGAAACGAAGCGAAGTCCACATTACGTATGTGGACACCCCCAACCCCCTTTAATTAAAGGCCAGTATAAGGTAACACGTCTCCTTTTATAGGTTCTTGTCTCGTTGAATTGAAAGGTTTTTTTCGAATTAGGGAGGATTAAGAGTCAATTCCGAAAGGGTTCGTCCGTCTGATGTTCTGTTTGTACGAGATTGCTTTAACGGGTTAGAGGCTTCGAGAGCTCTCGCCTGAAGTATGTATTGTTTTGACGTGATCGTATGTATTAGTGGTTTTTACTGAACGAGTTTAAATGTGGAAGACATTCTATATAGTTCCTTCATAATCACGCGTATAAATATAAGAAACTTTATAATACTATGATTATTCTTTACTAGTTTCCGCTGCGGCATCGTCCGCATGCAGGTTGGGGGCAGTTATGAGGTACCCTATGTACTTTTATGTACATCTCAATACGTGTACGCAAAATTTCATGACGATCGGTTGAGTTGCAGGTGGCCCAGTGGTAAGACCGCGTGAATCTTAACCGATGATCGTGGGTTCAAACCCGGGCAAGCCCCACTGAATTTTCATGTGCTTAATTTGTGATTATATTTCATCTCGTGCTTTACGGTGAAGGAAAACATCGTGAGGCAACCTGCATGTGTCTAATTTCACTGAAATTCTGCCACATGTGTATTCCACCAACCCGCATTGGAGCAGCATGGTTGAACAAGCTTCAAACCTTCTCCTCAAAAAAGTACAGGAGGCCTTTAGCCCAGCAGTGGGACATTCATAGGCTGTTACGGCGTATAAATATAAGAAACGAAATTATTGAAAGTGTTTTAATTTTATAATACTATGATTATTCTTCACTAGTTTCCGCCGCGGCTTCGTCCGCATGCTGGTTGGGGGTAGTTATGCGGTACCCTATGTACTTTTATGTACATCTCAATACGTGTATGCAAACTTTCATGACAATCGGTTGAGTTGAGATGTGAATGCATAACAATCAAACAAACTAACAAATAAATTATTTAACAAAATATGCAGTCATTTTCGAAATCATAATATTAGTTAGGATTAAATTAATTAAGTATTATATTATAGCTCTACTAGTGACAAGAGGGCTCATCCATTTTCGCCCAGTGGATCGGAATCGCGATTCAAAGGGCAAATACTGCTAGCATTCTCGCCACCATTCCACGCGGTCACTGTTTTTATATATACTAACGAAATCTAATGTTTAATTTTTTTTTTTTTATAACAATTATTTAAATAGATCCGGTATTTTGCGTCGGTGTCTTTTTATAGTTTAATTATTACTGACTTATTTCATAGAATTAATTACTAATTTAATGTTAACGTACACTTAATTATAATATATAATTACGTTTCATATACTTAACTATTATTATGTTTAGTTTATAGCTTTCGTAGATATATTGGCTAAACATTTCCTGTTGTAACAATTTCTTACTATATATTTTTGTTCTAATAGTTTATTATCTTGTTTCAGGTGAGTGTTCCCGATCCACGTACGTGGGTAAGATTTAATATTAATACGTAAATAAAGAATAAATTTTAAAGATGAAAGTATATATAAATTGTCATCGTTTATAAAAAGTAATTTTTAAATTATAATTAAAAATAAATAAAATGTGTACGCACTAACAATATTTTATCTATAATGTACTGCATAAATTAAATATCTTAACAATCAGGAATTTTAGTTAATTTTAAGAATAACATATTAGTTATTCGGATTATTAAAATTAACATAAATACTCTAACGCATCAGAATAATATGATTTCGTCATATCGATTACCATAGATTTCTTCATTTCGTTTGACCTGCGCCCACGCACGTGACACATCTCATTGTACGGTGATATCCGACCACCGTTTTATGTGCATACCGTCATAACGTTACTTTTATGACATATTTATTTTAACATATGTAGATTTTTATGGAATATTTTTATACGAAATAAAGTGTGGAATACTATAAATATAATGATATCGTTGATATTTGTAATTTTAACATAAACATTTGGTTATTTTGTTTATTCTAAATTACTTTTTACGTTCAATGACATAGTTGAATTAATATTTTTATTTGATATGAAATAGCATTTATAGAATGCGTGCTTACGATTCGAATTACTATAATATTGAGCATGTTTACAGCTTTTATTACTTAATATAATATTGTGATCAAATATATAAATCAGTTTTATTGATTACATAAGTACTGATTTGGTTTAATCAGTCTATGGTTTTGAGAGTATGGTAATTAAATACTTACAAATTATATAATTTGTATTTATGTGATCTGGATGTGTAAGCCAGTGTAATTACAGGGATATATTATCATAGAATCCATGCCTGGTAAGGAACTTCTTGAAGAGTCATTGCTTATGGATGAAGGTACTTAATGTCTTGTGGAAAATTAGATCGCTTGCATTCCCAAAATTAAAACAAATGTCTGTAACTATATTATAGTGTAAGAGTATTTTTGTTTATTGTCCATTTTTGATATTTGATTAGGGTAATAAACCAACTTGAACCTGCGATGGTACTGTGACGTAAGCGTTAACCTAATACATATATTAAAAGAAGAATTATATGTATTGTTATTCTTTCTGGGTTAAGATATACGTTCCTATTACAAAATTTTGTAGATTATTTTATCTTTACCTATTAAGACATTTTAATGGTTTTTTTTTATACTATAGGTAGGCAGACATAGAGCATATGGGCCACCGGATGGTAGGTGGTCACCAACGCCCATGGACATTGGCATTGTAAGAAGTGTTAACCATCGCTTAAATCGCCAATGCGTCACCAACCTTGGGACCTAAGATTTTATGTCCCTTGTGCCTGTAATTACACTGGCTCATTCACCCTTCAATCCGGAACACAACAATACTAAGTACTGCTGTTTTGCGGTAGAATATCTGTTTAGTGGGTGGTACCTATCCAGACGAGCTTGCACAAAGCCGTACCACCAGTAACACAGTTATGTAAAATATAAGAAATCGAGCATTTTTATATAAAAAATGTTATATATAACTTCTATGTTTAAATGTATTTCATGGGTCTCTGAAACGCCTCTAACGATTTGGCTCAATTTTTAAAATTCTTAATTTGGCAAAAATTAATATTAAAGTCAGTATTTATGGTTCTTAACTCAACGATGTCGATATCGAATTCAAACCCAACAATTATACGGTGTGTTTCAATTAGACAGTATCCATTGCCCGCCCGCTGAGGTTCTGCAACTTAGGATTAACTTGTCAAGCCCGTAATCGATGCGATGTAATTATAAACAGTCAAGGTCCAATCGAGTCGTTTAATTACACGACTGTTATAGTAATGAGGAATTATGATTTGATTTGGGTGAAATATGTAGTTATACGGTGATCATTATTATTGGTTGTAAATACAAATGTAGAATTTACCGAGAAAAAGAAACTCAGTACTTACTCTTCATCACGAATTCTCTAACGGCTTTTACTATGACATTATCACTCATAGATGATATCTTTTTAAAAGTACAAACATCTAAAGATATTTTACTATGTTGATATATTATATATTAATTTGACGTCGAAACGCATAACATTAGAAGATGCAGTACAATGGTTATGACAGCGAAGCCTCCAGCGCAAGTTGTCGACGATCAGCGATTAGCCTTACTTGGATCGGTTTTGTCCTAACAGACAAAATGGAACAAATTCGTGGGCGTAATTATGTTTAGGAGACCACGTTAGGGGTTTATATGTCAGAACTGTGAATGTAATATTTTGACGGTATTATTTTATTAATAAAACAATTTTTTTTATAACATATTTATACATTTATTCACAATCTATTTCTAAGCTCTGAATAAATAATATCGGATTGTAACGAAAACTTAGTGAGGAAACCTGCTTATGTCGGATGTAAATATGCCACGTGTGAGTATACCGCATTGAAGCATCGCTATGGAATAACCTTCAATCCTTCTCCTCTAAAGTGGAGGAAGTTCTAGTCAAGCAGTTACACTGTTAGTTTTACCAGTGTTCCGCTCCCATGGGACGTACTGATTTTATACATTATCAAAATCTTTTTCAATAATATTTAACAAAACAAATCGGATTGGCAGATTCTTCAGACAAAGACACTTTTTATCTTTATAATATTAGTAAAGGTTGCTTCTCTCCATGCGTTGCAGTGCTGTAATTTTTTTGCAAAAATATGTCCAATAAAACTTGCACCCATTTTACTAGCAGAAAAGGGTAGGTGTATGAAATTACAGGCTTAAGGAACAAATCAGCATGAAATTACAATTTAGTTTTACTACGCCAATGTGTAAAGGCGATGGTGACTATTTACTTTCCTGTATAAAAAATTGAATACACCTTCTCAATGGTGGAACGGTGTGACGTAATGCAATCGCTTGTTAATTATGCCACGTAACACAAAGTCAATTGTCACGTCAGTATCAGGTCGTTGGCGACCAAGGATCACCGTGTACGGTTCAATCATTCGCTTAATTACCTTACTTGCTCATTGAGTACATCATTCACCGCTTTCTGTTGGAGGCAATTGTCAATCTCTTAAATTAAAGTAAAAGTTAAGTTACAGCCTGTAAATATGCGTTTGGGATAAGGCCTTCTTCTTACACTTCTTACGAATATTTTGATCTTATTTACGCTTTAATATTATAATTCGAATTTCGAACCGACAATCTTCGTTTAAGATTCACGTTTCCTAAGTACTTGGCGATCTCGGCTCATTATATATAGTGACATGCTCGGATGTGGTAGAATGTTCATTTGTCTTCCGTCGCTTATAAATTATACCGCGTGAGATGAAGACAATCGCCACGTCAGAGCCAGAGGTCGCTGGTGACCACAGATCAGAGTCGCCGGTCAAACGTCGCGCTCCATTGAATATAATGCGGAATGTCATGTGGTGTCTTAGCAGGATTGCTTTCAAAAACTGTTCAAGTTATTACTTATTGTCGTTTACTTATAAACTTTGTTTAGTGCCTGTAATGTCACACGACGCGTTCTTTGTTTGTACATTATGTTTATATGACACATCGTTAGTGTCGTCACGTGAGAAATAACTGTGAGCAAGTTAAACAATAAATGTTTTTGATTCATTTTCTCTATATAGTATGAACAATTATTTACTAAAAAATAAATAAAAACAAGCTTCGTGTCTTTACCCTCTCGGTTCCTAAGAAGATGGCTTGGAGCTTATTCCACCATAGCACTACAATGCGGGTCGATTGTTATACATGTAATAGAGTTTCATCAAATTTCAATTTCACGATTAATTCCTTCACCGGCGACCTGCGGAGCTCAGGATCAAACTAGCAATCGTCAATGAAGATTCATATGTTCTATCCACTGGGCCATATCAGCCAAGTGTAGACTGTTCTATATCTAAACTCTTTAATATTTCATTATATACGCCGTGTCGTTAAATATTTACACCAAAGTTTAAGTTCTCGCATTAGCGAAAGTCGTAAAAGTTAAAAGCCGACATGGTGATTGCGATAGTGAGATTGACTTCAAACTCGCCCGGTTTTAACTGCAAGATAACAGTAAAGAAACGTGAACTCAGCTTCTCTAAGGCGTTGTAAACCTCGCTCGTCCCTCGGCGGTCCTCTGAAGTCACAAGAATTGCATAACGCAACGTTAGAGGGAGACAACTGCTCGACCCCACGAGTTCGAGAGGGAGGTGAAACGTTTTGCAGTTGTCATAATTTCACTCGACAGACTTATAATAAAGATAAACCGGGTAGCGCTGTATTTATTCAGAATTAAATAGTTTTTATGTCGTTTTTTCAAATTTTGTCGTTTTAGATGCTGCTAGGTTTTGATGTGTGGCCAAGTGTGATAATAAGATATGTTTAGGGCTCATAAACTATCAAATAAGTTAATGAAAAACTGCTAACAAATTATATTCTCATGACTAATTTTGGCCACGGTTACCATTCTCAACTCAGACTAGCCAACTATGCAGGATATATATTGTGCATAAGTGTGTGCACAAACCCTGATGCACTTTCTATTCCCTGCCTCATAATCCAATGGGGCGAAATCCAACACTACCGGAAAGTGTTCAGGTGCAATACCTTGGTTAAGATGCACGAATGTACTCTTCTGTGTGTTTCTCTTAAATAGCAGACGACAGTAAAATGGACTAAAACATAGTCTTGTTATGAGTTCATTGATTCACTACTTTCTTAAAATGATGTAGCTTTTGTAAAAATTATGTCGGCGTGCAATGGTGGCATAAATGCTACCAGAATTCCCATTTTGAATCGCAATTACGATTCTCTGGACGAAAAATGAAACAGCTCCTGTCACCAGTGGATGCAGAAAGAGAAGGGTTATGTGTTGTAAATATATTATATATAAACATATATCTATAACAAAAACCACTCCACACAAAATATCAAGTCTCTGAGAAGGTGCAACTGATCCAGTCGTTAGTTGTTGATAACTTTTTACCTACGTTGCATCTTCAGTTTTACCGCTATCAACGTCATTTGTAACCCTTACTTCACTTATAATAAAGGTTATTTTCCTTCAACATAACGTTTATCATGTGTTATTCTTGTAGCGTCCAGTAAATCACGTCACACAGCGATTTGCCGCGAAAATTACCGGCCGCGGAATCCGAAGGACGTAGTATAGGTGAAGGTGACAGATGCAGGGATTTTAATTACATTTGGTAGAGAGCGGGAAGAGAATATCGTTTATAATGTTATTTGAATGATTGTTTGTCTCTTTCGGGAAGTAAGAGAAAGTTGTAACAAAATTTATAAGATGGATTTTCAACACAACACAACATTTTAATATTGAAACATCCTATGGGTGTTTTAACTTTGATTTGGACGCTTAGAAATATCGGAGAAGAACTAGTCTTAAATATATTATAGATATGGCTTTAGTGGCTTGTATATGGAACGATGAGAAACTTACCAAGAAATAGTTCAGATATTAATAGGACGCAGTTAACAATCGCTTAGAAATTTTCGTAACATACCGTCTTCCTGCGTCAATAAATAGGTAACTTGACGGTGTTTTATCTCCAATCGCTGCGTGTACTACAGCGCCCAACAGCCTCTTAGCCAATGATTTGTTGCGAGTCTGCGTCAGCCGATGCAATCTCTTACACTTAGCAACCGATCGAGATTAACCGTTCCAGCCGTGTTCCAACAACGACACAGTGTTTCATCACTATCAACTATTCGTGTTGGAATGTCACACGCTAACGCGAACACGGACGAATAAACTAAGCGAAGTATTCACCGAAAACGTCCACCGAAATAGGTCAAACGTTTCACAGTTGTTTTAATTATGAGTTCGGATATCATTTCACTTTTACAACGTTTTTTACTTTTTACTTGTTTTCAATCTTACTGTTAAGTCGAAGAGTTTTTATTATTTATCTCAAGTTATTTATGATAGCCAATGGAAAGGTGACAATAGCTATACTAAGCTTCGAAGTAACAACTCCATAGACGTGAAATGGTTTTAAAATCTCAACGTAATTACGTGTCGTCATTTATGTAGTAAAGTATATATATGTGATCATCTTCAAATTTTTTCCATAAATTTTGAGATTAGTGTTGACATAGCAAGAAACACTATTTAACATAATCGTCACGCATGACACATCGGTGATTTAGGTATCAAATTGATGAGATTTAATCTAATAATTTAGGCTTACCTTTCTTAATCCTTTAAAATGTATAAAACAACACTTAATCAAAAGTATCTTGGTCAAGAGACCGATTCCGGTCACAGCGGCTATTCTCAAAGGAGGTTAGCTAACTGCGCTGAAGATATTATAGTTGTCAAGTGTATGCGCAAATACAGACACAGGCGCAATTCCCTTACTTTCATAATATGAAGAGAAGACAACGTCCAAAGATAGTTTAGAACCAATTACTTTAAAAACTGACTTTCAAAATCGAGGATTCTACTGAGATGTATGTGACTGAAAAACCCAATAACTTTTTATTCGTTCGACCCAGGAATTGAATTCAGTTGGGATCTGCAGCCAATGCTAGACCAATGAATCAGTCGACAAAAATACTCTAATAATAATACTATATACTAACTAATCTTAGGTATATATTACAGGAATGAGGGAACAGTGCACTGCATTCGCTGCAGTCTACAGTCAGATGCAAACCTACTTGACAATGAAATGAAAATGCAAATCGAATGGCCAGAGTTGGGGGTTCATTTCATTTTTGAATCGTTCCGCCCATCCGGAACTCGTTCAACTGGCCAAGTGTCGTAAAGACGGGTATCTTATTCTATAGTTTCCACTATCTTTGCAGGTAGATAAGTGTAGTTATATCTGTATGGAAAGTTGGTTACTATTATGAGTTGGTTGTAGTTTTTAATAGCTCAGTCATCTCTATACTTTTATGTTGTAAGTAAACATACGACATTGTTGATGGCGATTGATGATATTCATTTGATAAAAACAGCCAATTTAATTGTTTATTTGTGGTTCTTATAAAATTTTGTATTTTAGTCTCAATTATTATTTTTCTTTTCAATATCCTTCGATTATATGCAATTAAATGGCAAACAGTTGTCATATTAAATTGAAAATTATATTATATTCAAATAAACTTGTCAGTATTATTAAATTGCTAATTTACAAAATAAATTAAATATAAAAGAATTCACCGGTTTGGAATGTAAATTCCAACGACAGAACCTGCTAAACTCATTATTATTTTTTCACCAAGCATATATATGTGTGTTATAATCATAAACAATTGAATTCATATATCCTGTAAGATAATGAATGAAGCTAACGGCGCACTATCGTAATGTTTATTTGGACAACGAAGGTTTTTTTAGATTTTGTTTATATAGATTCTTACTACTAAATAAACTTATAATTAATTTTGTAAAACCTTCGACAGTTCTATAAGTGTGAGTGTAAAATTGGAATAATGATAAAGTAATTGCATGTCTTATAGATTTTGTTTGTTTGTTACGTTTTAACTACTCAACCAAGCATCACGAAATTTTGCATCTCAGAAAACAGAAAAATATATAGCGTACCTAACGTCACTCCCTCTGTTATTAAATAATAAGAAAAATAGTTTAATATAATTCATAAATGCTAATTTTGATATATTACCATATAGTATTCATGATAAGTTTATCCACATAAACTTAATTATGATCTATTATTTATCGATTCTGTACGAATTATATCAATTTTTGTGTCGAGAGGAATTATAGTAGTTGTGAATTGTTTTCCATTTTTTTATCTATGCAATATTTTATTCCGAAATTTATGAAATAATATTGTAGCACAATCAAATTTGATCCCACATCTCTTTAAGGCGCCTCTTTGAAGGGAAGTTGTTTTATATTACACCCCCGTATGGTCATAACTTTTTTCAACCTAAATTTTCAATGGTTAAGGTCAATAAACCAAATAATATGCACTAAAGGCTTGCATCGTGAACGGCATCGGTAGACACATTCCCATGCTAATGGGGGCTGTGTCTGAGTTCGCTAAACGCACTTGAGATTTTCATCTCGCTATATAGGATTGCATAAATATACGATAAGAATATTTACTTCACCTTAAATTTTGCATATACTACATCAGGTGCTGAGTTATATTTGATGATGTTGTTTCATATAATGACAATATATTTTTGTATATATTTGATTTACTTTGACTATACATACAATTAAAGTAAGAAAATTTGTCATTTTGCTACTTGCAGAAACTCAAGGATTATTAATAAAGGTACCGACAGAAGATAATTAGAATTGTCGGCTTGAATGCGTTTATATCCGGATATATAACTTGGAAACCTGTAACCTACTCGTAGTACTTTATATAGCAAGAAATAAAACGGTGTAAGGGGTGTGCAGTAACAATTGCATATACGATTTTCATATGTGTAAAACATATGTATATCGGTAAATAATGTATATTATGACTGGTAGGTGTACTAGTGATAGGAGGATTTATGTCTAGGCCTACAAGTTCTAGGAGCCCCGCTAGCAGATGGGTCCCATGGTCAAGTCAAATGTCCAAGTGCCTAGGGGCCTTCAATCTCTTGTAATAGCGTTTTAATCGTCTATTTATCAGCAATTCTTTGTAATTCTGTGTTTCAATTTGAATAGTGTTTATATACAGGCACAAAAGACATAACATAGAACCCGCAGCTAGCGATGTAAGAAGTAGTATATTTTCGCCACTGTACCTGAGTCTATGGGTGAAAGTTACTAATTATCCTCGAATGGCTTATTTGTTCGTTTTCCACAATATAATGTTTTTTTTTTTTTAATAAGGTATGTGAAATAAAAGTTCGCTGATAGTGCAGTATTATCGCACCCGCACGTAGGTTTTTTTAGTATCATCACAGTGTTTTATAAGATTTTCACGTAAAGTTCTATAGAACGTCCGTGGGACGTAACATGCACGTCAACTTGTTTCAATATACGTAATGTGATGCGCGTTGTAAGTGCAATGCAATTTCCCATCGCGAGTACATCGCGGGATCTATCAAACGTTATCAATCATGCGTCGCGTCGCATCGATAATCTTGATGCATTGAGTCGCAAAAAATCGGTCTTAGATTAATTGATATATTTTTAAATATTAATCTTTGTAATATAACACATAAGTATATCCGTTATAATAAACTATACTATTATAAAAAGTGTGTTTCTTTTGTATGAAATTTTGAAAAAGATTGTGATAAAACAGCTAGGCGGCCAATGGATCACCGGATGCTAAGTGGTCACCACCGCCCATAGACACTGGCTCCTTAAGAAATATTAATCATTCCATCGCTAATGCGTCACCAACCTTGGAAACTCAGATGTTATGTCGCTTTCGTCTGTAGTTACACCAGCTTACTCATCCTTCTAACATCGTTCCACAATCTGCTGAGTGTTTTGTACCCAGGCGAGCTTTCACAAAGCCCTACCACCCAATAAGTTGATTTGTATATTATTGCGAAATTGTATATATTATTGGTATGATTTTCTCCGAAGTTTCGGTCAGAGCTGCAACTGATCACGAGCTGGGTGCTCTTTGCCCCCCGAAGTAGAACTTTCTTCCAAGCATATCAAGAACTTCTAGATCAACTTTCAGAAGGTTTTTTTGTCTAATTTTTTTAACAATACAAGAAACTAAGGAAAGCGAACTGCACAGTTAATTTTTTTATTACTATGACTTATTCTAGTATTTTTATAGTATATGATAAATAATACTTATTTACTACAATATCTCAAAATTCAACATTCCTTGTAATCATATGTATGACATATGACAGTTTTAAAAATAAATAACCATTTAAAACCAATCTTTCACCACGTTCGAGGGTAACGCCGCGTCACGAGACAACGCATCCCGTCTAATGAGACCACGCAGCCTCGCGAATTACCGCGTTTTAATTAATCAGGCGAATAGACCCGAGATTGCCTGCCTACACCTACGTACTTTCACTCCTTAACCGGAAAATCATGTCCTTATGTTTAATTAGAGGGCTAATGAATTCCATCTGGGGTATGGACGCGGCCTAATTAAGGTAGGTGCAAGTATGCGCGTTGTAAGAGCTCCATTCGAGACACGTCTTAATATTTCTTTTGGTTTAAATAGGGTTCGTTTTAGATTCGGTAAAACATTTTGAATTCGAATTCACGTTTCGAATTCGAATTCACTACATATGTAGTTGTGTATATATGTATATATTAGTGTTTGTTATGTTATTTATATTCGTGAACCTCCTAACTTATATTTTTATTTTAATGTATGAGTTGTCGTTCGTTCGTCTTAGAGTCACGCGGGTCATAAAGTATGTGCGTTATTTTAATAAAAATATGTATTATTTGATGTCAAAGAAGTTTGATATAACTTTAATTTATGTTAAAAACGAAATAACTGCCTAAGCAAAGTCAATATGTAATTGCTAGACCAAGTCATCATTTCTCTCGTAGAGAAGGTTTATGGAGCAGATTCACCTTTTCTAACGCTTGCGTGATATTTACTCCTAATATATAAAAAAAGTTTTTGTAAAGTTTAATAACTAATTCATATATTTTTTAATTTTCGTATAACATTTCATGCATCGTGTATAACTTGTAGTAGTGGAGTTTAATAATTTAAACTAAAGAAAAATTACTTGTCAGCTAAAGATTAAGAAAATGTTAGAAACTAAATAATATTGAACGCTACCTACAGTATGTTGATGTTAATTTTACGATTTTTCTGGAGTATATTATGGGCTATTCACTACCTGTTTCCGTTCTATAAACGGCTACGTTTATAAATAAATTGGTCACCGTATCTCCTACGCTTCTTAATAGTGGTAGCGGTCATATCGTCTCCGACGCGTCCTCACGTCGCGCGTCGGATAGCGCCCGCGCAGGTCGTGGATCAGATACGCGCGGCTTTCAGCGCCATCTATCGTCGCGCGGCCGATCTAAATAACGAGTCGATCTCGCGATAAATCGTAGCCGGCTCCTTCCCGCCTCGCCGCTTGTTAGGTGCTCGTAATTAATGATCGCTCTCAATCGATGTTTCCGCACCGGCCATTATGATTTTCTATAAAATAGCCGTTGTTAATGCATTGAACCGTCTCTGATAAATGCTGCTCGCTTGTAAACTAAGTAGGTAATTGACAGGTGAGTGGGATACGGTAAGTAACAACCCGGGTATTGGACTGTTATGTCAGACTAATATAGAAATCGGTATCTATAGAACTAGACCTTACGCTATACGAAACATCATTAAATACTGATATTGGAATTGTCTTTGTATAAAGTTGGTCGCGTACGTTTTTGAAACTTTAAATAAAAAATCTTTGTACGTTTAGTTCTGTTGATTTTCTAAAATTATGTTTCCAAGTGGATTACGCAAGCAGGATTCATTACGAAATCGCCGGTGATGTCGACACATCAAATGTACAGACGAAGTATCAAGTTTCTCGCATGGCGCTAACATGTTTATTAGACATATTTATCGAGTAGTCATCACTAAGTTGCATGCAGATTATACAGTTTTACAGCACATCAACCAATAGGCGTCGACGCGTGATATAAAATTACCGCTAAATGGTTAAATATTTAGAAATTTGCAGAAACGTCGACGATATACGTCTCGGATACCATAACGTACCGTTTTTGTCCCCGTCCTGCACCATAAATTATTCTAAATCGGACCCCATTAGATATTCAGAGGTTAGGTTGGAACGGTGCATTCTAAAACATCGCTCGGTCCGATCGTATATCAATCGCTTCGATAGCGTCTCGTTTTTGGTTCGGGGAAACGACGCGAGCAACGCTACCTGTTGGCTGTCGCGCGCGATTTGTGGTCGCGAACCGCGAGGGACATAGACTGGAACGGTATGATCACCATAACTCATATTATACCATGTAATACTATATATGGAAGACTGTAATCCGAGGATTGTACTTACGAGTATTAAAGAGCAATTATCCACTGGTATCCAAACGAACATCAAGATTTCTTAGATCTAAAGCCTTTTTTTGTTCTAAAAGTAAGGTAAAATATATATAATGTTATTAATTGACTTTACCGGTGGCGACTGGTAATAACTCTTAGTAATAACTCGCTGGTAGATACACATAAGTAACGTGATACATTGGAAGATGGTTATTCAGAATTGTTAGCAGCCTTCTACAATATGAAATTTAAAAAAATATCTATATAATTTATATTTTATAGCGCTTTATGAAACGAATAATAAATAATAATTACCAATTAACGAATACTCATATAAATATTATAAGAATTTAAGTAAAACAAACAAAATAAGTTGACGTATTGTATGCTACGTACCATCACCAAAATATCAGCCGTACCGTTTGGAAGGGTCAACACACAAATTAGCAGGTGAACTTAAAGTCCAATTTCACAAAGGCCAAGTCTACGAAACGCTAATTTACTTTAGCAGTATTGTAGTTACAATAAATTGTTTATCAATTCTATCAAATTTACATCGTGCAAAGCTCTTCTTTAAATTTTATCTGTTTATGATCAGGCTGCCGTTTTTAGGCTGGAACCGAGCTGATGCGGCGCCTTGTATCATATCGTCCATATAAATCTTACAACTCGCAGGGTATGGCACAGGATGCTTTTGTCTCGCATCTCGAAAGACATGAGTTATATACATGTGTGTATCGGTCATTGTTTTCTTTACGTATTTGAACTTTGACGAAGAATATTCTAGAATAGCTATTATCAAAACTGTTGCGAAGCTATCAGTAGTGCTATATGATTCGTATCTAAAATACTGTAATACTTCTTACCTGCCTCGTGGAATGTTGAAAACCGACGTACAGTGATACGCTATTTTGATGTGTCTCATATCAGTATTTGACATTCCACGATCTCTTCTGCACTGCTTATCGAGCTTATTCCTGCCTAATAGCTTCACTGATTCCTATATATATTGAACAAAACGACATATATCTTATAATTTTACAGCCACAGTTCGAAGATCAAATTATATTCCTATTTAAATCTCGATAATCGAAAATTTTAAATATTCCAACAATATATTTACTAGCACAAAGAATGAGATTCAACCAATCATCATTTTCCTTTTAGGTTAAAGCCCATCTTATTAAACGTCGCTGGAGTTTCATGCAAATGAAGTCTTAAACAGTCGCAACAATATCGTCGTCACTTGTCGCGTGTCACGCCGCGACAGACTTACGGCGGATCGCGACATGTTTATTCAAATATTAATGCCCGTCGTAATATTTTAAACTTATATCCAGCATCTTGCTCCGCGGACCGTGCCGTCTATTATATCGTAGCTCTTATATAATCGTGAGTTATATTGATTGGTTTAAAATTTTAAATTAGTTTTTTTATACTGATTCTCGGTTTCATGTGATTATTTTTAAGTATATTTATTGTACATGGATTCGTAATAAGTCTTTATTTATGTATTCGACTAGGTTGTTATTTCAGAGATCAGTTCCTTAAGACAGTTACATAGATCATTTTATTTACTAAGATAATGTATAAGAAATCCTTTTATTTAAGGGGTCAATTGTATACATAATATTTAAAAACAACTTATCTAAATGTTGTCTATTAAAAATTGACTGCGGATTAATCAGATTTTAGACAGGAAACATAATTCATAACGCCCCATTTATGTATAATATAACGCCGAGACTTCGTACCTTATATGTATCGTCTTAAGAGTACATATGAGCGATACATAAGGGGCTGGATGGACGGCGTCATTCTCAGCCACCCGCCGATAAACAATAAATTCGACTTAGTAGCGTGGAAACTTATTATGTCCGGACGTAAGTTCGGATGATATACAGAGCAATAAATTGCTCCACGACATCGGAATCTATGACGGTCGCAGACAGGTACGGACAAGGAGATTTGAACATAAAATTAAATTAGATATTTTTCGACCGGCATGTGAGAGCTATTTATCTTTTACGGGCCGTTGATGGTCTTTTTTTTTGATGCGCTTGTACCATGTGCCTGATTGGGGGTAGGTGGGGTTTATTTATTGGAGAAATTTGTTTTGATGATGCCTCTAAAGCTTTTAGCGTTGTCAGTTATAAAATAGACAAGGACAGCAGATAATGTGAAGGATATAGATTTGTAGATAACAAATAAAAACAGACAAACAACACTCAAATTATTGTTTCAATTAGAATAATATTATAAATATCTTATTAATTATAACATCATATTACATACATGTCGTACATACGAACTAACTGTTTAATTCGCATTTCTCACAGTCACCAATAATTCTTAACCTCAAAATTCCAAACGTTTTATTCGAAGCCAGATCAAAGGAATAAACCGAGCATCCTCTCTATTAGCAATAGACTTTTCCGCAGCCATGACTCACGTTTCGAAATTATTTACGGCCGCTGCAATTGGGTGGTCGCCATTTGAAAAGGTGACGAATATAGGTTAAACATCAATATATCTGATACTTACAATCAAGTTTTAACAGGTGTACCTTGCCCAGTGACAATGTACTTGTCTTAATCAATGTTTGTCTGTGACTCATGCGTTACGGCCTAAAGTTTATTGTACCTTCTAAATTTAAATTAATAGCGCGTTAAATACCATTCAAATCTTTCACAGATAATTCTTGCCGATTTATTTATATCGGCAAGAATAGGTTTTTAAATCTATGACATGAGATTGACTTAATATATTATATTTATATACTTCTTATGTATCTTCATTCAATTAACTTTTATATTTGAGTTGTTTTTTTTATAATATAGGTAGGTGGACGAACATATCGGCCACCTGATGGTTAGTGGTCACCAACGCCCATAGATTTTAGTGGCATTGTAAGAAATGTTAACCATCGTTTACATCGCCAATGCGCCACTAACCTTGGGAACTGAGATGTTATGTCCCTTGTGCCTGTAATTACACTGGCTCACGCACCCTTCAAACCGGAACACAACAATACTAATTACTGCTGTTTCGCGGTACTTTTCACAGTGATTATAAATATGTATATGTATTTCTTTTTTAAGTTCAATGTTGGTAATGAGAAATCTATTAATTAAAAGACATATGTGTACTGTAATATAATACGTTTCTCGTTGTATTTGCCAATATTGTTGCCACTAGATCATTCTTCAAGTGCCACTGTCAGAGGTGGGCATACATTTGACGCACGTAAGTGATTGTGACGCTGAATTAATCAGCTGAACTGATTGAAAAGTTTTGATTTAAACTTAACGCTACGATCAGTTAAAATCAATATTTTTATTTTAACTCGCTTTGGTGCTATAATTTATTTAGTATCAAATATTGTCTTTCAAAAGGTGTATTCTTTTTAAATTTTTTTTAAGTTCTATACATTTTTTTATTTATTTGTTTATTTAAAAATACATACAATAAATTTCTATATTTTAGTAATGATTTAAAATATATTTCTGGCTTTAATTGATAGTGTCTATTTATGTCATTATTTGCAACTGAATTATTGATAACTAAATTTACAAATCTATCATTACGCTTTATGAGTTTCTTTAGGAATTTATCTGTATTATAATCGTTTCGAATTCCTCCTTGGAGCCAAATGATCGTTAAATATATCCTACAAAATGCTTTGTCGTTTGCATATATCATATCAGTATATGATACTTCATACATTTCAACGCCGCTAAATAAACTTGCGGTTTTGTTGCTCACACAAGTGTCACAACTGCATTTAAGCCGTCATCAGTACTCTGCGAGGTGACGTGTGGAGCAGTTGAAGCATTACAGGTAGAATTAGGTTAGTTTCTTTTTTTAAATTCTTCAAATGTTAAGAATACACTTTCTTTTGATAAACATTCTCGATACTTATCAAAATTAATTAAGTATGCACAGAAAGTATGCGATTCATTTTTAAATAGTTTAAATGGAAAATATCTTCTTCGAATTGTTAATCTTTCGTTCGTTTTGATTTTGACGAATTGTAGCGTTCCGTTGTTTGCGTGTTTATTTTTCGAATTCTAAATTCGGAATTCTCAAAGGGTTAACATAAATACGTCCTTAGCGCAACCGTCATTATCACCCTGACAACTACAAGGCGTCGACTGTAGATAAATACTAATTTATCGTCAATCCTCGTTTAGACGAAAATGAACTTTATGCGTTCGTCACAAAAGTCGTCGGATCTGTAAAATCGTTATAGGTGACGCTGTCAGAGGCGTAAAACATCTGTCATTCGCTAACAAATGCAGACAGAAATTGATGCGCGCATGGACAGTGAAAAACGCGGAATCGCGCGTCCGGCGACTATTTTTAGTCGAGCAGCTGTCCCTAGGTATCAAGCTACCGTGTTACGGCGAGCACCTTAGATAAATAACGCAAATAACAGTCGTCACGCTGTAGTCGATACTTAAGTATCAAGACAGGGATGTTCGAACCAATACGCCCAAATTTTGACAAATGCAATTGCATAAAGCCGATACACACACACACACACACACACACACACACACACACACACAGACGTCTTATATTGATAAACCTGATGCCAATATGACGTTCGGTTCAGGTTTTTTTGAACTAATTAGTAAACTGCGAGTTGGCATTGTATAGGAAGACTGAGTTTTACGTCTACTTATGAATCTCCTATCAGTTAACCTGGTTACATAATGTTTCAAATAGTGTCTGAGTTTATAAGGAATCACTGAATGAACTCATTACAAGCTCTTCAATGGTTTCTTTTTGATGCTATCTTAGATAAAAAGTCCATATATTCTTAGGTCTTCCTACTTTATAATCATCATGTCTTCCGAGTTTTTTAACAAAATATTAAAATATTCAAACTTAGAATCTTACGAACTTTGAATAACGTTACAAGTTTTAAATCGTCATCTGTAATATTATCGATTAATTATCGTCACCATCTTAAATTATATTTATGTTACTGTCATTCATCTTCGAAAGATAAATATGTGTTTTCATTGAAATTTCTTAAGATATATAGAAGGTTTACCAATCTTACATATAAAGTTTTTGTGTGTCTGTTAGTCTTGGCAGCGTTCGCTTTAAAAGCGGCTGGATCGCTTGTATATATATATATATATATCTCTCACAATATATCATGTATATCATGCGGGCCGGCAAGGTGAGGGCGGCTAGTGCAGAACCTTCTTCCCGACTGTACTGGCCGTCCTCGCGTTTGGACTCTACTACCACTTAACATCAGGTGGAGTAGAGTCATTTGCCCTCCCGGAAAATATAAAAAAAATACACATTCTATCCTTGTAAATCCTGAAACTACATATATAAGGATAGCTATCGGTTTAATAAATTTTTCACAAACAAAAGTCTTACATCTTTATATTATACCTAATTATAATTCTTATATCCATCGTCTTACGAACCTGTTATTACGTCTGGATCTACTTATCTTGTATGTGGGAAGACAAATTTTGTGTTCGTCGGAAATAATGGCATCGGTCGAAGGGAAGACAGTTATTAGTTTCTAGACATTGAAAGCGGAGACGCGATAGATTATTCTATGTTCAATTAAAAGCTAGACGCAGGTGATAAGGAAACTGGAGCTGGATCTATTTGTTCACTAGCGTATCGCTCCGGCGTCCCTTAAATATCGACGTGTTACGAGTACGAGTGGTTAGTGCTTAACATTTTTCTATTTAGATGATACTGTGAAATATTTACCATTTATTGTTGAAATTATTTCGAGCAAAATAGAGCAAGGTCGAATAAAACTACAACTATTATTTTCGTGATAATTTTATCAATTCAACATTTCTTATAGCTTATGACGTCATCGATAGGAAAGCCTTTCCTATTTAACAACATAGTCGACTTTATTAATGTATAGTTTGTAATATACTAAGTAAACATACGCACACAAACTTGAATTTATAATGTAAGAAAATTTGCATTGAAATCGATATTTAGTTATTCGTTAGTTTTCCAACTTTTCGTGCAATTTCGAAAATATTCCTAACTCCGTACATATTTTAATAAATTTGTAATTTATATAATAATTTTACAAAAAAAAAAAACAATTTATTTATACATATAATTCAAATAAACATTTTATGGACTCAATACAACAATACGAATAAATTAACGAGTACAAAAAAAATCACAATCATTATTATCGAAGAACGTAATAATAATAAATCGAGAACAACCACGAACGTAAGATCACAGCATCCGTCACGGCTCTTACTTTACGAGACAAAAAATTCTAAGTTTCATTTCATCAATCGTGGATACCGAAGCGTATACCTCGGTCATTGTGTTATTTCTAATAAACTATCTCTCGGAGCCATTCTACGACTTTTACGGCCGTTTTTGACATATTTGTGATGGTCCATAGATCGAACGCATGGATTTATAGATTCCGAACCATTTCTTCCGAGTAACCGCGGTCATTCTCATTTCTAGTTTTATCTTTTTTTGTTTATGATTTACTGTCATCTTGGTATTTTTTTTTTGTTTCGATTATGCGATGAAAATATTGTTTATGGTATATAAATGTTTTGATATGGAGATGCCTCTTCGGTCTTTTCTCTTCTCAACGTCCTGAGGTCAAACCCCGAAATAAAATTATATTAAGTGTTTTTTGTATCGTTAGTTTAATTAGTTTTCCGACTTTCTTGATACTAAGTTGCAATATTCGTTTGTATAATTGATAAATATGATTGTTACGTAATCATTCTCAGGCGGGTCGGTTGGCGTGGTTGGTAGATACTTGCCTTTCATGCCGAAGGTTGTGGGTTCGATTCCCACCCAGGACAGACATTTGTGTGCATTAACATGTCTGTTTGTCCTGAGTCTGAGAGTAAATATCTATGTAAGTATGTATAAATAAGAAAAGTAGTATATGTAGTATATCAGCTGTCTGGTTTCCATCGTACAAGCTCTGCTTAGTTTGGAATCAGATGTCCCGGGATAATATTATTATTACACATAATTCTAATTGCGTTTACATGGTTGGTAGTGGTAGGGCTTTGTGCAAGCCCGTCCTGCTAGCTACCATCCACTCATCAATTCTACCTCCAAAAAGCACTACTTATTGCTATGTTCCGGTTTGCAGTGAGTGACCAGTGTATTTACAGGCACGAGGGACATACAATCTTATTTCCCGTGCTTTGTCGCGTGTTGGCCATGTGGGAAAATGTTTGTTATTGCTTACAGTGTCAATGTCTATGGTCAATGGTGATCACTTGCCATCACGTGGCTCATCTGCACGTCATCCACTTATTTTATTTTACTAATAAATAAATACGATAAATTAAATTATCTTAAAGATTCCGTTGGCTATTAAAATTTATAGCTACTATGTATATGTTTTCTACTATTTAACATTATTATATCTTTTATTTTAGATATATTTTTTAAATATTATGAGACATAAAAAAATATCAGCGAAACACAAAATTTTATAGCGAAGAAAGTATTTTAAAGATTACAGATACACTTAATTAAAAACTGTTTATTTTACTGCTATCTTAATATTTTGAATATGTAATTAAACACATTAAAAGATACGAATGTACAGTCGCTACCAGAAACCTTTTAAGCAATCTGTTTTTTATTATTATTACGAATCATAATCACATTCGTTTATTGACCGTCTCGATATTATTCTACTAAATTTTATCTTAATGTATTTTATATGTAATCGTAGTTTCGTAATCATATTTTAGGTGACAAAAAATTATATAAAAAATAGGTTCAAATTTTACGCGGTCATTGAACTTAATATTAAACTCAAATATATTTTTCTATTTGGGCTTATCTGTCGTTATGGAGGAATTCACAATCTACAATTCAGTACAAAACGATACAGACTTAAAGTTTTGATACTGGTTGTCTTATTGTATACACTGGCTATCAAACACGCTGATATATAAACCCTAATTAATATATCAGATATTTAAAAAATAATAAATTGTAATAACAGATTAGGTACTACCCACTTATCAGATATTATACCACAAAACAGCATTACTTAGTAATGCCATAAGGGATGGTTAATATTTCCTACAGTGCCAATGTCTTTAGGTGAAGGTGACCACTTACCATCAGGTGGCTCAACAAAAAACCCTTCGGTAATATTCTGTATCGCTTTATCGCAGAAGCAAGAAGAGGCTTAAAATCAATGAACCAAACTTAACGCGTCACGTTAATGGACGCTTACATATAAACCTCTTGACACTTACTTGTCATTTGAACCCAATTAGACAAAGTGAAATTTAATTTTAAACGATTAACTCCGTCTTGGGACAGCGCAGACTGCAGACAGAGAGTACATTCGGGCGCAGTCATTAGTCGTCGAGTGGGTCGACCGACTTGATAAATATAAATAGGCACAATTAGCGCTGATTTATACACGGACGGACGGATTAGACTCTCCGATTAATTCTGACATCTGCGCCGATCGATCGTCTGGTGACCTTTAGCTTTTCTCCGTGATTGTACTTATCGGTTCAACACTGTAGCACTGTACCGTAATTATTTACTAGATGCATGGATTCACTTTTTTTTTATTGCGAATTTTATTTACCAATTTTAAATTTTAGTTCGTCATACTTTTCGTAAGATATTGGTAAAGAGTGTCTTATATCCTAATGAATAATATAAATGCAATAGTGAATTTGTTTGTTACGCTTTTACTCAACCGAGCATCATGAATTTTGCGTGCACGTTATCAGGGGTAGAAAAAAGAACATGGCCAAACACCTGAACAACACCCCCCGTCCCCCTTACACGTGGGCATCAGCTAGCTTATCAAGCCTCTCAAGGGTATTAGAATAGCGTCGATATGTTTTCATGTAAAATACAAAACAAGCCGAGTCGATTTTAGTGAAATTGAACTTAAGGATAGGTTGCACTAAAATTTACGAAACAGCTTACGTGGAAAAAATCCCAAACGAATTTAATAAAATATGTATTTTCGTATCACAAGGAAAACGTGTCAAACAATTTTCATTTTAGTTATAAAAGATCTGTTTTTGTAAATAAACGAAGTACATTAATGTAAATAAGGAGTGAATATAAATAGTGATAAAATGCAAAAAACTATTTCGTGAGGTCGCCGCGTTGACGACGAGAGGAATTAAGTGGCCCGGAACAAAGCTGCGTGGAGTCGATATTGTTTTTGTAAAATTAACTAAATATGATTTTTTATTTTTCTGCTTCGAAATTGTATTTGTTAATATTCGTTCTATTTTTAAATTTAGTTCGAATATTTTTGCGCTCATATATGATATAGTTTCTTTTAAATTTACCTTTAATTCCTGATACGATAAACATTTAAAATGTTTTAATAATTAAATAAAATCTTGTAAACATTCATCAGTCATGTAACATGATAAAATTCAATATAAAGCTACCAAATATCTATATAGCTCACTACTATTTAGACTTGATTTTCATTGTTCAATATAAAGCTACCAAATATCTATATAGCTCACTACTATTTAGACTTGATTTTATTTATTTATTTATTAAGTTACATAAATATGACATATATTAATCATTTATAGATAAACATATAGCTTTGATAGATAAAGAATAGCTGATATATGTAACAATTAAAAACGTACACAACATTGATAGAAAAAAAAATCGTCTCCTATTAAAATGTACTTTGAGTTATTTATAATTTACAAGAATGGCGGAAATTATTAAAAAAAATGAATATAGTTTTTTCTTTGACAAGTAAGATTATGGTTTTCTAGAAGTTTTTAGTGTCAGTAGTTGTAGCCAAGTTAAGTTTCTGTAAAGTATTGTGCAAGCTTCTGTTGTGTAAATTGAGTCAATTTTTTTTTTTTTTTTTTTTTTTTTTTTTTTTTTTTTTTTTTTTTTATATTTGCCGGGTGGGCAAATGACTCTACTCCACCTGATGTTAAGTGGTAGTAGAGTCCAAACGCGAGGACGGCCAGTACAGTCTGGAAGAAGATTCTGCACTAGCCGCCCTCGCCTTGCCGGCCCGCAAGATGCCTCTTCACGCCTCGTAAAGAGACGTGAAGCGAGCGACGTATTGCCACGATAGGGATGGGCAAAGTGTGGAGGCGTGTTTCCCCCGGCATTGGTTCAGCAGCCGTCTCCACTGGACCAACACCCATCGCGGCAATGCTCGCTCGGGCACTGGCTGTACGCTGGCTGACCTCGAAACGCGGCTGCAAGCCACTTCACGAGATTTTCACCATGCGTACGGTGGTAACAAGCCAGGCGGATGTTTATCATCCTACCACCAGATGATATCCCTTAGTCGCCTCTTACGACACCCATGGGAAAGGGGCAGTGAAATGTATTCTTTCTCCGTCACTGCACGGAAGATTTAGATTTAGTTTGACTTATAAATATTGAGTTGTTAAGTAATACTCTAATATACATAGTATATGAATTTGTGTTTACATATACATTAAATCAGTGTTTTTAATGCACAATTTTTATTATTAACTTATGTCAATAAAAGTATTATTTTTTTCAAAACTTTTATAAATAATTTAACTCCACCGATTCCCTTGTTTTCTATTCAGTGACACGAGCTTGCAGTTAGTTGCCCATTCAGCGTTGGACTGTTTCACACGGTTTGATATTTACGAAAAAAGAATGCTTAAATATATGTACGTTCGTTTGTTATACAATAGCTTATGATACATTAATCACTGAAATATTAAAAAACGGTTATATACAGTGTCATTTTAAAAAATAATAAAAAATATATTCTTAATAAAGTGTAATGAATTTTGGCCTGTACGATTCCTTCATAAGACATCGATTGTTTTATGGAGGAATCGTTCCAACGATTAGTATAAACAGTATAAGAAAGGTTTAAGCTAATATAAAACACTAGCTTCCGCCCGCAGCTTAGCTCGCGTGTGTACCCTTCGTACTCTTCTGTAACCCCTGACAACGTATATGAACAATTTCATAATAATTGGTTGAGTAATTAAGAAGTCAAAGCATAATAAAAAAACTTTTCGCTTCTATAATATTAGTAAGAATATATTGTTAATTTAAAACTCGCTTAATAAGTCTTCATATAGTATGTACATATATATGACTATATCTTCATATATATGACATGTCTATAGAGGCTTTGCTGTTGGTCGGTTGACAGCAGGATCGCGTCGACTCGAAGACATCTGCCGTTGACAACGCTTAGCTCATAATATGTTATGTACAAACCATTAACAATAACAAACGAAAACACTGCTATATAGTATTATATAACACTAGTTTAATTTGCTTATAAAAATATATTTTTTCATATATTAACTTCATTTAAGTGCTTTATATAAATAGTTCTATATATGTGTCAAGATTCCTCTTTTAATATAACATAAATCTCTATTTATACATAAATAATGAGTATTGACTTATGTTAGCTAAAATTATTGACGTTTATTACATTTCCATTACTTACGATCGTAAAAGGAAAGACTGTAACACAAAAATAATTATCCAAATTAGCTCGCAAGTTTATAAGATAAGCGCGAACAATAATACAAATTTTAATCATACAAATTCTCATGCCTATAAAGCGACATGTACATATTAGAACAACCCAAGGCATCGTAGAATGTCACAGGTATTGCGAGCTCCGGTGACGGAGTGGTAATGGTGAACGGACAATGCGCAGCGCTCTCCGACGAGAGGCTGACTTATTACAACATCTTGATAGGCCTAGAAAATTACTTGTAGCCCCAAAATACTATATATAATGAAACTATTATAGTACGTACACAAAGTCTTAAAGAGAAGTATTATTGTAAGAAAGATATCAATATGTGCTTATTTCAGCGGTATATATTATATTATATTGAATTATATGCATTAAGAAGGTACTTGAGTGTATACAAATAAGAATTAAAAACTAGCTACTCTAAAATGCCGCATGGAATGATGGCAAGCATGTTAGCAGCATTTCTCCGTCGAATCGCAATATATTATGGTAATATAAATATATAATATTTATATATTTATAAATGTAATCGGATAAATATAACTGTAAGTTAAAAATTAAGCAAGAATTTGAGCTGTCAATTAATTGTGAATGAAGTTTTCATTTCACGAAATCGCCGGCCAATTTGTTCATATTAAAGCATGGCATTATAACGACGTCTATCATGGCCCAGATTAAAACACGATAATCTTAACCGATACATGTGTGTTCAAAACCAGCTAAGCACTTAATTTTCACAAGCTTAATTTTTTAGTTACCTATTGTAAAATAACAGAAATTTCAATTAAAATTGCCTTATGGATAATATAGTAAAATTTTCGTGATTATTTCCAATTACATAATAAATCTTATCTGTCACAAGAGTTACACTTCCGTCTGTTCAGAAGTGCACGTGCATTCTGAACGCTAATCAGCTGTGCTATTCTCTAAAATCTCACTTCGTATTTCACTCGTAGAATATTGAAAACCGACTTAGCTATTTGAGACATGGATGTTTGTTACAAAAAGGATAAATGATAACTAGCATTGTAAACTTATGACGCTAATTTGGAACGACCTGCCTGGGTCTACTTTTCCTGATAAGTTGAACTCTGGAGCCTTTAAGAGTAGAGTGAACAGGTTTCTTTTGGATGGGCGTGTACCACCTTCGTCTTCATCTACACTTTTCATCAGGTGGTATATATATATAATTTTTTTTTTTAAATGCAATGGCTCAGAAATATATCACAGCAAAAGTAGTTACACGTTACAATTTGAATTGTCCATAAGACTTAATTCAAAATCGTTCCTTAAAAAATGTTAAATAGCATATGACGCAAAAAACTATAAAAACTTATAGAAATAACTGTTCGCAAGTCAAAAACGGTTTGTTGCTATCTAACATTATAGATTTGTAAAATACAATATGAATGACTGAAATATATTTTTCGTATATTATTTTTTTACTAATTCTTATATTTCATACCAATTCTATAGAACCTACAAAAACTAAGGTATATGGTGTAATGCAGAATATCATCTTGACTTGAGCTGGTGACAGCGTGTGGTAGGACTTGTCTGCACTGGACAGTGGGCTTACCGTTGACACGTCTAGCGTTGTCTTAGGTTTATCAACGCGACTTAGGCATCCTCTGTTTCGGACTGTGGTTTAAGATGCGGAATCCAAGTCCTCGTCTATGATACCATAGTGCTATAGTAATGTTTCATTATTTAGATGTGTTTTAATTAGTGATCATTTAATTACGAATACTAAAAGTAAATCTGAGATATTCGTAAAAATCAATTGTGTATTTATATCTGTAATATTTAAATATGTAATAATATTGTATACATATAAATCATCTTGTTATATATCGAGAATATTGTAGTTTTCAAATCGTTACGCAAAACAATATTACGTTTAATATTGTTAGATTCAGGCTGTAGTTGTAAAAGCAAAAGCTACGAAACCATTTGACATATATCTTACACGATAGCTTGTGGTTAAAAGATTTTCATAGACTGTGTCTTATTATATAAGATATAGATAAGTATTCTAAAAGAATATTACAGATGCTATTTGGCGGATACTCGCTATATTTACTTATGTATAAAAAGTTTATCTGTGGAATTTATAGATCATATAAATCTACAATAAAATAGGCGATCTGTCTGTCTGCCTATTGATATATTTAGAACATAATTTTTTAAAAACAACAATAATATGATTGTCTGCAATACTTCAAATTAAAAAATAAACTTCTTAAGTGAATATTAAAAAAAATTCAAACGTCTCGTTAGTATATATTGAATTAGGTTAATATTAACATATCAACGTCAATTATTTAAGTAAATAGCACCGGAAGTGGCCGGTCGTATGAGCGAAATTGCTACCGATTTGTCTAGACGACGTGACGATGTATTTTTGTCGCCGGCGTCAATAAATAATGGACCACGGGTCAAAGTCTGAAAGCTAATGTGTGTTGATCTTATCCTGTATCGTGTAATACTGGTTACCCTACCGATGGTAACGGTCATGTCCTAATCTTGCTTCGAGTCGAGTTCGAGTCTGGTCAATGTTGCCATATGACACGAAACGACGACTCCTCTTAATATCAAGTCAATATATTACGATTTCTCTAAACATAAATTGATTTAAAAAGCCTTGCATATAAATGTATTGAATATTTTTAAATAAAGAATAAATTAAAAATATAAATATTCAAAATATTTATGCTTATATTCAGTTTATATTATATAAATTGATAGGCATCTTGTTGTTTTAAACATTCTTGGAATTCGAATAACCTGGTTTTTGTTATAAATATTCAATTATATTTAGTGATATGTATTTGTGGGTCCGTTATGAATTTTAGTATACACATTAACATTCGACCTTTTTATATTGAAATATTTGTCTCGCGCTATTTTTTTTCGTTCGAGATATGATCTAGTTAACGTAGTACGGCTCGAGTGGCTCTATAAATTCTCCAGTGTGCCACTGTACATATTAAGATGGAAGCTGGATTACTGAAATAACTAGACTGGACACATCTCGCCGATTGGTCGCTAGACAGCCTAGCACGAAATGTTATTCGATTACGACCAGACTTTGAGAGTAATTAGAGATATATTTCAGTGGAGTTTCTCAATATTTATGCGGTTCGGTAATGGCACGTCGGATTTATAGTTCGAGAAAACGATTAAAACGTTTATTAACTCGCGTAAATTTACAAATATTATAAAACAATGTCGGCTGGGCGTGAATTTAGAGATTTCCTTAATGGTTTCGCGATAGCATACAAATCTTTTAGGTTGGAAAGCGCCATTTTTTTAGAATTTGAACCGAAGATAAAAAATAATAATGAATACTTTCATGGCAGGCTTTTTAATTTTTATGTTTATTATAGAAAGTAAGTTACTGGTAAGCTAAGCTAAAAGTAGTGCGCATTTTGAATTGAACGCTTGCAACTTAATGCGGTGGGCATTGCTCTGATGCGGGAAAATGTGTTGGAATTTCATACGGCACATGCAGGTTTCCGAGAGCAGCGTGACTGGAATAAACACCAAATCATGTCTTTAAGAGGAGGGGAGGCCTTCGTCCAGCTGAGTCCCACAGCCGTTAATTTACTCTAATTTTTTTAAACGATCGGTTCTAGGACTATTATTACCGGCTTTGTCAAAAGCTCTTATATTCTTATAAATAGCAATATTCGTAAGTATTTTAAATAAAATATGTGATAATTGTGGAATTATGATATTGTCACAGATAAGCGTACGGTAAGAAATATCAAATATAGCTTTCATCACCTTGGGAAAATGTTATTATCCTTGAGCCAAAAATTACACTGGCTCACTTACCCTTCAAACAATACTAAGTTTAGCTGCTTACCTACCCAGACAGTTTCGCACACAGCGCTACTACTTACCTCCAAGTAATTTACTCTTCACATGGTAACACGACGCGTATAAAATGTTGCTATATTGCAAATTCATAAAAGTCGTTAAAAATATTCTTTCATTTCGCGATGTATTAAACACAGTTGGGCGATCTTTTCGTTTCAACCCCCACCCTTTACTCCCCCCTAAAATTACGTATCCAGTATGTCTCGGGTCTTAATGTAGTTGTCACAGGCTATTTAGTGTACTTGGCTCCTAGACTACAATTTGTCGGTCCCAGAACGAGAATTATTGGAAATGGCGAGGATAAAATAGGCAATATTATTGTGCAATTTTTTAAATTAACATATTATAATGGAACAAAGAGTTATTACACGTTTGGAGATTTATAGTCAGTTCGATGTAATGTGATGATATGTCATATGTGTGTGTGTGTCCGTGGCATTTTCGTTATGTTTTCTTTGTTCTGTGCCAGTATTCGAGAGCACTAATGAGTTTTTTGGACGTTGAATTCGTTTCACTGTCTGTTTGTTTCTCCTACAATTTCTGTTTAATATATTTTTTGCTGGTGTGGAATGTAATCTGCATAAGAAAATTAATTTAATTAGTTTGGACTACTTTTTTTTTCTATTGTTTTGAATAAATACTTTTTAGTTACAGACGACACTATTTTTATTTGTATTTCAAGTAGACAATCTTTAATGTATTCGGATGAAATAATTAAATGATTCGTTAATCACTTCGGGTCGTTAGTTACTTAATTAAAGACCAGCGTGTTAGGGTTTCGTCGTTAAACGCATAATTAAATTGATTTTATTATAATTTAATTAATAATAATGAAGTTGAAAGTAACGGATAGTAATTATATTTAAACTGTGTGAAATAGTAACATTTAAATGCCCCACTGCTGGGCTTCGGCTTCCTTTTAAGTACTTGAAGCTTATTCCACACTGCATCAATGTGGAATAAACATGAGATTTTCATCCGACACTGACGGTTTCCTCTCGATGTTTCTCTGCAACGTCAAGCACGAGATGAGATTTACAAAAAATTAAGGACATGGAAATTTAGTTGTTTAACCTTTGGCTAAGATTAATATTTCTTAGACATTTCGACTCTACTCTCTGTATAAAGTATATGTAAAGTAAGACTTATAATAATTAACATATAACTAATATATATATTTCTATTTACAGGTATGTATTCCTGATATTGGGGGAAGAAGGTAACTTATATAAATAAATTTCTCGGTCTATTTGAACATCTGTTTATTATTATTAATCAACAAGTGAAATCACACTTACAATTTTACGTCGCATTGGATTTACATCTCGATCAAAGCATACCGCGTGTTTGTCTAAGGCTCAATTCACACTATTGACAATGTATCCCATTACTGTATCTTCCGATGAATAAATTTAAGATATAGTAACTTGTTTAGATGGCTAATGAACTTCTGGAGCGTCATTCAATTAGAAGCAATTTTGTACTTCACTCGTGAAATGTCGAAAAGCCACTTGTGCTACGCTATTATGACGCGTGTAACCTTTAAATGTTATTGTTATTAAAATCAATGTCGCATATCACTTTCTGACATTTCACGATTGTTTTCTTAGGTGAATTTGTTCTTACAGACTAACTCGGCTACATTAACTAAACGCATTTTACAGATTTAAAAAAAAACTTGATTATATTATTCATTTTAATTAATAACGTAAGTCGTTGATGAATTTGAATATTGGTAAAATTATATAATCATATAAAAAAATATTAATTATTAAATAATTTGTAGACTTTTTGTTGATTTGTTATAATAAGTATATTTCATGTCATACATAAAAACTAATTACAAATTATAGAATTGTTATACATATGTACTTGTACAAACTTTTATATAAGTATATATATAATAAATCATTTAGTATATATATAATAAGGCATCTTGCGGGCCGGCAAGGCGAGGGCGGCTAGTGCAGAACCTTCTTCCCGACTGTACTGGCCGTCCTCGCGTTTGGACTCTACTACCACTTAACATCAGGTGGAGTAGAGTCATTTGCCCTCCCGGGTAATATAAAAAAAAAAAAAAAAAAAAATTTAATAAAACGATATGTTTGATCTCGGACAATATTAAACTTAATATACATGGCCATCAAATAAAATAATTAAAAATAGATAGTGTTTGAATAAATTTATTTTTATAATGATTCAGTGATTGTGTGTAGAGACCCTTACCACAGATAAGGCAACACCCGCTTGTTACATACCTCTTAAACCGAGCCCATTAAACTATTATCGTTGCTATAATGCTATAAAAAAAGTTATGGCCGTCTAAATATTTTCAACGCTCCAGCCGATGGGAATCATAAACCAATAATATTTTCCGCTCGGAATAGAGCAGCTCTTTACCTTGTTCCAACTTGTTTCAGCCATTAACGTTGACGAGTTTTATTGTATACCTAAACGTTTTATAACATAACGTTACATACATATATCTGGAATATATGTCTATATATATTACTTGGTAGGGCTTTGTGACAGCCTTAGGTACCATTCCACTCGTCAGATATTCCAGCTCATAACAGCAATACTAAGTATCGTTGTGTTCCGGTGAAGGGTGAGCGAGCTATTGTAATCATAGATACAAGGGATTTAACATCTTAGCTCCAAGCTATGTGGCGCATTGGCGCGGTAAGGGATGGTTGACATTTCTTACAGGCCACTGTGTATGTGTTGGTTATCATTTACTACAAGGTATAACACATACAAAATATATAATAGATGATAAAAAGCGTGGACTTCGTAATTCGTTTATTTTCATATAGGACATATAATTGTATATAGATGACTATGTATTTCCTTTGGTTAAACGAGTAACTACTGAGTTTTTCATTGTCTTCAATATCTCTTTTATAAATTAAATTAAATACACATAGCTGGTACTTGAATTAAGAATTGAGGATTGTGGATATGTGTGTTTGTTCTTTTACGAAACGGTCCTTCAGTTGTGTCCACAGAAGTTGAAATCTGACAGGCTTTCACAATGCATTGTTTTCTTTGCGGCCTTAAATTGAAAATTGTTATGTAATTGTCTATATATCGAGGTCGGCTATATTATATATTTAATGGTTATATATATATATATAACCACTACCAGGTATTAGACAGAAATAAATAATAATATTGACTTGTAATTCAACTACCTATCTTAATGTTATAAGAGATAAAAGGCGATAAGAAATTAATGTTGCCTGACTAGCAACTTGTAACATTTAAAGGTTACCATAAAAATAAATCGTTACCGCATAGATAACATAACAAATTAATCAATCAACTAAATGATTAAAAAAAAGAAAAACAATTTATCAAAAACATGTCTCGCTAAATGGCGCGGATAAGAGACGTAAAAACCACATATAAAAAACGCACTCGTGTCTCGTACACCTACATACTCATCTAACCTGCGCAAGAGTCGAAGGGTGGAATCCATCACGCTGACAACGTTGAAAAAAACTACCGCCGACCAATCGGAGGGCGACGTTTGAATAATTGTTCGACATCGACCAATCGCGTGCGCCCGCGGCGGTCTTATTCTGGACCGTTCAATGATTAATGCGTTCCGTCGACGTATTTACGAGTTCGTCCGATTCGAGTTTGAATGATTTGTCGGCCGCGTCACTACAACGTCGGATTTACGATCGCGTGTCGATTCCGCGGACTCTTAGCGGGTGTTATCTATGTGTTGGTATAAATAGATGGGCTTACTGCGTGATTATTATATTTATAACTCATAGTCTGGGTAATTTTACGTTTCTAGCAAACATCAACGTTTTTGACATCGTACATATTGCATACATGTACGTATGTGTGAGGCTGGCGATGATTTGTGTGGGTTATATGTCTCTTGGATTGGCACATTATTCTTGTTATATAAATAACTTATTAATTCAGTGAAATTACTATTCAAATATCAGTATCAGCTTAAAATTATAAGGAAATAATGTTTACTGACTGTAATGTATTGTTATGATATTCTATTTAGTCATTTTTTTATGAAATAGGCAGGCGGCCATGGCAATGGACCATGTGTTGTTAAGTGCTCGCCGCTTCCCATAGATATTGGTGATGTAAGAAATATTTACCATTCCGTACATTGTCAATGCGCCACCAATCTTGGAAACTAAGATGTTATGCCCCTTGTGCCTGTAATTACACTGGCTCACTCACCCTTCAAACTCATCACAACAATACTAAATATTAATGTTTAAAATTATTCACCGATTCGAAAATAAGAGCCTCACATCTAAGAAGAGACGGCAAAACACATCAGTATTTTCAACGAATGTTGAGTTAAAAAAAAAGCTAGTTTTATACCTTAGACATAAAAGTGGAGACACATTTTAACTGATAATATTAGACGTTTTCAGTAATCTCATTGTAAAGCCAGTCCGGTATCAGATAATAAGTATGTGTTAAATATTGGAATATTACACTTTATTTTAATTAACGTAAATAAAACATATAAATATTATATAATGTAAAAAAGGATCAATCATTAATATTATTCCTTAAAAATCGATACCACATGTCGTTAATTATGAATTTATTTGTTCAAAGTACTTGAAAACCGGATGAAACCGGATACCAGCACTCTGTCCGCCTTATGGTAGATAATTTTATGAAGGTACATAAAGTTTATATATTATCCAAGTATTATAATCGTGTAACACTAAATATGTAATAATTTGAAAACTATATACTTATGTTGATTACATTAAAATATAGTATGTTACCGATTGCCTAATTAATAAGTAACAGTTCTAAGTTATTATGTTAATTTTTGAATTTTAAATTAAAAAAATATATATATTATCGACTAATGGCAAAGTGTTCACGCATATAATATTAATGTTAACACGTTTCTACACCATTCAGAGCAAATAAATGTATTATTATTATTACTATAAAACATTCTACTGTATCCTGGTATAAACGTTGTAGCCAAAATATCTTGTTCCATAACTTCTTTGTATTCTCTCTAAACGACAGATTTGCAACCATAATACATAAGTAACATACATTAAATAGGTATAAATATTTCACAGACTAAGCGTCGGTGTCCATTTTTGTATATGCTCATTTACAAGTAATACATAAATAATATATATTCTGAAATATATATACACATATATTTTAAACCTTCACGTTTGAAACAATGCCTGTTATATTATATTATAATTAATAGAATACTTCAATAATAAAAAATGTATAAATTGTACATCACACAAACTCGGCTCCAAGAAGACATCCATCTGAAGGGAGACACAAAGCGTTAATTATCTAATCGAGCACGCAATCGCCGGTATAATGAGGGGGGAGGCCGACTCGTCCCACATAAATCTGTCATGCGCCCGCGCCGGTAAAGTACGCATCTTGATCGAGGGAACGAAACATTTTTGTTCTCGTCATTTTTTTTTTATCTAGCAAAAAAAAAGATGTTAAAATATTTTCTGCGTCGAACATTTTAGAGATTGCTCGACGTTTTTATTGCACATTAAAGAAACTTTAAATCATTGGAATAATAGACGAAGAGTTTTGTTGAAAAATGTGAAATATCATTTTAATTAGACAACATAAAATATTTCGCCGAGATTTTGTATTTTCAATGAAATAATTTTAGAGAACCGTGTAGGAGAGTTAATAAATAATTAGTTAAACTTTTTTTAAATAATTTATAAACATCCCGGTGAGTCGTTGTGCAGCCGTTTGGGTTGGCTGTCATACATAGATTCTACCGCCAAACATTTATACCCTGTTGCTGTGTTTGAGTTGGGGTGTGTGAGCCAGTATTATTACAGATATTAATCATTTTAAGTCACAGGTTTTCGCCTGAAGTAATTGATGAACCAAATGATGAATAAAAGAATGTTTCACGAAACTTTAATGTATTTAGTCAAATATTATTATTTTATGCGATTTAGGAACTTAAAAAAATATTAAACGCCATCTAGTGACAAACATTAAAAACATTTGTTTTACTCTTAACAGCTGTGATACCTATAATGTATCGATAAATATTTCGAAACATTGATTGAATAAAACCATTTACTATTAAAGTCATCAGTCAGTGCGCCCGCGCAGATAATTCTCACACCTCGACTGAAGTCTATTAACGCGACCGGTCTAGAATGCTTTAGTTAGCTAACAGCTTAGGTAATACTGCGTCTAAAACAGTGAAACGAGATTGGATACCAATCTTCGTGAAATATCTATTCATTATTCTTAATAATAGTTTAAATGAGAAAGTCAGTTTGTCTCGCTTTTACGTCTAAACTTGTAACAGCCTGTGAAAATCCCACTGCTGGGCTATAGGCCTCCTCTCCTCTTTTTGAGGAGAAGGTTTGGAGCTTATTCCACCACGCTGCTCCAATGCGGGTTGGTGGAATTCACATGTGGCAGAATTTCAATGAAATTAGACACATGCAGGTTTCCTCACGATGTTTTCCTTCACCGTAAAGCACGAGATGAATTATAATCACAAATTAAGCACATGAAAATTCAGTGGTGCTTGCCCGGGTTTGAACCCACGATCATCGGTTAAGATTCACGCGTTCTTACCACTGGGCCATCTCGGCTTACGTCTAAACTTGACAACGTGTTTATTTGTCACACAGACGAACATTATAATAACTTTTGATATTAAAGATAAGTCGGTATAGACGTTTACATGAATGATAAATTTGTTTACATTATTTTCTGTCGGCTGCAAATGACAAGTAATTGTTGATAAACGATAAGATTAGTTTTTGTATTATTTCCTTCGAAACAACAAACACATGTAAAGGTGTTGAACACCTGCCTTCTAAGTCCGTGTTTTCTTAAAATGTAATAATGTAATTAAACACATAAATTCCTATGTAATTAACCGACTAGTGCATTAAAGGAGTGTAATTTATTCTATGCTTATGTATGTTCCCATCTAGAAATGATTACTGTTGTTTATATAGTACTATCTAATGGTATATATGTGTGCAATATTATATAAAGCTTACGTTGTTGGTACTTATATTATTATAAATATAAAATGGGCTTCCATCAATGCAAAAATACATTTTTGTTATTGAAAATTGGTAGGCAGACTGGCAAATATACCACGTGATTAGCATTGTAAGAAATATTAACCATACCTGACATCGCCAATGCGCCTCCAACACTGGGAACTAAGAGGTTATGTCTCTTGTTCATGAAGTTACACTCACTCACCCTTCCAACCGAACACGACAGTACTAAGTATTACAGTTTGGCCGTAGAATATGCGATGACTAGGTTATATTTATATACCTACCCAGTAGGGGTTGTATAAAGCACACCACCAAAAAATATCGTCGCAACCAGACTAATGGTTTAGAAACGCTTACGGGACTGACAAAAAAACATTGATTAATATATATAAAAAATAGGATAGCGATTGATATATGAAGCATATATTATGCTCTTTTTAAATAAATAAATTATTCAAGATTATATTTAGAGTACTAAAATTCATTTCGCAAACTAATAGTATATATTGAATATATAATAAATACCTATTCGTGTATAATTTACTTAACATTAATTATAATGATGAATACTATATAAGCATAAAATTATTACTTGGCAAAATAATTGACTAAATGAGATATCGACATGCCATCCTGTCTTGTTAAACGCTACCATCAATCGCAAGCGCCTGCGCAGCTATAACAAGACATAATAGCTAAAATGAATCAATATTTTAAAACATTCATTTTATAACTATTGTAGAAATAAAAATAGTAGCTTAAATATAGTATAATAAACTAAGTATCTAATAATTTTCGATATCTAAAAATATCGATGTCCTTACCTGGCGTGTCCTCACAGGCAGCTTCAGCTACCAGGTCATATTATTTATATATGACAGGGGGGCCTCTTAGGCCTGGATGTAGTTTTCTAATCAGGAAATCCTAATAATATTACTATTATATATTCATAATATAATGTGATGTTATCAACATTTAACAGTTCTTTCGAGTCGTGATGGCTTATAAGACGAGAAACTTCTGATGATTCCGAGTTAATACCTATGTGTGTGTGTGTGTGTGTGTATTTGTGTTTATTAGTATTTAATTTATAACGTTGTTATTGTTAAAATCTCAAACATGACACTTCGTAAATTACCTTGGAACCGGTTTTATGCTCAAAGATTAAAGCTTTTATTAAAATCAATAAATTAATTATTGTTAAGATTAAGAAGTTCAACTACTGGCTTTCTTGACAGTTGTCGGAATCAACTCGAATCAGTAGGAACCTACTACCTACCTATGTAAATACGAAATTGTTGATGTGTGTAGTTAATAGTTATAGGTGTTTTTCATTATTACAAACGTATGTATCTTAGTGGTAGTAGGGCTTTGTGCAAGCTCGTCTGGACAGGTACCACCCACTCATCAGATATTCTACCGCAAAACAGCAGTACTTGGTATTGTTGCGTTCCGGTTTAAACGGTGAGTGAGCCAGTGTAATTACAGGCACAAGGGACATAATATCTTAGGTCCTAAGGTTGGTGGCGCATTGGCGATGTAAGCGATGGTTAACATTTCTTACAGTGCCAATGTCTAAGAGCGTTGGTGACCACTTATCATCAGGTGGCCCATATGCACGTCCGCCTTCCTATTCTATAAAAAAAATAGCTTCTTTACGAAGCTATTTTAAAAACGAAACAAAAAATGTCTATAGTCTAGTGATATACTTGAGATTTGTGACATCTTAGCTCCTAAAAATGGTTAATATTTTTAACGGCGCCAATGCATACATAGTGATCACTTACCCTCTGGTAAATTTAAAAAAAATGTAAGTGTTATAAGTAAGCCGAGATGGTCTAGTGGTTAGAACGCGTGAATCTTAACCGATGATCGTGTATTCAAACCCGGGCAAGCACCACAGAATTTTCATATGCTTAATTTGTGTTTATAATTCATCTCGTGCTTGGCGGTGAAGGTAAACATCGTAAGCAAACCTGCTTGTGTCTAATTTCATTGAAATTCTGCCACATTTGTATTCTACCAACCCGCATTGGAGCAGCGTAGTGGAATAAGCTCCAAACCTTCTTCTCAAAAGGGAGAGGAGGCCTTAGCCCAGCAGTGAGACATTAACAGGCTGTTACTATGTGTTTTAAAGAATATTGTTTGAAATAAGAATATCAAGTAATCTCATTAAAATACTAATCACGGGACCATTTCTCATGTATCCACAGTTCGTCCACCCACACATCCATTAAATATTTGATTTACAACCGAATATGAAATTAACTATCATGTTTTAAATTACAAAATATCATTTGTGTAATATATTAGGGACTGTCCGTGCGAGATTTATAGCCACTAGTGTGACCTTCCGGTCTTTGAAATGTGGACATTCCTAGAGAATTTAAAATAAATTACTTGCGAAAATCGAGTCGAATCTAGATGACATGTAAAATATTTAATTTTTAATTAAAACGATATTCGTAGTGTGAGTATATTTTTTAATTAATAAATTAAACTATTTGACCAGAACAAATTCTTATATATGATTACTTAAGAAATTGGTTAATATTATCTAAGACTCTTTGTAAATCATCCCCATTATTTCTCCTTCAAATGAACATTAAGTTCATTACGGTAATAGCTCAAGAAGTCAAAATCGATTCTACGACATGTCTCATAAACCGTTGTCCCATTTGGACTTACACACATTAGTTTATTTGCGAAACAAACATATCTGTGTTTGTTTCACTCACACGCATGTACGCACAATTAATGCAATCGTAAAATTTGCATAGCTTATATAATTTCCAAATATATTATAACGAATCAGTTTTAACAAGATAATCGTTAATATTAAATGTTATTGCTTATTACTTTCACAGCCATTGTTTATATGTAAATGAAAACATTTTAACGACGTCATAACCTTACATTTTCTTGGCTATCATCCCCGCTATTGCTGTATCAAAACGATCATTACCGTCCTAACGAATGTCCCGCAGATTACGACATCATGGACCCCCTACGGGAGCTCTGATTATGTTTCCGAATACGTCAATTACGTGAATTATTGTAAACTAACTTTAATTGTGATCGTTCATTATGATATTGTTATAGAAAAGTTATTGAACACGATACTTTAATTCTAATGATATCATTGACTCTGATAGTCACCTGCTCCTGCTCTGATCACCGTACCTGTTCATCGACGCTCTGTAAAGAATACTCATTCTTAACCGAACATTGGTTCTCAAGAACAGCAATCATAGGAAGATGCTAGGTCCTCTTTGTATAACATTAAAATTAGCTCCATTACCTTTCAAAGTGCCATTGAAAGCCTTGCCATTTGTAAAGTATGATTTGGAGTGATAGCCTTGACACAGTATACGAGAGGCTTAACTGAACTGCGATTAACTAATTGTAAATTATAAAGAGAATAAAAAGCCCTTTCGAAGCAATTGAATATACCCAGTCATAGTAGGTAATTAATTAAGAAACCTCGTCTCCTAATCTTGAAATACCAATAATGACAAGCAATGAATCACTGGACTCTCAAAATATATCAAATACCGATTCTGCAATGGATGAGGTCATCTTAATTAATTCCATACATTATTTACCGTTTATCATTTTTATGGTCGATGCCATAAATTCGACGTCAGGACATGATCTATTGGTAATAATTTTAATGGTTATCTATTGCTTTCCTGTGCAAATGTTTTGTATTTAATGATGTCGTTCAGCTTGTTCGTAACTTGTTTTACTTGTTTGCCTCAAAAAAAAAAACGATATTTTTAAACTGAGAATGAAAGTACATATTAACATCTAATTAGGCGAGAACCTCTCACAGTCATAACCATTCAATTTGATATATGGGTAGACGATTCGTGTAATGATTTTTTTTACGTATGTTTAATAATTATGTCACGTATCACATCGTTAATGTAATGCTCTTAAACTGAGACGAAACCTTAGCAAAAACTCATAAAAATGACATTAACAGAATAATCACCAGTTTATTTTATCAGCTTGTATAAAATTCGAATTCGTCGTTTGATTTAAACTCCCGGAGACTTGAATCTCATGAATGTTTACTTTGAAATAATAAAATTGACTAGCAACCGTTCTGACCAGTACCGATGGTATCATTCAGTCGCCTCGACTCTATGAGAATGCTTTGACAATTCCTATGCTAATTTTATTACTCGAGCCATCGGGAGCCACAATAAACCCCCCCTCTCGTATTGATTGATATCTTAATAGAGCATTAGTTTGTCCAAAGACTGGTTAATGGTAGATGTGACATTCTTTGATGCGTATCATTTTCGACTTCACTCTCTTCTGAACATTGTTCGAAAATGTTTATTAGCTGCTTACAATGTACAGCTTAATAAAGTTGGATCGAATTACAAACTTACGTAATAATGCTATACATCATTTTTTATTATATACGTTTATATATTAATTTGTAATTGTCATCCTTATTCGATTTCATATCATATATAATAGAAATGCATTTATAAATTCAACATTTTGAATAACACAGTTGTTCCTATTAGCTAATCAAAATCAATACAAAAAGATCAGCTAAGTCAAAGACCTTCTGAACCAATGCGAAACCAACACAATGGAACATTAACAGCTTAGCCGATCAAAGAATAAAACAGGCGCAGAAAAGGCATTACCTTTCCTACCTACGATCACTAAATTCGCCGAGTACATAATCCTGCTCCGGTCCGTAACTTCGTACTCCGTACTCTATAAAGGAAACGGTATTAACGGTTAAAACCGTTTCGTTTATAGCGGTTCTCACTCAGCTCGATTGGTCGCGCCGGAGCGTAGGAAATTGTCTTTAATAAGTTACGTATAATAGCAATTGTGCAGTTTTCTTACACTAAATTTCTTCCAGGACGAATTTAAATTTCGGTGTCTGTCCCATTTTGTCTAAGGTCAATCTAGAGTTTACATTCTATTATTTTACTTACATTTTAAATATATATTTTTTTCTTATTATATATTTTTCTGAGTTATATTACATTTTTATAAATTTAGCAATCATGATGAAACAAACATCCAAGAAATTATTATATTACTCTACGTTTCCAACTATACATTGTAACTTGGTTTCTTTCAAGTATACGTAAATGGATTTTAATAATGATACCTCTAGGAGATATTGTTAATATTGTCTCAAAGAGGGTCGGTATAGTTATCGCTATATTCGCGTGGCGCGTCTGCGGTATTCTTTGGCATAGTGTCGTTTATGGCAGTTTTCACTCAGCGCGATTGGGCTCCCGCAATGACCTGCACTCTTATAGTGCATTACCTTGTTTCTCGATTACGTCTATTGCTAACTATCGGGCTATAGCGACGATATTACTCGCTCGAATGAGATGTAACCGTTTGAAAGCTTGTAACTTATAACGAGTCGGTATTCTTATTGGAGTGTGCTTTGGATATTTGGCAACCGAATCGTAGGCGCATACATTCAGTTATATAAAAAAATTATAAATTGAATACTAAAATTATACCTCTTCAATGAAATTATTTGCCTGACGAATTTGAAGAATTTGAAGTTTTACATATTTTTTTATTATTTATATATATAAATAGCTTCATATTTGTATAAAATAATCACAAATTTGCATAATAATACAATAGAATGCTCATTCATTTTATAGCTAATTTTTTCTTGATTTTAATCCAATGTCCATTTGTTTAAGCATCACAGATAACTATAGACGACGAAACAATTCTAAAAGACGGTATCCCATTGCTTCATATCATTAGCTTAGAATTAACATTACTACGAAGATCCCTTGTTCACGACCACTCATATCTATCCCAACGGTATAAGGTTGAAAATAGCGTAATTCGCACGCAAATGTAATATTGACTGACGCTGGCAAAATTTTGATCTGCGCCCAACATGCCCTTATTTCAAAGAGAATAAAGCCTTATTTCGCTTGTTTCATTAAATGGTGTCAAGTAGCTTTGTTGTGCAAGGGATGGCCCGTAATGCGACAGTTTGTAAGCATGAGCCTCAGACGAGGGGTGCGGGGAGGCCGTAAAGAAATACGTACAAGTTGTTTCGAGTACCTGAAGGTCGTTGACTTTAATAATATATTTATCTATTGCGCTCACCTACAATGTTTATTTTGTTTTATATATCTTAAAAAAATATAACTTTTGTTATGTAATTTTAGTTTATTGGTATATTTTTTAAAATAATAAAACCTTTTTTATTTGAATCGTTTCAATTAAATATATTCTTAATTCAAAATTTAAATAAATGATATAAGCGCAAGACTAATAACTGATTTATTAAATGATGATTAATAAAAGTAAAAATTGTGATCAAGAAAACATCGTGAGGAAACTTGAACGCGTCGGACAAGATTTTGCCGCATGTGTATCCAGCGACCCCATAGGAACAGCGTGGATAAACCAAACATTCTCCTCAAGAGGACACGAGGCCAGCAGTGGTGAATTTGCAGATTGTTATTTTAGAAGTGTTGAAATCTGGGTTGGCCTGTGGTGCTATTCAACTGTTATTTTAGCTCCAAACGTTCTGTATTCCATAATGAACGGTTTAGATCTAGTAGTTGCCATCATTGATATCAAGAGTTGGTTGATATTTCAAACAGTGCCAGAGTCTGGTCGGTGGTGTGCACTTACCATAAGGTTCGATTATCCAATATCCTAAAATTAATGTACTAATTTTAATATGTCGATATGGTTTTAGTGACTTAAGTTTTAATCAGCACGTTCGAAACACGTTATTTATTTCATCGATTTATTTGTTAATTTCAACCAAATACTAACATTTTTATTTTTAGCACCAATAAGTCGTGTCCGCTTGTTATGTGCTAAAGACGTCACTTCAGATAAATAAACGCGCAATTTCGGAACGACTGATCAAATACTAAAATAAACACGAGAAAAAGAATCGTCTCATTAAGCACAATCGCTGATTGGACAGGCAAGGCGTACGGACCTAACTAAGTTTTCGCTAATACGACGTCGCACAAAGTATGCAATGAGCGATCGCTCCATTCCGATCACGTGCACCCACCGCCTCGGGCTCCTAATTAAAAATCGACCGATTTTTGTTAGCGAATGTACATTTGTTACCCCCCCTTCGCCCCTCACTCGCTCCTACCCCAGCCCCCTACCCGATAATCGTGTAAAGGAAAGCGTGGACGTTTTTTAAAGAGCACCCGCTATTCAGCCGGCAGATTTTAAAATGCCGGCTAATTAGAAGGAATAATAGAGTTACGTTGAAATAGGAAATGAGCACGTGGGCCTTTGTTCGTGCTCGAGGCTCGCTGGCACGGGCACGTCGGAATGTCCATTCTGATTTTACGTAGATCTATGGTCTATCACCTGTATGTCTGTGTTTGTGTTATTGAATAACACTTAATATGAGCTTACAAAAATTACCTCACATTTTATAAAATTAAAATATGCTTTAAGATAATTTTACAAGATTCAATTAATGTTAAGCTATCACTGATTTGGAATGACAAGAATACCGAGAAGAACCGGCAAGAAACTTAGTAGTTACTCATTTTCATTAATCACATTATATATCGCTAGCTACCCGCCCCGACTTCACACTAGTATACATAAAACTTTTATGTCGTGATACATATAATCTACCTGATTAAGTCGCACGCCAGTAAACTTCCCAGTCGGGATGATTTTTCCTACATCATCATATTTCAGCTAATTTACCCAAACTCTAATGAAATACACCTTCCTAATGAATCACTCCGTCCATTGGTGAAAGCCGTATGAAAATCCGTTCAGTATTTTTTGAAGTTATCGGGTTCAGAAATACAGACAGACGCAGCGTGGGTACCTTTATTTATATTATATAGTGATATTTATGTAAAAAAATGTATTACAAATTCGAAGATATAATGAATGTCTAAAGTGACCATTCTGTTGCATTTGTTATATCTGTGTCTAAGCTAAATGCTTATTTTAATTTAACTCGATATCAGCCCGACTCAAACAAGCGTCCCGCTAAAAGCAAACACGTGAGGTTTTTTCACAAAGTTCTTTACCTAATTTTTAGCATGAACCGTTGCACCTCCGTCCCGCGTCCCGTGTCCCGAGTCCCGAGTCCCGCTCAAAGGCCGGCCGTCACTCACCCCTCCATAAATAGCTAAAAATAAACCCGGTGTGTGCAAGCGTTTCTTTGCGAGCACTTGCTTTGAGGCGATTTTAATTCGCTTATTTCGCTTGCGGGAAATTGCTAGTGTTTCCGAATTAAGGTGAATATTACGATCATAAGCGGGCGCGAGTGAGATCTAAGCCATTTAAACGTAAATTATATTAATAATCATGCATTTCGTTAAATTTATAAAAAAAAATACAGACCACTTATATTTTTTAGAATGATATATCGCTTATATTATTTACATAAATAGTATACGTTTATCAGTAAATGTACTTAAATAAAAGCACAGATGTTCATTGTATTTTATTCATATTTGAATTATCAATAAATCGCGATCTCTCATGACTGTGTAACAAGCCCAAGTATGTCGGAGGTCTGCCTGCGTCAGCTCGGCGATTGTAAAGGCGCGATGTGATCCCACAGTGTGTTCCGGCTTAAAAATATAATTTTTCCCCACTCTTGTACACCCCTTTACGACATAAACGTTATACTAACCAAGCAAGTGACGTTTCTTGGTTCAGACTCGTTTGAACATGTTGTTTAGTTTGCTTCGAATAAACTCCTAAAGTGTAATTAAGTAAATATTTAGTTATTTTTTTATAATAAAAAAATAGAAACAATAAATGACATTTGAATAAATATCATTTATTAACTTGGACTATTAATAAATTAAAATCAAATATCAAAAAACGTTGATACGCACATAAGGCTTATTATATAGGTATCAATGTATATAAGGCTTATAACGCAAAGACTAAATAGATAACGAAAAAGCGTCGAGTTAGTATCCGTTGATTTGACAACACCGAACCGAACCGTAGTAGCCAATCGAAGTCGTAACATAACATGAAGAATCAAAGGCGACTTTTTGAGCTTACTAAAAATTTATTTTTAAGATGTTGATTTTTTAAATAAAATTAATATTTTTAATCACTATAATAAAGACAATTGTATTAATTTAACAATCAAATATCGAGCTTATAGTCCGGAAAAAACGTAAAAAAAATAATGTTTTTTCTTTATGAAATAATTGTATTTTTTTTTATGGATAACTGTTTAAACATATTAAACATAATTGAATTCTAGCTAAAAGTTTCCGTTGGAATATGAAATGCCGATAAATAATAATAATTAATAACTTCAAATTAAATGGGGCAAGTCGAAGTGAGCCGGTAACAAATTAGCGTGGTGTCATGAATCGTTAATCAAATTCCCGACTCGTCATACCTCATCCCGGTGACGTGCATCCGTCGTTGTGACGAGCACCGTCTTCCGTGTTGCGATATCCGAACACTAGTGTTGCTCACAACTTTCAAGCTACTGGAGTAACAACCAATAAATATACCAGTGGTGGGATACGCTGATTCTCTTATGGATATTTTTTGGAGCTTATCGCTCTGTTGGTGAATGGTGTGGGAGAATGTTTCAAATCAAGTCCAATGTTATACGTATTCAATCCACTAGGATATTTCTGCCCTAAACCTTCAAACGATCGGTATGTCCAATGCTCACATTATTATGGAAAAAAACTTTTAAAAACTTTAAATAAGTAATTTAATGGAGAGATAACAATTCATTCATAATTTCTATTCACATATAAACAGGCTAACGGTTCGATTAAATTATATAATTTAATATCAATTGCACCTACATCACCTCGATACACCAGTTCTAACCGGTTTGTGTATTGATATACCAGTTAAAACCAGTTTAATGAAACGCAAAGGACTCTTAGGTGTTATAGTTTTCAGCGAATTTTCAATAAGAACCTTGAAAAATGGCGGGGAAATTAGTCGATGCATATTATAGTGTACGTGTTCTTTTTTTAAAGTTAATATTTAAAAAAAGAACAAAATTGCTATTCGATATATTAATTCAACGTTATTAAAACAAGCTGGTAATAAAGTGAAGCGACGTCACCGATCATTAATCAAATTACCGCGGCCGTCACATCTCATCTCGTTTGACTTGCATCCGTCGCTTTGCGTGTTACGACTTCCGTGTACGCTTTTATTATTCAATTTATTTATATAAAAATAAGTAATTGATATTTAAATATATACGCTTCATTACCTAAAATTTCAGACAAGGTTTGTTGTAATAAAGTTTTTGCGTCAGAAACGTTGCGTTATACATGAAAACGTTGCTCTTAAAAACGGAGTCTTCAAAGCATGCGAGAACGTATTTCTTTATATTCACAATACGAACATTGTCGATTTTGTGTCATAAGAATGATTTTATTTTAGAATTGTAACTACTATGATAGTTCTATGTTAATTATTCTTCAAAATATTACTCTTACTATCAAAATAACACTCAGGTTTTAAATCTCTACTTTTATAATTAAACTAACTTTTATAACTAAGTCAGGATTATATTTTATATTTGTGTAAAATTACGGGTGACCTATGGTTTCTTTTTAAAAAAAACTCAAGTATACGAAACCTTATTAAAACTTCTTATGCAATAAAACATAATTTTAAAATACAAAACCATTAACGTAGTTACCTATAAGAAAAAAAAGTATTTTTTTTAACTTACGCAGAAGCAAATGTATTACATCAAACAGCCAATATTTAAATATTGGCTGTACCGGTTTTACCTTTTTCATTACATTACAATCAGCATTTATAAGCAATTACCGCGCCACTCTTAAAGTAATTTATAATCGAAGTTATTTTTAACATGTGTCAAATCCCGCAAGTCCCAGCGGCCGATTATATACATCACATCTCATTATTCCCTCTGATTGCGGAAACGTGCCGTATCCACTAATCACATGTAACTGTCACTCATTCGTCTACGTCATCCGAGCATCACTCAAGTCGCACTAACGTACAAACATATCTGAACACTCGAAATGACATCTAATGAAACGAAATAAAGTTCATTATCGATTACTCGGTGTGTATCAGGAACGTGTTTAAATTCACCGACCAATGTACTGCGAACTCCTTCGTCTCCCGAAGTTTTAAGAAATGTAGACGACCCGAACGAGAGTCCAGATATTTAGATGGTTCAAAGACAATTGGTCAGGTCCATATGTCATGGCGCATTATCGGAGTCTCTTAATTGAAGATAATAAGGGGGGACATGTGTCTCTGTCGCATTTTTATGGGGTAAGAGGCGCGGGGTGTTTTACTTTTTCGAGTCTTGTTAAGTCCAGCTATTAATTTACGTCAATCGTATTTCCGTTACTTTGTTCGGAATGTAGATTTAAAAGGGTACTTTTTCACTGAGAGCTACCATTGAGGTATAGAGTGCGTAGTTCAAACTCAGAGATCTGTATATAGACGTGTCTATTTGGGATATACGGGAGTTTGTTTACATTATCGTTGGCGGTGTGGTTGCGTTTGTGCTTTTAATTGTTATTTGCCCGACTAAAATATGAAAAGTTTTTTTATAAAAATGTTGTTTTCTAACAAAGGGTCTTCAACTCAAGTTCTCAGACGGCTTAACTTTTTTTGACAATATATATATATATATACATATATGGGACTACGACCCCATAGGTAAATGAGGGTTAAGAGAAGTATATTGTGTCATATTAAACATCTAAAAGAAACATACAATTCAAGTAAATTTGTAGTCGAGAGAAAAACCTAAACTCCGATAAAAAATATAGACGGAAACGTATGCTAGTTGAGTATCTGGTAGTTCTAGTAAGCTAGCAGCAAGACACAAGTTTATAAATCGCCATTGTTCCGAGATCGCCGGCTCACCCGCTCACCCGTTCACCCGTTCACCTGCATTGGAGCAATATCAATCCATCTGCCGCGGGTGGGGGGGTGGACGGGGGCAGCTTGACGTCTTTGAAGGATATTTAAAGTTCCGTCAAACAGGTAGCGTTTTAACTTTAGTTTTTTTTCTTTGTTTCTCATATTTCCACTTAATTACGAACTTGATGTATAAGAGACGGCATTGCTTCGCTCGCCGGCGTTTAAAACCGGGCATTAATTAAGGTTAACGGTTAATTAATATTTTGCAAAATAATTGCACTGTTTCAGAACTTCTGCCAAAATTTTTACTCCAGTATGCTTACGTCATTTGTCGTGACGTCGTATATTTGATTTAATGTTTGACATCGAACTCATGATATACCGACGTAAAGTAACTGGTCGAAGAGCTCTTTTTCCTATGAGGAGGCTTGGAGTTTATTCAACCACGCAGCTGCAATATTTATGATTCATATCTTCTAACCACTGGGCCATCACGGGTTCATAATGTCAAATAATGTATATTGGTATTAAAGCAGTCTTACTAATTATTCGTTAATTAAATTTTATTATATGTGTAAGTGCTACATATCTGTGTATTTATTAAGAACATGTCTTTAACAATGATACCAATCGCATCAAATTTCGTTCAGTCTTTTTTTATTTAAATAAATAATAAATATAGACGAGTTTTTAATATTATATGTTACTTATTTGGAGTCACTTCTCTATTATGTAACATTTGGTTAAAACGTTTGACGCTAATATAAATTTCTGTTAAGTACGCCAAGAGCTTTCTTGTCTTATAATATTTAAAAAAAACTATATTGTCTTTCATTTGTAGAAGTATGTTTAAGTAAGTTCTACTTTGTATGACGTGACGCGTCTGCGACATGTCTCACCTGCATCGCGGGACGGCCGTGGGGTGGGGTTTGGGTGGAGGGGTGGTCCGGCGAAGGAACGTCCGTCTTTGAGGGTATTTAATTTTGTGCAAATGACGTGACGTCCGAGCCAGACGTTTGAAGTGTGCTTTGTTGGAAATGTTTTGTTTTTTTTTGTCATATTATTTTTTTATGTCTCAAATATCTTGGGCAGATTCATGATTTTGTTGTATAATTAATATATAGTTGCTAGAACTTGCTTTATAATACGAATTGGCATCAACATGATTGTTAAATAATATAAAAATCTAACAAATTATAAATAAGGCACTTTAAATATATGATTTGGTAAGGCTTCAAAATATATTTTATTCAAGTATAGACACATGAAAATACTTTTTATTATTTTTTTTAAATTTGAAAATATTTAATTGAATGTTAAACGGATCGTAATGTAGATAGTACCGAGAAGGGTCAAAAAATTCATTAGTTACACGAAACGAACTTATTTATCAATCAAACTGTATATACATTTCATCAGATATAATAAGTAAATACAACTGTAAAATAAAATGATAATTTATAATAACATATAGAAAGAATAATCTTACTTCTGTGTAACGTAACCACATACATATTTTTCGAAACGCACACATCCACAAGCCACCCCCTCCTTATTATCCCGGGGGTGACACCCCGGCGGTCCGTCACGTCACTGTCCCTGGATCGCCATCACGGCGTTCGAGCTCGCCTGTCCCGCTTACTTGAAGTGTTGGAATATATTTTCAGCGAACATTTCATGTTGAATCAGAAAGGAGATTTAATATTAATTAAAATTATTGCGACACCAATGTCACCCCACAGACAATAATAAAATATCAAACTATACGAAAAGTTTTTGTGACCATATCAAATATATGTATTTTTTAAATCTGTAGATTGCGGAATTGACTTATTTGAAGTTATTAAAAAGTATTACTTTAATTTAAACTGCCGTAAAAGTCGTACGAAACTGGATTAATCCGGTTGATATTAGTTTCGAGTCGACATTTCTACTAAAACACGAACTCAAACATTTATGATGTACAGGACAAATCCGATTCAATAGACGACTATTAATCTACGAATGCTATGACGTCATTAGCTCGAATTCAAAATTCGAATTCGAAATCCATCGTTCGATTGAAGAATATTTCACCAATACCTGAGTTCTAAACCTTTTTTATTTTCCCGTATGCAATCGCTCCGTCTTACGTCTGCTCAGTGCAATATCAATCCATCTGGCGGGTGGGTTCCGTTGCCCCCTCCACCCCCTGTCAGTCTTAAATGACTGTCACGGGTGCACTGGGGCGGCATTCGCTTCAAGAACGTCGCTCGGACGGACGGCTCCACCCGCTTTTGATATTGCCTCGTTATTTGTTATTGTATTACGTTTTATGTTTATACCGTTCTAAATTTTAACATTGTTCTTTGTTCCATTCGTTGTCCGTGTTCTTTTGTTTATTTCGAATATTATTCCTAATTGTATATGTGAAAACAACTTGACTTGATTTAATATAATTTAGATATATATATATATATATAGAGAGACCTTACCTTACCTTAAATATGTTACCTAGATAGGTTCTTACTGATGGAATTATGAGGGATTATATATACATATGTCAAGCTAAGATCGCCCGGTGGGTGGAACACGTTATTCTTAGCAGATAATTGCAAGGTTCGAAACCAGAGAAGCACCACTGAGTTGCCTAATTCGTGTTAATAATTCATTTAGTTTTCAGCGACACATTAAAAAAAAAACAAACATCGTGGTCATACAGATTTCTTAGCTGTATATGTCGACTGAATTATTGTATATCCACCAAACCACGTTTAAGCAGCGAGGTGGAATAAAAAAACATTCTCCTATAGAGAAAAGAAGGCCTTTGCCCAGCCGTAGGTTAACAGACGTGTTTTACTTTTTATATCTACATTACCTGAAGTAAAATCATTAGGTTCAATTAAGTTTCTACGAGTACTCATTTAAACATTACGAACGTCACTAAAACCCACAACGCCAACTGTCTTTGAATTTATAATTATTTTTAATATTATTATAAAAATGTTTTTCTTTCACTAAATAAGTGTTGTAAGTTATTTTATCGATACATCAAGTAACGGCCGATCTCGTGCCGCACGTGTCAGCTACATCGCGTGGCACTCACATGTTTTTGCTGGTTCACATTGAACTGTCAATGTGACGCTCATTCGACGTCCATCCGCGATGGTGTTCGGTGTAACTTCCAACTTTATAATATGTTTATTTTATCATCGATGCGATTCTGCACCTGATGGTATTGTGAGCTTTGGGTCCCGCTATAGTAAGGAGTGGGTGGGTAATTAATTATTAGTGACATTTTTGTTTATATTTTAATAATAATATGTCATTATCGTGATAGGATAATGATTGAGAATCATTTAAAAGTCTCCATTTTGACTATTTCGTTTTATTAAAACCTTTTTTAGAATAATTCTATAAGAACTAAAAATTTGTGTTTATAAAATAATAACTTGATTTCTGAAAATTATTATGTTTTGTATTTATGTATATATCTATATATACCGATTAAAATACATAGGCTTAGCATATAGTGTTTTACTGGTATAATTGTATCAATACATAAAAATGTTTCAAAATCACTGCCCAAAACATAATTATAATCCGATGACCGAAGCCTTTCCAGCAATATATACGCAATAATCAAATAAGTCAATTGAAAGTCTTACAAAACTTCAATTTGCTAATTAAACAGTAGCTGTCACTCAGTGTGGCAGTTCGGAGCTGCATTATCAACTTGCATCGAGATGACGCCAGCGATGTCGCTCCCACGTCCCCGAGTTTACTTGGCTCCGTTGGAAATTTCACTCTAGACTTGGCGGGTCGAGGTCCAAGCCACAAGCAACATGCCCCTAGTAGTCTTGTAATAAATATCCTTTTTTACGTGTAAATCGTAATGTTACCATATATCATTATTCGCGTAGTAGATTACCTCATCCGCGTCAATTTCTTACTTCGGTATACATTGTATTTATCTATGTTTTCTCCGTGACCTTGTTCGTGAGAATTTCAAAATACCCATTCCTGCAACATTTTACAGAAATTGGTTGAAAGTCATCATACATATATAGAACATATTAGCTTTTTCCCCCATTTGGAAAATTATATAAAGAAAAAATTATTACGCGGCAAAAAATATATTTTTCCGTCAAATACGAGTCAGTACTGAATGGAACAAAAACATCGAACATATTTAATCATAAACTTATTGTATATTATTTCCGCTTCCGCTGCCGCTTATAACTTTCGTATCCGTCTCAAAGTCACTGTCACGTCAGTGTTTCTGACTGTCTCACCAGCGATGGTAGCCCGCGGGCCGTGACTGAAATCTTCAGCTCCTATTTCCTTTCTTTGTTTTATTAATAATTAAACTTCCTAGCGAGTGAAATTGTATTATAAATTGTAGAAAACAGACGAATAATTTAACTCGTATTTAGTGTGAACCATGCATTAAATGTCATATATATGTCTCTCGAGCGTGACACTCCGTACAGTCGTTTGAGGTCCCCGCTCCCGTTCGATACGCACACCACCCGTTCAAAGTCACTCCTGTCACGTCAACGTCCCGGCTGTCTCGCCAGCGATGACAGCGCGAGACTGGATTGTTCCGCGCCAGTACTGACTCCTTCGTCTTCGTTTATTTCTGTCCTCTGTATTATTGATTGCATCTTAGCCGTCTATTCGATTGACAGCTCCCGTTACGTCACTACTAGCGAGTGTTGCCTTTTAACGTTATTTGATTATATTTGTATTTTGTCTCCTTACATTATATTATGTACAATAGCGAACAGTAACGAGACGTGTGTTTTTTTTAATATTTGCTTATTGATATATATATTTTAACTACAACATCTAGTTATAGTTTTTACAGGAAATGGTTTAAGGTGAAGGTATAGAGGGTTAATAATAATAATAAATTGTCAGAAGGCATCGCAATGGGCCAAAATGACAATGAATAACTTTTGCCCTTAGACTGACTGTAAAAAATGTTTATATATCAACAAATCGGAAACTAAGATATTTTGTCCCGGGGGTGTTTACACTGGCTCACTCATCCTTCAAATTGAAACAAATCAATAATTAAGAATGCGAATGCGTAAAGCATTACCGCTTCGCCTGCGTGGGCCGTTGTATAGATTATACCTTTCCCAATAAAAAGGCTAAGATTATCGCATTCAAACAAACAATTTCTTCAGATTCATAATATAATTATAGACCAATACGTTTACTTTATTTCACACAACATGATAATTATTTTCACAATTCACTATCTCGTGTAGAACTTAAAGGCAAGCTCGTGTGTTTCTAGAGTAGTGCACTTGACAGGGACGGTTGTCCAACTTAGAGCCATAAGTGAGCAATACTTAGACTTCACAAGTTCCTAATTATACAAGAATCGATCGTTCGACTTAAGGAATATTATCAATAAGTAGTATTACATTTTCCTTTGTCTTATCTTAAAATATTTAAATCTTCGTTCCAGTCATTTTTCCATAACACGGTAATTAATAATGATAGGTATCCTAATTTCGAAACACAGCAAGTCTTATTTGATTAAGAAACGTTAGTAAGAAATCAGAATAACTGATATACGTATGCACTTGCGGTACATTTGATAATGTTGTAAATTAACAAAATGTTGTACAATCACAGTTCTTTTGAGTCTACGTCAAAAGTATTCGTTTAGTAAATATTAGGAGCATTGTTGTTAGAAAAAGAAGGAAAAACTTCAACGACACTTACTAAGGGTATGAAATATCAGCACGGGGAAAGTATAGTGCGCTGTCACTCCGCAGCGTGTCGCTGACCATATTCTCACGTCACTCCCCTGCGGAACGGTAACGGAACTACTTATTAAAACTAAAATTATTTTTTTAATTTCATTGAAGCTTTTTTAAATATTTGAATTTCATGTTATTCACACAGTCACACATGACACAGCTTTATAGGTTTAAATTTGTCGTATACGTGTAATTTTTATTGGTGAATTTGGAAGCTTTGGTGTAAAAGATAAATAGAATAATGTACATATATTATGAAATAAGTAAGTATCCTACCGATATATTATGCCATTAGATACGATAATAGTTCTTCTTTCTAAAAAAACAAAGGCTTTGTTCTAGAGAGCGGAGTAGGTCTATTGGTTCGAACTCGTGAATCTTATCTGTTCATTTCTGAATTTTCATGTGCTTAATTTGTATTTATAATAAATCTCGTGCTCGCCGGTTAAGGAAAACGTTGTGAGGAAACCTACATGTGTCGGATGAAAATCTGCCACATGTGTATTAATGAGCCCACGTTGGAGTAGAATATTGGAGTGAACTCCGAAATATTTTTCTCAATAGGGGAGGAAGCCTTAGCCCAGCAATGGGACATTAACATTACTTTAATTTTTATTGTGTACCTCCTTGACAGCTTATGTTTTAAATCAACATTGAATACTAGAAAAACTGTATTTCAACAACCATTTCACGCATTAAGCCGAGAATAAAACAAAAACATTTTTTAATATACATAAGCATTTATTAACACAGTGAGATGAAATATCAGATGTATAGAACAGCGGTGTGCACTGACTGCGGGGCGTGTCGGTGACAACTCTGTCACATCATTCCCCTGCAGGCCAGTTAGACGTTAACTTTAAGTATAAAACAAGCACGTTGCGACAAAAAACATTGAATCACTAACAAAATAGAATATAATTCATTAGACAAGTTAAAAAGACAAAGTTGCACCGTTATGCAATGAATCATATTCTTAAAACTGTGTCAAAATAAAAGCCTCTATATAAACATAATTTAGCTTGTAAATAATCGACGATCGAACGAACCGACGGAAGCAGACTGAATAGAAAAGAAATTAACAAGTACAGATCGCATGGACAGAAAGACATATCAAAGAAGTCCTCGTATGCACTTGATCGGACGTTGCACCAATGTGACGACCATCGATTGGGGTGGAGGGTGGCAAAGAAAGCTTTAAAAACAGAGCGGCGTCGTCTCAGGGACGGCCCAATACGTCCCCTGCCGGCCGTCGATTACAACCACGCTGTATACGGTTCATAGCGTTGACAGAAAAATGTTATAAGCTTTTTAATTTTTTTCTCTCCAATTGTTTATTCGATATGTTTATTTAAACTGTAAAAAGTTCGTATTTAAATGAAATATATAATTGTTTTAATCGTTAATCAAAAATGTCAACGGCAAAGCTATTTTAGATAAATAAAATATGACACAAACAATTCCTTTGTTTGTAATTATTTGTCATTCAATCTAACTACACATTTGATTTTTAAATTTCATATATGTTTATTCTACAGTACGTAACGATGCAACCAATATTACTTATATCAATAGTAATAATTGAAAAGTAATGCTGAAAGTTTAGGTATTTGTCTCGTATATAATGTAATAATAAAAGACAAGTGATATATACAACCCACCTATATAACAGTTGTTACATATAATTTTTAGTTAGTAAATATCAATTAAATACAATCAAAATGATAATTTATGAACTGTTATATCAAGGAATTCATTTGTACGACTCGTGTCGAATAAAATTTAAATTTTTAAAAAAATACGCAACTCTAACATGCGGGCGGTATGTGCAGCTGAGTGCGGAAACATACGAACATCGATAATACATTCGTTATTTTTCGCCACCTTCCTTATTGATTAGTGCTCATTGGCGCTTCAGACCAGGTGAGAGGGAGCTACACATGTTTCTAACTTGTGCATACATTACTGTTTTTATTTTTATGCGAGAACCTTCGGGATATGTGTTGACGTTGACGTTTTTATTTTGCAATATTCCAATGAATTTATTATCTGTGACTTATATTGATATTTCTCTGTTTAATTATCAACTGTTCAGGTTACATTTCGGATTCGTTTTAGATAAGTTCGTTATGTTGTGTTTGCGATAATTTTGATGCCTATTCTTTATGATGATGTGGATTGTTTATCCCTAAACGTGTCGGGCAGATATACTTGACGATAGAACGAAGTAATGTTTTATTTAAATTATATAAATATATTTAAGTTATAAGGTATATGTACAAAATAGACAAAAAGTTAAATAAAGATAATATTCCGTGTCAAACGGAAAACATAATTATCGTTAATTGATTCGTTTTATTAAATCCAATACCAAGTACACAAGACATGCCCAAACAAGCGAAACAGAACGCGGACGAAGTTTCTAGAAAAACGACAAAGAATGAAACATGAAAATGCAGCTCATTATGACCGAGGACAGACGGTCAAACGGAGAACTTGTCTTACCCGTCACCCGAAATTACTATCGGAGTAAACTTTTCAAATTAAAGTTGGCTTGGATTCATAGATGTTTGGGTGGCGTGTGTGCGAACATTTGACGATTTTTTTCTATATATAAATTAGTAGGTGCGTTTCGATATTGTATGATTGTTTTGGATAAATTGAATTAATTAATTTATTTATAAACGTTGTTTACGGGATGATTAGTGAAAATGCTGTGTCTCATTCTTTCAAATATCAAATCGATAATGGCAGAAAGAGCGAAATCAGTGTTTATATAAACGACTGCTAACAACTTTTATAAGTAAGACCGTTAGTTTTTACTGTTTCTCTGTTTGTTTTTCATTTGGATATAACCTTTTTTATTCTAATTTTTTTTTATTATAAGGCAGTTAATCCATCTTTCAGCCACCTTCGTCCACGTAGAATAAATTTTTGTCACATTTATAGAAAAGGAAGGCGGACGAGCATATGGTCCACCTGATGGTAAGTGGTCACCAAACGCCCTTAGAAATTGGCACTGTAAGAAATGTTAACTAATGCTTACATCGCCAATGTGCCACCAACCTTGGGACCTAAGATTTTATGTCCCTTGTGCCTGTAATTACACTGTCTCACTCACCCTTCAAACCGCAACACAACAATACCAAGTACTGCTGTTTTGTGGTAGAATATCTGATAAGTGGGTGGTACCTACCCAGACGAGCTTGCACAAAGCCCTACCCCCAGTAAATTAACCATAAACAGGGATGTTTATTTAAACACATTACAATCAAACACAGAAGAACTCTTAAGTGGAAGGGTTCCGTGTATATGCATCAGACCTAACATCGATTTATCATAAACTTCTCTATACCAAAATCAATTTCATTTCATAATTCTCCTCTAACCTCCACGCGCTAAAGAAACGTACATCTAATTAAGGACTTCGCCCCGTATTGACATAGTGTAAGGATTAATTTTTCCATTTACAAGTTTTGTAAGTAGTTTGCTTTCATATTTTCAAACTGTTCTTTCGTTTCGACAGCTCGGTGGATTGGTTCGATTGGTCTTAAGATGGAGCGTGGAGCGATGAGGAAATGTCGTCGAACTGTCCGTCTCATTTCAACTTGTATTTGCAATTGCTTATACATATGTCTAAACCAAGCTACATAGTTTTATATTTATTTTTACTATGTTTTATATTTATATTATGTTTTATTCGGTATAAAACCTTATATTATAACCTTTTCTGTTGTTAAAATAAGTAGCCCGACTAGAAAATGGTCTACTTGATGGTCACCATAGACATTGACACTGTAAGAATTATAAACTATGAGTAATACATTTTTCAATGCCCTCCCTAGCCTTGAGAACTTGAATGTCCGTTTTATCTGGAGTTATATTAGATAATCACCATTTGAACTGCAATACATTAATACTAAGTATTTCTGTTTGGCGACATCAAATTAATAATAAGTTCTATAAAGTCCCGTCACGTATTAAATCGCTTTCCGCTGTCTCCTATACCTTCACCTCCATCCTTACCGCGTTTAAATCTCCAACTTTTCGCTGTTTTAATTAACTTGACGTCGCAGTTACAACTGTGTTGATTTGTTCCACCAGCCCGCTACATTCGAACGTTCGACCAATTCTTTAGTCGCCCTAACTAGCTGAGAAGTTTCCTATTTAATATTGAGTTGTACGTTATTTTAACAAAATTTTGTTGTATGTGCTCTTATAGTGATGGTAAAATAATTAACTACGTTTAAGATTCTGGAAGTTTCGCAAGCGATTAAGTTACTTTTTCTCAGTAACTGTTTAGTCGAGTACATTTTGCGGCATCATCCATATTTTATTAACAATGTGTTTCTTATTTGTTTTAAAAGCGAAACAATAACTACTCAATAATAATATATTTCATAGCTACACATAATGTGACTCAACTTTTTAAGAAAATATTGGCACCCTTTCTTTCTCTCCCATTATAGCTACTAATGAAAAAAAATCTGTCTATCGTAATTTTCAGCGACATGTGTTGCCAGTACGCTGCCAATTTCAACTCGTTTTCAGTTGGCGATCATCCATTGCTGGAATGAAGAGATGAACTTACATACAACTTTGTATTAAGATTTTTAGATAATTTATTGGAAAAAAAATCCTGTAGTACAAAAATTTGACGATGATGATGGATGAAATCTAATATTTGCTTCAATACCTTAATGGGTTATTGAAATAAAGTGAACAGCAAATTCAAAAAGTTTTCCTGCAAGAGATCTATTTTTGAATCAAGTAACATTCAAATACGCCCAAAAAATCCCGACATCTCTTAATTGTGCCCATTAGAATTCTGTCGCAAGTCCTATTTCGGAGGTTCGGCTAATAGACATATCTGAAGAATCACTTAGTACTGCCTCACTTAGCGCGACAAGTTGAAACAATGATACGATTATTAATGCCCGACCGAAGTTTCCAGAATTTTTAACTCTTTCCGCGTCGACAGATGCCATATTAAGCGTCCGGTCCGTTGTACCTTACGAGTTTTGACGTAAGTTTAAGCTAAAACTGTGCGAAATGTTTAGTGATATTTTTAAGCGATTGTTGAAAGTTTCGATTCGTGTGTTTGATAAACGGATGATATTAAGATTTTTCTTCAGTCCAATATTTATATATATCATTATGCTCGCACCTGATATGTATCGTAAAGTTTAGAATGTTAACTTTTGTTAGTACAAAAACATTTCTGCGCCATACACGTGTATGGTCGCATGAATATTACATTTTATATATCCAAGTTAAACAAACTCGTTTAGAAAATTTCATAAATGTTCCAGGTAAATGTACCGATATCCGACAGATAACGTAACATCTGCTACCTTTCCCACAAATCGAATTTTGTATGAATATACCCTTTAATTAAAAGCTATAAAAAACATCGTTGACCCTACGAAAACCGCCCCCGCAAAATAAGTAACTTCCCAAAGACATAACCCGAAATTGGATTACAGAACGAACGCGGCCTCACCGTCACTCCCTCATAAATATTTTAAAAACTCAGCTCGGCAAAACTATCCGTATCACTGAACGGTTAACCCTGTATCTGCTACTGCGGGCACTTTCGACCCCGATGATATTAGACGGGCAGGTAGCACCGATGTTCGTTGAATCCCATCACGGTATTGCGAAAGAAATCAAATTAGATATACAATAAGCGCGGTCGTGTCACGATTTACATATGTATTCCAGCTATTCGGCCCGTTGATACGGGATTGCGGCCGGGACAATATTGCTTGTGTTTACACCGACTGTCTTGACTCGTTTAAACACTTGACGTGGCCCGATTCCTTTTTTTCTACGTACACTCATTGACATTATTGTGAACATTTTTTTAAAGAATAATATTAGCCATAGAAAGCTTGAAGCAAAGATTTCTACTTAAAAGTAATTAATTACCCCATAAAGTTGCATTTAAAACTGTATGAAACCAATTGTATTGTCAAATATAAAGAATAGCAGCGTTGAATGAAGCTTCCCGTATCAAATATAATCAAATGAATACGTTATGAAAATAAACCGAACGGATATAACAATATTCTAAAAGGCTTATTCACTAACATAAATGCAATAACCGATAAAGTACGATTTGTTTGAACCTTTAAAATTGTACCTCTCGAATGGAAATCCTCTGTTATGTATCGTCCACGCAAATCCAAAAGCGTTAAATAAACCATAACTACGACCCTGCGAGTATTCGTAACTGGCCTCAATAAAAAGTTGGCACTTCATAAAATAAAATTCGATCACGGTTCTGGGAGGCGTTATAAAATTCCGGGTCGTGGACAGGGCTTAAAGTAATGTACATACTGCGATATATAAATACGCGTCTGTAAAATGGATATTTAAAAAAATATGCTATAATCACTTATAATTTTCAATAATTCAACAACGCTTAACAGCCTTACTTATTACTGATATTTAACGAGTGTTGAGTTAAGCACTGATTTCTCTTTATGTGATTATTGATTCTTTGTGTAACTAATCTTAGTAGTAGTCTTGCTAATAAAGCTCAATTTATATTGTATGTTCATATTAAAATTTACTAAATCATTTTATAAGAGAACATTTTATTTTTAATAAATTGATTGACGTCATAGACGGATAACTGTATCCACCAATCGCATCATTATTCATCTAACACGATACGCGTACATACACGTCAATTATACACGATCGCCTCTGAAGCTCTGAATCGCACGCCTCGTCTCTGGAGGCTGGCGGCCGTGTCCAGACACTATCTTTCAATGCGACATTCCGCCCCGATATTAAATCCACTTCATTCTTTAAAGAATTCCAATGGACTTCGTCCCGGGCGTCCCTCGTCTGCGAAACAAAGGACGCTATGGCTTCTGCTATTTTTGCGGCTACTGTCACGGGACGTTTTGGTTGTCGTGGTTTGGACGCTTATACCAATATACATTCACATTTTGGCAGATATTTGTTTTGTAAATTTCATATGAAATTTCTAGTGAAAATTATAATTTTATTGTTATACTTGGATAAATTGTTTCTCTGATTTACAGTTTATGTGAAAATTTTATTAAATTCAATTCGTTAGTTCTGTAATAAAATAGCCGTACAGCTAATAAAATATATATTATAATAAAACGCTAAATTCAATTTTAGTAGTACTGATGCTATGCAATAATAATTATGATTAAATATGTATGAGACAACGTATTTACGACACGAAATAATTTACCAGAGCACAACACGAGACAAAAATTTTACAATTAAAAATAAACAAATCAGCATTACTCATGATAATAAAGATAAAATAAATATTTATAAATCGTTTTGTTTTGTTTCAGGTATACCAGCGTTTTGAATTACTTTTAGTTTGTACGTACGTACCTATACATCGATTTAAAACCAAAACAGGTAAAGTAACTGCATATTGTAACTTATATATATGATTTTTTTGTTAAGCATAATTGTATTCAATGTTGTACATCACTTTCTGACAAATCAAAATCGATGCCATCTTCTAGTTTCGAGTTTGTGTGCACAGAATAAAACCACTACTCGAATTCAATTGTTTTTAATTTCAATTTTCCTTTATCAAAATGAAAGTTGAAACTTAACAACTACAAGTTGAAATAAAATGAAAAATATTTTCAATTCTCATCTTTAATTAAGCGCACATCATTTCCGAGCTCACGTCACCATCTAGGTGAGAGTCCTATTAAACCCTCGCCTTATCCCGCGGCCCGGGATTGCCAATCATCCCGGGATCACGGGATCATGGGCTCTCAGCCCCATTCTGTTAATAAGTGCATTTTTGTGAATATTCATACATACGTACTGCGATGTGAATTTATTGTTAATACCACTATAAATGTATGTTTTTATAAAGTTTTTTATACATATAATATTTTAATTGAAATCAATAGAAACATGTGGTCTTATTAAACTAAAAAAATCATTAAAAAATTGTTAAGTATTACTTTAAGAACAGTCTAAAAAATTCCCACTGCTGGGCAGACTTCCTGTCTCTGAGAAGTTTTAGAGCTTATTTCGTCACTGTTCCCCTGGTGGGATTCTTCACGTTGTTCAGCGTGCACAAGATAAAATGTACATAAACACAAATGAACAAGTTAACTACATGAATGATTCGCTTACGATTTACTGTTCTAGCCACTGAGCCAACGCGAGTTTCATTTTATAATTATAACCTAAAAAAGATATTTAAACATTTATATCTGTGCAAGATAATAAATATAAAATACTAGTTTTTGTCAGCTGCTGCACCCGCTTGTTTAAGGGAGGGCTTAGATATAAGAAAAGTAGCCCAGATCCTTTCTTGGGGCTCAAGCTTGCTACATACCAACTCTCATCAAAATCGGTTCAGTGGTTTAGCCGTGAAAGTGTAACAGACAGACAGACTTACTTTCGCATTTATTATATTACTATATATATATATATATATATAATGTTAAGTATCTGTTTCAACAGCTGAGACGTTTAATTATGAGGGTAGATAAACAAGGTATAACGATGCGGCATCCGATCAGACGTCACGGCTCGACTGGACCCGCGCTACATTCAATCAATGTTTCACGCGACTGACGACGTATGTCCGTGGCTAATTAAATCAGCTTTCAAAACTGCGATAGAGTTTAAATTGACTGCGGATTATGTATTGACGAATTTTTGATAAAGAGCCAAGAGTATTATAACATTAGTTGAATATATTTCGTTTATACGAAACTATATATTAAAACTGTAATACATTGAAAGATAATCTTAATGAAATTGCTATTATACTTATCGATTAAGGATTAACTTAAAATATTCTCCAAGACTATTAAAGAGATTTTAAATGTAATATATTTTAAAGCTTTATCATAAGCAAATACCGGATAATCGGTAATGTCAAAGCGTAACGCGGCATTACAGAATAAGTGCATCTTTAAAACCGTACACGTAAAACTTCACACGTATACGACATGGGAGGGAGCGCTATGGGGGTGGGTAGGGAGTCCCCACGGAAGCGGCATTAAAACTTTTGAGTGATTTCGCTCAGTCAAACGCTGCAAGACGGGCGAGGTCCGACCGGGACGTGTCCAGACGGGGTGCACACACGTTCCGCAGGACCTTATATTTTATATTGTAATTCAAACTTGGAAGTTCCGACTTGTAGTCAATATGAGCTCAGTCGAATCAGCTTATCCGAAGCATCGTAGTCAAAGTTTTAATGTTAAAGTGACTTCATCGTAACTTCGATATTCCAATATTTCTCAAGTTTCAATATTCTTAATAATTCAAATTAAGTTATTACATTTTAAAACGTTTTAAAATTAACTGGCCATAAATAATGTTAAATATATTAGTAATCTTAGGTTATATTGTAAACTAAACGCAAAAGTAACACAATATCTTTTATAGAAGATATGGTACTGTTTTATATATAAAAAATAATTCTAACGCCAATTCTAATACGAGTTTTTTTATATAGAACTTGATCGTAAACTATGTCCAGTGATGTTACTTGAGACACATGTCCGCCCTTTCACGGCATCGTGGTGACCCCACGACGGATGTGGAGATGGGTCGAGTAGAACGAGTGCTTCACTAATTTGTGACCAGTCTCCCGATTCAGGAATTATAGTTCTATGTGCTTTAGTATCGTATTTTCTACTTCGTTTGCAACTTATGGCAATTATTACGTATTTAACGTTACCCTTCAAAGATGACTTGATAATCTCGCATAGTATTCGTAATTATATATTTTTATATTTAGAAACCGAATAGTTGAAAAAACAGCGATTTGTACGTAAGATTTGTGACACGCTTTACTGGGACAAAAAGTATCTACGAAGTAATTGCGATTAAGAAAATATTTACATCGATATAGTTTATATAATAAAAATACCATTTTATATAATTGTATTAAAGTTTAATTATTACTGAAATTTATTATGATTACGAATTAATTAATCAAATTAAAATAAAGTTACCCGATTTTAAAAAAACAATATAAAGTTTTCTATATTTATATAAGACACAAATAATCGCCATAAAAGAATCATTCATTTGCCAACTTTTATGGTGATCCGTCCGGTCGGTCTATTAATCTTAAACAGATGCACCAAAATTATTTTTATATATATATAAGATATAATCTATTGTTAATCTTGGCGGACTCAAATGCTCTAAGGTATGGAGAGGCAAATAAAACTTACTCTTAAATACATTCGTCCATTATCAATCGGACGTCCACACGTCGCTGGGGTGAGTCAGGGGGTGACGTCTCCATCGGCAGATCAATGCGCCCCACCTGCACTTTTAATTCTCGAGACTGCCCGTCTGTCTTTGAAGTATCTTTTTTGTATATGTATCCTTGGATGTGTGGGGTTTTTTACATATAGCTGTACGTATGTGCAGATCGACTATTTGAAATCAAAGTGGACGATATTTAAGAAGCATTTTTAATTCATTATTTAAAATTTGTAATTCTGGTCTACTAAGACGAACCGACATAATATTAAGCGATTTTTATATAGTTTTTTGTCATACTTTTAGATTTAAGTACATACTTTACTAATATGCATACATAATACATCAATGAATGAAGGAAATATGAACAAAACAAATTTGTTTTGTTCATATTTTTCACATGAGTATAACGCGCGAATTAAATTAATTTACGTGGATAAAGAATGAATTAACCACCTAATCAACATATTTTGGTTGAGATCCTTGAATAGTGCAATGTTTCTAAATATGGCCATTTTAATGTAATGTTTTTTTAACTATCCAGTTTACTAGTTACTTTATATATTGACATCATATTTTATCAAATATATAAAGAGCCAAAATGACTACTGGTGGTAACCAACACTCATAAGATATTCTACCGCAAAGCAGCAGTACTTGGTATTGTTGTGTTCCGGTTTGAAGGGTGAATGAGCCGGTGTAATTACAGGCACAAGGACATAACATCTTAGTTCCCAAGGTTGGTGGCGCATTGGCGATGTAAGCGATGGTTAACCTTTCTTACAATGCCCATGCGTTGGTGACAACTTTCGGGGCACGTCCGCCTTCCTTATCTTAAAAAAAATAGACTAACCAGCAAGAGCACGTGAAACTTATACGATGATTACGAGTTCCTGGACAAGCAAAACTGAGATTTCATTTGTTTATAATTAGGATATTATTGTGAGGATACCCTCATCTGTCGGATGAAGTCCTGACATATATATAGATACACAACGCGCATTGGAACAGCTTCATCAAACACTGCAAACCTCCTCAAAGAGAGAAGGGGATCTTACCCAGCAGGGGACATTTACAGGCTAATAATTTTACTTTATTCTGCTTAATATAACAATTCAACTTATATCATAAATATTGGCGAATTATTTTATCTATCGAAAGAGATAAATTTGAATACATTGAAAATAAAAATATATATGTGATTGATTTATTGCATATATTAATACATAATTATATTTTTTAAAATGAAAATACATAATATATTACAGAAGATTTAAAAATGAATGTCGATACACGTCTATCACAATAAAATTATGATAAAATATATAAAAAAAAAAGTTAACAGCAATAAAAACGCCAACCGAGGATTTATCGAGTCAATCCGGTCAGTGGATCGGTTAAGTGGTATTTCAAGTAACCTTTGATTTCCCAAAAGAATGTCCAACAGAATTGCTATCGGAGCTATAAAACTTTGACGTGGGCAGTGAAGGGTTGAGGACATGTAACATAACGATGCACTTAAATTATATTTATTTGTTTTAAATACTTCAATGATTACTTTTCTAACTGATCGTTCAGCGGTTAGAGACGTCTGAGGTCGAGGTGCTCAAATTTAACGTGTTCAATGATAACTTTGATTTAAATATTCATTTGATTTCAATAAGGATAAGATATAAAAATTGTAGTCGCGATAGCTTAGTGGACTGTAGATCAGGTCGACATTTCATTTAAAATCCGGGTTCTTATACATGAAGACGATTCGTTACCTTGGTCTTTTCATTTGAAGAGCAAAGGGAAGTGACAGCATTTGTGGGATAGTAGGACAATTGTAACAGTAGTCGACGTTGAAACACGTCACACGCAATTCGTGCATCAGCGTCGTGACGTCACACGAGAAAGAAACTATGTCAACCATACATTATGACTTTAAAAACAAAAGTTAGAATTTCATTGAATACATTATAAGAATATTGCTTACACTTATATTCTTAGAAAAGCAGCGAAAACATCCAGCTGTAAGATATATGTAGGGTGGATTAAAAAGCGGTTGAAGCGCTTAAATATCCAAATATACCTTAAAATCTCACTGGCATCAGTTTGCATATGTGCTAAAAAGATGTTTTTTGGACGCAAAGGTTTTACCGGCTAGCGGCTTAGTAATGAATATAAATAGCTTCGGTCGCTAATAGATGCAGCGCGTCAAGAATTTCGCCACGACAGACACGAGGACACATGGCTTGGTCGGCGAAACCACTAGACTGCTCAGAGGATTCGTTCTCATTTTATCAAAGAAACTTATATAGTACTTAAATTTTCAGTCGAAAGTCTAAAACCTAGGCTTGGTTCTTAATATAATATAAACAGTAAAATTTATATATTGAATCTATGTAATCTTTATTTGTGACGAATAACTTATTTGGTAATACAGGTCGGATAAGCAATGAACGAAACTACGTAATTGAAATTATAATTAAAACTAGAGGGTACTAGTCAAAGCTAGACAGAACAAGTTTAAAGGTTGATTGACGCAGTGGCAACTAGCGGTTACGCTATCGCTCGCGGGTGCAATTCCAGCTTTTACAAATACTTGAATAGGAATTGAATAGGAATAGGTCTGCTATCTTAATGAGAAAATTACAACTATGTATTAACAAAAAAAAAGTAATTTTGATAAACTTACTGGGGGTAATGTTGTTACACGTTGGACTATTTTCGAACCAGTATCCTTAAGAGCAGAATCTTCCAGGATCGTAATATTTAAATGTGAAATAATTGAAATAGAAAAACGTTTGATTTTCTCCGACGCAATTCATACAATATTTTTAAAGCGTTTTTATAATACAACTTATATTCAACGAAGCTCTGATAAGGGATATTTTTTTTATTCTTTCAGCGGAACTCAACCCTTTTGACGTTATCTCAATGATGTCACGGGGCGTCTTGTCCCCGTCGTAATGCCGGACGGGTTGCAAACAATTGGTCGAAAAAAAAAACAAAGTTTTTTTTTGCATTATCTTATAATATTCCATATCTTTGTTATAAATGGGGACAATCTTTCGAAATTGGCCGTAAAGACGGTTTCATTTTTTTCTAAGGCAGTTGAAATCGATTTTTATTATTCGTATGTTATATCAAAAATCGCAAATGCGTAAATTGATTGTGACAATTATCTATGTAATCTGTACATTTTCATCCCACACGTGATTCCTTGATGAGGAAGGATTCCTCACGATGTTTTCCTTCACCGCCAAGCTAATTAGGTGTTGCTCGCACGCCTTTAATCTAATCTGACTACTGCCATCTCGGCGAACATTAGCTACGAAGTTACAATTTTTAGAATTACCGAATATTGTTTCATATTAAACCAAAAATATATTCAATGCATTGGCATAACTATATTTCTTATCATTCGCTATCATTATATTATTATTATCATTATATCCATTTGTATCCCTAACGAAATCTTTTAATAAAATTCCGTATATTTTGTTATCTATATATTTTACGTGTCTCAACTGTATTTTATCTCTTCTGTTAAGACGTTTGTTTTTATTAACGAAGTGTGTTCGTTGGGTTTTCAATTCAAACATTTTCATCAAAGCAACAGTCCGACCACGTTAGACAATACAGGGTGTGTGTCGCAAAAGTAAATATCCAGCCACCCGCTGCACCCCTGGTCGTTATCACGTCCCGCACATAATTTAAGACGAGTCAAAGGGAGTCCGTCTCGACCAGAGATGGCTACACGATCCGTCACCAGCATCTGCAGCCTGATTTGTTACGGATTTTTCGAGTTCAGTTAAGTGAGAATGATTAGGAGAAAGATGGGTTTAAGTTATCTTAGCATTTCGTTGTTTATGCTTTACTATTATGGCCGATTATAATTGATTTATTGAATTGTTGAGTTCAAAACTTGCATTTATGTGTTTTTTCTAAAATATTGCCTTAATTAATAGATCGAGTCAGTTGACAAATGGTGATATATATTTAGTATACGTAATAATAATTGTATACCTATTGAATATGTTAATTGAACGCCGTATTTTCCATAACACGTCACAAATATGTCACACAAATGTGTTTACTAAAGAACCTTCCGCGCGCGAATTCCCGACTGTCTTACACGGACGAATGAATTATGTGACACCCCGTGAATTATGGAGTCAATAAAAATATTGATGTAACGATCGTAAATTACGTTGACAGAGACATTGAGTGAATACCAATCGAGTAATGTCAGACGACCCTGGCTGCATCCAGCTCAACTGTTCCATCATTCATGTCCAAATTTATGTATTCATATCTTGAGCAAATTACATCTAAATCGATGCCATTAGAATTACACGTATACCGATCCACATACTAAGAGTTGAATAACTAAAAATTTTGACAACACAATATCGTATCCTCTGAATCCATATTAATAGGAGGAACGTATATGAAACTTGCTTAAACCTCCCGACTAGTTCTAGGTATAAAGACACAAGATAAGCTAGTCTCGACTTCAGACTTCATTACCATAGTAAATGTGGCCGATTTATAACTCATTCGAATTCGCTGGCGCGGTTCAATTATTATAAATATGGCGGCTATGTGGGTCAGGCGAGTGCGCTGAGGGTGGTGCAAGGAGTGGGCGCGGGTGGAGGGAGGGACACCCGTCAATCGATTGTCAAGGAGTGCAGCGGATCGGGCGGACGGTGGATACACTCACGAAGAAGTTACCACCACTATGCATTTAAGTATAAGAGTAGATTCAGGTTGTTTTATTAGATTTTAAATTGCATAGACCTTAAACAATTAAAACTTTATACGGAATTTAGATTCATTCAAATGTCAGTAATTAGTCAGGCAATGAAGTGTTTATATTTTACCAGCAAAAAAAAACGAGTTTACAATGTAAATGTGAAAAGTCGCGTAAGCGTTGAACGCGGACGTCATATTTAAGGCTTCGTGAACCTTTTTATTTTACTATTTAAAGTAAATTTCATATTAACACAGAATTAGCCTTTGATGTTGATACGATTGAAGTTTCGTTACAATCGCGCGCGTCTTGAGGAATCGTAGGCAAAGTATTTAAAGAGGACGGTAGTCGTTTGATGACAATAACGCGTGTTTTATTGGTGTCCCCGTGTGGGTGAGCTTCTGTTTACGACATTATCGCTCGTCACGTGAGCCGCGGCCATCGAAAGAATAGATGTGGCATTCTTCTTATAAATATAATTAATAGATTCGAAAAGATTTCAAACTCCAACTTTTTGATAAACGTTTTAAATGGATTTTGAGATTAATATTCAAACGAAAACCCGTTATTTTCTATTAACGTTATTCAAATCAATTACTTCAGTTTGATATTATTTAAAAAAAATATGTATTATTTTCAAAGTTTTCATCGGAGTTACACTTGTCGTGGTCAAGAGCCGTATGAACTATAATGCGGAAGTTAAAAGCGTTACCTATATTCGTATTAACACATCCATATTCCAGACTCAGTACAGATTGTTACTAACTTGCTGAAAACGCAGAATCAAAAGCGATTAACAATAAAAGAAAAACCTCATATTTTTTATACAGCGAACTGACCGTTATATACAACTAAGTTGATATATAATAATTATATTTTAATAAAATCTCTGTGTTACGTCAAACAAACAAAGGCTAACTGAGAAATAAATGCAATAAAATATACATAGCGTGTCAAGTCATGTATAGGTTATATTTATATACACAGCAATCGTAGTTACCAGATCCAAGAGCACGTATTACGAAATCCGGGAGTCTTCGACGTACCACGAACTGCTCTAGATGCCTCACAACTATAAATATAGTTTATAGCACTATCAATCCCGACACAACAGCTGGACCACTCGTTAAGAGGACGATGATGGATGCAGTCACACGTCTTACGTACAACGGGAATATTTTCATTGGATTATCACGAGTTATTGTTGTTTTCAGAGAATTTCCGTCGATACTCGAATTGTTTTTAGCTGAATGTTTAATTTGAATTATCGTGTTCGGCTCTCGAAATAGTTGGCACTTATTGTGTGAACTGTTCAAGTAACTAAATATGAAAATATAACATCCCTTTATGTAAATAATTCATTGACTTTATTAAATTGAGGTTAGTGATTAATATGTTTTGTTAAACGATAATTGATTGATTTCTAATCAAATTATCTAAGATTTTTAATTATTTTTTGGGCTATTTAAGTTTACCAATCTCAAGTCTCTCGTAGACATGAATAAACAACTTTTCCGCTTCTCTTGTCTAACCTTTGTACTTTTCTTTTAAAATACCATTGCAGCCAATCGAGACTAAATATTGACCGACGAAGTTAAATCGCGTGTAGTGTAACTTGTTACTTGTGATTAATTTATATTGCCTGTTTCTGTTAAACTGCTTAATCATAATTAATAATGTGATGTAGTTCAGAAACGCAATAAATTTGGCTGGAAATATATCACTTTTTTTTAATATACAATACAACAATCGAAATGTACTTTTTATGTGTATGTGTGTATCTGTTATATGTGTGCTTTTAATAAATGTTGCAAACGTTCACCTACTTTAAAATCCGGTGACTATCACACTAAACATCATATTATAATATTATGTTTTTAAATTAGCTCCTACATCATTTTACGAGACTTTAAAAATACAATATTTGCATTAATATCTCGTATACTAAGGGACTAACAGCTCTTTCTCTCAAATAATAAAGATCACACTACACTAATAGCCGATGCGGTTTTATATGCCATTATTATAGGGGAAAAAGTTATAAAATCTTCGAGCACGGAAGACATAAAACGAGCGAGTTATGATATATAGCAACATCGGCGGACGAAAAAAGAAAACGGGGAGACGGTGACATTTCGTGATTTATACAGTAAACACATAAATCCGACTTCTATCTGTCAGGAGTGAAGTACTCCGCACACGGGCGACAGTCGCGACAGTCGCGACGCGTGTGTGTGTGTGTGTCAAAATATACGTTCGGAAATCTTGTTTGGGATGATTTTAACACTGGAATTACTCGCGGCATCGCCCGTTATATTTACATATTCGTAACAGCCTGTGAAAGTCCCACTGCTGGGCTATAGGCCTCCTCTCCTCTTTTTGAGGAGAAGGTTTGGAGCTTATTCCACCACGCTGCTCCAATGCGGGTATTTACATATTACATTTAATATTTATGCGTTTTTATTGCGATAAGTTTGTCGAAAAGCATAAAGGTCAAATTTGCTGGATACTTGCTAAACATTAAATGCAATTGAAGACTTAAAATCTGTGTCTACTTACAGAAATTCAGGTATCTTCAAATTCAGAAAAGTCTATTCATATGTATGTAATCTGTACGTCGATAGATAGGCTTTTTATATTAAATATTATAAATAATTGTATCAATCAAAGTCTTGTCAATTTTAAAAAGTTAAATTTTTTTTTTTATTTAAAATTTAATAAGCCCGTCTTCACTCTTACTTCATAATCATCTTAGTTTGATTGAGAGTAAACTAAAGTAATCATGGTTGATATAATCGATACATAAACAGATAAGGTTTACAAAAAAAAAAACACTGAATGATTACATTCAAAATTGACGTTATATAGAATGTTATATAAAAATAATGTTTACTCAAACCAATGTCCAAATAATCGTTAAATATAATGCAACTAATATCATATGAAAAGTTTAACGTCCTCTTGTTGACAGCCTTATATTGTCTCCTCTTCGCGTTAAGGGTTCGAGTTTGGTCGAAAATAAAGCAATGTGTCATGATTAACGTGCACAGCAGCCGAATCTTACAAAGTAGCTACATAAGATTTCAATGGATTAGCTTATTAAATATATTTTAAAATATCTATTCATCCTATGTAATAACTGTATCTATCTTATTAATACTTAATAAAAATCATAAAGGAAACACAATGCAATCGTGATGTGTCCCAAATATAATTAATATTTATTAGAGTAAGTTGAAATTCCAAAATCCAACGATTTTTAAGGTTCTGTTAATATGAAGGGCTGTGTAAGCATTTAATTGTAATTGCAGGGTGGTGATGCTTTATCGTTTTTATTTTATATATTACTAAGTGTCAAGGGATGAAAGTCACGATATCATCAACTGAACAATAAGCTCGAATTTAAACGAAACAAATTTTAAAAAAAGAACTCGATCTATTTAAACCACGTGCTCTGTCCTTTTCTATACCATAGACAAGGTGTCATGTGACATGATGATCGGTTGACTAGTTAAGACTTGAAATCGTAAAACACACACTAACTTCTGCATTTATAATATTAGCAAATATTAAATACATATAAACATTTTTTAATCATATTGATAAATGCTACAATAATATTGCTTTTGAAGTTACAAAAATTATGCAATATGTCGCTCAATGAATACCGCAATATTCGAAGGCTCGAACTGGGGTATAGTTTTAAAGAGTCAGCGAACGGGTCACTGTCATTCCATGCTCTCAAACTTCACCCACTTGAAACTGACGCCTCACTGAACATGACGTGCTATAGAGCTGTGCCGTTTTGGCTGGAGATTTTTTTTTACAAATGTTGTATTTAAAGTTAGAGGATATGACTTAGAAAGTTAGTGAGATTAAATATTTAAGACTACTGATTGTATTTTCAAAATCAAAATATATTTTAATCAAATAGGCGCCCGCACGAGTATTTTTAATAGATCAACTACTATAAGGGAGTATATTTAACCCTGCCGGAACGACCCGTTGACCCTTTGGTATATATCGTTTAATTAATTTGATAATAATGAAAAATATGTCGATTATTAGACTTTTAAATGTGTTTGAATAAGTAATTAGTTTTGATATTTTAATAGATTAGATTGCTTTTTAATTCGATTTTTTTAGTTCATGTAACAATATAAATAACATACATATCTGCTTACGATATATTTTTAACTTTAATTAAATATTTTATTTCATATTTTGTTATGATATTACAAAAGTGCAATAGGCTTATCGCACGAGCTGGCGCTACAAGACGCTACAAACAGTGGTGGTTCCACCTTAAACTTGGCACTGGCGTCTAGGGGGTGCGTGCAAATATGACAAATTTATGTAAAGCGGGCGCCCTCTTTGTGCGCGGCAAGGCAGCGGGAAATTAGTGCTCATTTCATCTGATGTTTATGAGTCCCGAGCTGTGCGCTTCAAAAATACGATAATGGCACCGCGGTCGGCTTCGTCTGCTCCTCGTATCGATTGTCAGGATTCGGATGTTATTACGTGGATTGTTTTGCTTGGTTATAAGAGTTCTGGAATGTTCGAAGTTGCTTGCTTTTGTTTCCGACAAATTGTATCGCTATGAAGCCTGATGTTATCTCATATGAAATTTCATTTTGTTCGTTTTTTTTTAATTGTTACTTTATTACTTAGGTTATAAATTTTTAGTCAATGTGAAGTGTTAGACTTGCTTATTGATTATCAAAACCTTCTACCGGTTCGGAAAGAAACACCTGAGAACAGGTGAAATAAGCTCAGCGGTTTTTTTTAATAAAGCACAGTTCCGTTTTACTGAATACATGCATTGTGTATAGAACGTGTCGGGTCCTGCACCTTGGGTGGGATATCCGAAGGGTGTGGGTTCATTTCCTTTTGTTTGAATAATTTTCGAATCTATCCATTACTTAACATGTTTTTTTTTAATATTGTATTTAAAATAGTAATCGAAATAAATATTTAGTTTAATTTCAAGTTCCAAAATAAAACACCCTTTCCTGAGTATTCGAGTTGAGAGGATTGATTGATTATGCGCAGTCAGAGGTCGGCGCTAAGTGACGGCTCGGAGTTAAGAGTGACAACTGATTTTTAACTTTAACTTAACATTCGCAAAGGGTTTCGGTTCATGTTGTTTTAAAATTAAATGTCAAGTTTTACTTGAAGTACTTTAACGTATTAATTGTTATTAATTAAAATAATTATAATAATAATGGATTTTATGCGTTTTATGTTTTATATTTTAATATTTTTAAACGGTCACCTTCATCTGTACAAAATATCACTTAAAAATTTATATTAAAATAAAACTTTACAATATCAATACACTGCTAACCATTGGATCTAGAATGAACCTTGTATCTATAATTTTACTGGCTCACTTACTTTAAAAACCCAAATATAAATACTGGCCTTTGTCAGTAGATTATTTAGTGAATAGATGAGAGGGTATTCAGAAGACCATAAGACTAACCTAATAATTTTTAAAACAAATATATTGAATAGTAATTATGATTACTTGTATTTCATTAACTGTCTTAAATACACTTTGAAAAATAACACAGAACTATGATCTTAGTATGACATAAAACAATTCGATTACATTAATTTAAAAAAAAAAATAACTACAGGAATAATAATCAGAGAGATCACGTCAGAGAAATTCTTAAAGAACGTGGAAAAGGAATAATTTCTTTATAAATTATTGCGAGCGAGAATTGAACTGATATCCTTCAGGCGAGGGAGGCGGTGATTTATTGGGCCATAAAGTATTATAATTAAAAGCTAGGGTGAAACTACGCGGACGGTGGAGCCTCGCCCGCAAATGTTCGACTCGGTTCACACGGCGACAATATAACTATTCGGGTAATATTATTGATAAATTAATACCATTATATTTAATATATTGCATTTTTTATGTATTTTATTTATATAACTTATTAAGCATGTACGGATCGAAAATAGTTGGAATATGTAATTTCATATTATTTACTTCCTTAATATTTTTATTAACTAAACTAACAATTTTTACAATTAAAAATTTAATCTTTTGTTGCATTATGTAAATGTTTTCGTCGATAAAACATTTAAATAGACACATTTTACTTATATTGAAGACTTTTATGCAAAGGATATATTTACAAAATATGTATCAATAAAAATAAAAAAAATTGATTAACCGAAAATATACTTTAGTAGTGTTTTATGTACCATATTATATACTTAATTGCTTTGAAGTGTTAGAATTATTAACATTAGATAAGCTTCACTTTACGCGGTGTTTGGAACTTTATTAAAATTTTTCACTGTTTCTGGGAATTCTAACATTTTCCGTATGAAAAATTGATGTATTAACTAATTCAGGGATTAAGCAATGTCCTTTATTTAATTTACTAACTGGCCTTTATAATGTTTTTAAAATGTGCACGAGCACGACCTTTTTTAAAGCATAATTCAAATTTAGAAGCAATATCGTTATAATTTTATTACATGTATAAATAAATAGCGTGCTAATATCTCCTGTACCGACCATTAAAGCCATTTAATATTAGTAGCACGTTATCACTGTGTCGCCGTCCTTACGAGTTAACGGCGTCCTACCGTCTACGCTGTGACAAACGCTCTGTTTATTAAAGTCAAAACATAATACGGGGTTGGCGTAAATCATGCGCGGTGCAGGGTACGAAACCCCCTTCCCTCCCACACGTCCACTAATTTTCAGAAATGGCCACCGAACTTCAGACGCGCTCGGATCTGCATCGGACGGCTTGCATTCTTTTCTGGGTTATAATTTTCTTTTATTTTAACTTTTTTTTGTGTTTTTTTTTTCTAACTTATACGTCTGATATGGTCATGGTTCTTTATGTTTTATAAACGAATACTAGGTATTGTTTATTTTTATATAGTTGATTAAATAAACAATATTTATATTTAGTGTGATATATAACTTCTAAATATTAGGAATATAAATCTTTTTGCACAAGAGGGCCGCTGGCGACGTCAGTCAGAAACAAAAACGATTTCCCCTTGCAAGTTGCCAAAAAAAGATTCTTCAGAACACAATGGATATAATATCAACCAATTATTGAATACGTTTGAACTACGCACATTCATCGCATCGTGTCTCCTTCGACCTCCGCAGCCCGAGGCGGAGCGCTGATCTAACGAGCCCCGTGTAACTCCATTAAAAAGCTCCCATTATCGGTCCTGAAGCGAATTCGACGATGACTCATTAAAATATCCAGATATTTGCAGCGCAAAATTAAATTCTGTCACGAGGGCCACAACAAATCATATTTATTTACACCTAAAAATACATCGGGTGGCCATTACGTCGCATAAAACGCGGACTACGCGGTCCGCTCAGGAGATTAGGCAAGGAGCGACATTAAAGTGAAATTATTTATTTAGGGCCCACCGGCTAGATTACATTACTCCATACACATAAATAACGAAAACAATAAGAGCTATTCTAATAAATTATCTTTTTATTGCCGGATTGTGAAAATTTTAGACACTTATCCGGGGGGGAGGTGCGGTGGGAACGGGGAGGGTTTTTGTCCCAATTATTTATGGCGGTTGAGACGCGGGGGATTTTGAATTCGTCGGCGCGTCTGTGTCGCTCCTTTCTTATGGAGAGTTCCTCTTTTTTTAATTAAAACTTTCGTGTAGGTTAATTAATGGCCGCATAATAATAGAATAGATATCTTTATTCGAACAGCCCTCCGACGGGTGCTAAAGATACCTTATATCGTTGAGATTACACAGGATTCATAAATAGTTTTGTTATCTTTGATTTGTAAAATTTATGTATATTGTTATATATAAATTGTACTACTTTAGCCCTATTTTATATAAGTAATTAAATACTTTGATGAATAAAAAAAAACAATTGTAAAATTTACATATAAATAAAGTAGAATACTCATAAACTGATATAAAAAGCAGTTATCGTTTTTCAAAATGTAAAAGCCAGAAAAATATCAAAGACCTTACTTTTTATGATCCTAACCTAGTCCCATGTTTGTAAACATGCCCCCATGAATCAAACATAGCAAACCGATGCAGTCCAACGCGTCCCGTCCCATTGTCTGAGACCGCGTTGCCACAAATCAATCACAAAAAAGTCCAAAAACCGATACGAAGCACTAAATGTCCTTCAAACCAATACGGCACAAGAATACCTCGCCATGAATAATCTAATAAATAATCTTTTGAAACGTAATTTATTAGCTACGGCATTACCGGACGGAAGGCTTCTGAGAGTGAGATGGGTGTACGTTGCTTGTATCGGTAGGAGCGGGATGGTATTAATGTCGTCCGTCATAAATAACATCGAGCAAAAACAATGGACAATGGATTGTGGTGCCGAGATACGTCTTCTTTAGGGCTCTCCTCTCCCCCTGGAGGGGCGTGGGGTGGTTCTTTTGAAAGTGAAGACAGTCCTGACTGAACGCGTGCGCAAAGTCCGCTTAAAGGAGTGTTTAGATCTCAATGAACTTGGAGTATTATGTACTAAACAATTTAACATTACATGTCATTTAATTTAGTTGGATAACAATAAATAATAACATGCGATATTAACGACACTCGTTTTGAAATCAAACAGGTGTAGGAGGAATAACCTCAACATTGTATTTTGGGTTCAACATATATTCGGACATAGTCAAAGTCATAACATAATGTTTATATATCAAATAGGTAATAGGTCAGTATTTGCTCTACATATAAATTGAATACTCCTTATATCGAGTACTTTATCAGGATCCAATTTAAATTAATCAGTATTCACTCATGAATATACCTCAAGCGCAGAGCCAAATCCATTTGCGCCCGCGCAGCTGTCACGCGCAATTAAAAGATGGCGCTACTGGGGCTACCTGCGACTAATTGACTTTTCATGTACCCCAACCTGCGTGTGGGCACCCACTTTGTTGTCGCCTTAATGATCTAGCGGCGTGTTTTACTTTTTACTAATTGAATGCTTAAGTATATATGTGTGTATATCCGTCCGACTGTTTTGTTTTACATTATGTCTGTACGTTTTTTGTTATAGTTCATTATTATTTATTTGTTGATTTGTATTATTAGAAACATTTATGTGTTTGAAGACAACGTTTATATTACAAAGAAGTAGACTTTGTCTATGTATTATGTTTAATATATTTTTTTATTTTATATAGTTATTGGTTATTATAACGTTTTATAGCCGTAACTGTTAATCATTCATTATCATTACTGTAACGACTAGTTTATTCAATTTCATTTAAATTTGTTCTCAAAGAAGTAAAGAAGTCTGACGTATATCTAAATATACGCATATTTACTTAGTTCATTTGACATTATGTAAACAACAAGAAAATTATTAATTAAAATGCCAGTACAGCTTCGAATACACGTTGCATTGAAATGAAATTCGTTTGACCGACGTTGAGTATCTGTTTGAAATTAATCACTTAATGCTCTATTACATAAATAGCATTTCGTCTTTCGTCATGAAAATACATTAATTATAACGACTCATATAAGTTGCTTATGCGATTTTTTTACGATTATGCGAAAAACTATTTACATCGCAACGGTGGTCATAATATTTTTTATATTATTCAAAAATAGCCACAAACTCGAACTAAGTACGTGTGTCGTGAGTTTTACGACCAATTGGAATCCTCTTAGCGTAGGAATGTCGATGTCACACGGGGTGATATATTAAAAACGTCACGATTTTCACGTCGTAAAAACTAAATCTGATCTGACCTAATATTTGTAATGCTGAGAACTAAATATGTGGTTTATGGCGCGACAAGAATTATTTTTATAGCTGTTTTAGCTTTCGTATCTTTATTTGTCAAAGGTATCGATAACGTTATGTAACGTTATTTCTACTTATCAAAATTAGTACTTACTAAAATAACGAACCAAAGTAATGACTCGGATAACGATGGTTTATCAAAAGTGACATAGCTTTTACTTATACTTGTTTAAATGTAAATTTTAATAAATTAATTATATATTATATAAGTATAAATTAAATAAGAGTATATATAATATTAAGATTCACGGTCTTAGAAAAACATGAACAATATTTAACAAAACTGTAAAAAAAAATTATAAGTTTCTAATTATGCTCCAAACGTTGCCTCATTTACTGGCTGGCTTATAAGATCGAAAAACCTGACGTCCTAGGTTCAAATCCGCTTTGGCCTATTGAAAAAATTTTGACTGTTCTGTCAAGTAAGCCCTAGGAGCCTCGGAAAGCACGTAAAGTTGGTCCTGCGTGATAGAAAGTGCATTTTATTTGCGTACATTTGTGTACAATTTTCCTATGGCTAGTCTTTATTAAAACAGGCCATAGGAGGACCATCATCAAAAAATGTCACATCAAACATTTAATTGGAAAATAAAACCACTTAGCAAAATTTATGAAAACACGTTTTAAATATAAATAACATTAATGTATTTAATTTCATTAGACGAACTATTTTCTCTTTCACAACACATTTCACGATCCCATAATAGTTTCTGTTTTATGACTGTTGACAGACAGTTTAGGTATTTTTCTAATTCGAACATATTCCATTTTCAAGAATATTCCAGATGGTTTGTAACTAGTCGTTTCTTACGATTTTACCTTTATTTTTACTTAATCTTTTTGGAGCGGTCGTGGAAATATTTATCCATTCATATAAGCCAGTATTTTCCATAGAACACTATTAAAGATTTTTTTTTTATAAAATATTCATATTCACAATGATAAATATTTATTTTAGAAACGACATGAAGGTGATTTTTTCCAAGGCGTGCTATTTATAAAGCCCTTAATTTCATAATAACCCTTACACACACGCATAAATGTTCTTTGACGATTAGTAAAAGCAAAACATTGCAATTTCTAAGTGAGTTTTTTGTAAGATTTAACTGGAACGCTTTTACAAGTCAGTAAGCAAAGTCAGTCGACTAGACGGAGATTAGGTAAATAAATGTTAAAAGGGTCCAGCACAAACATGCCCGCGTTCACCTTCCAATATGTATTTGTTATAGAAATGGCGCGGTCCGGCTGAGATGTTTACTTCTGCTTCGTGTCTAGAACTGAGATCCTTTGATACTTTACTATGAACCGACAGTACAAACGTTGTTATAATTGGTTTAGACCGATTCAGCGTTATAATCTCTAGCGTATACGTGCTATGTACTATTTTGTATATTACACTGTTTCTGTTAATTGATAGTAAATAGTACTGAGCTTTTGTTTTTGGTAGATACGTTAAATAATTATATACATACATTTTTGTTAAGTTATATTTTAAGATGCTTGTAAAATTCGACTTGAATAAAGTAAATTTTGATATGATTTGATTGTTTGTGTAATTTTAGTGAGTTATTGGGAACAGTTTAATTTAAGCACTTGAATAAGACAGCGTTCCAGCATTTAGCAAAATAACAATTGGGAGATAATCTACGTCTAAATTATAAAGTATCAAAATAAGAACTTACTGAGGAACTAATGCCTAAACAACTAAATTTAGAGGCGACTAAAGTGTATTCAACTTCGATGTAAACATATTAATCTTTTTATTTAATATTTAATTTAATTTCAAAAACAACCTTACGTAGATGTTGTTTTGGAAATCTGAAAAAATGCAAGGGAATAATGTTCTCATCAACCAGTACTTAAAGTTACATAATATCATAAACATGCAATCAACATATTCCAAGATGGAATTACCCAATTCGTTTAAATTGGAACGGGAAAACTTGTGCACTATCGGTCCATTCCCTTTAAAGTACGTCGATGTTTCAAGAGTTTTCCTCTTAAACCTGTCATTTTTAGCAGCTGCTAATGTCAGAGGTGACTGGCTCGTCGCCAGGGCTCGAGTATTGGACATACCGATTCTTAATTTATGGAGTCGTTCCTTCACATGGAGCTGTTTCCACGTCGATTCTGTTGGCAAGAACCAGTTGACTTTGTTAACGAATAAAATCGTATGAAATTTTTAGTTTTTCGAATGTTATAACAGTTATGAAATTGCAATTTTTTACGTAATACGAGTCGATTTTAGTGGACTGCTAAATCGATAGCGATTGGAATTGTCTGAACAGACTTTCGTTGAATCAAATCGATTCAAATCGAATCACATTCAAATGATCAATGCTTTGAAAACAATCATTTTCAATATTATATTACGATAATAATTCATTTTTGTATCTAGACTATAAATAAATTGTGTGTTATCTCTTTGTTAATGTCAACTTAGATGTTAAAATGATAAGCTTACAACTTTCATGGGATGACCAAACTAAAATTTTCAGATAAACTTAAAAAATGGACCATCACACATGGTTATACAAATAGTAATATTATCAGTAAACAAAAATGGATTATGAAGTCGTCTATTACAATACGAAACGGTATGTGAAACGATTGCTTCCTGCCTATTCCTGTATCATATTGAAAATTGTAAACACACACACAATGTTATACAAAAAAATACAAAATTTTCTTTTCCGAACGGATGGTTGATACTTTGTCTATCAATACGTTACTATAATGCTTCTAAATTTGAATTTCGAATACCAGCCAGTATTCTTTGTACAAGACATAAATTCTCGATGTCGATGTGCCTTTATTAATTAGTATTTATTTATTTGGCGGATAATATATTTTTCCTTGATCGTAGGAGGATCGTACACCTAATTGCAAGCCGGCGAAACTGAAACAAATATACTTTTCCAAACAAAGTGTCATGTTTATTGTTATCAGTGCTTGAGTGGTGGACTCGCTGATGGACCACCGATTCGCGTATTTGTGTAGAGTCGCTGCACATCTTCACGTTGCACCGTACATCAGCGGCCGCATAAATTCCACCGCCTGTTTTATTTCATTCATCTCCACGCAAAGTGCATGCTGCGATAGATATAAGTTAGCTGGATGACGCGCAACATAATCGCACTTTATTAAATTTATTTTTGAATAGTGATTTTTGATGCTTTTTGCGTTACTGAGATAGACTTTTCGAAACAAATGAACCAAAGAACCGAATGATAGATGCTATATTAAAAAACGAATTATTGCAAATATTTGTCGTTTGGACGGGCCGTTGGCGTGGTTGGTATATACTTGCCTTTCACGCCGAAGGTTGTGGGTTTGATTCCCACTCAGGATAGACATTTGTGTACATGAACATGTCTGTTTGTCCTGAATTTGGGTGTAATTATCTATATAAGTATGTATTTACAAAAGAAAAGTAGTATATGTAGTATATCAGTTGTCTGATTCCATAGTACCAGCTCTACTTAGTTTGGGATCAGATGGCCGTGTGTGAGTAATGTCCCAGGATATTAATACTTATCATTTTCATTATAATATCGTATCTTTTACTACATATTAAGATCTATAGTCATTTTAATTTACTAAGTAACAAGTTTTATTACCAGAAATTATTTTGCATCAACAAATCAGCATGACAAAATGGTCCAGTAGCATTCTCTTCAATTATTTAAATTGTTTAACTATAATTAAAAAAGTATTGAAACTAGAATTAAGGATGTTGTTTATTGACAGAAAACAGTTCAGTATAAAAAAAATGTTAATATTAAAATAGCTTGTATATCAGATTTTAAATAAGCAAGAACTTGATTTTTGCTTCTTTTGCGTAACTTACAATATGTTATCGCCCACGGATATCAATAAATAAAAAATAACCTGAGTTCATTGAACTTTGTGTTTATCACCTATGATTAAATACAAAACTAGATATTGTTAGATATTTATATTAATTTTAATGCAAATTACGTCTATCATAATCGTAAGCCATGTGATATATAGAGTTGTTGTTTGTGGCATTGGTTTATACAACTATTCTTCTTATAGTTGTCGAAATAAGAAATAAAGTAAAATACAGCTTTTAAAATTATTGTCTTTAATTTTTTTATTTGTCTATAATAATAATAATATATTTATTTATTTTCTTCACAAAAAGTTTACAAAGTAAAATGTAACATTTACATAACAGCTTAATAATTAATAAATCGAAAGCGACCTCCTCTCCTTTTAAAGAAAAGTATTTCACCGTGTTACTTCTAGTCGGGTTCGTGGACACATATTTAGCTCATTTCCATATGATACATGTTTATCCATTAAATTTTACTTCATTAACAAACACGAGATGACTTATAAGGACAAATTACTCGCATGAAAATTGCAATTGCAATCATCGATTAAGGTTCAATTGAATCTCTGATCCTTCGGTTATCAGGTTCGAAATGAAGTATATAGTACATTAAAATATTCTTAAAGAACACTATTAGAGATTGAGTGACTTGAAATATAACTATCGAATATGTTGTTTATATTGGCTAAATAAATATTACTGTAATGATTTTAAATAAATTCCGTTTCAACGCCAAAAAAAAATAAAGCTACAATCAAAATAGTGTCATTATTTCAAACCAGTGTTGTAAAATGGCCATTTAAACTATATCATAACATTATCATGAGGCAAAGAATACATAAAACAATTTTCTGGTTTATAATGAGTTCTACCTAACAGTTCTATTTTAGCGCGACACATGTCCGTCTTAAAGATCTAATTCTAGGTTTTTCGTCGTCACGTCCGTTTGTCAGCGCTTATTAGCCATTAATCTTTGATTAAAAGCGCTTATAAATCGTTTTTATATAAAAATATATGCAGAAATCTTAGAGAGGTGTCGACGGGACGTCGCCGGTATTTATTGTTCACCTTCCGCCCACGGCGACTCATATGTTACGAATAACGTATTATTTTTCTTGTTTTATGACAGAATCATGTTTAATTCTGTGGTAATAAATAATTTGTTCTACACCTACGACGAATTTCGTTGCTCGATCAAAGTTTTGGGTTCCCGTCTTTCCATCAGTTGCTTTATCGTTGTTGTTAAATACTTTCCGTCTGCGGTTTCGTCCGCATGTGGATGGTAGGTGACTGTGTCCTGTGCCCTGTGCTCCTTTCTGTTCTTGTGACGTATATGCGAAATTTCAAGATTATTAGTCGAGTAGTCAAGCGTACAACAAAAATAAACAAATTCAGTTACGCATTTATACTACATATTATTAAGAACAACTTGCAGTTGTTATAAATATATTAAAATTAATTTATTCAATGTAGAATCATTACATAGGTTTTTAGGTTACATCGTTACATTATATAGGTATGTATTGACAAAGTAAAAATTACCTGCTTGGAATAGAAAATACCCTGACCTGAGAACTGGCGAAAGAAATTCACTGGTTTTTTTTTTATTGTTTACAATGAGGTAAAGAAACGACCAGAAGGCGATCATTTTGTTCTCAAGGTGTGCTATCATCCATGAACTGACTTTTGTTTTACCTTTTGCACACATACACAATTACAAATACAGTTTTTGTTACAACATAGTTATCATAAGTTTAGTTATCATTATTTAAATATCCTTTATTTTATTTACTTACGCAATACATTTGCTTTAAATGATACAAGAATATTTTATGATTTATGTAGTTAGATAACTTTTACATTATATACAAATAATTATAATTCTACATTAATTGATACTTATGTAATTTAACAGAATTTGTAGTAGAACTTATCTCAATGTTGAATAGTTAATCTTTGTTGGAAAATGAAGCCAATCCTTTTATCCAATAGAGATGAACGTAGGCTAGAATTTTGGGTCTATTTAATGTTTTTCTATGGGTACTGATGCGAACCCAATTTTCCCAAACATAGAGCATAAGATTTATTTATTATATTACTGAAATGAATTAGTAATAGGTCATAAATATATGGATTATATTTATATTATAACGTTATTTTAGGTACCCCGTTGTTAAAACGTCTGTGGGATAAAAAACCATTTGCTACTTTTTTTTTGAGTGAACATTGAGAATTTTGAAACGTTTTAGTTTTTATCATATAATAGTATATAACTAATATAATTTACAGGTATTGCGCTGTGATGTGTACCATGGGCGATACTAGGAGTTATTTAAACAAAAAACATATTCGTAAAACATTTCTTTACCATATGCACCTATGGTTTATTTATATTCTGCGTCAATATATTAGATATCTATATATAGTATAGACACATTTTAGAAATAAATGTCAAAGAATTGCATTTCAATAGACAAAATCAACACAAACAAAGTCGGGAGCGGTGCCGCTTATTTAAAACGAAATGCATGCAATGTTACGTGGGTGTTGGCCGAGGCATGCGATGTGGAGCCAAAGCTAACACACGACAGATTCGTCATCTCCTGACGGCTTTACGGCCTGTAACGGATACGAACGCATTACTCGTTTTATAGGAAGACGTGGGATCGACGCGCGAAATGGTTATTCGGTCTATTAGCGTGGTTTAATTGTAGCATCTTTAGAGTGCAGTTTCTTATGATTTGTAGCGCACATTCGTTATATTCTGTTGATTGATAGTGGGGTCTTTGAATATTCGTTTCTATATCATTTTTTTACAACTGAAAAAGAATTTATGTTATTTAAAATAACTAATATTCTATTTAACATTTTAAATAACTAAATAATAAATAATATCGTGAGACATTATTTACACACGGCCATCTGATCCCAAACTAAGCAGAGCTTGTACTATGGAAACCTTACAATTGATTTAATACATATACTACTTTTCTTTTTTAAATACATATTTATATAGATATATTATATTAATTTTCAATTACGCGTATACCTCGTGTTAGGCACTGTTAGGTGTGAGGGTGAAAATAGCCAAGAGGTCCGCATCGAACCTGCAACTTTTACATAACTAAGCGCCTCGTAAGCCTTATACGGTGTAGTATAAAAAATATTATAATTGTTATTCTCGTTACATTTTTAAATCTTGTCGGTTCTTATTGGTAGAACCTACATTCCGAACCGGCGGTTGCTTCAAGCTTAATAAAAAAATACCGTAAAATGATTCAATAATGCTTGTAATAGTCTACTTGAATTAATTATATTGTGATTTGATTTGATTTGATATGTTGCAAAAGTATTAATGATATCTTTAAATTCTTAAACGCATGCAAGTGACGTCATGACGGTGAATCAACTTTCACAGTTAGAGCGTTTTGTTAATGAAATCGTGTTAGTGTGTATGTTACGTGATGACAACGGTGCGGCTGTGTGGGTGTTACGTTCATCTCAATATTATTCATTGACAAGATTTTAATAATCCATACCATATTAAGAATGAACGTTGCAAATGTCGGTTCTTGATATATTTCATGGGCCGAAAATCTGTTTTTATTACATTTCGAAACTAATTCGTTTAACGTTTTGATTTTCTTGTTTTTGTTTATATTTGTGTATCTAAAACCTAAATACGTTTATTGTTTTGAACGACATATGTGTTAAACGATGACTAATAAACCGGTTTTAACTAATTATTTCTTTTAATGTGAATATGTGGTGGTTATTTTTTAATTTGTTAAAGATTTCAAGGTCGATTTTGAAAGAAACGTTTCTTTATGTAACGTTTATTATGAAAGCATTTACTTCTGCAACGTTTAGAGTTTTCACACACACATTCTTTCTTTATATCACAAAATGTATGTTTATGTCACTCTTTGTAACTGGTCTGAACTACAAGCAACGGGATGGATGCAAATTTGAAAAAGACTAGCATGTTAATGTCTTATTTTTGGGTGAAAATGAGAAGTGAAAATTGATACGTTGACAATTAGTCTTTAAATGAATGCTGATAAGAAATATCTTAATAATAAGTATAGGAAACGAACACTAACACGATATAGTAAAGAAGCTAGCATTTTAACCTACAATTTAAAATAAATTTGGTCAAATTCATTCCAAATGGCACAAATCTATTCATAGCTTTTACTACCGATCAAACTTTATATGGATTATTTTGGACAATTTAAATTTCTATTTAACATTTCACCATATATGTTCCTATGTAGGTGTATTCGCATGTAAACAGACAGTACGTAACTGTCGCCGACCAAATTGGTGACCAATTTGACTCACTCGTCCAATATTGGTGAAACGCAATTTAAGCCAACATTGTGATTAATATGTCGCCATATATGAAAATAAGGATGTCAATCGCGTGGAAACATTTGTTACAAACCGCTACGAAATCCCTTAAACACCAAACTATGACATCACCCAATTATGACCTTAAACGTTTATGTCGTAAGTCGAGGTGACTCATGCGATTTGACAAAAGTTGCAAAAACTTGTTTATATTTAGATAATGCATCTAAATTATTCATAAGAAAAACAAGGTCTGTGATTCCTTTAATTCCATTAAAAAATGTTCACTATTGTCTAATTTTTTTTTTGTTTAATCTTGTTATTTTACACATAACATGAAAAATAATCATATACAAAAAATACTTAATACTATTTCAAATAATACATATACAAAGGCGAACTTATCCCAAAATATCTTCTAGTCAACCTTACCAGATTGTTATTAAACTCAGACCAAAACTCGTGACCTTGAAATATTGAATATAAAACTTTGCATTTTATATAATTAACAAAATGATCATTTTCATAATCATACAACAATCCACAAAAATCTTAAATCTTACATTAAACCTTAATTTATATAATAAATCCTTTAAGCAACATAGGAGTATTAAACTTCCTTACTTTGTCAAATTAAAAACTGCCTCCGGTTCGGAAAAGAATTACCCTGAGAAGAACCGGCGAAAGAAAATCAACGGTTTTTTTTAGTTTTTTTTTTATATAATGACGTAATTGCTTAGAAATTTTCAGTACGAAAAGGAATATTCAGGAGACGATCGTTGCATTCCCAAGGTGTGCTATCATCCATAATCTCTCTAATTGTATATTAACTACTTAAACACAAGCTTTCCTTTACATTTTTTTTCAATTTAGTAACATAGGCGTTTTGAACGCATCCTGGGAATCTGTTGCAAAACCGTATACATTGCTTCACAAGAGAGTCATTGACTGTGCAGTCGAGAGAACAGGAATGATTAGTTTGTGTTTGTACCAATGCTATGAGTATCACATTTTCTCACAAAGCCATTAATGTATTTCCGTACATACCAGAATATCAATTGAAAACCGTCGTTAGTGACTCATTAACTACACCGTTAATAGACTTATTCATGGTTCATACTTCTTGCAGGGCATATAGTCGAAAGTGACCGTTTACAACCAGGCAGAGTGGTTTTATAAAATAAATAAAAAAGATCTTCCATTGTCAGGTGAGCGGCTGGTCATATGCTAATAAAGGCGTTACATGTATAGCATAACGAATATAGACTCCTGTGTTGTATGTTTATATATCAAAAATAATACGAACTGTTTTAGTTTAAACGTGAAACATTTCTGTTAATGAGAATTAAAGCTTAGATTTGTCAGTTTGCTATATTAAATCAAACAACTACCTCCGGTCCGAAATATAGATTCTACATTTTATTATTTTATTTACAATAAGATACTTCTTATTAAAAAAATTACATGTATTTATCATTTATACTTTATTTTTATTCGTCGTTTTGTTTATTATTACTGAGATAAACTATGATTAATACTATTGTTTATCCCTTATCATTGCAACTTGATCATTACATACTTCGTATTTTGTATGTGGTACGCAAGGGATATGACAACAGTATGTGGATGATAAATCCAACTTCTATCTATATATGTTCTTAAAAAATTGTGACAATAAATGAATTACAACCGTTGAAAGTTAATAAACAGTAAAGGAACGTGACAGACAGACGTATTCAAATAGGAAACAACGTCGACCAACTTTACAGAGCGTTGTTAAAGTGTAATGACACTGAAGGCAGTATAAGGTTTATTTGAGGAAAAAAATATGGCGCTGCAACGTACCAGCGACAATTTCTAAGCCCCGTTACTGCAACGAAACGACCTGGACGCGGTATCGAAGCGACTCCCTAGTCACATATCCATCAATCTTCACATTCAGTTTCAAACTTTAACGTAACGGCGTAGAGTTCGTATTCCTTTGCAAATTTAAATATCGAGATTTTAAATTTCGAAACGGCGAGACGTTAAATCGTAATCGAACACTTTACACCGACGGTCGCGACGAAATATCGTAGTCGGATAGTATAAATATGTACTTATCTTTCTTTTTAGTTAAAGTAAGTCTGCATAATGCAGGCTTCGCACTGGCCCACGTGTGCCGCGAATAAAATTTTACTACTCCCGCATTGTCCTATGCACTTTTCAGTGGGTGCGAGCGAGAGAATAGATAGGCCATTTTGTTAGAGCAATAACGAATCTAGCGACTGTAATTCGAGTCTCAGAATAGGGGTGTTTTTTATCGAATCTATGCTGGGCTTTCGAGAGGATTCTTCGTTTCGAGTGTGTTTTGTTACCGATTGTCCATTGAACATTTTTTTTCAAATAACATATATACATACAATGTAATTAAAAACTAAATTATTTTAACATATATATAACTTTTGTATTATTGAGCTGGCGTACATGAGTTGTAGCTTACGATTACAGTTTTATTAAAAAAAAAATTAAATTTATTTACATAAACACATAATTTTATATAATCAACATTACCAACTTACAATTATACTTTTCGGTTGCACGTCTTTATGAAGGTTCGTATGGGTACCACTCACCATTCAATCTACCGCCAACCAACACTGTACTTGCTTCGGTATGACAGTGAGTGAGCCAGTAAACATTTTTATCGCAGTTTGGATGTTTTTATAAATTGTATTGGGAAGTCGTTTTTTTAGTTTCTATTTGTATAATTCATAGTTTTTGAGATGCATAAACAGAGTGACAATATTACTTTTAATAGAGTGAAGTATTTCGTATATAAATAAAATAACGAGTGTCTTGCACTAGAGTAGGGTAGTGGAATGAGCTCCAACCCATTGGGACACTACATATATTTTGTACATTAATGTATTTTTTTTTATATTTTCAGGTAAATACATTCACATCTACCCGACACAAGGTAAACGTATGAACGAGCCGAAATCAAATTATCAATAAAATTGATTGTCGGTTGTGATTGATTAATAACATGAAATCCGGTACGCCCGTCCGTCTGTCACTCTGATTGACATATTTTAGCATTAATTGACATATAGCATATACTTTTAATTGCGCCACTGATTGTATAACTCGACGGACACCAATTGGTCACACAGACTTCATAATATTTAGCTGAATTAAAATTTTTGTATAAACGACTGTTTGCTTGCCTGTCGTTCGAAGTAAATTAAATTTTATTATTAAATTACCTACCACTATCGACTTATTTTTCTTGAGCGCATTCAGCCATTGGATCGTAATTGAGATTGATTAACAAACACTCAAACACGAGGACAGATAATTATGTAATTTTTATTCATGTCGTGATAAAGTTATGCAAAAATGATGTACAGAATTAATGAAATTGTTCAGAACTAAGAGTCGGAATCGGGATAAAAGTTTTAATAAAAAAAATACAATAATCACAAGCACTGCAAGATAGTACATGCAATTTTGTGAAAGAGAAAATTCTATCTTAATTAAAGCAAAAGGAAGAATTCGAAAATTGTGTCCTGGTACTAAAAACTCTATTCCTTAAGAACTTTTCCTTGGGACTTATTCCACTGCTGCGAGGTGGTGGGTACGTATTATACATGTAGATGAATTCATCTGACACATGCAGAATTACTCACTGTGTTCCCATTCACCGCCGAGCACTTGACGTTACATAGCTACAATTTGTAAAATTACGGTTAAAAATATTGTAATTAATTGAATGATAAAAAATCAGTAAATTAAACTGACGATTTATTTTGTTGCTAGTAATCGATGTGATTGTTATTAATAAGGCATGTTATATTCGTAAAATCATTTATCAACTAAAACCAAGTGCAATCGACGCTTATAATACAAGGTGACTCCGCGACTCGACGTATTAACTTGTGGGCGTTTAAGCGTTTTGAATGACCCAGTATTAACTTTGAACGTTTTCATATAAATGTGTTTTCATATAATCATTTAACTTAATGTGAATTATAATGTATATATTTTATTAATTCGAATTATTTTTTGCGTAATAATATGACCTTTGTCGTTAATGAATTGCATTAAAAATAAAAAATGTATTAATACATCTTTAATTCATTCATACAACTGAATAATCTAACAAAAAAGAAAAACTCGTCCCGTATTTATTGCTGTCTTGCTGCCCATCAATCAACCGTCAAGGCTGAAAGGTAAACAAGGAGGTCAAGGACCCGCCCCCTCTCCCCCATTTCGGACTTGATTGATTCCTTATTGACGTTCGCACGCACGTGCCGAGACACTGACGAGTTTTGATGGTAGCACATTTTTTACCTGAAATATGTGGATAGGCGATAATAGACAATTTTGTAGAAGCTGCACGTCCCAAATTCGTACAGGTAAAATTCATACAAAGTAACCCCTTTAATCTTGTTAAAAACTCGTGTTCTAAACTTAAATTTTTCAGATTTTTAAGAAGATGAAAAATTTATTTAGGATGATTGACGTTCACCAATAAAGGATTCTTAGTGAGTGTCAATGTCGCCAAAAGAGAAACTATGTTAAATTTCAAGTCAATCGGACCATAGTTTCGGAGATTTCGTGATGAGTCAGTCAGTCACATACATATATAGATTTGCATGTTTCTAGTATTTCTTTAAAATTAATCAAGTGGTATTAGTTAAACAATTTTAGATGAAATTTTAAAGAGCACCGTATTGGTAATGTCATAGTTTATCAACAAGACTACGAACAGTATAATATGTACGTGCGTGTATGTATTATAATAATTATTATAACAATACTACAGAGGAGTAACTGACTTAGTTGTTAATCTTATTGTCAATTTGGTTTATGTTTATCGTTATATCTTAAGACAATGACATCAAAGGTACAATAAGAAAAATGAATAGAGATTATAATAAGTACGGACATTCGTCTCTGACACCGAAACGCGGTACGATAGCCAGCCCATCTCTAGATCACCAACTAATCGATTAGTTTTGAAGTACAATTTCTCACGTCACCCAACCGAATGTTCAAGACATCACAATTTCACATAAATACGTCATTAGTATCACTCATTGCCAAGTCTATTTACAATGATCAAGACACTTCGAGCGCTCTCTAGCTGAAATATTAATTCTCATCATATCGCGAGTGATTGACGGCTGTCTACGCGGGATATATCCGTCACGAGTAAACACCCCCCGGCGCACCCCACCCAATCACCCCTCGGCCTCCAGAGTGAAATATCTCAATCTTCAGCGCGATTTATTGATTGATATATCGATTCTGCGAACGTCTTCCAAATTTATGGCTGTCGGTCAGATTTGATTTGGATCGTATGATGTATTTCAATTAATTTCTGGTTTATGGAACATGATATATTATATTTTCCATGTTATATGACATAGCTTCATCTTCGTTAGCGATTGGTTTATATTGCGTTATTTATTACTTGATCCAGTATGAAATAGAACTATTTTTTAAATTTTTATCGAAACCTCTTTCGAACGCCTCTCTGTGGAGCAGTGATAATAGGCGATATGTCACCAATATCCGGTTCTATCCCGTTTTCAGCAAAGCTTGTGATTACAAGTTTAAAATTTCCTCTCGAAGAATAGGAAAGTCTCCGAACGAGGTGCTAACAGTCAAGCCGACCTCCCACTCGCGCGACATCTGTTACCTATTTGTCAAACATCGTTTACTATTTTCGTCGGCGGCGTAGAGTTTGTCAGTTCTGCAGCGGGTACGGAGCGATTGCGTTTTTATTTCACTTGGAAATGTTTGGAAATATTTGGACACATTTAATATGAAATTTGTAACATATTGTGCTTTGGAAATCGAACTACATTTATATATTGATTAAAAGAAATCTGTTATATTTTTTATCTGAAATATTTGATAATATCGGCTAATTATTGGTTTATCTAAAATTAAAATCAGAAATCGAACATAAATTATATTTCATTGTTTTGCAGAATTGCTATTAAATATCATCTTTTCACATTAAAAAAATATTATGAATTTTCGCTTTCTTTTCCACTATGTCGGCCTCTTTATAAATTTTTCTAGCAATTCTTATTGACGTACTGTCGTAGATACAAGGGCGGCGTTGCTTTGACACTTTCTTTGTGACATATGACGTTTAGCGATGACAGCTGTACATCTGAGCTTCATTTTGAAACTACTAGCCATTACTTTAACCTTAATTCATGAGTAATAGAGTATATTTTTGCAAATTTTAAATCCATTTTAAATTTGTCGTCGTCAGTTGCTTCTGCATGTTCGATTTTTTCATCGTTAATAAGTCTTAATGCTCTGTGATAGAGATTAAAATTGAGTGATTGGCAGGTTTCTGTTAGGTTTGTGCATCTTCAAGGTTGTTTTGATGGAGTGGCCCGTCAATTAAATAGTCGAGCGCTCAGTACGTCTTGTGTATGATTGAGTGCAGTGATGCAGATTTACTTTGAAGATACGCTCTTGTAGAGCTCGTGGTTTTTTTGTTTAGCTTTTATATGTGCTTTATTATTTGTTTAATAAACGATGGATTTCTCTTCTACTTAGATTATTGTTAAATGAAAAGGTTGTTCTATATCTTTGTCTTAAGGAAGCGTAAGTAACTTCCTTATTTATTCAGTATATGATAAAGGTACGCATTTAAAATGTATCTGTTTGTCAATATATGTTTTGTTTGAAGATTTAATCATCAAGTATTTTTTATAATACTTATTCTACGTCTAAATACTAGTTGTATTTGAATAAATAATTAATATAATACAAATAATAGCGTCTCAAACAAACATAGTCTTTATAATATAATTGTCTGTCCGTCACATTCACAATCGAGTTATTCTAAACACAAACACGGGGGAGAAAAATCGATGATAGGCATTGTCCAACCCACATCGACTTTGAGCTGTCAAGTTTGATTGAATCAACCGTGCGGTGACCTCGACGAAAGATAGAGCCGGCACATGCAAATTAAAAAAAAACAGAAATAAATATCTGATTTGATTGATTTTATATATTATTTTTTAAATAGATCTGACGTTATTTAACTTGAGACATATACTCATGGCTTTGTCTTTTTATATTTTTTGTAGTAGTTAATTTGATTATAAAATCATATTATTTAGTTAGGTTGTTACATTTTTAGTGTTTTTAAAGTCGTATTATTTAATGTAACCACTGATAAATTTATACAGCCTAAAAAACCTTCCCTTCAAGAAGGAGAGGTCGGAGCGTAATCCGTCACGCTGTTCTTTAATCCATTTGGCTTGGCGAATATCCATAGCATTACTAATAGCATATGAATTAAGTTGTCTTTCGAAATGAAATGAAAAATATACCATATCAATAATTTATTTGATATTAACACGCATCAGAATTATACAATTCATATATTTTAGGTGAAAACGAACCTTTGTAAGTGTCGATTTACTCCAGAAATGTCGAAATAATTCAAATTCTAAACGCCTGGAACTATCGACGTGACAGTTACATAAACGAAAGCAAATATAAATCGCTCTGAATGTGTCTATTGTTGTTTTAAAATTATTACAAGGAAAGGGTCCGAATGTCTGTGAACAGATAACATAATATCCAGCCACCCAGCGAGTCACGAGCTACTTTCTAGTTTCAATCGTTATCAATGTTAATATCTATTAGTGTTTTATTGTTATTACGTAATGTTTTAATTTATTATAGAACTGAAGTACTGCTGTAGACGAAACTTCTAAAGTTTGCTTCCATTTATTGTTTTTTTTTTATAATTTGTGACGTAGGAACGTTGTTAGTTGGATTCGATGGGATGTTTTATGTGTTTAACCAAATGTGTGGATTTAATGCCGTTTTTTTTTAAAACTATGATATTCTTAAGGTAATCCAACTATTTATTGAAATGAATCTTTTCTTGAAGAGTATTTCAAAGTCGTATTCACGTGCAATGTTATAACGTACAACTGAATCATTTGTTTGTATTTGAGTTTCCTTTTTCGTGTACTGAGTTGTCAGCGCTTTAATTAAAAATAAGTCAATTGTAATTAATGTATTTAGTGATGTATATCACAAAATCTTTTCTAGACGTACTATCTGTAATTTATTAAAACAAATATGTAATTATACCTAAGTGAAATAGAACGTCGGCAGTTACAAAAAAAAAAGTAGGCGCCTCTATCCCTCACAAAGGCTACGGGTAAATAAAGCAACGGACAAAGACGTCCGTCTGCGCGCGACATCTGAGCGACGTGTGTCGACCCCCCCGCCCCTCTCAGCCCCCACGCCGCCCCCAGCCCCGTTCCGATAATGATGTTAACTCGCCGGGACCTGCTTTGTCGCGTTTTTGACCGTTCGCTAAGGATCTTGATTAATATTGTTTTTCTTGGACGTTTGAAATTTCTTTACAAAGACTACATGCTAGGGATTTTGAAGAGCATTGAACAACACAAGTATGGTTTAATGATTAAACTGCAAAGACCTGACCAACCTACAAATGTATGAAAATGTTACGTTATGAATGACTTCGTTGTTTTGTTTCGGGTTTTTTCATGTATCGTATTTGTGTCACACAGAGTTCCGTAGTCATGAGGATTACACGCCAAAGTTATTTGAGGTCACCGAGTATTGCGCCTAAGGACTGCCTGTGTTGATTGTTACCACTTTATCATGATTTTCCAAATTTTAAAACATAGATAAAAAAGAGATAGAAAGTACTTCATATTTTTAAAAGTATTACTTTTTAATTAGATAGGTTTTTAAAAACCCGAAGATGGTTTCACTGAAATGTGTATTATGAAAGTGTTAGACATGGCATTAGCTAAAATCGTCCTGAAAGCTTATTTGTTAATTTTAGTGTTAAAATATATACGTATAACAGTTCCCATGTAATATATCAAAGCATCGTTCAAAGCGATCTATTTTAAACCGGTTACACGTTAAACAAATCAATGTTAAATTTGTAAAATAACAGTTCACTATATTACAAAATGCCCACACGACGTTCCTTCAAATAAATACCGATCCAAGTTGAGCTCGCTCGGTAAATTGTCTTCAAGAGCTGACCGCCCCCCTCTCACCTAGGGGGCGCAGGGGGTGGGGGCTACCGTCTCCCCGTTCGTCTTGCTTATGACTGACAGGCGGACAGCTTGAGTGATTGAGAGTGACTCGAGGTATAATGCGCTCTGGCGAGATAGCAGACTATCCTGTTATAAGAACATAACTCCTTGTCATGTCTAAATCATTCATAGCTTTATGTTTCATTGCATACGGTTGCAAATTCATTGCGACGTTATAAAGATAGAATGTATCATTTTAAAAAGTAATATGCAATATTATTACGAATTAAAATGTGGTGTAGTGCAAATTAGTCATTGCAGAATTTATAATTTCATATTTATTCTGTAATTTTCTTGTTTCAAAGCTATTTCATATATAAAGAGTGTGTATATTATATATCTCAGTCATGTTCTGTTTTTGAACGCATTGGATGTTTTGAACCACTCGTAGGCCATCTTATGGGCTCTGACAAATGGTTAAGCATCGCTAGATTCGTAAGCACCATATGCTAAATGCGACACCGGACAGTGTATAATATGATGAATGGGTGACGTCACAGAGCCTAATAAACGGTTATCTAGATATTCTAGAGCATTATAATAATGAAATGTATTTTTTATTACTAATATAAAGTCGAGTCTGTGTCATTAAAAGTTAATTAAAAAATACTGTCATCCAAATTTTAAATATAGAATGTATACATTCGAATCGATTTTCGAAGTTCGAATACATTGAGGTCGATTAACTACTTACAGAATAGACAGCGATCGTGCGAATATACGACGCATATTTTTTCAGACACGTTTATATTATGGGGTATTATTTGCAATTAATTCATCACAGGATACAAATCCTGCACGCAACATGTTATCCGTCACACGGACGGACAGGTAATTCTGAGCGTCAAGTCCTTTCATTATGGCGTATTATATTTTCTTTTTGTTATTATACGTCTTACAAAAGAATGTACATAGTTTTTTTTTTAATTTGCATACTGTTTTGACGTGGCTACGGCAGATGGCAGGGAGTCTAGTATTTCTAATGAAGTGTCACTTTAAATAAAACCTTTTTTACGGTTTTATTTTTTATTTAAATATGTCAATTAAAGGATATAAATGAATACGCGGCACATACAAACACTATGATTATATCTTTAAGTATACTATATTTTTTAATATGTAAATCATTGTAACCAATCGAATACTTGAATTTTTCACCTGTAGCTTAACCTAATTACCAGATATGCGCACGCGCTTTTTTTTATAACTTTCATGTTTGAAAACACGTCAGTCAGTCAAGTCTGATCTGCAAAACATCCCACATTATATATTATCCCACATTGTATATTAGCGTCCCGCCTCAGCTGTGAAAGTACCAGGCGCACATGAGCCATTAAGAGGTCGCAAATTATTCAACACTTAACGAAATTCATCGCGTTATGAATAAACTTTAAATATATACATTTAAAGTTTAATTTGCAACACCTGAAGTGTTGTATAAAATTGCAGAGCGTGGGAGTCCAACACGATGATCGTTCGACAATTTGATTCGAAATATATCGGTTAAGTCGAGTTGTAAATAAGTGTCGTAGGTGGGTGCGTGTTCGATTCCCGACGACGTGCGGTGTTCCAGCTCGGTGTGTGGCTCAATAAAGTATGACTGTACTGTGTTTAGACGTTTATGTCGAAGGAAATTTGCGACTTATCGGCATATATTTTATTCGAGAAAACGGACTACAAATAGATAGAGTGAGATGTGTACTATCTATGTATACATGAATGTATTATTGATTTTAATTATCTGTTAATGAAAAAAAAGATGAACAGGGTAGAAAATGTCCTATGTCATTATGTGATGTGGCTTTAAAGGGTCGTGAGACCTTCGTGTATGTGAAGTTATTTTTTAAGGAAATCCCTTATATTTACCAAGGACTTAAGTCATATTGACCATGCAGTTTCGTTTAAAACAGTCTACTTTACGGCCGTGATATACAAAAAATAATACGTGTATTTAACATAAACGTTACAAAATAGAAACATGGCGTCAGCAACGTTTTAATTTGTAACTTTGATATCAAATACGAAATAATTCCACCGCTAAGAACAAAATAATTGTTTAAATTGAGCAGTTCCTTTGTGAAGAGCCTTTGTAGATATACCTGTTCAATATAGTAATATGTTTTATCCTTTTTTAAGTCGAATAAAATGGCGAGACAAAAATAAATTACAACGTCCTCGTTCCAAAAATACTGGTACACTAATTACGTCAGCTGTCAATCATCTCTTGATTGAATTAAGAGGTCGCAGGCGAGGTCTTTAAACGTAAATTGTATTAAATTACGGGGAGGGGTGGGCCTCACATATAGAATTACAATAAGACTTGTTACTGTCTATCGGAATAACCTTATATATACATTATATTGAGATCTTAGGAAGGTGAGATACTATGTTTTTACTATCGACAACGACTCGCAAAATTGTATTTAATTCTTCTGCTACAATAAATATTTTAAACATTGAATAAGCGAATACATCATTTGTATTATTCGCAAAGAGACAAACTTACTTCCATTTGCGAGCCTTTGACAGCGTGACAAATACCTCATAATTCCTGCGATAAATGTATATTTTTTTTTTACGTTTAAATTACCTATTTTCAATTGTATTTCAACATCAATTCTCGGTGAAATATAAGCCCCATACGCCCGAGGTGGAATGTCCCGTAGGCTAATTATGTATACTGTCAATCGTAAGTTGATTGAATCAGGGGTCGCGGAGTCAATTCCGTCAGCCGTCATGCGTGCTTATTTGTAGTGGATTAAAATCGGTGACATACTTTTTGTATGTTATATAATGGTTCGATGTTTTTGTTTTAATTCTTTAATAATATTTAAGTTTTTCGATTCTATAAACTTGATTAATTCTTACAAGTTGAAATACCATGTATTTAATATAAAGGAATTACTTACAGCTAATTCATTAACTTTTATTTTTGTTTTTATAGATTCTAGGAAGTAAATTTATCAAGCCATATTTAAACCCACTTGCGATCAACCTCGCGTGAATTTATCTATAATTTTGAATAATTTCCAATCGTTGTTTGGATATTTTTTAAGAGTTCCGTAGAGAAATCATTTATTGATAACGTTGCGTTGAAATTTGTACAAAGCACTGATGATTTTATACTAAAATATAGCGAAGTTAAAAATATTAGCATTATTTTCCTTATTTTTATATAAAAATAAAATGTTAATTATTTATTAGTTTTATTAAGGTATTTGGTAGCAATATATAAAGTAGACTGTATATATGCGTTATATATAATACAGAGTAAGATGTCAGATTCAAACTTGCGCATATATCGCTATACAACCGATATACCTTTGGACTATTGCACATATTATCGATTCGTGTTCAGCTAATCTACACTAGTGTTGCGCAACGTAATTCAATTTGTTTGTCTGTCTGTTTGTTACGCCGTCACGTCTAAACCACTGAACCGATTGTGATGAAATTTAGTTTAGTATAAAGCGAACTTGAAGCGCAAGGAAGAACAGGTTACTTCGTTACACCTGTCCTCCCAAACACGCGTGCAAAAACAAATTAAAAATAAATAAATATCAAAATTATTTAAAAAATTGACTTCCAATTGCTTGGTAACGAACATGTGCGTCCCGCTATTGATAAGAAATGATTCAACCAGATAAGCGAAGTCGTTAATCAAAAACCATTACGATTTGATAACGTTGGTATTAATTATATTATGTCATAATCCCACCGAATACATCATTTGAATATTTTTTGAACACCATCCGGTGGGCAAAATCGTGAAAACATTATCGTATTAAAAAAATCTCGACTAGAACATTTAATTTCAACGTGGTTTGAGAAAACGTCTCGGAACAAAGAGATTAAATTGATCGCAATAAACATATTGATCGATAAAAAGATTACGCGTATTGCAAATAGAATGTGTCATTATCAATAAGTTACGACGATTGATTTATTTACACTGTTTATTATTTAATTTGTATCAAAGTACAACGAATGAAAATTAATCTACACTAATAAACGACGATATGTTTTTATGTTTTTAATGCCTATCTGAACAAAAATAGTAATTCAATATGCATTTACGGCCTATTTATAAATATAGAAACGTTGCTTGGCGAGTGATTAGCTTAACAATACTGTGTCTTCTTCTTTCGAATGTCAAATCACTAAGGACAGAAAGAGAGATGTGCTTAACTATGCCAAGCAACGTTTATAAGTAAGGTTATTAGTAAATAATATTGTTATATATATAAAAAGCAGTGTTTCGCAGTTTCACCATTTTAAATTTAGAATATTTACGTCACAAGCGTGAATTTCATAATATTATTATCATTAAGTGTTGTTTAGCGGGTGATTAGTTAAACAATGTTGTGTCTCCTTCTTTCAAATGTCAAATCAATAATGACAGAAAGAGCCAAGCAACGTTTTAAAAAGTTAAAACTTAATAATGTGCCTCTGCTGGGCTAAGGTATCATCCTTTGTTCCACCATGCTGCTCGTCTGTGTCTAAGATTGTTAGATTGGCCGCTAAAATTCATTTGAAAGAACATTGTTACTGATACAAATTTCAATCGATTAATGTTTTAATATTTTATTCCGTTAAGTATATACGTATGTATCACTCATAAATAATCAAAACGCATATACCGTAGTTTATATAGTCCTATTAGTTTAGTGGCAGGCAGAGGTTAATCTTGAATTCTTAACCGATGATTCCGAGTTCAAACCCGAGCAAGCACCAATGAATTTTACGTGTTAAATTTCTGTTGTTTGTCACCTCATGCACATTAAAAGGCTGTTACATTCTTACTTACTTTACCATATTGAGTCATATGATATAATTAATCAGATCATATCAATGACGAAATTAATTAAAAAATATGTATTTAGTAAATATGGAAATTTGTAATAATCACACAATTTAATCTATACACGTCGACGTCGCCATCACATTGCAATCTGCGCTGTAACGCGCTGGATATAATATTATTTGTAGTTATTATACGATAATGTGGAGCTGTCTGTCCGTCGGTGTTACTGTTGTGACGTGAGAAGACTTCCTGACGGGGCGAACAGGTGTAGAGATGCTTGCTTAAGTTATAACCGGAAAGCGGAGTTTTATTAAAAATATATATTATTTTTCTTATTAAATTTATACTACGTATATAAGCGGTTATTACTGTCCATAGACATTGTCAATGTAAAATATATTAACCATTCCTTACTTCGCCAATACGCCGCTAATTTTGGTAATTAAGAAGTCTCTTGTCCCTGTTATTACACTGACTCACGGACTTATAGGCATTGCATTGCATTTTAGCCCTAGAAAGCCCTACCATATTTTTAAATACTAAGGGGGAGCGAGGTGTTAGGATGATCGGTTGAGCAGTTAAGGTGTAAAAGCGGAACAAACAAACAAACTCACTTTCGCATTAATAACATTAGTAAGGATTAAGTTTATATTTCACAGATAACAAAGGATTAATTGCATTTAGTAACCGTTGTATATCCTTAAGTAATAATTGATTTTAATCCGTTTAATAATACCATAGTAAAAAGAAAAACACAAATGAAAGTCCAGTTGTATAATAAAATATAACTTTTTAATATCCAGTATAATGTGCTACACAAAAAAGGTTATAAAACTACAACTGGTTGTTTCTTTTGCGCAGAATTAACCTGTATAACAGAAGATTTATTATTATTAAAAATAGATTTTATTTTTTAACCCGTACATTAAAAACTGCCTTATAGCTCAAGTGGCTAGCTTATACGACTACAGACACTGATGTTCTTGGTTCAAATCACGGATCTGAAAAAGTTATTGGTTTTTTTTTTCAAGAAATTCATTGTCAGTCCGTAATCGGGAAGTTGGACGGTGTTACACTCTCGTTCCTTGTAAGGCTAACAAAGCCGATGGTCCTGTGCCTGATCGCTCACGTGGTGTCGAATTACCGTCCCATCGGACTATTTTTTGCGACCACACTTGTGCACTGTAATAATTTCTATGCATTTGATTAGTCCTTGAAATTACCCACCATGTTGGTGGCGAACCGAAATTCGGTCAGTGGGCCACTATTAAATATACATATAAAATAAAACCAAGATAGTCACCAGATGTTGGAAATATTTCCATAAAACAAAGACATACGATAAGCTATATTAACTATAATAGACCTGATAGGTGGCGCTGAACGCTGTTGTCAAGTTAATAACAGATTCTATATTTCGTTGGCTTATTGAAAGAACTCATTAACTGAATAAAATCGCTAAGTATGACAGTGTTATAACACGATACATTTTTTTTATTATTATTCAATAAAAACTATACGAAATATAGAAAAATAATTTCATATGTGATATATATACTAGTGATACGAATTAATCACTTTTATAATTGTATTAGTGTATTTAAAAAAAAAAATGAATTTATGCAGTAAGCGAAAGGTTTATAATTCAAAATGATTTGTATTACTCTTTTGTTCTCGTGATTCGACCATTGTCTATAACTTTAACAGCAGATCCGGCTCGAAGGACCATATGTAGATTGAATTAGGACTTCATTTAGATTTTAGAAGCATTGAATTGAAATAACAACGCGTTCCCTTTGAATGATAGTTATATCTTGATACTTATATACTTCTAAAATTAACACATAATACATTTTGATTGACTATTATATAAGAAACTCATACTACACCCTTTCACATGTTGTTCTTTTTAATAAATAAAAATGAATGTTTGTACTATAATATATATTATAAATATAAAATACAAAATTAAATGAAACGCAAAAATAAAAACAATTCGCTGTCATTGGAACTAGGTACGCTAGATATCGACTCGAAGGCTAAGCCGGTAGCTAGAGATGGACGCCTCTAAGAAGTCACTCAACTGACGCAAAGCTCTTTGACGCGTGTCGCCTCTTGCCGCCTTTTGCTTCTTGCCACTTAATTCAACTGACCGGTACATGATTGAAAATAATTTATCAACTTGTTAATAATCCGATCATAATACAATTTATTTTTACAACGAATTTATCGTAAATGGTATAAATGTACGCTTTTAATATGATCTTAATGTCGGTAACTTTAAAGTGATTGTATCAATATGTTGTTTTGTTTTACCAAAAGTACTTTCGAAAGAATGAAGAGTAATGTTTTTTGCTATATTAAATACATAATCAGTTTGATCTTTTGATCTATTTTGAAATTGTGATTCAATTCACATAAGCTTAATGGTAGACAGGTTCCTTCCGATGTAAAAGACGTAGGTTCGATCATAGCGCTTTTTTTTGTGACTAAAAATAGATAAAAGATTTTTAGCGATTAAAAATTATGTATTGTGAACCATAGTATAATGTTATTGATAACTAATAATAATTAATCGAAATATTATAGCATTTCAAACGGATTTATTTATTTATTATAACTAACTATAACAAACTTCCATGACAGTTGAATATGATTGAAGCAAAGATTATTTAATTCTCTTAAAATATTAATTAATTAAGTGATTTATTTACATTCAGTTAATATTTATAATTTTATTGTAACATACATGTCGACAGTTAAAACGAACTCAGAGAATTAATTGCTTCGATTAATTTACGTATATATAACAAAAAATATTGCATTCAAACTGTCACAAAGTATGCATTTGAAGGCACGAAGGATTAACATCAACAAAGTAACTCTGCGGAGGCTGGAGTGACGTTTATCTCGACGAGACGGCACCGCGTTACTTAAGAAACTGAAACACATTGACTTGTACCGGGCTTTTCTCGTGAGCTATTTTTATTGTACATATAATTTTAACTTTTAATTTTGTGCTGTTTTGTAATAATTTCCTTAAAATATTATGGTGTTTTTTTTTTCGATTTCAAATGACAAATATTAATATATTTTATAATCTTTGTACTGGCAACACTGTTATCAAAATTTTTTTTTTAAAGGAACGGCTGTAATTATTTTTACTCTTGCTTCTACCGTCACTGTACAAATATTTTTTTTTTTTTTTTTTATATTTGCCGGGTGGGCAAATGACTCTACTCCACCTGATGTTAAGTGGTAGTAGAGTCCAAACGCGAGGACGGCCAGTACAGTCTGGAAGAAGATTCTGCACTAGCCGCCCTCGCCTTGCCGGCCCGCAAGATGCCTCTTCACGCCTCGTAAAGAGACGTGAAGCGAGCGACGTATTGCCACGATAGGGATGGGCAAAGTGTGGAGGCGTGTTTCCCCCGGCATTGGTTCAGCCGCCGTCTCCACTGGACCAACACCCATCGCGGCAATGCTCGCTCGGGCACTGGCTGTACGCTGGCTGACCTCGAAACGCGGCTGCAAGCCACTTCACGAGATTTTCACCATGCGTACGGTGGTAACAAGCCAGGCGGATGTTTATCATCCTACCACCAGATGATATCCCTTAGTCGCCTCTTACGACACCCATGGGAAAGGGGCAGTGAAATGTATTCTTTCTCCGTCACTGCACGGATAAATATACATTGCAATACTTTTTTGGATTCATATTTGCTTTCAATTTTCGGTTTATTAATATTTATTTGTATTGAACCTCTGCATTCTCTTTCACGTCTTGTTCTTTTTAATAAATAAAAATGAATGTTTGTATGTTTGCCCGTTAGCCTTTCTAAACTGTTCATTCATTGATAAGGTGTTCTGTGTGAGCAAGCGAAGCCATGAGTAGTTGCTAGTTTTCTATAATATATTACAAATAAGGATTCACCGCCATGACCATCCGAATTTGTTTATTTTACCGTGTATAAATAATAGTTATAACAATATTGCCACAGGACAATCTTTTGGACGGCGTGTTTTTTCTATAAATTTGTAATGTATATTTTGTTTTTATTTTAGTTTAAGTTTACTCTTGTATTATCTTTCGTGTTTGTCACATTAATATATAAAGATTGAAAATTTATTATAATAAAAAAATTTACTCATCAAACAGTACATTTTATCGTATATACGAAAGACAGTCCTAATATTCTAAGACTTATTCTCAGCAGTTTCCATACCGAAACGCACCGGCAATAATCGGTATTAATCGCATCATACACGGGGGCGTTATCTTTTGCATCTGTGAGACTCGAACCCGCGCCCTCCAGCGCTCAGCTGATTGATGGCGGCGATGTGCATCTACTGACGGCGCGGGCGTTGGTCAGGGTTGCTATTTTAAACTAAATTAATTATTCAACGTGCATATAAAATGCATGTATATTAAATTATATGAAGGATGGCTTTGATGTACGAGTAATGTGTGGACACAAGCGCACACACGGAAATAATGTCTTAGGTTCGTTGGTTCGGGGTGCATACAGTGTGAAGAGTGGTTTACACTTCTTGCAGTTCTAGTGTATATGTGCGACGGTGACCACCTACCATTAGGTGGCTTATTTACTTGACTGCCGTCAAAATTTTTTATAAACAAATGCAGAGAACATTTATACTTAAAATTTTTGTTAAATTTAATATTTAATGGTAGGTAGGTATTATTGGTGGTAGATGTACAGCAAACTTAAAAAACGATTTTAAAAGAAATGTAAAAAATACCCTTGTTTTAATTTTAGGAATTATTTAATTTTTTTAAACTTTATTAACAAATTTTATGATTACCACTTAGGTGAAGTGACCATCATAAAATTTGTTACTGACATTTACGTTATGATAAAAAATGTTTTTTGAATATGGAACAATTTAAACGATTTTAATATAACACTTCGTATTATCCAGAGATCGCCAGCCCTTGAAGTCGGACACTTGAATAGAGGTTTATAAGATATGGGCGTATGAAACAAAGACTTACAAATAACGAAGGTAGGACGATCAAAGCATCTAACCTTGATAAAATATGATTTGTGATAACCTTAACTAATATTATACATAGCTTAACTTGCATTCAATCTTCTTAAAATGTATTTAATTGAAATTTTATTGTATTACCTTGGGGTTTGGAATAGTAGTGCAAAAACTTTTATTGTACATATAACGACACGTATTACCCCATTTGTGACAGGGGTTTATTTTTTGACCGGAGAATTGGCATAGCGATTCAACTGCGAAATACTGTTAGCAGTTATCCTTAGCCTTTAAATATGCGGTCATTTAAGTCCTTAATGAAAACGATAAAAATGCGTTGAGGTAATATCTGATGATTTCCAAGCATATGTATAAATTTAATTGTGTAAATTGACTCCGTAATTAAAATTCGCCGATTCTTCTCGGTAGGATGTAAATATCTAATTGGTGATCGTTTTAAATTTATTTCAATACTTACTATAATATATTTAATATAATGTGACTAGTATAAGTGCCTGTTATTTCGTAATAATGTTTTAAGTTTGATTTTTGAATAAATATTAATATATTTTACATCAGTCTTAAAGGACGAGCCTTCACTTTCACCAACATTCTTGTCATATTAAAAATTTTATTCTACGTTATTTCAGTCGTATTCGTTCCAATATCATAAGTTTCAGTAAGAAATGATTGATCTGTCTAGTTTTTTTTTTACACTTAATAAGCCAGCGTTTGACCGCTGACTTGCCTGATCTTAAGCATCGACACGGTCTAGGATGTTGCACGCTTGCCTAGAAGAACCCTGCTTACTCTGGATTTTAAGACGTTTAGTTTGTTCCACTTATTATAGAATACTTTCTAAAATCGCTAATAAAATCGGAGAGCAATTAATCTCAACAATTAACATAACAGAATAATCTGCACACTTGTGTCCGTGTCCTTGAGTATTTAGCCGGTATATAAATCGATAAGATCGTGCATAAACAATTAAACGTGATGCGACGCAATTAATCGGACACACCAAAAACACGAGAAACGAATTAAAATTCACAAGTTATCGATGTCACCTAAAAAGGAATGAGACGTGCAAGCTCCAAGATGGATTGACGTGTCAGGCATATTGCAAATAAACCAATAAATCATAGTCGATGGAGCTGAAGATCAAGCTGTAGCCACGTCGACCGTGACTCAACGGACTTGCCAATCAATCAGATTGATAAACCAATTTATTGATTGCGTCATTCAATTACACAGGCCAGCTTCAAAACGGAGACTTGATTTAAATATTATTTAAATTGAATGAAATAAAATGCTGTGAACGCTTCTTCCTTAGATAAGGATTTGTTTTTAAATTTATGATAGAAAGTCTGACGAGCAAATATGCCGTGTATGCCTGTTTTTTAATTACACTGGCTTACTCACCATTCAAACCGGATCAGAAGTGAATTTTACCCAAATGACCTTGAACAAATCTCTTTCAGAAGTAACATAGAAAAATAGCTCATAATTCTCCATTTAAGCAAGATATCCATTTGACCCATAATTATCAACATTAATTTTTATTTATTTATATAGACTTTCGAAGCTGTCATCATAAACTTATTTTTAAGGCATTTTTCGTTAAATATAATAATAGAAATCACTAGTAGAATTAAGAGTAACAGACGGATATTACAAAGGTATTATTTAAGGAAGTTCAAATATGGTTTCATCTATGTTTTGTTCTGTCACATCGCCGAAACTGGTATTACCAGTTGCGCAGTTCTTTGATATATACAGTATAGTCGGATCAGTTATAAAGGTATTTCTTTGTTTAATCGCAATAAAATTTAGCTAGATCATTACATTTCCATCTACTCCGCATAGCTGACAAAGAAAATGGCGCATACAAAATGGCGGAGCCACATTAGATATAGCCAGACTCAAGGTGTCCCAGGGGCGTAATAACGATGAGCCGGCGTTAAAGAAGTGCAGTCATTTGCATTTCAATGCAGTCTTGAACTGTGAACGGTATACTATCGTATGGTATACTGTAATCCGTGGGATTCTCGCGAAATTGTGTATATGGCTTGGAAAATAGGCTCGTATTACGTTCTGTTTTAGATAACCATTGAAACCTATGTGCTGCTACATTGTCATATATATCATGTGTACCATCGACTTTAAATCAAACGAAAGTGTTGAAATTAATGCCAAATATTGTCGCCTTAGTTTTCTTTAAAATCTATTTAAGAACAATAAATTGCAATTCTATTACTTTATTGATATCAATTACAAAACTTATGTTGGTATATCTAATTTATGTATTGTTTTTTATTTGATTACCAACTTTGAACATTTTTATATTATATAAACTTTTAAGTCAACATTAAATACACTGTACCAGCAAAATATTTCAGTGAATAAAACACGTAAATTTTAACCGAAGATCACAGGTTCAAATTTGGATAAGTTCATCAGTTATCATGAAGTTAAACATCCTTAGAAAAACTGCAACTGTTGGATAACATTCCATGCCAACAATTACCGAATTAATTAAGATAAAAAGAGGTCCACCCCTAGTAAAAAGACATTAACGGGCTGTTATATTATTTACTTACAACATACAATCATGAACGAAACATTTCTAGAAGCTATACTGAACCAAACTGTTATTCATAATAATATCTTATAAATGGTCCATTTCCACGAGAGCCAAATTTAATTAAACGATAATTATTTTAAATGTTTCTCATCAATCAAAAACCTTCCCAGATTGGAAGCAATAGATGAATTAGTTTGGTTTCTCGACACCTCTAAAGACGTACAGCTAAAGAGGTCAAATCAGAGGATGATTGACCGAGAGCCTGTCATATTTAATAACAGGGTCCGGTGAAGTGATGAATAATATTATAATTACGGAGCCCAGGATACATCTTAATATCAATAAAAGCACAAATAACTCACAGGTAGGCCCACTAATGCCTGCTGAACAAACATCAATCAATCAATTCTTGATATGTTTAAACTTGAAGCAAAAACTCGAGAGTTTTTTTATTGGATTTGAGTGGATAAGGCAGGCCGTGATCAATTATATATTGAAGAAGGTTTTATATTCCTCTCTCAGAATTTATCTTAATTATTTAATCTCAAGTGTCTAGTTTTTTGTAACAAGATTAACACCACTTTATTTACTACCGTAAATAAATGGTCGCTAAAAAATGGTCTGGGTTTCTAGTTTATTGGTAACTTTAGGCTTCTATTGATAAATGCTTGAGACGAGCTCAATAAGTTTTTTGGAATGATCAGGAATTTCAACCCAGAACCTCAGTTTGCATTCTTCAAAGCTAACTAGACCAAAGAGGTAGTTAAGCAAATGTCTCATTAGGAAGTTTGCAGAGTAAAGTCGTTGGTCTTCCGTTGTAATCCTATTGGATCTGCCTTCCTATCGAACTATGATTCTAAGAAAATAGAGTGAGCACACATTCGTGCACAATTTCTTCTCCAGTAGAGTCGTTTGCTTCTTAGGATGGAATATTAAATAAATAATTAAATCCATACTAAGTCCAATACGAAATCGAGAGCGAAAACTCCTGTCCGACAATGAGCGTTGAAATGTAAAGGTCGATGCGCGCACGATCGTGTTATATCCAAAGTGTTTGTATTCCTACCTACGTTGACTTTAAGACAGGTGTGCGAGTGACGAATGAATTTTACTTTTCTTCAAATCATTCGAACAGTTTTATATTTTCAAAAAAGGAACACTAGAATTATGTTATTTTGATTCAAACATTAGGTTTGTTATTAAACGTATGTGAGCTGAATCTGATTTATTTTGTTCGTGTGTTTTAATAAATACTTTTGTTTATGATGTTAATACGTTAATTTAGGAAGCAATAATCTTGCAATGGTTATATTATAACAATTCATTATTATTATTAATCAATATTTTATCTTTTTCGAATGTTTTGATTCTTATGTATTCGAAATTTAAATGAATAAATTTATATATTATAAATATTTTTAATCATGAATCAAAAAATTGTTTATTTACAAATTTATTTCTTCAAAATAGTCTTATCCTGGAATCCTTTGTACATTTAATATTAGTAATAATTTTATGTACATATATAAGTCAAATAAGAGAAAAACTTATAAAAACCATCAATAAAAATCAAAATAACAGACGTTCCTGCTTAAGAAAACAGACTACTAATGAACGTTTGAACTGTCGCAAATTTTGTAACTGCGGTCACCTTCAACCCTAACTCCCAGAAATAGGTGACATTTTCGCTCCTCGAGGTCACACGGACGTGGTAATACGACTCGATGTCAATAAAGATTAAGTGGATTTCCAGAGTCGGGTTACGCGTTTCGGACAGACGAACAGAAATCCAGCCGCTGACGTGTGATTGACAGGAGGGACTCACGGACCGAATGTCGTGGAAAAGAAATACAAGACATCGACAGGTTCAGCTTTGTCACACTCGTTTGCTAGACGTTTATTTTGTTTAATTGTCTCGGTCATAGTTTTTTTTCTTATTATATTTTTATTTGCACCTTCTGACATCGCACATATAACGTCTTTTCCGTTTATAAGTTATTGTAATATATTATAATTTTTCTAAACAGTGTATAACATTAATTAACAGAAAAACCCTTATAATTACTATTATATATTTATTTTAATATCTATATAAACTGTATTACTATTTTACTTTTTCTCTGTATCATGAAAATGTTTAATTAATTATATATATTGTAATACGATAATATTTTCATATGTTCTTGGAAACTCACGTGATTCGAATAGCACAAAAAACGGTTGGCCTAGCACCTAAGATCTCTCATGTCGATACCACCATCTCTTTCAGGATCAGGACAGAGATTCAAGAGTACGCCTGTTTAACAGACCCACTTAAGAACTATATTTAGTACTGGCTATTCCCCGCCAGGACCGAATTCGGTCAGGAGGATGTAATTGTCAATGAGTAATTAGTTCATTCCATGTTACTTAGTAGAGCCTAAATAACCTAAATAATGGTATAAAATAATGGTACTCAGTTGATCGATAGATGTCTTGAACATATTGGATCATATTTTCAATTGCTATGCTAAAAACCACACTACGTTGCAAACATTTTGACATTAGCCATGTTGAATTTAAAATGACGTCACGACTATCTACAATAGTCATTCTCCGAAACAAGCTTGTAGACCCTTAAATTAACACCTACGAGTATGTCGAAAAACTCAATCGTAAAAAGAGTTGGTCCGCGTTTGCCAAAAAAATAAATCACAGTAAATCTTGTTTATGGAGTACTACAAAATGTTTGGCACGGCAGCAGGTGTCGGACCACCGTCGCGGTCGTCAGTCATCGATCGTTTCGCTGGCGTGGTCGAATTGTCAACTGGTAAATGACAGGAGGTAATTATTCCACAAAAATTGTACCGAAAACGTTTTATGGGTGAAGTGTTTTGTTTTTATTTTGAAAATGGAGTTCATGTAATTACTAATTTTTGGTTCAAATATTTAACAAATTGATTTCCGCCCACGGCTTGTGTTGTAGGCAAAACGTCATTTTGATACATCGAGTAGTTATGACGTGAAAGCCTTATTAACAAATACAGACACTATCACACTTGTATTAGTAAGGCTAACGGGCTTTTAAGTTTTTACGTCAAATGCAACGTGCGACCTGTAAAGTTACTAATCTTTTATATAGGGACGCATTTGAATTACTCATTACAGGCAATTCTGCCACACGTTAGCAAAAAAAAATCGCTTCTTGAATATACGAAGACATTAAACATTTAACTTGCTGTATTGGATTATTGATAGTCTGACTCTTTATGTCAATGATAAAAATCAAAATGTTATATCAATGCCCATTGAAGCACTACAATCGCTTTATGATTGACAAACAACACGAGGTTATTATAAATTTTTAATATATTTCAATAGAATATGGAAGAGCTCAACTAGCCTAAAACTGTAAAACAATTGCAATTCATAGAAGCCTTCGTCGTATAACGATTTAATGCTGTATCAAAAACCAGTAATCCTTTGATCACTAACGAGATTATATAAAAGTACGATGCGTTCAATTTTGCCGAACGGTTATTTAAAAATAAATAAAAAATAATCATAATTACCCGAGAATAAATACCATCAAAGGCTGGCAATATTATCCTGACCGACGACGTTAAATTAAATCGTCAACACATCAGCGATCTCGTGTGTGGTCCGTCGGTTCGGAGTAGAACAGCGTCCGGATACAATATACCATAACTTGCTGAGCTATTTAAAAGCCGAAGTTCTTTAAAATACCGTAATATATGTAAACGGTAAAATTATTTAATTTTAGAATTTTTAGTTTCTACTGTTTTCGTGACTAAATTATACAGTTCGTTAATTTTTTGACAAATATTAAAAATTGTGTTAATGAATTGGTAGTGTTTTTATATTTTTAATGTGGTTATAAGTTTTAGGTTAGGTTAGGTAAATAATAGGTCATGAAAATTTGTCCCCGAAATTACTGTCCAAAAAATTCTTATTCAAGATGAAATTCATTGATGATACATGATCTTTTATTTTCCTCAGACTAAAGACCTTCTCAGACCCAGATTTCGTCCAAGGGCGACCTTAAAATCGATGTTAAATGATGCGGCCCAGAATCTAAAGCGACAGCCTCACCGCCGGCTGGTTTGAATAAATAGTATCGTTTCATATCAAAGCGGGATTTGATTGAGGGATCACTGAATGCAATCGTAGCGAGATGATATCGGAAAAAAATGTTTATTTTTATGTAAAACTCAGCGCGTTATTTGATGTATAGATATAGTTTTTGTTTGTACGCTGTCACAGGGACTTGGCGCTCACAATATTACATAAGAGAGAAATACGAAGAAAGACAATCTCATTACAGAAATACTGTTTAGGAATAATTTATAGTGCTATAACATCGAGATCAGAGGAATGCCCGATGAATGTTTATTTATCTGGCGACGCTCGATCGCTTAAGCGCAATACGATGCAATCACCCAATAAAAATGATGGCACACTTAATAATAATCCGAAAAATGGCCCCTTCAGATACGGATCGTATTAAACGGTCAGTCGAGCACGAAGCCTGACCAATCAGTGGGACGATTCTTCCGAGCTTCACGTATTTACGTCACATTTCTTCGATTTTCGCGGCACGTTCGAGACGTAATAAGCGAACGGCCGTCCCCGGTCCGTCACCGGGTGGGGAACACGGGGAAACGGGACCGGGATGGGGGTCGTTGGAGTTAATGAAGTTTTCTCGGCCGCGATTCCCACAGGTCGTCACATGCGGACGGAGTTTGCGGCACATATTGTGCACGTCGCGCTATCGCCAGATATTGCCCGGGTGAAATGTTTTAATAAGCGCATCCCGGGATACGGCGCCGCTCCGCGCCTAGCGTTATACGCTCTTATTAATGCCTATTGTTTGGAGTTTTGCGTTATTGCGTCTATATTGACGGTTTGTGTTTGACGCGTGTGTTCGTTATTATCATCTAGGATCGTGATGTCTTCATAACGGCGCTCGTACGTTTCGGTAGCCAATTACGTTGTTAATATGTACCTCGATATAACGGCGTGACTCGACAATTATTATGTATGTTAGGTTTTTTACACAAGGGCGTCTGTCGAGGGGCGTCACCGTCCGACCGCTGGCAGCGGCTATTTATTCTAAACTATAAGCAATTCAAACTTGTGTACGCTTCGACGTGCGCTTACGATTGTGATTGCAGGAACAAATTAACAAACTCCGAGTCCGCTGTCTCCAAATTGCGCTGCACCGCATCGTTTTATTAACGTCGAGTTCATTTTTTATCGGGTTTTTAATTTTGTTTCTTACAAACTTCTTCAATGATTTGCATTCATTGGCGAATTGTTTCCAATGAAACAACATTTTGTTTAAGTGAACACAAATACTACATAATTATATTATATTTTCTAAAAACTTGTATATGTAAATACATATGTACTGAGATGTTTGAAAAGAACATTTGTATGTTATGTATTTGGATATGCTACGACTACGAGTATAAACAAATCGATCTAAATATACTATATACAAATATACTAAGAAAAGTAATAACATCAAAACATATATACTACATATAATGCACATTTATATTTCTTCATAGCTATATTAATATATAATAACCTCTCGACAATTCTATTGATATCGGGTCGAGTCAATAAGAACGCGAGAGTGCATTAATGACATTTTTCACATGTTTCTTACTCGGATCACAGGTCAAGTCAGGTTGGGGGAACCCCCCGATGGGTGGTCGGGTGGGGGTGTCTCGGAGAAGGCGCGGACGTCTCGTGTCAATCAGTTCGGGCAGACGTGAGCGGAATGAAAGGGACTTTCGTTGAACGTTAAGACGTTTTTTTATGATCGCCGGTTAACGTAACCTATTTCTAGTTATGTTGTGTGCGTTCGAGTGTATATGTGTGCGAATGTACGTTATATTTGTATATATTTATATTTGCAAAAGCTTACATATTTTTTTATTTCAACAGAGCAGTTACGTAGTTTCGAATGATTGGTTCAACGGTGACAAATAAATATAATATACATAGCTATAATACATAGCATATATAAGATGTTGAGAACAAACCGCTTATGTATGAGTTAGGTATTTAGTTGTATAATCTCATCTTATATAATATTAAACTAACAATAATTGTATACTGGTCTAATGATTTGGATCTAATTTTATATAAAACGTTAAATTTATTTATTTTTTAAATTTATGTAAAAATAAAAATATTTTAACATTTAAATATCAACATTAACAAAGAAAGGTAATAAAACAAAAATATCGCTAACAGGAAATCAGGATTTAATACAGTTACCGAGACAAGCGTCTCAACATTTTTGATTGTCATTCGACACAATCATGATCAAAGTTAGCCGAAAAAAAAAACTAAAACGGACACACCAAATGTTTTTATACAGTTCATTAGCAGTATTTAAAACGTATTATTTATTACGAAATTCGTTTAAAATCTAATACACCATATGCATCCGCTTAAGACCTTTTTTAAATAAACCCACCCCTCAGGTGGGTCCCGATCTTAAGTCAACTAAATCCGTTTCAAATTATAAACACTTCAAAAGACAGCCGCGTAAAAAAATCCCGTCTGAATTCAGTTTCGCATAAAAAAGGTCCGCGAAAGCTGATCTGTGATCACTCGAAGCCGTCGGAGTGAGTGAATGAATGGATGAGTGAATGAGTGAGAGAGCGGCGGGCCACGGGACACCAGTTGATCGGGCATGATGCGACCGTGTCCGTCAAAGTCAACGGGTAGGTAAGGGTGGAGTGGCCTTTGAGGTCTACTAATCCGAATTATATAATTAATACATATTTATTATTAATTTACATTACTTGCGATAGTTTCGTTACATAAAATAATGTTTTACATTAATTGTCCCATCATTCGTGAATATTTAAATCCCAACCGAAGTTTAGCGTCGCTCGATGTCGCAGTATTATTGGCGCACAGAATAAATTTCATCAATAACGCGAGTGAATTTATTTGAAAAGTCGCCTTTATAATCCCATTCAAAGCAACAAATCGAAACAAGCGGGTTTCATTGAGCGATTTTCGAGTTTATTTACCGCCGTACAACACGGGTTATCGTATGCATTAAAATACGCGGCAATAGTGCCCGTGTAAATCAAAAGCCCATAAACGCCACAATTCGGCCGAGCCGACTCCATGCTAGCGTAGCACTTGATTTATTCCTCGCCGGTGTCGGCGCGAACGTACCTCGTGACGTCACGGCGTTTTTTTTCCTCGGCTTTTTGGCTTTTTATTGATGGCTCTCGGTTAAAAAGTGGCCGGGGCGGGCCGGCTAAGCGAGTGGCGTCAGAATTTGTGAATGATTTTTCATCCGACCGACTCATCCTGCGTTTCACAGCCATTTGTCAGCCGAGTGAAAAAGATGCATGTACGCGCGGCTGTTGTGCGATGTTTTTTTTTTATTTTTTTCCTTTTTTTCGGCTTTTTAGGCTTTTACGCGGATCCATTGACATTTGAAAGTGTGTTAGCGTCGGTCGAGTTTATAAATCTACCGTTGCGTTCGCTTCGGCTTTAAGTCAGATTTAATTTCGCTTTTTGTTCCGTGTCACAGTTTAAGTGTGGCTAGTTTTGTGATCTACGGTTTTGGCACGAGCCGATATTTAGTTTTAGCCCATATTCGCATTTTTTTCAGTGACATTTTCAAATGTTTTTACAGAAAACAAATCGCATTCAAATTAATTTAATTTTTCAATAATTTATATTCCATTTTGCAACATTTCGAACATTAATATACACATAGCATTCAAAGCAAATTATGAATCACAGATCTAATGAAACTAAATTTAAAAAAGTATTCTAACATGAAATATAAATTTTACAAACAATTATTAAAATAATATTATGAAATATTAAAAATGAAAATTTTTCATGAAACGTCAAATGAAATACAAAATATGATATAAAAATATAAAATTAAATCCAGTTTGCGGCGACGCGAGTGTGATCGACGTGGGACGTGCTGATGTATTGGTTGGCGTAATTTATCGTTTTCAAACATCAACTTTGATGAATTTCATCGCTTTCAGACATTTAAGGCAGACAACCTACATAGATACATCGTTCAATCAAATTAAATCAAATCGCTGAAACAAATTTGTATGCTTTCTTATGAGTAATCAATGTTACCTTTTTAATTTGATTTTATTAAGAACTAGCTGTGCCCTCTGCTTAACTTGGAAATCTGCCTGGAACTCAGTTCGTAAATATAAAACTGCATACATACCTTTAATATCATAAAACATTATAATTGTTGCGCGCGGTTTCAACCGCGTTAAGCCCTAGTGCTCAGCCTCTTGGGTAGCGTGACTCAATCTAGTAAAAACGCAAAAAGATTTACATCGGTCTCGGTCAAACAAACATACTCTTCAATTTTATATATTAGTATAGGTACAGATCAAAACAGCAATTCACCTGTATACCGAGGTAGCTTTTATAAGCAAAGAATTAATGTATATAAAACAATCGATGTTATGGTAAGAGATTCGTTCGATTCTAGAACGTTTTGCTTCCGATATTGCTATTCCCTTTTCATCTCATGTTAATACATCTTACCACAGACCTGACCTTGTAATACTTTCCTGAGCACTGAGCTTAGTGTTTTAATTACAAATTAATCACTTGAAAACTCATTCTTGCTTCACCTTTGAATTTGCAATCGTTAATAAGGTTACGTATTCTACGCACTGGGCTAATTCAGCTCTATTCGATTTATAATATAATTGTATGGTACTGTATGTTTCAGTATATTTAAATTAACAACAAAAGAGGTTTTCGTTATTTTGTAACACGCAATTGCAGCCTTACAGGTCGTGATTGAAGCGTCCCCGCAAAAATGTCGGCCAACAGGCCGGTGACGCCAAACCGCGTCGATTTATATTTCACTATATTACGTGCGCGTCGCGGATTTACGATTTCATTATCACGCTGCCGAGTGACCGCGGTGGATTTAAAAAAAAATGCTCTTTCGAATATTTAGCATAAATTAATGAATATCAAAGTTTACTTTTAATAATAATACACTTTATTGTTACGATAAAACAAATAAGATAGTACAATCAATGATACGAAGAGCAAACGCTGATGTATAATACAAACCACTTACGCCATCAATGAGCTGGCGATCAAAGGGTAGCCTGTCCTGGCTCACCCACCATTATTGATGGTTGTAGAGTAACTGGCATGTGGACGGTACCCACCCAGACCTACTCAAACCTCTAATCTTTGTAATATTAAGGCACAAAAACAAGGACTATATTTTTGTAGTATGGATTTTTTGTGCGATTTCAAAATCGTTTTGACGGCAACGTTTTCACGTGTGACGTTTAATTGAATCTTTCTGACGCAAAACGTTTCACTTATATGCGTAATAAAAGCTAGTACAGCAGTTACTGTTGTACTGCGAATTTATATAACACTATTAGGTAATGTGAAAAAATATTTAAGTAATCGAAGTTATTTACCGACTCAGCTTATTGATATTTATTATGAATGGAAACGGTATAACTAACGTCAAAATACTGCTTCAAAATACTGCTTGTTTTCGAAATACAATATTGCATTGGTTATAACGATTTACGTCATAAATATGATTATTATTAAAATATTATAATTCAAATAACAAAAACACGTAACTGCCAATACGAACGCAATCAAAACTCCCAATTGATTGAAGTGTCCGCAAATATGTCGGCCAACTAGTCTGTCACGCCAAACCGCATACAATTTTATTTAGCTATATGTTCACGCTGCGGATTTTAAAATATTATAAAGTAGTTATCACTGATTACATATACTATAGACATTAAATTTGTAGATTTATTTAAATTACATAAAAAAGGGATATTATAGTATACAAGATTTTGATTGTACTAATAAATAGAGATATATTTTTTTATCGATACACAAAACTTATACCAAAGATGCAGCGCGCTTCGGTAAATATTTTAGTATATAATATTATTATATGAGCGCATATTTCGTGGTCCTGATGATAAAAGAGCTTCGAGTTCGTATGCGTTGATTTCACATATTGAATACATAGATTTAATTGTATGTTTTTTTTTATAAAATATATAGGCAGACGATCATGTGGTCCACCTGAAGGTAAGTGGTCACCAACGCCCATAGACATTGGCATAGTAAGAAATGTTAAGCATCGCTTACATCGCCAATGCGCCACCAACCTTGGGAATTACACTTGCTTACTCACCCTTCAATCCGGAACATAACAATACCAAGTACTGCTGTTTTGCGGTAGAATATCTGGTATGATTGATGAAAAAGATTAAGTACTCAGTTTCTTGTCGATTCTTTTCCGTAGAAACTACATACTGATCCGATGCTAGCGATTTTGAAATTACTTGTAAGAACCTAATGAACTAAGTATATATTAATTGTATCGGTCATACAAATAAGAGAGAAATTCTAGTGTAATGTTTTATCCCAGTGATTATCAATAACCAGTTGAATTGAATGATAGTAACGTCCTTAAATCTACCCTCTACTTCACCCTTAGGCGATATTAAACGACACTCGTAACAACGTCTTAGGAACCCAAGGAACCATACATCTATTACTAATATTAATTTCAAATACTATTTATTTTGAATAAACTAGACTAGACTAGACTAGACTACTGCTAAGGTCACCTCGTGAATCTTAGCCGAATACTGCGGGTTCAAATCCAAGCAAGAAAGCGACATAAACTGCTTGTCGGATGAACTTCTGTCATGTGTACCCACCAATCCACTGTGGAGCCGCATATTGAAAAGCACTTACTGTGGAAATATGTATTTTATGATTGTAATATTATTGTTCGCATAATTGAAGCTAAGATTTCAAAATTAAATAAGTAAAACCGATTCTATTATAATATGAAAATAAACAATAAAAATAATTCACTTGTCATCACATAAATAGTCATTAAATAAGGTAGTCAGGTAAACACAGGGGATGCGCCCTCCCTTTTTATGTACACGAGTATTTTAACAACCCTAAATATATATTTAATTTTGTGTAAACTGTTTTTACAAATGTGAGTATTAGCTCGATAGTAACAATATTTAATGTGATTTCCTTTCTATATTACTAATAAAATTGACGCTTTAGATCGGGCAAAGTGGAGGCAAAGATGTAGGAAAGCGGACCCTGGCAGTACTAGGCCGGGAAAACGCTAGGAAGAAGAAGAAGATTACTAATAAAATCGATGCTATTGATATTTAAAAAAAAAATTAAATCTTTCTAAAAAATATTTTACTAGTCACAATAAATTAATAGATCATCCTAAAGTATTTAAAAATAACATTAATCTTTATATAATCATATAGAAAATTGCTATATACTTTACATATATACATTGCTAAATACTAATGTATTTAAATAAATATAAAACCATTATAAAAGAGACGAAATGCTAAGGAACTAAAAAATGGAAACATTTTTTTATTCATCGGTCTTCTAAACACAAAAATTTTTTTTTTTTCAAAAAAAATAAAATACACAATTAAAAACATTACAACAACAAAAACTTAAATAATTAAAGTAATATCGATAAATCAGCACTACGATATTCCCCACCTGGAATTAGAAAAAAAAAAATCATATTACGAAATTGAAAACGCAAGGTCGTTCAAAAATCGCCCGTCCCCACCCCCGGTCCCCGCTAACACGCTTAATAATAATAGGCTCCTTGCCCCGCGCCTTATCTGCAGTATTAACCCATAAAACATTATAATTTACAACGGTAGTCGCTATGACGTTGCGCAGTCGGTGGCCTGTGATGCTCAAACTTGGGGAGATATTTTTAAAAGTGAACTCAAACAACAGTTTGTGTCGTTGTAAGGGTTATTTATTTTTTGATTTGTTGTATTGTTTATGTTTCGTTACTTTAACTTTGTTAAATAATAACATATGTATTTTAATTTTCTTTTTTGACAATATAATCGCGCTGTGTTCCTTTTGCCGTGCCTTACCATGGTTTATTTACCTAACCTGTGTTTTTAACTTTGACCGTCAATCAAGTGTAGTGCTTCTAAATTGAATACGTTGGTTTAACGACTCCTTAACTTTTATCAAGAATAACTTTTTGATTAAGTTCTCATTACTTATCACTAATCAGATTTTAATTTAGAGAGCGTAAGCATTTCTTTCAATCTATAATTTATCCATATTGTAAAATATAATATTGATTATTAATTAAAACAAATTAACAATGTAAATCTATCCAAAACGTACCCCTATAAAGTTTGCGAACCAGTGGCGGTAGATACTTAAAAATAACGAGATTCTAGCAAATATTGTAATAGCCGTTCGGGTATTTAGCTCCCGTTTGTTCCAACACCGCTCCTCCGCTGACTGAGCGTTTTTCCTCGTGCCCGTGTGTCGATAAACTTTGTTTACCTTTCATCGATAAGTGCGTGTCCCATCTCTAAATATGTTTCGCGTTAATAGACTGGGGTAATGGTTATTGTCGGGTTAGAATTAGACTCGTCTGCTGTGTTTGCGTTCATTTGTGACGTTCGCCGGGATTACGTTTGTATTTATTGTTCTAAGCTAATTTCAGATTGTCGGGATTATAATTTCGATAGTGTAACACTCGCTTCTTTACGTTTATTAAACGTGTAAATTGTCCTTTTGGGGTGTTGAATGTAGTTCGTTTAATTAATATTATTGTGATCATATTTTAATCGAAATCGTAGCTTCGTTGCTGCGGATTTGTTCGGTGTGCGTTGTGCACGAAAATAGGTTTTTTTTTGTTCAGTATCTGAACAGTTTAGAAACTCTTAATGAATACGTTTAGTCGTGTGTGTACTTACAGACAGTGGACTATAACAGTTATCTGGACTAATATTATGAATGTAAAAGTAACTCTGTATGTCTGTTACACTTTCACGGCTAAACAAAACTATAATACTAATATTATAAACGCAAAACTGTTTGAGTACTAACTATGAATATTTATTTAGTTTTTTTTAGTCAGCCAGTGTAATTACACAAGGGACATAATATATCAGTTTCCAAGGTTGGTGGCGCATTGGCGATGTAAGCGATGGTTAACATTTCTTACAGTGCCGATGTCTATGGGTGTTGGTGACCACTTACCATCAGATGGCCCATATGCTCGTCCGCCTACCAATACTATAAAAAAAACCTCTAAAGTTGGCCGGAGTTAAATAAAATTTCTTATAAATTCTTTCAAATATTAGAAAAGCGAAATTGACATTGTTTAGGCTTTAATTTCTTATAAATCTTTACTAACATTATAAAAGTGGGTTTACTTGTTTGTTACGCTTTCATGTCTTAACTTGGCCATCATTAAATTTGCAATACACGTCGCCAGGGGTGCGGCGCTCACCGCAATAAGTACAATCATTATCACATACATTAATAATAACATCTGGCAATATATAAATACATAGGTGTAAAATACACAAGCCGATATGTACTCGTGTAATTATTTCAAGAGCTCTCCGATTACCAGTAACACTGTAAACAGATAACTAATACCAATAAAAAGGTAAATATGTATTATCCTTTTGTTTGAAATTGCAGCCGACATTTTCCATATCTCACACGTATCGCGATTGTACACGTGAGATGCGAGGTCGTCTTAACTTACCCGCTTAATATGCTGTGTCAATATTGCATGGTTATGTGTGGGTGATGTTACAAGCGGCAGCGGTTGTTTTGAGCGTAAGCGATCCAAATATGGGCGTGATAAAAAATAAATATTCTTATTAAAGCTTCTGTCAAAGTTTAAGAAATATAAATTGTAAAATTCGTTTAATATAAACGAACTTTTCGATCGTCGCCTGCACAGTTGCAAATAACAAGTTAAAAAACACATTTTTTAAAAAGGTTATATTTTGCAAAATTTCTTGTGTATGCAGTTGTGGAGTTCCTCCATCTGAAGCCAAAGCTGGGTTTAAAATCAGGTAGAATACCATAAAAATGCATTGTCATCAGAACTGAACCAACATGTAAAATTTTAACAAAACCAACTAACATTCATTGCAAGTTAAATAAAATGATATGATAAATAACATTTAAAAAAAGAGAATTATAATTCAGTTGTGTTTCATTCACATTTTTTTTAAATATTTGCTGGGAGAGCAAATGACTCTACTCCACCTGATGGTAATTGGTAGTAGAGTCCATACACGACGTCGGCCAATACAGTCGGGAAGAAAGTTCTGCACTAGCCGCCTTCGACTTGCCGGCCCGCAAGACATTCTCAGCTCTTGTCCAAACTGGTGGGAGATTTTGGAGATTAAACAAATGCTTTATTGATTTCTATTAAGTCCTCATATAGAACCTCTAACCACAATATACTGTATAACCTTCACTTCCATATCGCGAAAATTAAAACAATTATTCTCAAGCTATCATTCATTAAGTCATATAATATCAAAATATAGTATTTATTCAAAAGTGTATTACTCGACTATCATTCTTATTTTGAATCATATTATTTTTTTTACTAGAATATTATAAAAAATAACGCAAGCGCTTGTAACTTGTTACCTACAATGAATGTTTCATTTATCCCTCACCGCGTTTGTTGAGATTACAGAAAATCTGCGACTGTTGGTCGGTGTATTGATACAGTATAACTATCTTAGCACCGCCGGCCATCCACTCGCTAATCTATTGCTAATGTTTGCTATATGTTTTGTTATTTTACGCACTCGTTATCTATTTTATCATTGTTCATTGCTATTGTTAATCCCTAACGGTGAATATAAGCGTGATTATGTAATTGTATGTTGTATTATGGTATTCGAACATCTCATTTACAGGATCGCAGGACGTTCAAAAATGCTTGTTAATTATAGATAGGTGGACTTGCAAATGGGCCACTGGCTGGAGGAAATATTAGCCGTTCCTTATATCACAATGGGCCTCTAAAATGGGCCTCTTTGAGAACTACGATGTCATGTCCCTTGTACCTGCAATTACAATGGTTAACTCACCCTTCAAACCGGAACAACAATACTTAGTATTGCTGTTTGGTAGATTGGTGATACATACCAAGACGAGCTTGCCTACAGAGCTCTCCTACCAAGTAAAAACGTTTTGGGGCGTTTGAGTGTTTAAGGATAGAACCTTACACACACCTTACACACCTTGGGAAGGAAACGATTGCCTTTAGGCCGTTTAAAATAGAAATTTCAATAAATATATTCATAACAATTGTTGATTTTTTGCAACAATTGTTTCTTTCCCCGATTCCTCAGGTCTGAAGTGTTTCTCTCCGAATCGATGGTAGAAATTTTGACAGTCAATAAGTAAGTGCGATGTTCTATATATAATATAATAAAGATTTTAGCTTGTTTTTATCGACATCAACAATATTTTAATAAGATAAAATTTACAAGTATATCTTCATATTCTATCAATATAAAATAAAACTAACAATTTCCTCACAAATCCAATCAATTTTAATAAAACGAAACAAATAAAAGGGTGTCCGATACAGCTCACTCTGAGATAAGTGTTGCGAGTATTAGACAGGTATCATTATGCGGGCATACTTAGCCGGGAGGTCGGGTGGTGGGCCGGTGGGCCGGTGGTGGGGAGGCAATTTAATTCTGTCCACGTTCTAATAATGACCGTCATAATTCGTTCAAAGTGTCCGGTCCGGGACACTTTAGCCTCCGCGCGCCCGGTGATTCCTTTGCATTCTCCCCACCCTTAATTCCATTTCGTACCACCTTGCACACACTTGTACGGTGTCTGTGTATTGTCTTTTATAACGGGTTGGGCCGAAAGTTGGAATTGCCGATTAGTGTCGCTTTGCAACCGAGGCGCTTCTGTAGCCGTGTATTCTATACTGACGAACATTTTAAAGAAGTTATTTTAAATATTTGTAATACGAATTGAAATCAATTCCCTATGTCATTTTATATATATTAACTAAGCGATAAGAAATAAAGTTAACAAATAAACATTTGTTTATTAAATATTTCATAATATCATTACATTTTCATCATTAAAAAATGCAATAAAGATTTTTTAATATATATAAATATAATCAAATAATATACGTAAATACAAAAAGCTATCGTAATAAATTATTGTAATATATCCATATACGTTTGTGTCATTTTAGCATTAGATATTATCTCCCTATGTGTGCACCTCTTAAGAACGGTCGTGTTTGTGTGTGTGGGCTTTATCAACACGTGTAGCTCGGTATTAAGTTTGATTTATACCTCTTTATATCGTAAATGGATTAGGGAAGGTCCCCGTGGTACACTTGCGTATGGCAGTTAATGTTCCCGTTTCATGGCGATTCGTAATTGCCGCCCTAGGCACCTATTTAGTTATATCTAACTGAAAGTTCAATATTTTTCATATTGAAAATAGTTTTTCGATGAATTTCATTTAAATCAAATAACCTTAATACATATCATCGATATTCAAACTTTTCATCATTGACTATGAATTTATATGAAAAAACTATCATATATGTAAAATAATATATATAAATTAACTAATAAATTCTATTTTTTCAGGTATGTTCCAATATTGACTTAACACCATTCCGTAAGTAATTTCCACTAATCTCAAAAAGGAGTTCGAGTTACGAATCGAATAATCGAATCGAACCGACTTCTCGATCAAAATTTTACGTTCCGTTTTTAATTAAAAATAGAACGTAGTCACTAGGGTCGTGCAATAAGCAACTTCGGTCGGTTGTTTACTGGATTTAATTAAAGAATCTAACATCGATAGGTCATTTATATTTTAATGTAGTCTGTGGCCGTTGATTTACATATTTACAACAATCACCATTAATTCGAATTCGTATATGTATATAGTTTAATGCATTTTGAAATACTATAATAGTGAAACTTTTTTTGAATTTAGAATATAAAATAGAATTTAAATATTTATACATACAAATATATCAAACAAAACCTTTAGTAAAATACGAAAAAGCATATTTTATTAAAATATTTCGACTCTTCATATCCGTTGTCTGTTTTACTAGTGTTGTACGTTTATCGGCACGCGTCGATATTTACGGTTTTTAATTAGAGCACGCCACTAATATCGATACGTGATTCGGTTGTGTTCTGTGTATTTTGTTCGATGTAGATTTTGTGTTCGATTCGTGTTCAAATATTACACGGTTCAGATTTAAGTTTTAAACAAAAAGTTCTTATATAATAGACGTTCATAAAATGTAATATTGGTATTTTTCAAAGTTTCTAACTATGCAAATATTACTAAAAAAAATTTGTTATGAGTGATGGTGTTTAAGAAAGAGTACTACTGAGTTTCTTGACGGTTTTCCAACGTAGAAAAAATTCTAAATAATTTTCAATTATTTAAAATAACTAATAAGATTTGAAAAAAAAAATGCGTTATGTGTGTTAGTCTTATTAATATTTAAGTATATATAAAAACGTTTCATTATAAAAAAAGTATTAATACTTTTAAAAGGGAAGAAAACTTTATTAAATAAAAGTAATCGAATTAAAATAAATATTTTCCTTATAGGAACAAATTTTCAACATAACGAGACAATATTAAGAAGTCATTTGACACGTACCATTCGAAATTAAAACGGATAGAAAAAAACAACTGTTTCTGATCAAAAGACTCGTTTGCATAATCAACTTTTATATTGGATATTAGTGTGAACTCGGCCTTATGGCATTTACATTATTGTCAGATTATTGAGATATTTTTTTTTATTCGAGTGGCTCAGTGGATTTTTGACATCGACATTCGGATCGCGACTTCAAATCCGAGCACCATTAAAATTTTATGTACCTTGTCCATCATTTTACAAAATGTATATATCAATGTATATCTAACCCATAGTTGCTCCACTTCATCCTTTAATAGTGAGGGTGTAAATAAATTTAATTAAGTAAGTTGGTATAATAGCATCGTATGAATTATTGATTTCGTTATAAACTTTAGACGTTATTTTCTAACATTTATATGTTCATTCACTGGTTCGATAACTTTATTAAGTATATTAAAAAGTACAATATGCTGCGTATAGCTGCGTTGTTTTCGTTTATATACACCATAAATATAATCCGATCTATAAGAAAAGTCGTATTATTTAAACAAAAACATTTATAACCGAAAACAGAGTTAAACATGTAGTAGAGAATTATTTAAGGAATGATAAATTGCAATTGAATGAAAATCAAACAGCCGCCCGCTGCAGTACACCAGTCACGTGCACAATTCACTGATGAAGCAAAAAACTGCGCCAAATGAACAAAATGCACACACAATCACAAGTCTTCGAGGCTCCGACTTCATCAAAAGAAATCCAAACAGAGAACGGGAGACAGTCCGTCCGTTGAATACAAAGAGGTGGGAGCGAGAGGGGGCACGGATATCGGGGTTGTGAGTGGGACAAAAAACATTTGCTTTCCACTAACGAAACAATCGCGAGTATAATTGATTTTAACTTAGTCTGCAAATGAAGTTACGGGTGTGTGGGGTCATCCACTAGACTTTATTCAACCAACTTACAAACGAACGATTAAAATTATAAACAGCCGTTATTTATCGTTCGTTCTATTCGATTTTCAAAATATGATTTTGTAATAAAAATAATTACAACATATTCGATAATTTATTTGAATTCCTGAATTCATAAATGGAATTCGAATGAATTTAAGAAGAATAATCTAGGGAATAGATTTGTATCGTTATTCTCAGGCCTAAGTTACAGGTCCCGTACATGCAGGTGCAGAATCGAACGGTCCTTTTTAATCAAGAAACTCATTTAAATAAACACACGATCGGCGATGTTGCCTTAATCCTGATTCATTAGTTTTTGAAGTAGGAACGGAGTAATGAGGCGAGCATTAGGTTATGTGGGGATAAAGGATGATAATGCCACTGATACGAATATATTCAAGAAAGTATGAAAACTTATCAATCCAATTATAGTAAAGGGTTTTTATTTATTCTTAAAAAAATATTCATAAAATATACTAAAATATAATACTTATGTATTTGCACGTATCGGGAGTTAATCTGAAACCATTTGAATGATTTAGTGAACTGGTTTCGAATGATATCGAACAGTTTTTTTTTGCTTATCGTATTGTATGTTATTGATGATATAATTTCATTCGTGAAGAAAGTAACTTCTGATTTTCTTGTCGGTTTTTCTCGGTAAAATTTAGATTTAGAATTTCTGGTAGCTTTACATTTCAATTATCTTGCATAATTATAATTTAATAGATGTATTAAATTATACCAGATTTAGAGATTACTTTTAGATTAATTTGACTTATTACCAGAAGTCAAATATTTAATGCGATCAACATCGCGACTTCAGTTTTTATTATTTATTATCTATTCAGTTTACATTTCAAACACAATATCCTCTTAAACAATCGCTACGAGAACACGACAACGCCACCTACCTCTACCTATAAACATATCCGACATTTAATATCATTAATAATTTATACTTGGTCAAATCAATGCGCTACCCAATAAACAATACAATGTACAATGAGATTAAGCAAGAGGTCGCGACCGGCTACCGGCTACCGGCTACTGGACCACGATCGAGATGAGCGCACAAGATATCCACCAGGCGATGCTCGACTTGAGATATGTAAATCGCTTCGGGCCTTACGGTAGGTCAGTGCAATGAATTTAAATTGGACAATAAAACAACAACTGACAATCTGCGCCGGTCTCTATCTTAAAAATTCTCGTTTATGCTATTCGAAAATGTACGTTCTATTTTCAATATTAAATCGAATTCGAAAATTCAAATTCGAAATGTCGTTGGTTCGAAAATTCTAAAATCGAAACGAAACACGATAATTCATTTAAATATTATCGTTAATTCAATCGAATTGCTTAATTCGTCGACACAAATGTCTATAAATCGGGACGAGTAAACCGGGACATTGTCCATTCAGTCTGACGTATAGTTATGCGTCACATACAGTAATTAACGAGCTAATCGGAATTCAATAACCATGCGTCTAAGACGTCCCGATCGAGCAATCACGTACATATGATCCCAGCAGATGAGTACGTCATTGGCGCAAGACTTGCTCGGGCGAGCACGTACGCTGGACACACTGCGAATAGTAATTATCTATTTGTGATATATATGTCTTACTAATGTATGTTTTTAAACTTCATGTAATATATTATTACAAATTGATGGTTGTAATCATGTTTTGGAAAGCTAAATTATTTTAATTAACTGACATATAAAAAACAATGAAATGATTATAAATTATTCAAAAATAAAACCGTTATCATGATTATATTTGTTAATACCGAATAATATGTAATAAAATATATATACTTTGTCACTTTAAATTTCTAAATTTACATAAAATGATCCACATAAAATTTGAAAACGTAAACAAACTAGCGACGTCCCGCTGATTTGCCCACTTATACACATCTAACCTAGCTGCGAAGAAATTCAATGATTTCATGAAATTTAAAGATAATGTCAACGTGATTACGCTATAACGGATCGGCGAAAGTTTAGGGGTCACAGGTCAGGAGCCCCACGGCGCGGGCGCCACCGCGGGGAGGATTTTAAAAGAACTTTAATTACACAAAACTAGAAGCGAAACGAGAATTGAAATGTTGACGGTACTAATTATAATATCCAATGGCGCTGATTGGCTGAATTAAGAAATTCGTTTGTTTTCGTTGTTAAGTAATATTTAACTTGTTTTACATTGTTACACAGAAAATTCGAAATCTATATATTGGCCAGAATTGACTTAAATAATGAACCACAATGTATATTAGGGTATATAATATCCGAGTCACAATGTTTTCAAAATATAATTATAAGAAGTATATTAAAAACAAAGCGAGTGAATCGTCCCTTTCCGTATTATCTGTTGATAGACAGACGGTCGCAGTCGGATACAAAGATTCATGGGGGTTCAAAAAAGCAACACTAATAAATTTGTCACGCTTACACGTTCAGCGACGAATCAACTGACATCGAGTAGACGTGACACTAAAAATATTTTGATTATATTTGAGTAACGTGATAATTTAGTTTAAAAAAAAAATTAAAAAATTACAACGCGATATAATTTTTTTAAATTTTTTATTTTCAATGCATAGGTAGACTGGCAAATGGCCCATAGATATTGTCCCTATACGAAATCTTAATCATCACTTACATCGCTAATGCATCGCTAACCTTGGGAACTAAGATTTGCCTGGAATTACACTAGCTTACACACCGGAACACAAAAGTACTAAGTATTTCTGTTTGGCGTAGAATATGTAATGAATGGGTGGTGGATCTGTGGAAGCATAATAGAAAAGTAGAAGCAAATAGAAAGTAGAAGCATAATCCAGATCCACCAGATCACATATATATAAATATAAACTTATTAATAATATATAAAATTGCTTAACTCAATGTACGCTTTGATTACAACTTACCTTTGACTTACACCAATGAAATGAGTAGTCCCTTCATGAGATATACTTAATCCCACAAACCCAATGTAATAATAATCATCAAAATCGGTTCATTAATAAAGAAGTTATACCTGTACTTCTCTTGTTTATAGTTATATTATACACATACTTCTTTTCATCTACGTTACAATATATATTTGTATATAATAAATAATATAATATAATCATGTGTGTCCTCTCTGAACGTTACAAAGTCTATGGCTCGCATTATTCGATCATCGGTTGATTGGTATAAAGCTGTCGTCGCTCCATGCCCTTTCCGGCCCTAACATTTTTTTGGACTTTTCTTAATTTTATCATTTTGTTGGGGGATTTTTTACGTCTGGCGCCTTCAGATCGTGATTGAGCGACTGTATCGGTATAATTAATTGTGTCCTCGCTTTGTCATATCTCTCGACACCTCTAATGACAAATAATTCTATATCTTATTATGTTATTATTGGTTTATTCTGTTTATTGTATAAATACATAAATGTATACGTAATTAACAAAGATGTAAAGTATAGATTAATTAATTATTGTTTTTTTTAAATTTTGTTTCATGTTATTTATTAAAAAGAACTATCTAAGGGCCAATCGCCTGGCGCGTTAATGGCAACAACAACAGTTATAGTTGCTAACTATAGGAGATTACTATCCTAAACATAACCTATGACAGATAGACATAAGTTATAAAAAGGCTTGAATCTTAACAAAATAATAAAAACGAAAGCAATGTTATCCAATTGAAAATAGTCACACATTTTATATATAAATAATTGCAAAGATAATGGATGTTTAAACGATGAAGCATAAGATAGCATAGATTTAATCAAATCAAAGCAAAAAGTATCTGCTATTAAAATAAAAAATAAAAAACATGTGACTAATATTGCATGTATGATTGGTGCTCGGCGATGGAAAAAAATGCATGGCGGCATGTATCAGATATATATATATAATAATAATATGACAAGACCCAAGTACAATAGATAGAATAATGCGAAGTTATGATATCATTGTTTATTTGCATTTTCAGTACGAACAATTATGATTAAAAGATTTTTTTTAATTGGAGGAAGTGTCAAAGGGGCTATTTGATGGTAAGTGGTTATCATAGTCCGTAAAATATAATAATAAATTGACATTCTTAGAAATATTAATCGTACCTTCGAAACTAAGATGTTATCTTGTGCCTCTAGTTCCTCACTCACCCTTCAAACCGGAACACAACAATACTAAGTATTGCTGCTTGGCGGTATAATATATGATCAGTGGGTGGTACCCTTGCACGAAGCCTTACCACCAAGTAACTGTGACGGTTTATCTGATAAACTTTTCCGATTCACTGGCTAAAGAATCATGTGATGTTTTTCTTCGTATTTTAATCATGATTTTATCACTTAATTTATTTTATTTCAGTCATATAATCAAAACAATCGAGGCAAGTCATTAATTAGTCATTATATCTGCACACGAAATTTATTGGCATCCTTCAAACTGATTATCATATCTAGTACCTATAAGATACGCGAGGTCCGGGAATAATATCGCAGTAATCATTTACAATTTTTGCAAACACATTGAGTATAATTATAATATAAATTCGACGAATTAAATCATTCCTATTAAACGATTAAAATCGCTATACGTTGTATTGCCAATAAATAATGATATATAATATATTTATATATAAATAATCAACGGCAAACAGTCCAGTAACTTTTGCTCTTCTATTTCTGTACCAGTTTTTTTTTTGGCTGTCGGTGATCTTTTCTGTTATCAATAAACAATTCCTAGGAATTGCGATTCCTTGGGAAAGGCCTATGTTCAGCAGTGGACAACGATTGGCTGATGATATAATAAACAATTGCAAATCAAAATATAAACGTGGCCGAATCATCCAACACGTGCACGTGTTTTCGTGCACTTTCCTTACGATATTCACCTTAACTTTCAAGCACGAGATTAATATATAAACAAATAAATAACACGGTAACTAAATTCTTTTCTTTGAACCCACAGTTAAAATCCACTGATCTACCTAATACATTAGATTTCCACTCTTCCAACATTATAAAAAAGCAAAATAATTTTAAAAGCTCTGTGGTGTGTTTAATCTGTGGCATTACGAGATTTAATAGGCCGTAACGATTCCGTCAAAAGATTTTAAGTACGTTTTTACGATCAGGAATCGGATATAGTTTGTATTTTTACGATAACAATGACTTATTGTACATAACTCGGGCTGTTAATTCGTTCGCTTATATTTATTGGATATTTTAGTACGATAAATATTTGTGATTTGAATTTTATCTTTTAATCTACATGTCATATACTTTATCAATAGCGTTAATGTAATTTCAATTTATTTATCTACATAATACCTAATAATATATATGTTACGTTCGGGTTTCAATCACGGTTATAATTTATATATATGCAGGCGAAGACTGCTTATGACATGGCACTTGGAGCTCATCTTTTAATACAGATTGGTGTAAATCTGTCGAAACATCTGTTAAAATAATAATAACAAAGGTATGAACGTGGCTTAGTTACTGTAATATACAAAGCTAACTGCTCCACGCGGTTCTACACGCTTGGAATGTTGTTTCTGTGCGCCTGTATAACGACTGCCTCGTTGGTCTAGTGGCTTGATATAAGGCCGCAGACCCGGAGTTTCTAGGTTGAATTCCCAGGTCGGGCAATTAAAAAATTATTGGGTTTTTCTGTCAGAAAATTATCAGTAGCTGCCCGGTGTCTGGAAGTTGGAAGTGTGTACACTCCCGTGCCTCGGAAAGCACGTAAAGCCGTAGGTGCTGCGCCGGAATTCTTTCCGGTCGTGTCGGATTACCGTCCCATCGGATTATGAGAGTGAGCTTAGAGAAAGTGCACCTGTCATTGCGCACACACTTGTGCACTATAATATTTCCTGCGTAGTTGGCTAATCTCGGTCTGAAGGACATTATTATTATAATGATAAGTAGGCTTAAACCTTGAAATGCAAAAAGATTTTTTTCTAATTCCACTGATAGATTCAGAGATTAGTGAGATAAAACAATAAAACTCTATAACAGTTACAGTATACAGCTTTATTACATTTAGTATAGACATACAAACGTGGCGAAAACCTTTATGTGTATAATTATATTTTTATTACCAACACCTTATTGATACAAATAAAATTATGTCTCATTCGATACGATAACAGATAAGAAATGTACTTAATTGTTTCTAATGATTTGTAACAAACATCGAATTACTTGGAAACATTGTTTAGTGTTTACTTGAACATTCATCTCTTTCTATCATCATTGATTTGATATTCGAAAGAAGAAGACGGCGTTCTTTAACCAGTCACACCTCAACATTTATAAAGTCTGTATAAGTTTAACTAAGGCAATAAGTCAGGTCAGAAGCTGGGCGAAGTCGTGGAACGCCGCCTAGTATCATTACGCTAAGAATGTTCTTTAGAATGGCGTGCATAAGTTTCTTTAAAGGACCGGCTAGATTCGATCGTCGCCGGTAGAACGTGAATTATGAATGACATTGAAGATGGCCGCTGATTCGGTAAGAGTGGATGCGGTATAATATATTTTATTAGGCAAAATAGGATGCGTCTTATCACAATAGTTAAAGGGCTTTGTCGTTTTAAATCGTATATCTATCAATATTTTATATGATATTGTGATAATTGTATAAATAATTAGCACAATTTTAAGTTTTTGCTATGTGCATAAAATTATGTTAATTTTGAACTAAAAAAGTTTTAATCTAAAAAATAATGTGACATAGAATAAAGCATTTTTTAGAAAATTCCAGCATCATTCATACGGTTGTGAAGTAATATTTATATTATTTAAGTATATAAATATATATTCATAATATACGTCTAAATTACAGGCCTTTTTAAATAACTCGAAGGCATCGAAATCCTAATGCCACATCCAGACACAGCGATACGTCCACACATCACAGTTCCAGGCGAGTTGGTCCGCCGGTCTCACAATAATAATAATACGTCAACGCCAGCTCGCTATCTAAATGGTGTTTGAATTGTTTCCATCAATAAGGCACCGAGTGTGTATCTCTGTACGTTGACGTTTGTTTTTATTTAATTTATTACACCGTGTCGCGCCGTGCCGCGGTTCGAGGTGACTGAAGGTCGATAGAAAGCTTTTTGCATTTATATGTATATAAGAAAGCTATGTGATATAACGTCGTGAACTATATTTATTATATATAGATATTAAGTGTATACATGTATTTTCGTATACGCAACGATAGCAGAATAAGAATGAATCAATAGAAACCTAGTCAATAAACACAAAGGTTTTATGGCGAATCGATGAAAAAAAAATCGGCTCTGCGTGCATCCGATCACCTATAAGCTGGCTATAAGTATAGCGAGTAGGGTGACAAAGCGTCGCATGTCTGCGGACAATGTTCGCGGGACACGCGGACAGCGTGTTCACACGATCAGATTACGGCTGCTTTATGGCACCGAACGGGCCCCATTAGTACCGGCCGCTGCCTGAATTGCCTAATTAGAATTACACGGCCGTGCTCGGACCGGTTTTTAGTTTTCGCTATTTGCGCTTAAATCGAGATTAGAACTGAAGCGAGAAAGCGAAGAGCACCTTCCGAGTTTTATAGATATTTATGCTGTTTGATAAGTTTGAATTTTTTTTCTTCAACATGCAGATAGAAACTGAGTGGCACTTAGCCGGATCATGGGCTCGGTATTATATCCATTTTTGTTTTCACACGGATTCCACGTTGAAGTCGCAATACCGATCCAACGCGTACGCCTTATAATTTTCTGTTATATTATTTTATCGCAACAAATAAACAGACGTCTCGCAGTATAACATTATACGCAGCATTATCAGAATAGTATGAACATCCGAGAAATGTACACATAAAGATATCTGTACCGTAACACAGAAACATTACCGTTGAAATATCGATACAATTTCCTTGATCTGTAAAATAAAATCTCGCGGCTTGACGTTTTGTTTAAATTTACGCACGCGAGCGCATCGAAAGGTTGTCGTAAAATTGAGGACGTTATGGTCACTGATAAGTACGATGTCGGGTATCGGACTGTCCGCTGTGACATGTTTATTGTGGACACCCTACCAAGCGGACTATTTGAACTTTGCAGTTTTTTATTAGGCTATGTAAAATGAATTTTAGAGGTTCATGGGAATTAAACTTTGTCTGTCCACGTCGAAATTATTAATTAAGGATTATTGATGTATAGTTTGATATTAATGAACTAATAAAATAATAGAAACGGCAAATTTGAACATTGGGAATTAAATATTTTTTTCTTTATAAAGAAAATCTCAGTTATGTGTTTGTGGTTGAGGTTCCCTTTTAAGCAAATATGGCCTAATTTACATACTTACATGTATTTATTAAAACGAGCTATTATATTTAATTTGACTACAGGAAACAGACCAACATTTTAATAATGTTGGCTTATGTATCGACAGAAATGACGAGAATTAAAAAAAATACCTTATTAAAATTTTATTATGTGTGTACATCCAGCTTTATTGCTAACCACAATCAGCCCTAAATTGTTGACAAAGCATCAATCATTCATCTACACGAAGCTTATCCTTTAATTGGTATCACTTCACCATATCTTTCCAATTTACACAAACTTCAGCCGTAAGTTAACAGCGTTTAGGGTTAATTCAGCGTGTGTTTAAAAAATATGTTTACTAAAGCGCACGTGTCGTTAAAAAAATTGGACGGCGTTCAGGGGCCCGGTGCCATTGTTTACCTGGTTAAAGTGCGAGGGTGATCAATCATATCGTGCAGATAAAGACGTGATAAAATATGATAAGGATTTGTTCGAATGCTTCGGTTGTGCATGAAGTTTATTTTAATTCGTCATCCGTTACCGCTGGCCTCGGCGTTTCCAAAACACCGGTATAAATAATAATTACGTATAATGCGCTCATTTCATCCTTATATTTATTTTTATACTAGTTTTTGTACGCGGCTTCGTCTGCATGTGAAGGAAGGGAGGGGGGAAGTCAATATATATTCCCTATCTCATTTTCTGTACATTTGGCATCGTGTTTGAAAAATTTCATGATGATCAGTTTTGTAGCTATGAACAAATAAACAAACTCACTTTCACGTGAATAATATTAGTTAGAATTTTGTTTATGATACCTCCAAAAATAAAATTAAAACGTATGTAAGTTGCGTGATGTATATAAGGTGGTCTTATCGCTATAGCTGATGACCTGTTGTATAGCTGATGACCTTTAGAGAAAATATATTTTTCTTTAGATTTTTAAAGGAATTAAATAACATAAGCTTCTTGGGTAAACTTATCTTTACTGTATACACTTACACATATGTAAATTTTATCATTAGACAATGTTTCAATGGACACAAAATTAAAGAAAATCCTCCAGACCAGTACAGACTCCAATTGTATCTACTCACGCAACTATGCGACCCGTTTAATTATTAGCAGTTCCAATATGCCGTTTAAAGTATATGTATAGGGGACAACACCTTAGATTCAGTTGGATGGTTAATCTACAGCACAATGAACAGATCAGTGCGAGCTTGAGAATAATTAGTAACCTAGAAAAGAATAACTATAAAAAGTTCTAGAAAACACTGAGAAATAGTAGACGATACAGAGAGACTTAGCCATAATAGTTATAAGACTACTTACAAAATATCGTTCACATGGTCGATTGATGGATTGATTGTCATAGTGCAGATCCATCATGAGACGCGCCGAGCAGACGCCAGCCCAAAAAAAACCCTTTAGCCACAATATTAGTATTTAATACATATTAAAGTTTTACGACGACTGTGATGGAATAATACAAAATTGATGGTGTATTAATCATTCCTGTTTCATCTCTGGAATAAACAGACGTATGTTTTCGCGATTTCATTCTATCATGTCGGACATCTGGCTAGTATTCGGAATTTTTGGAAACGTTTTTCAATTCATACCATAATTGCAATCATCCTGGTTGAATGGTTTCTTTGATAAAACATATATTTCAAGTAAAGCGTTATCATTCGTCTAATTAATGAAGTAAATATAGACTAGTGTTGTAAAACATGATATTTGTGGTAGATAATGTGGTGATAGTGTGGTGGATATTTGCGGTAAATAAGTGTGGTTTTTTTGTGTTTATTTTTATCTTACACTTCAAAAATTCTAAGGCCAATTTCTCTATTACTATTTATCGTTCTTCTTATATTCTAATCACGTTACATTTAGTTTCACTATAATTCAATAATGGTTATCAAATGGTAATGTCATTTGTTTTTTCATTATGGTACTCTTATGAAAAGACCAAAGGATAACGATACCAATATCACATGGTTCATTCTATCCCCTCCATAATAGAATTAGTTGAAACAATTTACAAATGCAAACATCAATGTTGATCATATCAAAGAATCGCGTGTAAAATTCCGAGTGTAATTACGGAACACGCTGTAAAATTTGTCCGGGACTCGAACCACGTAACCTCGTGTTTCCGAGAAACTAGCTTATTAGCAAAAGAAACGTTTATAGTATCGTCGCATGCAACCAATTATTCTAGCTCGGTTTCGCAGAGTATGCTATTGGGCCAACGTTTGAACCAATATTATGAATCATTCAAACCAAAATGAGTGTGATATAACTTTTTACAACTTAAAAAAAGTTGTACGTAATTTTATCAAAATATATGACAGTATTCTTAGTAATATGAGAACCATTAAGTTTCTTCTGAGATTATTAAACCATGAATTTTCCTTATAGCCTTATACTTCAAAGAAATCATAAGGTTATGAATCTGATGATGAATATAATTCTGCAGCTTAGAATTGACTAATAAACAAGTTCCAACATTGGACCCAATAAATGAACACAGCATAACGAGTCGATTTGTCAATTACTCGTCGCAATATCGCATCGGCCGGCCATCTTGCTCGCGTGTAAATGTCAACCGGCGCTCGACCAATTACAAGCCGGCGCGGGCGCAGTTGACGGCAACAACGCACCACTCGATACCATAAACCCTCTCGCCATTTATAGAAGGCGTAATCTTGGATCGCCAACCGTTCCAATTAATGCTAATCCCATATTGAAACAGCACCAGTATAAATCGTCGACGAAGATTCATAGCCTGTCCGGTAAGATATACCTTTCAAATCGTTCGAGAAAATGAACGCCTTGAATACTTGTAGTTTTACGTTCACTACTGAATCTTATGAAATATATAGTATAAGCACTAAAATGATTTTTTTGATTAATTTCATTACTGTCCTTGTCAAAAGATTTTATTATGTTAACTATAGAAAATAACAAAACACAGTAACACCTGTATTTATTATTTATATAAGAGATTCGACGCTAAAATAATCATTTGAGTGAAACATTTGTGTTACAATGCAGCGCTCAATGTTCATACTTTGTTTATATATCTTACTAAAGCAATAAATAAGCATTTAGGTCGTGATATTGTCTATTACGGAAAACTAAACATAATACCAGAGGAGGACGTTTGAGTGTTCGATAATTTAATAGCACAGCTTACCACCCGCGTTTTAATGTAACACCAGGCCCAAGGGCCTTAATAATTTCATTCTGGCGCGCCCATTGTGCTCTCACTACCGGAGGGACACTCACGATCGCGCGGACGTCATCGGTGCCTATCTCGTAATTCCTCCCCGGTATCCGATCTCATCCCATGTAGAGAAGGCCTAACTTAATATGTGCATCACGACATGAGCGTATATGGTCTGCGCACCCCGCCCCGTACCACCGGCCAATCCTATCGCGCATTTTAATGCCGGCAAGCATTGTATGTATATTGCGAAGATGCCACCGCGAATAAATTGAGTTTTCCTCGACGCATTGACGCTTCGAGACGCCTTCGGCCAGAACCCGGTAATCCACCCGGAGCGGATTTAAAAGTACTTATCCCGACTCCTTTACAGGACCCCACTGAACCTACAAATCAATCGTCCACCCGCACTCCATAAATTAAGTGCGAAACAATGACCCTAAATTATTGGACCGTCTTCTTTATCGGTATTGTTCTTTTTTCCGGTCGACTCCTTACACAAATGAGACTGGGCGACTTATTAGGTTTCGGTATTTCGCCCGCGGCAGATCGACAGCGACGATAGCGCGAGTGGGAATGCGTCGGCCCCGCGACGAGACCTCGTTAATTATTCTACTTCCTCGTGTGACGTGTCCTATATATAATACGATACTCGAATTTTCTTTCGATTCCTTAGTCTCACGACGTGCCTCTATAATTACTTGATATCTTGTATTTCATCAGAACTGACGACGCTTGCGATATTTTTCGCTATTCGTTTAAGGTTGCATTAACATAAAACAAGAAAGCATGCGCGGGCGCGTCCATATTTCTGCTACCGTCGTCGTGACGGCCGGCCGCGGTATTGTGCGCGCGATACAGATCTCCCGACGCATGCGCACGCCGCCACTGGATATTTAGAAGCTGTCTCTTAAATTCGCGTCCGAAGCGACTTAACGAGTCGCATTCTGCGTACGGCGACATGCGATCGGCTATTGTCCTTTTCCTTTATTTAGAACCTTTCCATAACTGGACACTCATTCTGTAGAGCACGACGAGGCGGCCCACGGTACGGCACCTGAGCCTCTTTCATCATAACATGACAAAGAGCAGACGCATCGAAAAATATATACAAAATAAGACAATTTAATGTGTTTTACGATAATAACCTTTAACGTTAAATAGCAAAACACCAAAGGCGAAATGCATGCAGGTTAGTGTCTAAATATATTTGTAATCCGTACCACAAACGCTTTCTCTAATTTCCTCGGACGATAATGCGGGGTGACCTTTCCACCGCTGAGTTGACACGTTCCATTACAGAAGGACGCTCTCATAAATACCTTATTGGTGGCGAGGTCCCCACCTTCCTCATTACGGCCGCTGGAGATCATTAGTCGGAGATAAAATGCGGTCGCGTCGCGCTCACCCGGAATCGGTGCATCCGTAACACCTCACCCCTACCTTTGAATATTCTTTGCTTTTTACTTTTAACATTAATTGCCTCTCTGAATCATGATTCGAATTATCAGTCAATACAATATTATAAAATATATATTTTTTTATTTATTCCAAGATTTCTAGAATCGAATTCGAAATTTGAAATTTAAGACCAATCATATTTATACATATTAATTAATAAATTTCTAATATATAATCCTCGTCAATAGATTATCACGCCTAAACAGTTTGAGATGTAGAAACTTGCCAGCTATTGAATATGATAATATGTGCATTATCTATTCTAGAGCCAGGGTCTAATCTGGCGACGTATCACATAGGAGCTCGTGTAAGGCGTGCAGCGTGTCTGTAGTCGAGTGCCCTCGAAAAGCAGTATGATAATGAAATTCGATCTGTACATTCCCAAGTTAAAGATGGCACTTAATGCGCGTCTGAATAGTGTATTATAAAATAGTTGGTGTTGAAGTCGACGCGCGTTCACGGGAGAATTTGCGGACGACCATATCTATTATGTTTTTATTTAATCTTAATAATATCTTGATACAATAAAATTGTAAGTCAGTTGTGATATGTTATACTGAAATAAACTATGTGTATGTGTGTGTGTCTTGATACACATATTGAATTTATTGACTATATCGGTGTGCGTTTCAATAAAAGAATGGAAGGATAAATATATATAAGATTAGATCTCTATTTTTAAAAATCAATATTTTTTTTATTCGTTGGTATGAGTTCCTGCGTTATTTATCGATTTCGATTTGGTGTGTGACTGTAATGATGATTTTTGTCATAGTACCATCATAATTGTTTATAAAAAAATTAAGAGACATTTCAACTCAAAGGAAGCTGTAGTTAAAGCCAATTTTAAATTTCGGTAATCGAAGTAGCAATAAGCAAATACAAACTCTATTAAGTGTCAAATAACTATTTAAATAACTAACTAACTAACTAGTTTAAATTAGATTCAATTTGTAAAAACAAAAATATGTATGTTAAAAAAAATTACCGTGCATGTAACGTTAGCAAAAAACGTTTTAATTTTAAATTGACTTCGTATATATGACACAGCACAATTATAAAAAAATAAATTTTTATGTTTATTTCTTATTAGTTATAAGTGTAGAGTTTTTTTTTTTAATAAATTGTATTGCATGGGATGCTATTCACCCGTGTGTGACACCCTGGGATCGGACAGCGCAGTGTCGAGCCGGCGCACTCGCGTTATGGTAATGAAATCGCACCCGAAATTGGATGCAGTGTGACCGCCACTCGGATATACTCCGCAATTTATTTAAGTAATATACTCAACTAAGACTTAGAATCTTAAATAATGCAATCATTTATTCTTAAATCATAATATCTCAGTATTACGAACACACGACGCAATTAAATATTTGTATCCGCGATTGTGGTTGTTAGTTGAAATTATCAGCGTTTCCTTGGATTTGTTGACACAGATTACTATTTACAATCATAAAGCTTATCTTACTTATAACTATGACAAAAATCAAACCGCCATCTTAAGTAAGATTATCATAAACACATAACAAGCGATTTAGTTATTCTACACTGAAAATTTGCTCAGTCGACGGCTAAGACAAAGAAAATCCTTATCTTAAATGCAATGTAAATATGAACTGTTATCTATTCGTTTCTAAGTCACGCCTCAGCAACTAAAAACGTATGTACCTATTGTTTTCATTCGCATTTATAAAACGTACCGATGATCGCCGTTTAAACATTTGTTATCTTAATGGTCTATTCTTTTATTGTTGCGAATTACTTTCTAGCATTTTATATTTAAATTTATAAAAAGTATAATCAGCTATTATTTATAAAAATCAAAATAAAATATAAAGTCATCAAGTTCAGAAGTCATTGAAGTGTGATCCTATTTCAGAATTGATTAGTAACACGATAGCGCAGGAAACGGTTCATCTTGACGGTGACAAACGTGCGACGATCTTCGGACCATTTTAATTCTTCTTACTTTCTATGAATAAGCAACCCTTTTTAACTAATCCTATTGTCTGTTTGTAGTTTCGAATGTATTTCCATATTATTGTTTATTATTCTAAACCACGTTTAATTGTTATACTTGTAAAACTGTACTTAAGATATTGTATAAAACAAATTTGTTTACATAATACGCACACACTAGATGGTCACTTTGACCCACTTTTAATATAAAATAATATTTCACAATTGTAACTCAACGATCAATCTTTCGTCGGAAAGCACTCAACCTCGCCCCGATCTTTGGATTTACCTATTATTGTTGTTTACTCGAATCATAGCCACTGCTAACCTATATCCATTATCGCCCGCGCAACACGCGATCGCATGGATGTGAATGTATTAACGAAATTTCGTAACTGCAGATATGACAGCCGATTTTATCTTTGACTAATTACATTTCGAATATAAGCTTGTAATACTTCATAACCAATAAACGTATAAAGAAAAAGTATTCCATTTTTAAATGCGTAAATAAAATCAAAAAGTATTACAATCTAACATAAACGAGAAATTAAATTCGTGATCCTTTATCTGGTACACTACCCGGATTAAGGACCCTTCAAATAAATTCAATGCAAAAACGCCAAACTTGTCCCATAAATCTCTGAACGGTGGGACTAAGGAATAAATATCTCAACTCGAGTTACAGCCTTCGGATTCCAACCGCAGAAAATATCGCACCCGAATTCCCCTGCTCGATGACAGGGACAAAGGGAAAAAAGCGTGAAAGTCGAATTCCCTGACTCCGCCCACGTGCGAGCGACAGGTGAATGCGCGGGCGCAGGACGATTTGCTGCTCTGTTTTCGCAACGTGGAATACATTCAGCGATATATTGATTATACAATGCGGTTGACGTTATCTCGGGCGAGTTATTTTCTTTTTATCCTAGTTGTTTAGTCTGTTTCCATGCTATTTTACTTATTCCAGTTTATTTTCATTATTCAATAAACAAGTTTAGTCAACTCGTTCGTGTTAACAGTTTCATGTAATTAAACCATAATTTTGCGGTCAACTATAAATATTTTAAAATTAATAGAGAATATTCTAGCGTGAAATAATTTAGATCCAAATGCCATTATGAATCGGGATTATCGCCTCTCGCTCAGAATATTGTGATGTCGGAAAAACAAAAGTTGATAGGCGATGCATCACAATGCATATGCATGAAAACGTATAGCCAGAGAAAGACATACAACAATGAACAATGGGAGCATAAATCAGTATAATTAGTTTTGCCTGAACGGAGCGAAATCATTGGTCAAAACGCAACAAAGTCTCCGCCCTCTGCAGTGAGGATGGCGTTAGAGCAGGTACTTGGCAACTTGGATTGGATCAAATGTAACGTCAGCAATGAGAGTGTCAGCAACGGAATGCAATAAATAATGATTAAACATCATTAATCGTTTGATATAATTTTTTATCCGTACTAAAAATAAAAAGTTCTATCAGATCAGATGACGCATAATTAAAACAATCAATCAATACAGATAGCAATCATTACGAAAATAGAAATTCACGGTGATACATTTAATTAACAAAAGCTCAAAATAGCTCGCGACCAAAAAAAAAATTGCTATCTATATAAACATTGATTCAGTCGATCAGGAAAAAAATGATATCAGATATAGCTAATTATTTGAATAGTATGTTCCTGCTGACGTTACACGCCTGGTCTAGGCCGAGCGTCGCGTGAATAGCACATAGCTCACTGCACCTCTTTACAACTGTACGTCACATGTTTTGCATTACTTACTGGATCTCAACATATAAAATGTATATGTAATGCGCCGGCGAGTCCCTGTCACGGCGTCGCTATGTTCGCGCAATTTAACAGATAAAGCAGATAACAATTGTTTTTAGTCTTTTTTTTCTTTTGCAAAGCCAATAAGTATTATTATTTAATGATATTTTGATGCATTTTAATTACTTTCGTTACGCTATACAGAAAAATTTTATTTAAAAAAAAAATGAATAATTTGCTTAACACGTGCAATAATTAAGTCAATTAAAGAAATAACATGTTATATTATAGTATTTGAATTTTTCATTTATTGTAAAAAATAATAATAATATAAATATTTTAATCTTATTTGTATTATTATATGCAAAATAAGGTTAAGACAATTTCCTTCCTTCACCTCCAATACTTTAAATTAAGTTGCTTGATGAGATTTAAACCCAAAATTGGGGAATGATGTGATATGAGGAGTTATTAATAATCTATTAAAATTAGAACGTTGATGATCATATATTTATGTTAAGACAAAATATATAACATATTTCAATATATATCGATAATATATTGTACAATCAAGATTCGCTTACGCAAGAAAAATAGGAAATGGAGGGCTTAGGCGACCCCATCCAATTCCACCTCAGCATTAGTACAAATGGAGTCGAGAGTCGTTCCTAATGAAAATGATGTCCAGATGTCTCTGAGTCGACGCGAACGGATGGCGACTGACGACACGAGTTACCGGATTTCTCCAGTCTAATCCCGGTCGATGTGACCCTTGATGTATTTGTTTAAAAACCATGACCATTTGCGGGTTATCATCTCTATCATTTTCTTTTTTTTTTATTTCTTCTTTTAAAATACTTTTCATGTTATTTAGTTATAGTTTATCCAGTTTTTTTTTTACCTTTTAATTATAATCATTCAAGTGAAATCGATAATTACAATTCTGGAACAAGGCTTTAATTAACGTGTTTCATATCTATAGATATCAATTTTTATAACGAACTTATTAGTAGTATCGTCATTTGTCAGGATCAGTGTTCACTCGCTCATTTGCGAACCGAGCAATGGTTTAAAATTGATAATATTTATCAATATTTTAATTTCAATTTCTTCAGTCACGCGATCTCTCAATGCAGCACTGCTGTGCTGCTACCCACTTATCTCACTCGTGAAATGTTGTAAACCGACATGCTGTGATATGCGATTTTGATACTTGTGTCTTTTAAGTGTTATAATAATTATAATCAATATCGCGTATCACTATTAATGAAAAATAAATATATATTTAAACTATCAATATTGATTATTAGTGTTTGAATGTAGAAGCGTAATGTCGTAAGTCCTTTTACACTGAAATTCGTAGGTTTGAATTTCAAATATTAAAATTGTATTATGTGAATAACAAGAGTCGAGAATATTATGATAAGTCCTGGGTCATATATATTTAATATATACCTACATCGGATACAAAAATGGTTACGTAGTATAGAGGATTTGTCCAGCATTATACTTTGTGGGATTAGTGCAAGTCAAATCAAACCATTTCTCACTTATTTTACCGCCAAAAATTTCGTAGGGTGAGCAAGTGCGATTAAGCATGACGGACATAACATACTGGTTAATAAGCTATTTATTCTCATATATTATATATACCGAAAACCCATACCATAAGCTCTAACTAAAACTAATTAAAGAAAGAGATAGCACGGATAAAACACATCAAAAATGTTTTGCATCACCGTCACACATCAATCAAGTATCCTGATTGATGCGACGAAACACGCTTCATAAAGGTATTAATTTAACTTCGATGTTGACGTTGATTGATATTATCGATATTAATGCGATATACTCGAATAATTACCCCGCGGCCTCGATTATCGATTATTCATATCGTGCATAACCAATAGGGTTAGAGATCCCGATTGGTGCAAGTGCACTAATAACGATCCGTAACCGTATCGTAACAGCCTGTGAATGTCCCACTGCTGGGCTAAAGGCCTACTCTCCTTTCTCCTCTCCTCCTCTTTTTGAGGAGAAGGTGTGGAGCTTATTCCACCACGCTGCTTCAGTGCGGGTTGGTGGAATAAACATGTAGCAGAATTTCAGTGAAATTATACACGTGCAAGTTCCCTCACATATAGGTTTCATACGAATTGATCAGGGTTCAGTATCAAGGTCGCGCCAATAAAATACGTTACGTTATTCTCTTAAGATCCTCAATACCAGTCCTAAACTTGGAAAGTGACTGTTTCTAATTTACCTTTGGTAGCTAAATCCTTCACTTTGCTGGAATGTTACTAAATTTTTATATATTATTGTTTTTATTTATATTGTTTTTGTTTTAGTTAATTTGTTATAAATATATTAGTGCGTTTTGAACGTGACTTCGTCTTGTCAAAGACTTACATTTATTTTTCTGGATTCGCTTAAACTGATGACAATTCGAATTGGTAGATTGAATATACATGTTAAAGTTGATACTTTGCATGCAATGCTTGTAAAAAATTTGCGACAACATTGTTGGTCTTCATATGTTTACATATGGAATTACATTTGAACGTATTTGGTTAGTAAAAATTATATTTTATTGTGAATCAGAAAGGAGACAAAAAACTGAACTGAAATATAATAATTGTAATATGATAGGTCATTTCTTTTTTTTACTTATTATTTACAAACTTATATTTACTAGTACTATGGTTGAAATTTGACCATCGTCATTGAGCCTTAGGACTTTTCGCATCTATGTTTAATACAACAATTTTCGATGTTGACGTATTCGTAGATTTGAATTGTTTGTTAAAAATAAACAGCTAAATATACAGTCATCCGAAAAGTGTATTTCAAAGTGTCTCTAATACGTATCTCACGAGGGTCTGAGCTGACAGCTACAAATTGATACTTGTTGCGCCTTCCGTACCCGCGCCGAGTCATTCGGTGTTAGATGGTAGCATTTGTAAACGTTTTGTTTAAGTAAATTTCACTTTGAGAAATCTTTACAATTTGTCATTTTTTTGAAGCGCCGTGGTTAGAAAAGTAAACAGGAATAGTAGCTATAAATATATCTAATACATCAAAAATAGATAAATTATCGTAAAATTGGATTCGATCACTCCCTTTTTTTATTATCTTTAATTATATTATAAAGTAATATACCTTTTTATAAATTATTTTTTTAAATAATTACTATAACCACATAGTTCAAAGTAATATACATTAAAAAAATATAATTATAAACAAGGCAGTAATATACATTAAATAAATATATAATTAATAGAGTAGTATATACATATGTGTGCCTATAAACTAGGCACACATATGTATATACTACTCTTGATATAGCAATTAAAAACAAATAAATTCGTCCAAATCCGAGATGATTTAACAATAAGTTTAGTAGTACGAGTTTTTTTATTTATTATGCGATATTAACTGCGGTTTGTATAGAACTACAGCTATTCTGTTTGAACTCACTTCATCGCTCACCCGTGAAATATTTTGATGCATGTATACTTAAATTGTTGTAAGTAATGGTCATTTTCGCATATCAATTTCTGACATTTCACGACCCTTTTCTGCGATGTATTTCGCGTTTGTTCTAACAGAAAATCCTCGCTGATTATTGTCACTAGACTGTTATCATTCCATACAAATCGCGGTTAACATTAATCGAATAAGTAAAAAAAATCACAGGCACACCGTTCTGTGATAATCAATGTGAATCTTTGTCACACTAATATTAAACCATTTGAGTGTAACATCAAACCGACTAGACTACGGTACAGTATCTAGATTAGCTGACACGTAACTAAATCAATCCTAGTGAATACGATTCAACTTGTTGCGTCACGGACGTCTGTCCGTGTCACTCGTCACACAAACATCTGCGGTATCATTTATCTCTCATTTATTGAGATGGTTACAATAGTTACGACATATATTCCCTATCGTTGTAATTACACTTTATTATAGCTTTTTTTTATTGAAAATTGATTCGTAGACAGGCAAATCGCCCACGTGATGGGCATTGGCGATGTAAGAAATATCAACCATTTCTTTTATCGCCAATGCGCTACCAACCTTGGGAAGTAAGATATTATATCCCTTGTACCTGTAGTTATAATGGCTCACTCACTCTTCAAGGCGTAACACAGCAATATTAAGTATTGCTGTTTGGCGGTGGAATATGTGATGTGTGGGTGGTATCTACATCTACAATCTACAAATCCCTACCAAGTTTATGTCATGGAATATGATAAGGAATAATTACCCACACATACATACAGACTAACCCAAAAAAAAACACAGTTTGTCCGCTCAAATTGTCGAAACAAAGAAAATAGTCGATAATATTATTTATCGAGCTGTTACAATCAGTTAATATCAAGATAGTATTTCATTTAATTATCACTGTCATATGATTGTTAGGTAATTAATATTATATTTGAGTGATTTAATGTCACGCCACTTAATTACTTATTACGATTTCATGACGTGACATATTATTTTTTTAAGTTTTATCAATTTTTTTTTTATAGAATAGGAAGACGGACGAGCATATGAGACAGCTGATGGTAAGTGGTCACCAAACGCCCTTAGACATTGGCACTATAAGAAATGTTACCCATCGCTTACATCGCCAATGCGCCACCAACCTTGGGAACTAAGATGTTATGTCCCTTGTGCATGTAATTGCACTGGCTCACACACCCTTCAAACCGGAACACAACAATATCAAGTACTGCTGTTTTGCGGTAGAATATCTGATGAGTGTGTGGTACCCACCCAGACGAGCTTGCACAAAGCTCTACCACCAGTAGTTATATTAACATGCGGTTTATTTGCTTCTAACTGCTTGTCCTTTCAGGCTTACTTTTAGATATTTGATATGTTGGAAAGGAGTAAATACTTAGTTCCTTACCGGTTCTCCTCGGTATAATCTACCTTCGAACGGTGGTAGTTTTACATTTCATATAATTCTGTAGAATGAAGATTCAAAATTGCTTATAAAATCTTACTTAAATAAAGCATATACTGATTTGATTTGTTAATAATTTTTCAGTTTATATACGATAAAAGACGAAGAGTGAATGTTTATTGATTTTCATGCTATATATATATATATATATATATATATATATATATATATAGTTAATTGTATATAATGTTTAAACATACTAATGTAATCAAGGAAAACGAGTAAGTACTAGGTTTCTTGCCGGCTCCTAGAATAGATTCCACCGAGTGGAGACGACAAGATTGTTTCTTTTATCTTTTAAAATAACGATTTAAAAGTGACGTGAACGCAGACTTAAAATTTAAAAATAATTGATCAAATTCCGATGAAGTTGAATGTAAAATGTTTCCTGAGATTGTAACTAACATTCAGACAGATAAAAAATAAAACAGATAATCTAGGTACAGTAGGCTTTTACGTTAAGATAACTAAAGCCTTCTTACTCACGTCTATAACTCCAACCTGACCTATCTTGGCTTCCACTGTTTATTGCTTATCTGCGCAGGCGCCGCGGACAACGCATCAGACATTTTACGATCCCTTACCCCGGTCAATTACCGTGATAGCGAATGCGATAGCGATTATAAAGCTAGACTTAGCGAGCAATATGTAGCATTCTAGCTATGTTATATATTCTAAGAAATAAAACTTTAAAATATTCATCTAGACTGAATGTATGTATAATAAATATCGACTCTGTGTATGTGTCGGTTTTGGAAAGGAAGATCACACACACTTCGAAAATATTATAGACTTAAATTATAAGTCGCATTTGAATCGCTAATATCATATATTGCAAATGGTTTCAATTGGAAATTATCTTTACATCCAAGGTCTACCCGAACGGACGTTTATTATATATTATTTGATATGATAATTATTGTAACAATTTAAGTTGATACGCAAAAATTGCTTTTATGCTTATTCATTTGATTGATGTTTTGTCATGGTTATCATATTTAATTGTTAATTCGATAATAAATTGGAGTTATACGCTCAATATACATGCGAAGTAATTTAGCGATGTCACATTCTTATCATATTAATCTGCTATTAAATAAATAATATACCGTCATTGTTTTTAATACGTAAATTATTTTTTCATACCGTTTCATATTTATCAGCCTTTCTGAATACGATCCTATAATAGAGCTTTGTGCAAGCTCGTCTGGGTAGGTACCAACCATCCATCAGATAATCTACCGCAAAACAGCAGTACTTGGTATTGTTGTGTTCCGGTTTGAGCCAGTGTAATTACAGGCACAAGGGACATAAAATCTTAGTTCAGAAGGTTGGTAGCGCAGCAATGTAAGCGATGGTTAACATTTCTTACAATGCCAATGTCTATAGGCGTTGGTGACCGCATACCATCAGGTGGTCTATATGCTCGTCCGCCTTCGTATTCTATAAAAAAAAAGAAATAAAGATATCACGTTTCTTGTGTAAAATGTAATAACTCTTGTCTGTAGTTACACTGGCTCACTTACCCTTCACACCTAAACACAAAAATTGTTGTGTTAATTTTAATAACCGCTTTTGATATGGTATATTTATAGAAAAATAAAAATCGATAATTTTAAGAGCTGTAGGCGATTATGTTCATACAGACCAACAAAGGTTCTTTGTACAGCCAGACGTTCAAGTCTAGGAAATTACGCGTCAACTGTGATTGAGACTTGGATTCTGGAATTGATTAACGGGAAAATATTATAAATAAACTTATATAACAAAGGCTCGCTATACATGTAACGTTGGTGACTTGAATGTTCAATTTGTGAATTCATTTTATCGTGTATGTATATATGCTGGTTATATACAAGTATTGAATGGCTTAATCATATACTATATCTATGTGTTCCGGGGTATAAGAGTGAAGCAGTATAACTGTATAAATTTATGTGAGATCTTTGAATTCATGGTTTATAGCGTATTACGAATCAGAGGTTCACAGGATCGTCTGGATCACAGGACCCATATGTCCATCTGTTTACATACATATACATATTTTGTTAATTATTAATTACTTTAATTAATAATGATTATGGTCGAATTTCGACCACCTGACGAACGTAGATTACCTTAGATACCGATATAAATCTGTTAATATTATTAAATGTATATAAAGATAATGAAACAAAGATAAATACTACGAAGAAGTTCCTGTAATTGATTTTAATATCAATTATATTATTGCTCATTGTTTTTGGTATTTTTCCATATATCTTTCCATAATTAAGAATTAAATAATATACAATTTAGTTATATATGTAATGAAAATAATATGTTCTAAAGAGCCATTATTGGACAAATATTCTATTCCTATTCTCAAGGAAACTATGATGGAGTTTATTGTTGGAACAATACCCGATTGCTTATTGGTTTATTATTTTAGCCTTTTTAGAGATATAGATTTTCACAAGACTCTACTGAACCCATTATCTATGACAACATTGCTTTTATTATGAAAATTTTCTTTAATCTCATATCAGGTACATATTCCATCTTTATTGTATCTAAATCATCGTCAGATATTCAACCGCAAAAGCAGTACTTGTTATTGTTGTGTTCCGATTTGAAGGGTGAGTGAGCCAGTGTAATTACAGACACAAGAGACATAACATCTTAGTTCCCAAGGTTGGTGGCATTAGCGATGTAAGCGATGGTTAACATTTCATACAATGACGATGTCTATGGGCGTTGGTGACCACTAATCATCAGGTGGCCCATATGCTCGTTCGCAGACGACTACCATGTACGACTATAAAAAAAAATTAGTAGACAGATAAAAAAATGTACTCGGTTACAATATTATATAACGTTCGTTAATTCATTTGAAGTTCAATGTAAATAACCTGGTCACTGTTGCAAAACCGACACGCGTTATCGACTCGGATACGTTTCAGGATTAGCTACCATCTGCCAATGATTGATCATTAGATAAACACGATACTAACTGCGTTGAGCGATTATACAACTAGCTGATAACTCAGAATGCGATCAACGCTCAACTAAAAAATCATTTTCCAATAATGAACGTCTTCACACTATCAATCAATACTAACAAATAAAAACATCGAGATAAGGTTCACACTTGAGTGAAAGGTACCGTTTTATCGAGACCTATTTATGTTACCACGATACAATCAAAATTTATAACATTTATTACGACCCAGTGCGTTTCGTTAACTATGTCATCCGTATCGACAATCGTTAATTTATAATCAACGATCGAATATTATATAGATTTCACGGTGAATTCTGGTGAAATTAATCTATTGTTTCCTCAAAAATGTCTACTCACCGTTCTTTGAACGCGCTTCTATTGTGATGACCATTTCCGAATCGGGCGCAGACATTCATCTGATTAAGTACATCGCGTTACACGCGCCACTTCGGCCGATGGCTCGAAGCGATTCCGCTGGAGTCGGACAGATGATGCTGCACACCGGCGTTGGCTTAGTGCAGGCAATAATTCAAAAGCATCACGATAACGCCACGCGTCATTTAAATTTGACTTTCGAAAGCGGTCAGCGGCAGACATCAGCAACGGATGCGCTTGTTTCCTTTGATCGGAATCGAACGGATTCATTCGTTTGTGCTAGTGCAGAACGCTCGGGGCGTCTCGTTCGATGCATCTTTGCTGTCCATAGCGGATTGACACGGTGCGTTTTAATCAATTAACGTGCAGAAAAGCGGTTCACGATCCATTGGGCAGTGAAATAAGCGGAGCAAAGGGGCCACCGTGGTGCTGCGTTTTCGAACGCTCTCCGGTTTCAAAACGATGTTTTTTTCGGCCGTTTTCGGATGATAACTTCATAATCGGAGCGAAAGTCGGTCTCGATTGTTTTGTTTTGGTTTTACAGCTCGCGGATTTTGGTCGGGCCGACGGTTCACTTTGGGGATTAGAAATTTGATATGAGATTGAAGGCTTCTCATAAGGTGGCTTATAAATCGTCTAATCATATACATTTATGAAAGTTTATATGATGAACTCTTATCAAAATATATATTCTCGATTTGCAAATTCTCTAGTTGCAAAATTGATTGTCGTTGTTTGGGCTATACCCCTATTAACGATTTGAATGACAACAAATGGATATTGTGGTTTTTAATTGCTGTCTATCGATGATAAGTGCTCGTGTAGAAACATGGCTGTTATCGATTTATCGAAATTATGTCAGCAGATAACGAACTTTGAATAATTGATCCGCCCGGGTCGATGAGTAACACAACAATCAATCAATCATTAATCACATGTTGTTTGCGCAATGCCTTCACGATAGCCTCATTTTAATGTATTTTTCCCATTTTTATCACAGCAACATCGTAATGACAATTTATTATATCACTTAAGTGTTTTTCCATTACAATATATATTAGTGTGTGACGACGCATGATGAAGATTATTTTCAAAACTTTGTATATTTTTTTTGGTTTTAACATCATTGCCTAAGTACCAAGCGCGGATGCGAGACAATAAGGCAAGGGAACAGAGTCAAGTCAGTTGATCATATTGATGTCATATATACTAATATCATTAATATTATAAAGCGGAAAGATTTGTTTGTTTGTAATCAACAGATAACATGAACGATTTTCAATAATTCATTACAATTAGAAACCTAATTTATCCAAAAACAACACGGGCAATATTTCAGTCTAAAATAATGTTATTTGTAAAGTAAGATAGAAGAAAAGCGCTTGCTTGCTTTATATCCGCGTGCGTATATTTTATATATTTGTAGGCACATAGGTGTATTGCGGGCATAGCTAGTATAAGATATAGGTTCATATGACGCAATCATTGTGGTACGTGAATTACCACATCTTAATGCGTTTTTTATCTATCAAAGTGAATATCGACTGACATTAAAACGCTAAACGCTTATATTTGTTTTATTTTAAATTTTATTAAGAAATTGATTTTATTAACAATAGCTTAAAAAAACAATGAAACTAACAACAGCCTCTCCTTGTCCACAGAAGAATCTACAAGCCCAGAAAGCGGTGTGAAGGAACGCGGCGAGCGAGAGAGGGGGGCGCGGGGCGGGGGCGAAGGCGAATCGCGCTCTGCGTCCCCGGCATCCCGCGCCTCCCCCGCGCCCGATGAGCGGGACATCGAGCACAGCATACCAGCTACCCTCATACAGGACCCTCATGCAGAAAGGTAATATGCTAATGATATATTTAAATCATCAGATAAATCAGTTCCAGGACGGTACAAATGTGAATCCAAAGGTCCAAAATAAAATTAATCTATAGTAAAGTTATTTCTAGAATTGTAATATATTTCATCTGCGTCTAGGGAACAGTCGTTAGGATTGTAATTATTTTTGCTACGACAAAGCTGCCCAATGTCAACTTTCAGAATTTGTCAAAAGTTAATTTTATTAGGCTGTCTATTATATTCAACATTTTGTTAAGCAGATTTTTCCTTGGCTTATTTAATTCGATACATAAATTGTTCAAAAAATATAATAATTAAGTGTCTTGAAATATTACCGAGAAACAATTTCAATTGTGAAATTGAAATTTGTATGATTATATGCTGGCAATACCAGCGATCCGACTGAATGCTATCTCGTACAATGCATTCATAACACTTCTGACACGAGCACATTGTATACTTGACGGTGGTCTCGGCTTCAATCCGCAGTGTCCACTTTAACGATCCCATTGTTTTCGATGATCAGTTGTCAACTGCTGTCCACGTTCTTGATTCGGCCAATCAGAATAACCTCCACGATAACTCTTATTTCAATGTCCTAAAGCCTGATTTGAAACGAATGATGTATCAAAACATATTGGTCGGAACGGAGAAATGAATGGATGCGCGATAGTGACAGCTAGTAGGTAGTGACACTAAAAATGATCAAGAATTTTTCATTTGACACTCCATCAATATCTGTTTTATAGTCTCCGTCATCGTAACACTGCAACGATGGATGGCACTATCTAGATAATTATCGAGGTAGATAATACGCTAAGTTTTTTTTAAATATGATTTATCATCTTGCATTAATGGTAGCTGTTTTTGCGGATATATATTTATTAAGCACTTGATATCGTTTAATCATTAATAATTGTAAAAAGTACTGGTTTAAGTTGATATTACTTTAAGTATATAATTAGTTACGAACTTAGATTGGTATTAATTGTAATTGAACATTTAAAGTAGATTACTATATATATAAGTACGTCAATTTACTTTTTTGCTTCAGATAACATTTGAAAGGTATAGATATAACTTTTAATTTTGCAAATTATTTATCAACGTTGTTTTATAGAAAGCTATTAATATGAATTCATCTTTACTACTCAACTTTTTATAGCGCGGTAATTAGAAGATTTATCAGTGATTTAATTTTAAATTTCAAACAACTTAATTAGGATTTTTAAACAAATAAAAACTAGACATCAGTCTGCAGGTAGCAGACTAGCTGCATTCATATTAAAATATGAATTAACGTCTGTCAAAGGATTTTCAATCTTATTGTTAAGGCGATATGTTAAATTATATTTAATGCCAAGTTTTCTTAGCAGCAAATTATATATTGGTTCTGTATCAACCATGCCTGTTCCATCACTGTCAATTAGCTGCAGTGAAGAGACGTCATCAATCATAAACATTCTCTACAGAGCTCTGAAGCATCCGTCCTGAGGGTCTATTGTTTAGATTTTGGAGTTTCATATTTCTAAATATCTGTCTGGTCGTGGACGAGAAACTAATATTACGAGGCACATGTTACCATACATACAGGCAAGTCGTAAAACAGATGTGATTTGTATTAACACACCGTACTTTTGAATTTGAAACAGTAATTGCGTTTACGTATGTTTCTCAACTCATACGAAGTGTAGAAGTTCTTTCGAGAAATAAATAAAATTATAATGTGTCGGGGTAAATTATATACAAACAGTATTCAATATATTAACATATTGCAATTTTATTGCCTCAAAGACATCTGTGCCGGTTTTAAAATTCACGTAACTGCGAAATTATTCAAACAGTGTCAGGTGTCCCCTATGCACGATGCGAAACTAAAAATTTCCTACCTTATGTCAAACAACCCCAAATGATGCCACAGACGGTATTTATTCTTATGTTTCCGAGTTGTATTTTGGGCACGGAGCGGGAAATTGTTGATGTTTTTTTTAATCTGCAACCAAGGTAGCTAAGTCGTGTTTCCGATGGCGTGCGTCACTGAGGGAAGAATACAATACATGTCACATAAATACGAGTGATTGATTGACCCGCAGTCGACTAATGATTATAGGAAGCAATATACAGCTGGCGATTCTATAAATTCGGAAATTTATTAAAAAAATATTTTTTTGGTAAAATCATATTTTTATTAGGTCGATGTGTAGCGTTTTTCTAGTTTTAAAAGTTCCTAACAATAATTTGTATTGTTTCGTCTCAAGTTTATACTTGGTCTTTGTTTTAATTAAAAAGTAAATCTTATGTCATTATAGTTTCGGTAATCAAGTAAGTAAAATATGATTTTGTTATTTGATTTGATAGGAATTAACGATACCGATGATTGTTAAAATTTCATTAGAATTATTTTCTAAATGTGAAATGTCGTCCGAGTGAATTATTACTTCGAGGAAAAAGGTCATAACATTTCTTTGTCCAAACAGGAAATCGGTTCATGATACGTGTAAATCCATCGTCCCTCGTCCATCCCGGCCTCGTTAAAAAGGCTCGTGCTGACATTTTGTTACAGGAGATTTTCTTGTCAGTAACCTCATACCCGGCTAGGTAATCTGCACTAAGCCGAAAACTTCCATAAATGTTCCTCGTATCACGAACATTTCATTTTCATATTATAATGATAATATATTTTATAAGACATAATGTGGCTATTGGTCATCGTGTATCGTCTAGTTTCCATTGGTGTCACGAGTGACTCAGCTATGCGGAGTAGCTCGACGTTGTCGAGAGCTGTCATCGAAACGATCGCCCGTCATTGCATGTCCACCTCGCGCATAGCACGCACGCTTGCATTACGCAGCGCACCACCCCTCAAAGCGCTGTCTAGATACCTGTCTCTCTTCTTCCCATCGATTCGTTCGTACGTTGAGCAGTTGTCTCGCTCTAGTGAGGGGCGTGCGGGGAGAGGGCGCTGCAGGCGGGTCGTAAATCACGCGGCGTCTCATTCCACGCGGGACCGCCGCTGCCGCCGCAGGCACCGCGCACTTCCCTCTCGACCGCCGGCTACGCGGCGCGTCTTTCGCGACGTGTTTACATTTCCAACTCTACTGGGAAGTTCATTCTTTTACAAAAAAAGTGTCTCTGAATATAAAGTGTTGTTTGTTTGATGGATCCAAGAACGTTTCGACAGCAACCGTTCGGAATAAACTGAAAAAATTACGTCCAAAATGATCGTCGAGCCCGACCACGTGAGGTAGGATTTCTTTGTACAAGTGTTTTCATTGTTTTAGAAAAAATGTATCACGTTAAATAATACTGCTTACCATCAACATATATTATTGATATATCGAATAGTCGTTGTTTATAAAGGTTTTTTAATTTAATCTCCGTTTATCGTAACTTTTGTGAGTGGTTGTTTTTGTCTTTTCGTGACGGCAAACTTAGTTATGACATTTGAAATTTTATAATAACATCACAAAAATACATTTTCAAAGTTGTCGCCTACGTGAATGTATTTAGAAAACATTTTAAATTTGTTTTCTGTATTTTATTTTGAATGACAGTGATATGGAAAAGAATATTTTGCGATAATTTCATTTGTGGTTTTTACTGCGTGAAAATTATAATTTTGTTAAATATTTCTATTGTTTATTTTATCAATTTTAATGAAACAAATAATTTGTTTTCATCGCTTACACCATGTCTTTTGATGGACTCATTGAAATGTGATTTTCGTAAATGGTTTTTCACTTATTTATATTTTAATACTATTGTGTATTACTATTCTTATTCTTAAGTTAGTTTATTAGGTGTTAATACTGATTTATTTTAGAATTCCTTTTATTAAAATGTTGTTGAATATAGTTTCATTAACGAAGTTAATTTTTTATTCGGTCATTAAACCAGTTTCTTTTTTATACCAATGAATAAATGATTTACGCTAAAAACTCGTGTGCTTATATCGGAATCATTCATTTCATTTTTTCTCCTCGTTTTGAGAGCTAATCGTATATTTTTAATATTAAAAACAAACGACGAGCTGTTTAAAGCGATAGAGACGGCAGCTATTAACATTTTAAAATATTTTATTAAATTTGAAAGAACTATGTATAATAAAAAGTTGCTAATATTATCATTAATATTCAATATGACAAAATTATATAAGTACATATACGTCTTTATAAATATTAAAATGTCGTAAACTAGTTTATGCAAATTCGGAGGAAATATTTATATGGTTATAAATAATTTTAACGGTCCTATGTCATTGTCCGCAGGGAGAGTCCTAGATGTTTGTCGCGGGAGTCGTCGGGCGCGCCGCGATGTCCCTCCAACGACTCGGTGTACTCGGGTCGGAGCGCGCCGAGCCTCCCGCTACCGGCCGCGCTGTCAGCGGCTCTGCCGGCCGCCCTGCCCGCTGCACTGCTGCCGCCACATTCCGCCGCAGTTGCCGCTTACCTAGGCGCTGCTGCCGCGGCTGCACAACAGCGGCTACTCATGTCGTGCCAAGAGGACATGACGGACGCTGAGCGATCCGACGCTGTTCTTGATTTTAGCACAAAGCGAAGCGAATCTCCTAACGACGATGATGACGGCGATGACGCTGTAAATCTTAGTAAGAATGAAAACGGTCCATTGGATCTGTCAGTTGGCACGAGGAAGAGAGGACCGGAAGATTCTCCATCACCGGTTCCGACTAGAAAGAGCTCGCGATCGTCCGATTTTAAACCAATCAGTACTCCATGGACGACACCAGTAGCCCCACATCTGCCATATTTTGCAGCCGCTGTGGCCGCTGCTAGCTTATCGCCTAAAGGTGGTGTGCCACCCGATTGGAACGGGAAACTAAAACATGGTGCACCTACGCCGAGCGATGCAACCAAAGCACTCGAAAAGATGAGTGAATTGAGTAGACTTGGCGGCGAGGAGCTGTTTAGGTCAGTTCAAAGTGCAGCTTTAAGTGCAGGGCTCACGCCAAATGCTGCCGCCCGTCACTCAGCTTGGCAATCTCATTGGTTGAACAAGGGAGCTGATCAGACTAAAGATGTTCTGAAATGCGTTTGGTGCAAGAAGAGCTTCAACTCATTGGCAGATCTGACAGTTCATATGAAAGAAGCAAAGCATTGTGGCGTTAGCGTCTCTGTGCCGCCATCAACTGGTGCGCCCTTACCTGCCTCGCTACAGCCTCCTTCGAGTTCACCATCTACACCGTCTCATAATTCTTCTTCTTCGAGTGGATCGTCTAAACCGAATCATAACGATCTCAATATGCTGATTAAAGAAAATATGCCCATACCTAGAAAACTGGTCCGCGGTCAAGACGTCTGGTTAGGCAAAGGGGCGGAACAAACCAGACAAATATTGAAATGTATGTGGTGTGCGGAGAGCTTCCGCTCGCTGGCTGAGATGACCAGCCACATGCAGCGCACTCAACATTACACTAACATCATATCACAAGAGCAAATAATATCGTGGAAATCATCTGATGAAGCTAAGGGTTCTAATTCAAGCACGCCCGGTACTAATAATGCTGTCCCGCCCACAACGGGCACTAGTAGTCATGTTAGCGCTGTATTAACTTGTAAGGTTTGTGACCAAGCGTTTAGTTCCTTAAAAGAATTGAGTAATCATATGGTTAAGAATTCACATTATAAAGAACACATTATGCGTTCTATTACTGAGAGCGGTGGTAGGAGACGTCAAACGCGAGAAAAAAGAAAGAAGTCGTTGCCGGTTAGAAAACTACTTGAACTCGAACGGGCGCAGCACGAGTTTAAAAACGGGGAAGGTAATGGCGTTCCTATGGGGAAGCCGATTAGGGATTTCGGTGCTGGTAGCCGAATTACTTGCGAGAAATGCGGTGATAAAATAGAGACTGCGGTTTTCGTAGAGCATATTCGTCAATGCATAGGCGCGCCCATGTCTAATAGCCAAAGGAATTTTCTAAAAAGTGCCCTCCTTTCTAATAACATCATCCCACCTGATGTCCCTGGCCATATCACGCCCACTGGCCGCGATGGGCGTAAAAGTATCAACGAGGAAATTCCCTCACCTGGATCTGCTCATCACCGTTCCCCTTCTTCGATTAACGATTCTTCTCCAAGTTCCAAAGACCATAATGCCAGCAATGATAAAAGTTCTTCGCCGTCTGTACTCAATGCCATAGAACAGTTAATTGAAAAAAGTTTCGATACTCGCTCGCGGCATTCGGTACCTGGTATGCCAGGAGGAGCATCGCATGCTCCAATTGGCTCTAGTATTTTGAAAAGGTTAGGAATAGACGAGAGCGTAGACTACACTAAACCACTCGTGGACGCGCAAACCATGAGCATGTTAAGAAATTATCATCACCAGCAGGGATACGGTCGCCGAGAACGTAGCGGAAGCGAATCTAGCTCCATGTCCGAAAGGGGTGGAAGTAGGGTCGAATCTCTTACTCCTGATAGAAAATTAGACTCTTATCACATGACCCCACGTACAACTCCCGACACGCGCGGTTCTCAGACTCCTGCCTCCGAGGACCGTCCCACAGATGTTAGGATAAAAAAAGAGATGGCCGACGAGGAGGAGCGCGAAAATGGTGTCGATTTGAGCAGCCAGCCGGTTAGGGTTAAGACTGAGATAGACGATGACGAGGATCAAGCAAGACCGAGCAGTGCAACTGAAGAAGACATTAAACCGCCCGTCCCAAAGCGTGAAAGCGAGGGCCCGAGCCCTGCGGCTAGTCCTCGCAGTCCGGCTAGCGATCGTTCCGCGCCAACTCCGGGCGCTGATAGGAAACCGGCTTCTAGCTTAGGGGCACTTTCTTCTATGTTCGATAGTCTCGCTGGCGGGGGTTCTTCTAACGAGCCAAGTTCCTCTCGTCGCAGTGGCAGCCACCCACTAGCGGCCTTACAAAAATTGTGCGATAAAACTGAGACGAATTCTTCTCGCGCTCCTGCACCTGCTCCGTCGCCCGCTGGGCCGCCTAGCATTTTAACCTTCAGCTGGGCTTGCAATGACGCAGTAGTGACTGACTCTATTATGAAATGCGCTCTATGCGACACGCCATTTATATCGAAGGGCGCCTATCGGCATCATCTATCGAAGATGCATTTCGTCAAAGATGGTGCTTTGCCCGATCCGGTTCCAGTCAAGGCTCCTCCGGCAGCTGGTTCTCCTGGAGCTCACAAGAGTGGCGGCTCTAACGCGGCTTCACCGCAAGATCCAAGAAGTCCATCGCAATCATTTGACGAAAGTCCTCACTCTAAGTTTCTCAAATATACGGAACTGGCAAAGCAGCTATCCAGCAAGTACGTGTAGGCGTAGCGGTCGGCCGGCCATCAGTTGTGATGATACCATATCCTGATACATTGAACCTTTCTAGGGTTAGGTCGCGACGCGACGTTAAGTATTTCAAAACTCTTTGCCAATTTAATTATTTAGGTAATCGTTAGAGTTCACCGCATAGTTCGGTTAGTGTAATTTACGAATAGCGACATAAGTATACGCCAAACGTCTTACGTTCGTTTAGATATAAGAGAATATTTTCAAAATATTGCCTTTAGGAGAGGGACGGTTGTCGCGCGGCCCGGTAGCCGCGGCTTTTCTTCCACACTACGTTGTAATTCCATTTCGATAATTGTAAATATAAGTCACATTAAGTCTTAAAGGTTCGATTCGATCTCTTGTAAATGTATATTTTTTGCTAATAATCCAAAATGATGAAATTCATTAATCTTGTCATTCGCTGCGCGCGGTTGCTCGACGGTCCCCCGGCGACGACGAAGCGTGGTCGTGTCGGCACGGCTCTGTCAGTATTTTATGAAAATTCGTTGCAATATCGTTTTTGTGTTACTTAAATTTTATGTAAATCAGAGTTAGGGTTAACGGTTAGTTTATTTTATGTATATTTTGAAAGCTTATTTTCGTTACGTGAAGTGTTGAGATCCGACGCCCGTAATCTCGGAGACCAAATCTCAATAAGTTCGGTTCGTGTACATACGACGCAGTCGGTCATAGCATGCAATATTACAATCTCCTTAGTATAAATTTCGCTCTAGATACGCTCTCCACGCGAGAATGCTATTTATTATTTAGTGTTAAGTACGTAATGTAAGGCGACTCTTCTGTGAATACGTGTATACCATTGTATCAGCATAAATCGGTTGTCCAAATCAACCAATTGTATTTTAAATAAAAAAAAGTGATAATTATACATTTTTTTCTTTAAAAGGACGACTACATTCGTATACGTTTAGTACGCTGTAATGAGATTTCTTCCATTGAAACAGATATACGATGATGTATATACTATACATACGATACTTGTGAGTGAAAAACTCTTTTATATATTATAAAAAAAAATATTGTAACTGTTTAATGTAAGTTTCGAAATATCAATGTGATTCGTAATCTCGACGCGCAGCTGTTAATTAATAATATTTCATTTGCTTTGGATTCGTTTAGCGGTCACGTGGTATTGTAATCATCAGCTGTGCGACGAGAATTCGAAAATGTGAAACTGAAAATTTTAAAAATCGTAAACTATCATTTTAACGATAATAATGAAACATTATGAAAAATATTATGTATACGCTAGCTCTGATGAGGGAATTTTGCTCATTCTTTAATGAAAAAATGGTGTTGAATATTGATTTTACCAAATTTAATAATCTTATTTAATATTTTATGTTGTATTTCAAAATGCAATTAAAAGCTCAAAGAAATATATATGTTAAATACTATAAAAGGTATTTTATTTTACACAACCTTTATTTCATTCAACTAAAAACATAGAACATAAAAGAAAGGAAATACTGATACATTCATATCAATTATATATTAATAATAACATGTTAAAAGCTAACCCAGATAAGCCTGAAAATATTTTATTTCGAAATCTTTATTTATTTAAATAGAATACATAAGAAAAATACTCTAAGGCTGTCAGGTAAACATCCGTCTTATATATAGGACAGGCTTATTGGTGAGATAAGATTTTACACCAACAATATCAAAACTGATAAAATTAGTACATTTACTTACCAAATTTATATATTTAATTAGACAAGCATTTAACTAATATAGCAATTAATGGAAAATACCTATGAAACCAGATTATTTATTTCTTGTAGCGGGTCAATAATTTCGCACGTCACAGCACACCAGTTTTGATTTTAAAATAAGTAATTAATATGCTCTTGAAAGCTGCTTGTTCAGCAAGACAGTAAGATGGGGACGAATGAAAATCTCACTTTCTCTAAACTGAAGTTCTCTTCTCTTCATACAACTGGCAGATAATACATCTTCTATATGTTCCTTCCTTTTCCTTTTGAAAAGATTTTAGGAGGCTGAAAAGTTTCAATTGAATTATCAATATATTTTTTTTAATATTTTTAAATTATAACGGTATATTTAACATGTGAACAAAATAAAACATTTCTACTTAACATAAATATATTAATTTTATAAATACGTTTTCCTTGATATATCTGCAGTATATATTTGTGCTATAATTTGTGTTAAAATATAAAAATTGACAATAAAAATCAGGTTTTATAATTTTGCTATATAATACATAGTCCCCTTGTTATAAATTTAAATTATACCTATAATTCAAGTAGGTTGACATATATTTTTATTCCTACCGTCCTAGGGACATCAGGCTTATTTAGGTGAATTGATAACAATAATTCATAAACATAATCATTTTATACAAGCAATTAATTTTTTTCATCCTAAATTAAATTACACTTTATTATAAACGAATGTTTATTTAAACTGTAAATATATTAATTAAAATCTGATTAAGTTTTATTGTTAGGCCCTTTGAGTTGAGATGTTAAAGAGCCTCGTATGTTAGAAAGAATGGTTGGCATCGATTTGATTGAAAACTGTATTCATTAATTGATGCTTGACTGAACGTAACCCGTTAGAGGTTAAGAAGATTTCAAACAATCAACGCCTGCAAATTATAATTAATCACAACATATTGTTATTAATGATGACAATAAGACAAATTGTTTAGTCAAGATTTGTTTAGTAAAAGATAAAGAAAAGGTCAATTAAAAATAAATCAATTTATTTCATATTTATCTATAATGTCATTCATAATCTATTTTTGACCCACAGTTATATTATAAAATTAATAATTCAAATATAAATTGATTATAATAAAACTAAACGAAATTAATAACGAATTCATCTCCATAAATTGCACACTATAATTGAAAATTATTTATTTAATTATTCAATTTGGATTTTTTTTAATTGAGGTAAACTTTTATAAAAATGTTAAAAATATTATACAATCAATTTTTATTGTTCTCAGTGTGTGTAATTTACAATCCTTAAAATAATTTAATATTTATGTAATTCAGTAAAATATTTGTGAATTTAAATTCATTAAAAGGCTTTGCTTTGCGTAATTCTCTTGATTATATAATAATAATATCCTGGGACATTATTCACACACGGCCATCTGATCCCAAACTAAGCAGAGCTTGTACTATGGAAACCAGACAACTGATATACTACATATACTTCCTTTTGTAAATACATACTTATATAGATAATTACACCCAGACACAGAACAAACAGACATGTTCATGCACACAAATGTCTGTCCTGGGTGGGAATCGAACCCACAACCTTCGGCATGAAAGGCAAATATCTACCAATCACGCCAACGGCCCGTCAATTGATATTGATAGCTTTCTATTAAGGATTGATAGCTTACGTCGCCAAATAAGTATTTATATACTAATTATATACCTGCTGTATTTCGGTTCGAACATTGCACAAGGGATATTATATCTCAGGCCTCGTAAGGTGTTTGTACTCTTTACTGTGCTGAAGGTTGAACGGGGCGTTTGTCTATATTTATATCAATATTTTGTTTGAATTACATAATTGAATCATAACAGAACCAAGATCAAGAACAAACGTCATAGAAGTTGAATATTTAAAACTATCATCAAACACATAGGCGTATACCGTAGATAATAAATTTATATACAACCGAAACTGACCACCAATGTAACTAGGAAATGTCTGTATACTTACTACGATAACTAAAATTAAATATAAATTTTAAACATAAAGACAAACTCTAAAAAGTAATAAATCAAATATGTCTGTTGGCTCTTTTACTGTATTTACCGTATTCATATTTTAATACAAAAGACGCATCGGGAGAGTGCAATTACAAATCAATCGTACCCGTGAAAGCAGGTAAGACCCTTTTGTCAGGTAGGAAATTAGCTGATGACCTTCAAACGTCTGAACAGATCTTCATAATTTATAGCTAAGAACCGTCTCAATGGCATCAGGTTTTAAACAGAAAAAAATCGCATCAAAATCAGTCCAGTCGTTTTGAACTACGAACGACAGACAGACAAATATACACGTTTAACTTAAAACACATCTCAACTTACATCGGGGATTAAATATAAATACTATTAGACTACATTTAAAAAGATCTACGCGGATGCTTTGATTTAGAAACACACAAACCGACATCCGACACATACATATATAACTGTTTTTTCATGATGTTTTTCTCAACCACTGAGTACGACATGCATTTAAAAAAAATCTTATCTAGATTAATTTAGACAAATTCTTCCTCACTATGTACCTAGCTAAAGATCTGTCTCACTTTAGATAAGGTATATTGTCTGCACCGATAACCATTTCAGAATACAATACAATATACAAGGTGTTCATTACTAGGTATATAAGATTTTCCATTATATGGTATACACCATCACACACATTGAACATAGTACCATCACCACACAGACAAATAAAACATTAAAAATGACAAAAAAAAACTCAAAAATAAGGTCGGTTTATGAAAGGAATAGAAAAGTTGATACTTACGTATAGAAGGCTTGGTAGGACTTAAGTGAGCTAGTAGCAAAATTGGGTGCATTGAGTTAGTAGTTAACTTATGAAAACATCAACTATGTACCCTAACAGGGCAACGTCTTCATTTCGAAGGGACCTCAATTTAATCGAATTAATGAGGTAATTCGTCCTTAGACGAGGCATAGGAAGATCACAAGCTTTAGAATTTATATATGGGGTTGACAGTTTATATCGATTTGAAACGAAAGTTGGACGCTGGGTGCTCTCTTTTAAACCCTATATTTATATATATATATATATATATATATATATATATATATAGGGTTTAATATAGCAAATTAAAGGTCCCTTAATATTAAGCAATATTTCCTTTTAAGATTTTGTAGTTTCCATAGTGCTTCAATGCGGGTTGGTACATGCACATGTCGCAAACTTAATCCGAAACATGCAGGTATCCTCCATCGCCGATCACGATATTCATAAAAAATGTCTTTATAACCTTTTATGTGCAATATATATATATTTAAACTTAAAATGTTAATTTATTTTAATTTAATGAAAATATATTTTTTTTTCTTTTAGAACCGAACGTTTTATTTTTTACATTAAATTATAAATGTATTTCCATTATTTAATAACATATTATACAGAATATTCTCATTATATTTAGATACAATTATATAGGTTTAAGCAGTATTTATGAAAACAATGAATTAGCTCAGTAAGAATCATGACACTTAAGCCCAGTAAGGGCCCGTCAATCAAATCTCTGTGGATGGTGAGTTGTGACTGTGTACACACGGTCTTTATTTCCATGAAATATTAAACATATTCGAAAGTATTAGATCTGCTTTTGCCTAAATTGTCGTAATAAAAATAAATACGCCTTACCTCATAAAATTGCAATGAACATAATTAAAAATCTTAAATTAAATTAAATTATGAGTATTATTAGTAACACTTAGGATTACTTTGTTTTAATTAAATGTAAAATAATTTATTTGAGAGTATTTTTTAGTATATTATTTATGATATAACTTAACGAAATAATATGAAAGTATCGTTATCTTCGTTTTTATTGATTATATTAAATAAGTTATATAAAAATGTGTCAGAGCCTCACATGAGATTTTTTTTGGAATAAGAAGTTTTAAAAACCTTAGTATTTCAACATTATTAATAGTTCACTAACATTTATATAAATCGAAATGTTAAAAATAATAATAAATTCATGGATTATGAAGGTAAAACACATTAACTTTTATTATTAAAATGAACACAAAAAAATCCATGTCCGAATTAGTCCGGACAAGTCCGTTGTCTTGAATTTTTTCGTAAAAATGAAATAAATTACCGTTATTCCGATTCGTCCCCCGCGTTTCGTTACAGAACCCTTGACATCACAACCCTTCCGATGTCTGTCACTGTACATCAATTAATGGATGCTAATTAATATGACGTTTTGTTTTATATCATCAAATTAATGAGTACCGCAAGCATCCCCACCATTGTGGGGGGGTCGTCAATTTATGCGAAGGACGCAACGGATAGTTTGATTTATTCCATCATTTATCATCTTTTATGGCGATTTATGGGTTCCGGGGAAATGATTTCGTGTTTTTTATTTAATTATATTAATTATATATATTTCGTCTGAAGGTTCTTAGTTTATTAATTTACGAGTTCGGAGCTATGAGGCGTTTTAATTATAGGAGATGAAATGTTATTTAAGGATTTCCTTGGTGGTAAGGCTGTGTCCCGTCTGGGTGGGTATCACCCACTCATCAAATACTGCACAATAGCAATATTATACTTAGTATATACGGTTTGAAAGGTGAGTGAGCCAGTGTAAGTACAGACACAAGGGATATTACACCTTAGTTCCGAAGGGTGATGTATAAGGGCGATGGTGACCACTTACCACCTGGCCTATTTGCCCGTCCACCTCCCTATTTTATAAAAAAGGATAGCGTAGCTGCCTGGGTAGGTATCAACAGCTCACTAATTACAGACATACATTAATATTTGTATTGTTGTATTCCGTTGTGAAGGGCGAGTGAGCCACTGGACAGGCAGAGTAGAAGTATAATAACTTGGATTGCTGTTGATTGTGCAAAGATTCGTATTGAAAGTGCATTCGTATTGAAACATGGCACGCAAATATCTTAAAAACTACAGTTTACACGAATTTCATTTACAGAAAACGTCATTAATATTTATTTATCATTGATAACGAACAATAAGACATACAAACAAACGCCAAATCGTTTTAACGTGTAGTATGGACAGGTTATATAGTTGTAAAGAAAAACCAGCAAGGTGCGTGGAAATCTAACCGATCAACTTCAGTACCACAAAAGAGTCCAACACCTGACTGATGGGTCTCTTTGACCCCTCGTTGAGTAAATAGCCAGATTTGGATCGCACAATAAATGATTTACTTTGAGGTCGCGGTAATAAGCGAATTGATGTTCATCGGTGGCCCGTCATTTGTCTTAGGGTTAACTTGGTTGGGTTTTAAGGAAAACTCGAGGGTTTGGCGAGCTCTTGTAATGATTCATTCGTTCAATCATTCGATAATTGAATGAATTGAAGGTTTCGTTAGTACGAATATTGTTATTTAAGTTATCTTACTAAAATATTTCAATGTTAACATTTCTTTTACTTATATTCAAATATTTTTGACATATTTTTTTATAATTACTTGTTTGGGTACTATACTATATTAAATAATGTGTACTATAATAAATAGTACTTATTAAAAAAAATGTGTTAACATAAATGTCAATATCGTAACAAATATCATATGTAGGCGGATGGGCAATAAGGCCACCTAATGGCAAGTGGTTACCACTGCACGTAGGTATTGCCGCCATAAAAACTACTAATCATTTCTTATATCTCTAAACTTTAGATACACTGGCTCACTCACCCTACAAACTGGAACACAACAGTACTTAGTATTGCTGTTTGGCGTTAGAATCTTTCAGTATCCAGAAAGATTTGCACAAAGCCCAACCACCAACTGTACCTAATACAAAATAATTGTTTAAATTCATTGAAAAGTGATCACTACCGCTAAATATATACATATATGTATATTTTTATTGCGTTCTTCTAATGTAACTAAAAACTTAACCTAACCACAAAAACCAATTAGAATTTTGAGTGGCATAATTGTAAAATAACCTCAAACAACCCGAACTAGACACTCAGTCATTGAAGCGCCCCGACACAAGTGCATCACGCAACACGTGTCGAGAAGTGGACGAACTGTGAACACGTGCAAATATGCCGGAAGGCGATGCTTGACGGTTAATTTACAACTGATTATAAAATCAGTTGATTGAATAAAAACCTTTTATTATTCCTTAAAATATAAATTTATAATAAATAATTGTAATTCAATTTTCTCCCGGTGAATTGAATGCATTTATTCACCAACCCCTCCAATGTGGTGGTATGAGATCCAAACCTATTCATCAGGACTCCTAGAATATAAGGTCTTAAAAAGTATCATTAAGAAGTTGTTGCTTAAATTTATTTTTTACTAAATATTATTAAACTAAATCCTCGCAGCGTGTCTTTTTAATAGAATAGGAAGGCGGACGAGCATGTAGGCCTGATGGTAAGTGGTCACCAACGCCCAAAGACATTGGTATTGTAAGAAATGTTAACCATCGCTTACATCACCAATGCGCCACCAACCTTGGGAACTAAGATATTTTGTTCCTTGTGTCTGTAATAACACTGGCTCACTCACCCTTCAAACCGGACCACAACAATACCAAGTACTACTGTCTGCTTGAAGGCAATAAACAAATACTAAACGGATTTTCATACGGTTTTCACCAATGAGGAAGGTTTTTGTGTATATTTTATTTTTTTATATAAAAATCTAGCTGAAATATGATGATGACCGTTGAAGATGTCGGAAAAATGCAGACTTTATTAGCGTGCCGTTAATAAAATAATTTTATAAGGCATATAAACGTTTTATTTTGACCCTTGCGAAACCGGGACGGGTTTTACCTAGTAATAAATAAGCTATTTAACTCAACAATTGCAAAAAACTATACAAAAAAAATAAACGTTGCATTTGCAATTGCATGAAATAAAATATCTAAAAATCTTATATTCATAACCAGAGTCACACGAGAACCAGAACAGACGTGTCATATAGCAATATGGCGCTGTTATATATTGTCATATTTTAAGACTGGCATGTTGACTGTTCGTTTGTTTTTTTTCTTTTTTTATTTCGGACATTATAACCCGTTGTCTGCGTAGGTGATATAAATTAATACGTCTCGTTTTTGATGTGATGTATGATTTCGGTGTTTCCTTGTTATTATGGTGTGGCATATTAAATGTGACCGTGATTTACTGCTGAATTTTGTAGTATTATATTTGTATTTTTTGTAAGAAACGAAATAGAGTTTTGCATTTTCTTAAGATGTCTTATTGAATACAATTACAAAAACAAATACATTGTGTGAAAGGGTTTTCTTTTAACGTTTTTTGGAAATAAAACTAGAAATAAGTTTTCATAGTTTCGATTGTTTTTATTTTAGACTGTATTCATTGTATTATTAGGTATTATTGATTTACAAATAATACAAGTAACTTTATATATCTTGTGATTGCTTAGTTAAAGGTTCTTAACAATAAGTAAATATTTATTCCCGTAAGAACGAATGAAGAGTGAATGATTTTTATTCAGCGCTTCCTGGTCTTCAGGTTAAGTAGGTATTTTTCGAAATGGTGGTAGGTATTAATAAGTAAGTGTAACGTTTCTATGTTGGATAAGTTTTTTGGTTTTGTTTTCTTATAACAATACGTCCCGTTTTGAAGTAGGACAGTCCCGTTTAAAACCTACATATAAATAGAACAACTTCATATATATCTATGATAAAATAGAATCCCACACGAATTAAGCTTATCACAATCTAATAAACGGTTTTGAAAACAAAAACTGATATTATTCAGTAAATGCGGGTTTCATAAATATATTTTAGCCAGTCCACTAGACAGGTTTTAATTATTTATTGAAAAAATAATAAACATTATATTTTTAAAAATATATATTCATATTTGCGTTGAGATAAACAAAAAGCCAGTTCATTAATTGTGTATTTAAAAATTATGAAAAAGAAAAAAATATATAGGCAATACTTAAATCATTATTAAAAAGCCTTAAAATATTTCCATCATTCGTACACGCTTTAAACAAGACACGTAGTTATTTAGGTTTTAAAAGACGCCTCAAGCTATACACACACATACAAGCTCCCAACAGCGCCATCTGTTGTGTCGTGATGGATGAGTGGACATGTGTCCGTAATGCGCGGACAAAGCCGAAATATTCACGCTAGCAGCTTTGAGTTAAAAAAAGTGCCTTTAATCAAATTATATGCGTTTTTGTGCAATATATTTATGTAATAGTTTTGTCTCGCGACTTCACTCGCGTGTTAGGCGATGCTGTGTATAAAAAAATCACCTCAAACATAAATTGAAGGCAAAATTATTTAAAAATAATCGTAATGACATTTAAAATATATTTTAACATTATTATTACAGGGATCTGAAATTATAAAAACAAACTATTATCAAAATGTTGCTTTTTAACAGTATTTTATTGCTATCCTTTTAAACTCAATACATGAGACTGAGGTAGCAATATTTTTTATCCTGTAAAGATATTATACTTTAGTTTTCAATGGAATCAACAAAGTGTTCAAATCAAAAGCAATTATTTATTAGCCTTTAAAGGTATACGGATGGTCTTTGTCTCTAGCGGTTTTCCACTGTCAACTTTAGGTAGCCAGTTCACTTGTTCGTGGAACTGTGTCTTTTTTTTCGAGTAATTTTGTTAGTCGGTCTTGGATTGGAAAAATAATTCCTAGATCTATCCCTTAAATAAAATATTTTGGTTATATGAATATTATAAAAGCAGATGGAATGGAATCGGCGGAAGGTCCTTCATCCATGCGGTATCAAATCTCATACTTTAGGTTAAAAAAATATACCATATTATTTAATTTGGTACTATTATCAAGTATATAGTATATATGGCAAAAGTATCCGTTGATTTCCATACAGTGTAATAATATAGTAGTATTTTATTAACGTGTAATTTCAAGTGCCTATGTAATTTTAAGTTTTGAATTTAACATAAAGTCTTTGCCATTTTCTCTCAGTAGAATCTAAGTTCAGAACTGTTAGCAGTTTAATGTTTTATTTAATCTAGCAAAATTTAAGCTTAACACGATCATGAGTCAAAAAGTGGTATGTCATATAATTATAACACTTATCTTATATGCTACACACATTAAAATAGCGTATCACGATGAGTTGGCTTGTCAATTCACGAATGAGATACGAAGTGAATTCTTACAGAATACAGGCATTAGGTAGCAGAGCTTTGAGCAAGCCCTGGTAGGTACCACCTTCTCATCAAATAGTCAACCGCCAAACAGCAATACTTAATTTCGACATATAGGCTGATTGATGACGGTGGTGCTTTGGCGTTGTAAGTAATTATTAAAATTTCTTATAACGCCAATGTCTATGTCTCCTATATTATTAAAAAAAAACTACCTATAATCAGGTTTAAGTGTCAGGTAGTAAATTCTAAATAAATAACAATAACAAAACGCTAGTAAAGTGTAATATTTATCGATAACATTTCATCCAATACATTGTGTACTTATCGATAGAAACACATGTTTCATGATAAATACGACAATGACGCACCATCGTGATCACTTCGTTCAGCAACCCTTACGTGCATTCGACTATGACGGATGACGGATGGACGGGGGCCGGCGAGACCCGCTCCAGATATATGTCCGTCGATCAATCCAAGTGACGTTGACGAGTTGAAAGCAAGCTCCCGTGCTCCGTGTTCTGGTGAGCGTGACATATAATTATATATCGCACGTGAAAAATATTCCTTAAACTTATAACCTTTTATGTTTTAAAATCATTATCATTCTCAAATACTAACTATTTATGTCAGTCGTATTATAATGCTCAACTATGTATATATTTTTATATTTACTGGGAAGGCAAATGACTCAACTCCACCCGATGGTGAGTGGTAGGAGAGTTTAAGCGCAATGACAGCCAGTACAGTCGGGAATGATCTGCACTAGCCTTGCCACCTTGCCTTGTGTAGATTATTCATCATTCATCTTTTAATATATCAATTTACGTAATTTTCATGTCCTCTTTTGTATGTAGTAAATAGACGGATCGGGCCACCTGATGGTGAGTGGTAATATTAGCTATTCCTTACGTCTAAGATCCAAGCTTATCTAAGATGTTGTGTCGCTTGTGCCTTTTGTTTCACTGGCTCATTAACACTTCAAACCACAACACAACAAAACTAAGTATTGCTGTTTGTCGGTAGAATATAGGAAAAGTGGGTTGTACCTTCCTAGGTAGGCTTGCACAAAGCTCTAGCTAAATTTTTGGTGTAACATCTAGTAAATATCCCACTGCTGGGCTAAGGCCTCCTCCAAATTAGAGGATATTACGGGTTTATTTCAGCACGCTACTCTACGGAACCTACATGTGTTGTACTCACGATTTTCTCATTCATCACCGAGCCCGGGATGAATAGTAAACGCAATATATACTAACATTATAAATACGAAACTGTCTGTCTGTTACGCTTTCAAGGCTAAACAACTGAACCGATTTTGGTAAAATTTGGTATGAAGTAAGCACCCCATGCAGTGTACCCCAAGGACGGACATAGGCTTTTGACAATTCTTTTTAACCTCATACCTCCTCCTAGTAGGCATGCGAAGCGGCGGCAGAATACTAATGTATTATATATCGTTGATATATTGTATATAAAAAAATGAACCTTATAAAGTTATAATATATATAAATATGTTATTTATTCTGAGATATTATAATCGATATAGCATTCGTCCGAACTTCTTAACCCGTCAATGCGCGCGACATTTCGGCGACAGCTGATTGAAGTGAGTTGGGTCCCTCCATTTAGTTATTGTGACGGAATCAGGTGCACGCCTTGAACAGTGAAAGGGTTAGGGTTGTTATCTACTCTATATGTAGCACTATAGTGAGCGTTTTTTCTGAGCCCATACATAATGACTCACTTGGATCACGTGTGAAAGTGATTAATAATTATATATAGGCTTTTGTTGTTATATAGAACATATATTGAAGTGTATTCAAGGTCATATTAATGATACCGTAAGTTTTTTTAAGTTAAGCTTAAGTTATTTAATGGATGACGTGCCTTACTTGTCATTCAATATTTAAGTTGTTAATTTGATCAGATGTCAGTCGAAACGATATGAAAATCATTTTTTAGGTCCTGTCTCGAAGGCCCGTGGGATAAGGTTGTGCGTTGAAAATACTTATTTTAAGTTTTTTTTTACATTAATACTGTTAATTTGTTATCATTGATTGTCAGTTTTAGGTCGTACTGGTGTAATTTCAATATCAGTTAAGGTGTCATAGTTGACAATGAAGCAAGATAGAGTAATTCAGAAAGGTTGACATTGTAATTTTTTGTAATTTATATATCAGAAGTTCGCGCCCGCGGCATTGTCCGACTGTCGGTGAGTGGGCAAGTGTTAGGTATAAAAAAATAAAGTAACCTTTCAAGCTTGCTTCATACAAAATTTCATCAAAATCGGTTCAGTATTTGTGGCTTTCTCATTCATAATATATAATGTAAAATGATTAATTTATAACATAAAAATCTACAATAAGAGCCTACTTGAACAATTTGTTGCTCTTATTAAACTGGTGACTATTCCCTGTTATGATTGCGTGGTATTAAAAATTGCGGAAATATCGTTTATATGCTTTCCCTAAGAAATTGTACTTATTATTCATTGTACATATATATCATAATGATGAATTTCATTAAACTCCTTTCATCAATTTCGTAATAATAGGGGAACAAACACCCAAAATGAACAGTGAACTATTACTGATACTAAGTAAGTGTTATTATACCAAATAAAGTAGTCGCCTCCGACTTCGTTCGCGTATTCAATCTTTTTCGAAAGGACTCGGCCACCACCAATTGTTAAATCCGGAAACCGAGGGTAAAATTACACGGGTTGATGGTGAAAATAAATAATGTTTACTCCCAGTGAATCACCACAAAGGGTAAAAAAAATTTATTTATTATATATTTTCACTTAAGCATATACAATTATAAATCCTTATGAAAACTTTATAAAAAAATCCCGCCGAGTTTCTTTCGGTTCCTATCAGCCTGAGTCTGAGTCTGAAGTATTTCCCAAATTTTTAACTTTGTCTTTGACTATGACATTAAAGATTCTGCTATCAAATAAATTGGTTGAAATTACTCTTGAGCTCAAGGACGCTGGTTGTGTTTGAAGCAGTCGTCTAAGGTCATTCCTGCTGTTTCCAATGATTACTCTTGAGACTTATTACTGGTCACTGCGAGCAGGCCACGCTCAGCCTTGAGAAGTACAGTTCTGAGAAGTTGGCGTTGTTACATTTCCGTGCCTCGGAAAGCCTTCCTGAACTCAAAATCTCTCTGATCGTGTCGGATTGCTGTGCGGGAACAGAGAGTGCCTGTAATTACACTGGCTCACTCACCCTTCAAACCGGAACACAACAATAACAAGTACTGCTGTTTTGCGGTAGAATATCTGATGAGTGGGTGGTACCTACCCAGACGAGCTTGCACAAAGCTCTACCACCAGTATTTGCCTACAAACTGTACTTTAATATGTCTTGCGCAGTTAACTATTCTCTCTTGAGATTGGCCACCGTGGCTGAAATCGGTCAGGAGCATATCATCATCATTAGTTCCCTATAATATTGCACACTTAGGTAATCTCCTGTAAAGTATGGCTACCCTGGTCGTTGTTAGCGATGTTTTGGAAGGCATGAAAAGATTTGTAATCACAATAGACTAATTATTAGCAAGAAGGTATTACCAACTCAACAATAAAAACAAAAATTGAAACCCATTCCCCGACCGCGCCCTATTTAAAACAATATTCATAATCATTTAATTTACCGGGCACTTAATCGATTGAATATTCACCTACCCTTGACCGAAAATATATCCACGTATTATATACCTTATTAACATTGGAATAAGGTACCGAAATGTTTTAAAGTTGAAATATGAGTGGTACAGTCGCCGGCAACAGTGATTGATGTGCGCTGACTGACGTGTGCACGAAACGTGGGGTGGACGTACAGTGGAACAAATATTACGATATAGCGTTTTCAGAGAATTTTCTACTCCTAAGGCTTATTTTCTATGTGATAATGATATATTTGTCATCATTGTATGTGCCTTTGTACATATTTATTACATATACGGAACTGTTATATAAAAGTCTGTAGCTTTTTATTCAGAATTTGTAAATATTTAAATTTGTTATAATTGTTTTTTTCTTATTATTATACATATAGATAATATCAGGGCTGCCTTATGTAGTGAATATAATGGTGGAAGTATTTCCAAGTGATATATAGACTATTTAATGATAAAAATGGTTAACAAATATAATTAGTGATAGCTTATTTCAATATCCGAGATGGCCCAGTGGTAAAAACGCGTGAATCTTAACCGATGATCGTGGGTAGCACCACTGAATTTTCATGTGTCATTTTCATCTCGTGCTTTTCCGAGGAATTATTTTCCCTAATTCCTGCTTCCCCCTTCCTTCACAAGTCTACGCGTGCTGGCTCTCGATGTCACCGACTAACTGTGACATCAATTCCATCGCGCACAAAGAAATTTGGCAACTCCTTTCTTTGTCGCACTTCCAAGAAATGGAATTCCTTACCAGCACACGTATTCCCCTCCTCTTACGACCCGGGTTCCTTCAGACGAGGCGTGAAGAGGCATCTTGCGGGCCGGCAAGGCGAGGGCGGCTAGTGCAGAACCTTCTTCCCGACTGTACTGGCCGTCCTCGCGTTTGGACTCTACTACCACTTAACATCAGGTGGAGTAGAGTCATTTGCCCTCCCGGGTAATATAAAAAAAAAAAAAAAATTAACGGTGAAGGAAAACGTGAGGAAACCTGCATGTATCTAATTTCACTGAAATTCTGCGACATGTGTATTCCACCAACCCGCATTGGAGCAGCGTGGTGAAATAAGCTCCAAAACCTTCTCCTCAAAAAGGGAGAGGAGGCCTTTAGCCCAGCAGTGGGACATTCACAGGCTGTTACGGTATTTTAATATCCAGGGTAATGTTTCTTGAAATCAAAGTCCCTTTCCCCCTTAACTTGGACCGTTACAATAGTTACAATACCATAGTATACGTAAACATCGCTTTAGTATACACAATGTGACCTGGTCGTTTTTAACACGCGCCATCGGGTTGAGCTTAGTAAAAACTAACGATTATGTATTTTTAATATTTTGTTTTTCATTTTATATTATACGAATCTAGTAATTGTTGTATTACTAAAATGGATTGCAGGTTAGGATAATTTAAATTGAGTTTGTTGGTGACGAATGGGCATGATATAGAATGGTGGGTGATATGACCATGACCCATAGTCAAAATCAAAGGCCAAATATACTTTTATATAGTACAGGATTAAATTACTTAAACGGAATACAGATTGTGTTGAGAAGATTCAGTAAAAAAATCTTTCAATACAATTAAACTATTCATTTATCGCGCAAGAAAATAAATGAATAATAACTCCACGTTTTTTTTTTATCATTTACAAATCGTTGAATCAGATAATGCGCCTTATTGATTAACGTTTTAATAGGATTTTTAAATTTATGAAATGGCAAAGCTAAAAAATATCCGATTTTATATATAAGCGAATCTTGCCCTTGAAATGATGACTTTGCGGAGATGAAAACTTGGTGTTACAAGTTTTTCTTCACTTTTCGACATAGACATTGGCACTGTGAAAAATATTCTCACTAACTTCGTAATGTGATAACCTTGGGAATTAAGATGTTCTGTCCCTTGTAGCTGTAGTCAGTTAATTACACTAGCTCACTCATGGTCTAACCGGAACATAATTACAAGTATTGATGTTTAGTAGTGGAATATGTGGAGTGGGAATTTTCACAACATGTTTACAATCAATGAAAATTCCATAGCAATTCCAAAGCAATGTATTACTTACTTATTCTGCTCACTTCTCAGTATGATAATCATTTTAGATCTTGCCTAAAGATAATATCGTGATTACATTCGAAAATCAAACTTATAAACAACTATCTGTCTCTCTCTATCCGTCTCCATCGTCTCTCAAATGAATTCTTTACAAGCGACTTAGTAGATTTCGCCACGTCCTGTTTCAGAACTTAATTGAATTAGATTCCGTTATATTGCAAGTGTAATGATTTCAAAATTCATACCTTATGGATTGAATTTATTAACGGGATCTTGATATTGGTTCTTAATTGACTGTTTTAAATACTCTAGAAATACACAAAAATTACTCAAGTCCTATTCAATTATCAAGTCTCAACCCTGTTAGAGACTATTCGACGATTAGTAATTGCTAATGCGTGTGACCACAGATCTAACGTACCTTGTGTTGAAATCATTGTTTTAACATTTTAAAATACTTTGATAAACTAACTGTGCATACTAACTATACTGACTCAGTATAGTTGAACGAAATAATTTTAGAATTAATTAATTTGTTCATTTTGAAACATTATTATTGTTATAAAAAACCTGTTTCTTAAAGACTAGTTTTCGCCGTTTTAAGTTGATCGATAACCGGTGATCGTTAACCTAAATATATAAAATAATAAGTGACTGATATGCAAATCCCGATTTACTACCGATTTACCATAAAAAAATGCATAGTAGATTAGCACTAAGGAAGGAATTTTGAAAATTTGACCCTTAAATTAGTTATAAAGGGATTGAAAGTTTTTTTTTTATGGAACAGGAAGGCGGACGAGCATATGGGCCACCTGATGGTAAGTGGTCACCAAACGCCCTTGGACATTGGTACTGTAAGAAATGTTAACCATCGCCAATGCGCCACCAATCTCGGGACCTAAGATTTTATGTCCCTTGTGCCTGTAATTACACTGGCTCACTCACCCTTCAAACCGGAACACAACAATACCAAGTACTGTTGTTTTGCGGTAGAATATCTGATGAGTGGGTGGTACCTACCCAGACGAGCTTATACAAAGCTCTACCACCAGCTTGTATAACCTTCATTTTTGGACAAAGAGGTACAAAAATTAGTGTTTAGCAATTCTGAATTATGACGCGACCAAAGCCGCAGGTAAAGCGCTTGCTGATATAGATTTGCTATTTTTTCTTTATATCTATTTTTTCTTTTTTCTTTATATTGCCACTTAAAAACTGCGTTTGACGATTCATAAAAAAAAAACCATATCAGCGATCCTTCAAATCCTTTTTCATTAAGATGAAGGTGTGCTTTATTATTTAGCTCATTCGGTTTATTATTGCGACGCGTGTGTGAAAATTAATCTGCCGAACCGTGTGATTGTTTCTTAATATATGACTGGAAGGGATTGCTTAAGATAATTTCGTAAAATAAACGTATTTTTTTAATGAAACGATATTCAATATGACTAGATACAGTTTGTGATACATTCAAGTGACAGTCTCGTCATGTCCCATCCAGCAGAACACATGAGATCACTTGTAGTATTAATTGCATATGAGTTAATCGATTGGCTCCCACGACCGCAAATACACACCTCAACTCGAGTACTTATATCTAAATATAAATTTCCACGGAAACATGGCCTTTATATATTTACGATAGAGATGATATTGCTGTGACGGTTTGGTGGGTGGTGATCCGGTTGTGTGGTATCGTGTACATTTTAACGACAGTTTTTGTAATGTTGGAGCGCCACTTGGACTTATTAAGCGACCGCCGCGAGTGCACACTCGCTGAGTTTGGAAGATGTATTTGTATGGATATGACGTGAAATAAAAAAAACAATTGCAAGATTAATTTTGTTGAAGTAAAAGGTAAGGTAACGTAGTTACCATTTAATACATAAAACGATGAAAACGAAGGTAATATTAAATATTATATGAATCATCATAGGAGTTATAAAGTTTAAATCATGCATAGCCGAAATATCTTATTATATTCTAATCAAATCTTATTACTATGATAATTCAAATCAAAGTCACATTTTATACGGTACTTGTCAAATACCAAATCGAAACAGGTGCAATAAATTCAACCCACTAGAAAAGAAAAAGCGCAGTTCGATTTTTGAAAATATCACTAAAATTATTATTAGAACGTATGTCTGTTGCTAATTCTGCAACATCATGCAACAGTGCGTTTTGAATAAAGAATTTTCTTGAAGACGATCTTAAGTCGAGTCCACTCGTCTCTCGTCGCTAGCTATTAGTCTCTCGAGATTAATGCCGTCGGTTTTGACAATTGATTTATGTCCGTCAAGGCTCGTCACGGCGGCGCGCGCGCATCTGCCCTCCACTTCTCAGAACAAATATTGGCCAAAGATTATGTTACGTAGAAACTTCGACTTAGTTATTAAATTTAATTTAAATAATCAATTTTATGAAATAATCTTTATTTTTTATGGTTTTGTTTTTCGTGTACGTTTGTAATGTAAAATATTTTATTTATTATTTAAACTATAATAGTTTAATTTTGTTTTTATTTTCTTGTTGGTATATGAATTTTTTTTTTAAATGATTTGCTAAATAAATGTTAACTATTTTATTTTAAGTATTTTTCAGTCTCCAATTACGGCGTCAATTAGAGCAAGTTTTTAACGTGTACTTAGTTCAGGTGAATTAAAATTAAGTGGGTTGATGTTTTCATGACAGATTGTTACGAATAAGGCGTCAAAATTAGTAATTTTAAAAGTAAGCTATTTTCTTAAATCATTCGCCTTAAATGGTCTTTTTTAAAAGCTTATATCGTGAAGCGAGTTAAAGCGCGTGACATAGCTAATTTTGTAAATACAATCAATAAATCATGTTATTTACTGTAAATATATTCCATAATTAGTTGCAGATTTGACAGTTTATGCCAATAAATCTTCATTATGCTTGATTTCAAGGTTGAATTTGATTGTAGCTTGTAACATTTTAATTGACACAAGTTTGACGAATTTTATTTCTTTTACAATATATAGTAATAAATATTCTAATAAATAGTGTATATATTAAATTAACATGAAAGCCTTAATATAAATAAAAAATAAGAAGAAGAAAGAAGAATGTGGCAAGAATGCTAACAGCATTTCCCCTTTGAATCGCAATTCCGATTCTCTGGGCGAATTAACCAGCCCTCCTGTCAGCAGTACAGGCAACAAGACGAAGTGTAATATTTTTGATAAAAGTTTTTTCAACTATTACTCCAAATAATATATATAAACAAATACATTTGATATACAACAACAACAATATGTCGTTTGAAACGTATATGAACCGACTGACTATTCTGTTGAACAATGACAAGTGCCTGACAGAAATCTCGTCGATATATCATTACTAAAATAGTTGGGACGTGTTTGCGGGAGCGGGTTTTAGCGAGAAAAGAAACAATTTATTTTGATCTATTTCAAATATAATCGTTAGCAGCTGTTAACGATGTGATGCGAGGCGATAGTATGTTAGATAATGTTTGAGCTGTGAGGAGACACATTATTGAAAATAAAGAACTCCTAATATACATTTGATGTTGTGGTGTGATGAGTACGAAGTCAATATAAACTGGGACGAGAGATCCTATAACTTGGCAAAAGTTATGAGTCGATATGGCATATGGTTAGATCACGTGAATCATAATATATATCCTGGGACATTATTCACACACGATCTAATCCCAAACTAAGCAGAGCTTAGCAGAGCACACAAATGTCTGTTATGTCTGGGTGGGAATCGAACCCACAACCTTCGGGGTGAAAGGCGAGTATCTACCAACCACGCCAACCGGCCCGTCAATACCGTCATAACCGAACATTGCAAGTTCAAACCCGAACAACGACCACTGAAATTTTGTGAGCTCAATTAGTGTTTATAATTCATCACTACAAAATACATAGACACGTATAAATTGAGTTATTGTTTTTAAAGAGGATATTTGTACATAATATACACATAGATGATATGTCTAATTTATTTGGTGTAAATAAGTAATGACTGTTCGTTGCTGAGGGTTTCAGATCACATTTCGAAGGTTGGTTAACATTCAATTTAATTAGTTAATTCATTTTTTTATAGAATAGGAAGGCGGACGAGCATATGGGCCACCTGATGGTAAGTGGTCACCAAACGCCCTTGGACACTGGCACTGTAAGAAATGTTAATCATCGCTTACATCGACAATGCGCCACCAACCTTAGGAACTAAGATGTTATGTCCCTTGTGCCTGTAATTACACTGGCTCACTCACCCTTCAACCAGAACACAACAATACCAAGTACTGCTGTTTTGCGGTAGAATATCTGATGAGTGGGTGGTACCTACCCAGATGAGCTTGCACAAAGCTCTACCACCAGTAAAAGTGCTTGTGAAAGTATCATTTTATAAATAACATATGTGATAAATATCATAACAGTACATGAATGTATAAGAATAAATGAGTAGAAATACTAAACTAATATACATAAAAATTCTATCAGGAGATGCAGCGCGTCTTAGAGAATATCTTAATGTGTATATTTATTTATTTTTTATCTCATATAGGCCAGCGTTTGACCGTTGATTTGTGTGATGTAAATCATCGACACGGTCTATGAAGCACGCTTGCCTAGATAAAAACATTTTATTCTGGATTTGAAGACACTAACATTGCACCTATCACGAAATACAAACTTAGGAAAAATATTCCACAGTTTTGCAATGCGAATAATAAATGTGGATTCGCAGTGCTATATATATTGTATAATTAGCTGCGTTTCACAGCTTCACCTGCTTTAAGTTTTGACAATTTATGTAGTTTTAATACATAAAAGGCAAATTTCGGACTTTTGAAAATTGATAGAGACCGTCACTCTTGTCATGTATACATAGATGGTGGTAGGGCTTCGTGCAAGCCCCTCTGGGTTGGTACCACCCATTCCTCAGATATTCAACCGCAAAACAGCAGCACTTGTAATTGTTGTGTGCCGGTTTGAAGGGTGAGTTAGGTAGTGTAATTTCAGGCACAAGGGACATAACATCTTAGTTCCCAAGGTTAGTGACGCATTGGCAATTTAAGTGATTGTTAACATTTCTTACAATGCCAATGTCTATGGGCGTTGGTGACCACTTACCATCAGGTGGCCCATATGCTCGTCCGCCTACCTATAGTATAAAAAAATGCACCAAGATAACATATTTTGATTTGTTTTCTTTCAAGCATATACTGATGCTTTTGATGTATAAAAGAGAAAAAAAATCTATTAAAATATATTCACTTTAAGACTTAATTATAAAATTTATCATTAGTTATATGCAGACGTTCACCAAAAATATACAATGTCACATATCTATATATTTAAGTCTAATTAACAATCTGTCGTTGTAACAGTTGGCAGGTGAGTGACGGGAACGTGACGTGACGTGACGTGACAGTGACGTGACGTAATGAAATTTAACTCGGTGTGTATTGATTTCGCTTCATTTTGGTCCTTATGTCGAATATATTTAGACTGTATTTGCTTAATATATTTTTTAATTTTTTCTCCGCTATTTTTATGTTTTATTTATAATTATCATTGGAAGGTAAGCTTCGTTCTAATGCTCTTAATGGGAAGGTGATATCTCCATTAATGATGATGTTGACTTCTGTCTGACAGATTTCGACTAAGCCGCCATTTTTAAGGGAGGCTAGTTGATGCAGGACGTTTAATTGCACTATCTTTTAAGTGCGAGAAAAATCTAGCATCATAACTTTTTCTTGGTCAGACGAGGGGATCCAGGACTTAAGCATCTGCAGCTTAATGATCACTTGACCATGACGTAGTCTATCAATATTTTACTTCATTGTAATGTTTGCAATGCCAATTCAATGCTCTGCTCTGCCTCACTGTCAACAAGCATCAGCAAACAATCAATTGAATGAACGAAATTTCTTTTCGAAACTAGGTTTAATATACTATAATCTAGTTTAATTTACTTGGTGTTGGGGCTTGCGAAAGTGGTATATACTCTTCGGGTGTAGGTACCAATTTCTTATCAATAATAATACCGCAAATTAGAAAGATATTGTATTGCTGTATTCCAGTTAAAAGGCTAAGTGAGCCAACATAATAACAGGTAACAGAGACATCACATCTTAGTTCTTATGGCTAAACACACCCACACATACGCGCACTTACTCATACAGTATACACTCACATGCGCATTTAACTATATATTCTGTTGTAGTATAAGTTATTGTATACCTGATATTATTTGTACTTAATTTTTATTTAATTATAATCTTAGTTTAGCTCGTGATTAGTAAACAATGTTGTGTCTTCTTTTCTCGAATGTCAAATCAATAATGATAGAAAGAGCGAAATCAGTGCTTAACTAAAGAAGAGTGTGACCTGATACGAGTACCAGAATAACCTCTGGTAACTTACGAGGTTGCTCTTAATATCCGATTATAGGCTAGACAATAAGCTTAAATAAATATGTTTAGTTCCTTTTCATATTCTATTTGGATTAAATTAAATAAATGTCAAATGTAATTTAGACGAATAATTATTTAGTTACAAAACTAAAAATCCTATATAATTGAACACTCAACGATATTACGAAATGGATACAAGTGACGTATAAAGCTTTGATTATTATCGATGATATAGTGCGCTTTCGTGTTTAATTAAATTGATATATGGCATTTGAAACAGTAAAACACTATTTTTATTGTAAAATAAGCCTTTTAGTGGTAAAAAGTTATGCCCTTGTGCCTGTAGTAACACTGGCTCACCTTTCAAACCGGAACACAACAATACTAAGTATTTCTATTTAGCTGTAGTTTTTTTTTTACAGTTAATTGGCAAGCGCTTGACCGTTGACTTGCCTGATCTTAAGCATAGTCACGGTCTAGGATGTAGCGCGCCTGCACAGAAGGAACCCGTTTACCCTGGATTTGAAGGCACCAACATTGTACCCATTAAGAAATATGGAGTCAGGCAAAGCATTCCACAGCTTCGCAGTGCGAATAATAAATGTGGATTCAAAGCGCTTCGTACGAATATCAGGTAAGTCCGAGTAAGTGGTGTCTATCGAGACGAGCAAAGCCCTATGTTAGATAGTGTTTTTTTTGTAATCGGGAGACTAACGGCACTGGACGACACTGGCGACAGACAATTGAGGCTGATGTATTTCTGTATGGTAAATTTTAGTAGACGAGATTCCATTGTTTTATTTATTTTTGTATGTTGTTTTATATGTAAATATTGTTTTACATTTAAACTCTTATACGGAATTAAGGTGCGTGCGTGATATTACGGACGGACGCAGACCAGCTCACACTGACGTACTTACCACAAGTGTATCAGCTGTGGAATCATAAGCCGCAAGTCAGTAACTTCAAAGGTACGGTGTGGTTTCATGTGGAATGCGCAAGTACATATATATTTATTGTTAATATAAGTATGTGACATATATTAATCGGGACTTAGATGCTTAAATAAAGATTTTTCTTTATTGTATATAGGATAAGGCGCATATTAGAACATCACAAAATAAAACCACCGTTGCTTGGCCTTAGAATATAATAATTTATCAATAAGAAAGAAACGATTCTTGACCAAATTCGAAAGGTCCATACAAATTTTCAAAACTTACATATTATTTATTTCATTCCCGTCAACATCTTTCGATTATACATTCGCACATACAAAGGTCCGTATCTATAGCCGTTTATTAAAAAAAATCAATATATTTCCTCAAAATCATGAATTAACTACGCTTCGCCGCCTACAGATACACACATAACCGCGTAACAGCTACTATCTCCATAAATCAATTTTATACAATTCTACAAAAATACAATGACGGACAGACCGTGCTCCGGCCGTGAGGATTTGCATTAGTGATTACATTAATCATCCCCTATACAATTGGGGCAATAAAATCCATAAAACTTTGTATGGGACTCCATTAATTGTCATTGACAGCTGACAGCGGGGCAATGATTGACAAATGTCAGTCTCGCGCGAATCTATGAAAGGAAGTCTTTCATTTTGATACTTTTGTTTTTTTTTTCTAAACTTCTAATGATGCAACGATGACTCGTGACATTTATATAATTTTTTATGTCTTTGTAATTACTGATTATTTGTTAAACGTGACGTGAATTTTTTTTATGAATAATGTTAGTGAAAATTAAAATTTTATATCGTGTATAGATAAGTGTACAACTGTCTGAACACAATATCAATAATTATATAATACCTCAAAATAGTTAATAGTAAGTTTTGTTTTAATTTTTTTATGTCTAATTAGCTTATGATAAGCCCAAAGATACTGCAACTGTAGAAAAACGCGCAGCATATTTATATTTATTATATCATTTTTCTGACTATTTCGAGACCACTTTGGTCAAAAGCGAAAAAAAACCCCACGGTGTCTTAGATGTCTCTTTTGCCGGTAATAACACTTTTGTGGTAGAAAAGAGATATTTGTATAAGTATTGTACACGAAGCCCTATCACCAGTAAAAGGTAAGCTTGTTTAAATAATGTAATTCATTACATTATTTAAACAAGCTTACCTTTTACTGGTGATACCCTATGCAATTGACTATTTTTTAAATATTTTGAGTATTTTCTTATAAATTAGTGTGAAAATACCTCGATAAAATGAGTATTAAATTATCATCATAATATTATTTTATAAAGTATTAACAAAAATATAAATAGAATAATATATTATTCTTAAATAACTGACGCCACATTGGTGTTGTAAAAAAATATAGACGAGGAATATGATGACCGCCTATTACATAATAAATATGTATTTATATATTTTTTTATTATTTGTGTCTTACGTACGTCAACGCTATTGTTAATTTCCTCTTAAACATTTTAATAAAATAGTTAATTCCCATTATATATAACGAATCTATTCGACGACACTGTGATGACTATTGAGCGGCAGAAAGCGGTATCAACGATGGATCGATCCTTCGTCAATTGTCAGATACCAAGTTATCTCGTAAGTCTGACGGGCGTCACTCAAACTGGGTATTGAATGAAATGTCTACGTTGAAACTAAATAGTTTTTTTTTTAATTTCTATTGTAATTCATGCTTCGTCAATGTCGATTTATGATAAGTATTTATACGTTTTAAGGTTCAATTAGTATAGTTTTTTTTTTATTCATCGTATTTTGTTTGTATTTTATATAAGGGTTTAGGAGTTAATTATACTATAGGATATATATTACTTAAAACTAATACAAAATATTGTTGTTTTTTATTCTGGAAACAATACGAATTTACCTTTAATATTAAAAAAAAAACAGCTAAAATAGGAACAAATGACAAAACCACTACTTATTGCTGCCAAGAGTGACACAACAATGTCCAAGAAGTTGGTTTTTTGTTTTTTAAATTTCTAAATCAAGATATAACCGATTGAATAAAATATAGAATTAAAAGACAAAAAAATATTTTTTTTTAATTCAGAAAAAAATGTAGCGGCTACTAAAGCTATTTCTAAAATATCAATATTTCCCCCACAAACTCTTGAACTTAGTTCTAGTATAACTGACTTCATTGACTCTTGTATTGTTCATATTACGTGTTGGACTTTTTTTACAGCACGTCTCGTATTTAATTAACATGAAAACTACTAAACTATCATGAGCCCCAATTGCTCCGCCTGCTACGACCAATAAAAATATATTTATTATATACATTTTCCTCCTTAAATTACACAGAATTCAAGTTGCTGCCAGCGAGCATAACTCAGCCTTCATATTTCGATCACATGCCGGCAAAAATAGTAGATTCATTATCAGGGCGATACATCAGAGCGTAATGGCCGGGAGGGGTGATTCATAACCTATAAATCAATGGTTTGACCGAAGTAATAGGCCAAATATTGTATATTAGGGTTGGAAACTTCTAGAGCTCGTATGGTATATTGCCATGACAATGTCAGGTCAAGCCTGGTCTCCTAGTAACCTTATGTAACATTGAACGCGGAAAATTAATTCGATAGCTTTATCTCATATTGAATGTTGTATGTTGTCCATGTAATAAGTTCTTCGTCATTGTTTATATATTATGTCACTATGTAGTTATAAGTTTCGTTAGTGGATAAATCTATCGAGATTGCGAACCATTGTATTTACAATTACTCGCTACAATTCTGTTTGTTTTGAGTACGTATATGTATATATATTAATTATATTAAAAGGTAGAGAGACTGTCAAATAGACCACCTGATGGTAAGTGGTCACCATAGACAGGTGCCTTAAGAAATTTTATTCATTCTTTACATCTGCAGTGTAACATCAGCTTGGGAACTAATGTTTTTTTCCTTGTTCCTGAATCTCAAGAGAGATTAGTCAACTGCGCAGGACATATTATAGTGCACAAGTGTGTGCGAAAACAAATGAATTCTGTATTCCTATTATACTTATACGCTTCAGGTGCAGGACTAACGGCTTTTCGTGCTTTCCGAGGCACGGGACTGTACACATTTCCATCTTCCAACTGAGATTCTCCGACAGTAAAACTTAAAAACTTTTTATCGGTCCGACCTAGGGTCAAACCCAGGACCTGGGGATCTGCGACTCTTTTTATTCACTAGACACTAGACATCTGTACCCTCTCTGTCTGCTACACTACAATTCATAGCATCTCCTGGATACTCTGCTTAGAAAGCGTCATGAAATTTTAATAAATAGTGTGGTAATTATGAAATAATCTTAATACATTAATTATAATACACATAATAAATATCAATTAAATAAACAATACAAGTTTACTGAGTAGTATCGTTTATAATTACAAAAGTACAACCAAGCACAACCATATATATATATATGTTAATGAAGTATATCAATATATAAGCGAGAAGAAAGCATCTGTCTGTATGAAAAGTGGCTTAATCTCAGTAAAGTTATTAAAACTATAAAACGAAATTTTTATAGTTAGTGTTTTATACAAAAGTCGGCTTGACGGGCACACGGCATAATAAAATGAAATGAAACAATCCAATGATTTATTTTATAACCTCGGAAGGTTTTATGCGTTGCGTAGTTATTTATAAATTTCCGCATTTTTAGTCTTTCACGTTGTATGGTATTTGGCCGCCGTAAATATTAAACGGAGATCGCGGGTTCAAACCCAGGCAAGCAGCTCTGAATATTCATATGCTTATAATTTTTGTATTTCATCTCGTGCTTAGTGTTGAAGGAAAGTGTAGACGAAACCGCATTGGAGCAGCGTGGTGGAATAAGATCCAAGCCGTGTCCTCAAAGAAGAGGAAACCTCCCAGTGGTAGGACATTTACAATTTGTTATATCTTTTTTTTTTTTTTTTTATATTTGCCGGGAGGGCAAATGACTCTACTCCACCTGATGTTAAGTGGTAGTAAAGTCCAAACGCGAGGACGGCCAGTACAGTCGGGAAGAAGGTTCTGCACTAGCCGCCCTCGCCTTGCCGGCCCGCAAGATGCCTCTTTACGCCTCGTTTGAAGGAACCCGGGTCGTAAGAGGAGGGGAATACGTGAGCTGGTAAGGAGTTCCATTTCTTAGAAGTGCGACAAAGAAAGGAGTTGCCAAATTTCTTTGTGCGCGATGGAATTGATGCCACAGTTAGTCGGTGACATCGAGAGCCAGCACGCGTGGACTTGTGAAGGAAGGGGGAAGCAGGAATTAGGGAAAATAATTCCTCGGAACACTCGCCGTGATACAGTCGATAGAAAGCGCTCAACGCAGCTATCTCTAGACGCAATAGTAAAGGTTCGAGGGTGTTAGTGACCTTTACGTCGCCAATAATGCGAACTGCACGTCGCTGCAACCGGTCCACGGCCTCAAGAAGGTACTTAGCGGAGCCATCCCAAAGGTGCGAGCAATATTCAACGCAAGACCGTACCTGTGTTTTGTACAGCAGGCACAGTTGTTGTGGCGTGAAAAAACGCCGCACCTTGTTCAGAACTCCGAGTTTCCGTGAAGCTGTTTTTATCACAGCCTCGATGTAATCCCTTGGACTAAGGTCGCAGCGAACGTCCATCCCCAGCATGGCGATTTTGCTTTGTATCACCAGCGGAGTGCCACAGAGGGAGGGAAGAGGGGAAAATGGTGACTTTTTTGCTGTGAGAGCGCATACCTGTGTTTTCTTGGCATTAAACTCAACAAGATTATCTGAGCCCCATTTGGCGATAAGCTCTAACGTCCTATTGAGTTCAATGACAAGATCCTCCCGCCTCTCCTTAATTTCCGCTCGCCCAGCCACTGCGCGTCCGTGGTATCCGCCATGCACTGTACTATCGTCTGCATAGCAATGAATGTTCCCGAGAGAGAGCATATCATTGATATGCAAAAGAAACAGAGTGGGAGATAGCACAGATCCCTGGGGGACCCCAGCATTCACTACATAGAATTGTGAAGCGCAACCATCGACTAAAACACGAAGGCTGCGCTTGTGTAGGAAGCTGGCAATCCAGGTGCAAAGCTGAGCAGGCAGACCATATGCCGGCAGCTTGGAGAGAAGACTTCTGTGCCAGACCCTGTCGAAAGCCTTGGAGATATCGAGGCTGACAGCCAACGATTCCCCATGCTTGTCGATAGCTTCACCCCAGAGGTGTGTTACGTACGCTAGAAGATCACCTGTAGACCGTTTTGGTCGAAATCCGTACTGAAGATCATTAATCAAACAGTGATCTTCTAGGTAATGGATCAGTTGGTTGTTAAGAATCCGTTTCATCACCTTACAAAGTACTGAGGTGATAGCTATTGGCCGATAATTTGCCGGGTCAGACCGATCCCCTTTTTTGGGAACCGCTTGCACATTAGCTCTTCTCCAAGCCTCCGACACACATCCCGAAGAAAGAGAAAGTTGGAACAGGCGCGTTAACACGGGAGACAGCTCCGCCGCGCACTTCTTCAGCACTATGGCTGGTATTCCATCGGGACCGCTAGCTTTCCGTACATCAAGTGATTGCAGCTCCGCTCGCACATCACGCTGCCTGATTTTGATGTCAGGCATCGTGTGGCCACAAGAAGGTATTACTGGTGGCAGAGCACTACAATCATCGATGACGGAGTTGTCGGCAAAGAGTTTAGCCAGGAGATCAGCTTTCTCTTGCGGGCTGTGAGCTAGCGATCCGTCCGGACTTCTGAGCGGTGGCAGCGAAGGTTGGCAGAAATTGTTTTGCACAGACTTGGTCAGACGCCAGAAGCTACGGGAGCCCCGAGGATGAGAAATAAGGTCATGAATAATCTGTACAATGCGCTGTGCGTCCGCTCTCGTGTAAGCCTTCCTACAGGACTTGGAGTTTTTATTGTAGATTGCTTTCAGTGAGTCAATGTTAGATGCCCCGCTAATGCAGCCATTGATCCACTCGCGATATGCCGCCTGCTTAGATGATACAGCGTCGGCACATTCGCGAGTGAACCAACGGTTACGCGCACCCCTACTGTCGAGATCTGAGCTAGGAATGTAGTATTTCATTCCCAACATGATCTCGCCAGCAACAGCAGCGGCACTAGCTGTCGGGTCATTCCCACTGAAGCAACGTTCCTTCCAAGGGACTGACGCATAGTAATCGCGCATACCGTCCCAATCTGCCGACTTGTAGTGCCAAACGCGACGTTTGCATACCGCTGGTGGCGGCAGCTTGGCCTGTGGCACTTTGATAGATATGAGGCTGTGATCCGAAGAACCAAGTGGAGCTTGAACCACAACCTGATATTCCACCGGGTGAGAAGTTAGCAGAAGGTCCAGTAGAGAAGGCGCTTGCCCATCAATGTCAGGGATCCTGGTGGGCTGATCAACCAGTTGGGTCAAGTCATGTGTGAGAGCAAAAGCATGAGCAGTCCTCCCAGCATGGTCAGTTTTGAGGGATTTCAACCATGATTTATGGTGAGCATTAAAATCCCCCAAAAACACCAATTCCGCGTTAGGAAACTGCTCTTGCGCAGCATCTGCCACCCGACTAAGATGGTCGAATAACCGGCTTGTCTCCAAGTCACCATTGTGGGATCTGTAGAGGCACACGTAGACCCGACTCTGACGAACCAGATCCACACGTACCACCAACATGGAGAAGGAGGGGTCCTCCAAGCAGCGCAGTCGGTGACAGCAAACATCCGTCCTGACGAATAAGCATACTCCGGCTTTCGCTTTGAAGGATTCTTCAAGCATGTAGCCGGGATAATTAAGGTAGCTGGTATCGGCAGGACGGAGTATTTGTGTCTCCGTTAGAAACATCATTGCCGGCTGTGCTGTCTTGAGATGGTGGTGGACAGCGTTGAGGTTAGCGTGGAGTCCACGGATGTTAGTGAACTCGACCTCAAACAGCGTGGGTATGGTGGGGGTGTGCACCGCTGTACGACCGTCATTCCTGCTTTGATGCGCTACCATATGGGAAGAAAAGAGAGGAAAAGAGACGTGAAGCGAGCGACGTATTGCCACGATAGGGATGGGCAAAGTGTGGAGGCGTGTTTCCCCAAGTGGTTGCCAAAAGGGAAACTACACTGACCCACCGGACGGAAGGGCCCCCGAACCCCCCCGGAAGTGGCCGCCGGGACCCCACCTTCCGGTCACCAACCGGCACGACGGTCCACCCCGAGATTATGCGTGGCCTGGTGGGGCAGCCTCGCGTGCTGGTTAGGCACGCTTGGGGCCCTGTACTATGCCACGGGCGGCCAGCGGAATAGCCGTTTCTTTGGGTCTCCCTGCCCGGCAGGGCAATACAGTTTTCCCCGGCATTGGTTCAGCAGCCGTCTCCACTGGACCAACACCCATCGCGGCAATGCTCGCTCGGGCACTGGCTGTACGGTGGCTGACCTCGAAACGCGGCTGCAAGCCACTTCACGAGATTTTCACCATGCGTACGGTGGTAACAAGCCAGGCGGATGTTTATCATCCTACCACCAGATGATATCCCTTAGTCGCCTCTTACGACACCCATGGGAAAGGGGCAGTGAAATGTATTCTTTCTCCGTCACTGCACGGATAATCTCTAACTAAGCAGGAAATATTTTTTAAAGGAAGTTTTGATTTGACACGTTATTGATCAGTGAATAAATTGTGGTCTTTTTTTAACAATCGGAATACAACTGTTTAGTGCAATTAAAGCAATAAAAGGGATAAGGGAGGGGCATATTGCCCGTTGGAAGCCTCAGGGCAGGCACATGTCTGGCGCAGAGCAGGGCATGGTTGTGCATGCTTGTGAAGCGTAGTGCACGCGTACATTCGAGAAAGTGCGCTGTAGCGTGACTTATCCATTTGACTAATCAAGTTGATTATTACATTACAAATTACATGTGATTGATTAAAAAGATTAATTACTTAGTAGTACCAATAGTGAAATGGTTTACGGGCCGTCTAGCGATACAAAAATCGCAGGTTCGCTAAATTGGACTATTAGTAAAAAATACAGAGTTACTTGCTGTTTCTGCCCAATCTATATCTTTGTCTGGTGGCCTTAAATTAAATTTGTCTTATAAAGTGATGCTTCAAAATTGCAATTAAATATATTTAGATTTTCAAGCTGAGAGAATAGACATCCTTATTATTATATATTTGCTGAAATTATTATTAATTATGGAACCGTTTAATCCTTATATACAATCAAATTCAAACATAATATACATATGTATGTATTCATACGTAAAAAGAAAACTGTACCGCTTTTTTAGCACATTCAGCGCGTGAAGATTGTGAGATTTTGCATAGTTAAAGTTTATATAAAGTGTTTACTAAAATGTATGTTGTTATTATTATTATTATTTGTATTATAAGTATATTAAATATATAAAATTTTCGTAGTTTACGGTCATACTGCCAATGTTTTTTGACATTTCATTGGAGTAACTTTTCATTGCCATACCGTTTCGCCAAGTATAATTCAAAAATGAAATCATAGATGAAAAAAATAATATTTACTTCTAGTTGAGTTAAAAATATAAATTTCACTCAAAAGAAAATTTCATGAAATTTTAGTTTTTCAATATCGTTATGATATTTTGCATGAAATCGTCCCAGGAATCGATAGGGCACTATTATTTATTTCGGGCTGAATGACACCGTGTCATAGGCTGATCTACGACCTGGTGGACATCAGTCCGACTACATCAGAGGCACCGCGATTGATGGCGAAATAAAAACTGCGAGGCATGACAAAAAATACGATTCCTTTTTTGCGTTTCGGCTTAAAGCTTTCAAGTGAAGCGATGGTTATATATTTTATTTATGTATGTATATATAGGCTAAATTAACATTAATTTTATTAAAATTTAACGCTTATAATGCGTTTGTCGGCTTAAATTTTAAATTTGAAAAAATCATCAATGTATTATTTATTCAAGTATTATATTCATCTATTATAGGCTACCTGTCAAGTTGCAGAGTTTAATTGAGTGTTAAGGAAGTAGCTAAGTCGTTCGGAAGGCAGATTCTAGCGAGAAGAAACAGCCAGAAACTTAGTGGCAACTTTTTAAAAAAAAAAATAGTCAATTATATAATTTAATTTACATGTCTTGAATGGACATCAACACACTATTATCGTTAATATATTCTTGTATTGTGTAAAAAGCATTATCTTTTAATGTTTTTTTTTTAACATTAAATTTATTAATAGTTAATTTAAATATATGGTAAGTTATTCTATACAATTTAATTATGATAATAAAGCGTGGAATTCGAATATGTTTATTTTCATGTGTACATTTAATTCTAAGTATTGCAATTAAAAGTAATAAAATTATTTTTATACTAATTTTTAAAAACTAATTGTTAGACAAATCATAATAATTATATGCAAATAGACTTTTACAGGAATAAATTTGAATCGTCAGACGTTCTTGCCGGATTATTTTTTCGAAATAATCAACGTTTTTTAACTAGTAGTAATTTTATGTTTAATTAAATTAATGATTATACAAAATTATCTGTTTCGTTGCTTAATTTTTTAGTGGAAATCTTGTTGGTTTATGTATAAGAAATAATTGTTTAATTCAATGTAATAAATAATACTATTTTTTATACCAAATAATAATTAAATAAATTTTAAAGTTAATTTTTGTAGAGTATTGTGATATCTGTACGTTTGGCGTATTACATTTTCAAGTCTCTGGATTTTCAATTTTATTATGATTGAATGTAGTTGACTAAAAAAGGCAAAGGGTAGATGCGTTCAAGATGTGGTGCTGACTTTGACAGTTAAGCTCGAAAACATGCTTAAAAAAAGCCAATTGATAGCGAACGTCTCTCATTTTGGACACTTCACGTGACTCGTGACGTGATGAGTGCCTTGAAGCTCACTGCGAGCTCGCTTTGAGTAAAACCGAGGAGTTCGCATGTAAAAGATGGTACTGTAAATCAAGCGAAGCAAGCGGAAATCAACAAAATTGATTCCTATGAAGTTGCATCACGTTCTTCAAAAATTGTAGAAGACGATAACTGTACTCTTGACAATGGTCAACCATGTAATTCTATTTTAACGGTGACTGACCAACTGTGATTTATTTGTTTGCAATCAGGTACACTCTCTCTCTCTCTCTCTCTTCATTCATTCGAGAAAACAGGACAGACAAAAACTGCAAACATAGACCGAGAATTTCTCGACCATAATTCGATCAGAAAGAATAAGTAAGGCATGATTACAATTTTAATACAGTCCCGGGCATCGAGGGTCGTATAAATTCATAGTTATCACAGTCAATCCGCGAATCCGTCAATTTGACCGACGTGTTATTTAATAACACGGTTTTGTTAAATCTACAGTGTAACGCGATTAATCATAACGACGTCGGTAATTAATGAAATTTATGTGTGCCGTATATTTTATAGCGTATTATGGGATGGCAATGAGGTCATTGTTACCGAGCTACGGAATATTTCGGTTGGAGTTTACGTGAACGTATTGTCGTGTTTTTATATTTAGATTAATTATGATTGATATTGATTTGTGTAATTAATTTCTGATTTAATTATCATTGTTTATAAAGCTATTTAAACATGCAAGCTGTAAACTTTTTAATTTTAATGCTGGCAACAAAAAATACCTAACCGCCTGGCTGAATGATAAAGTTTTCAGTAATTTTCTAAAATTATAATGATATTAAATATTTTTTATTACAATGTCGTTCAAATGTCGGCAACTTTCTGAAGAATTGCGATAGAATAATAATTGGATCAGTAAAAAAAAACGCTTCAAATTGCCTTATGATTGTAAGATTAATTATAAAGTTTAAATAGTAAGTTTTTATAAATATATTTTTATAATTAGTAAGTTTTTTTTTTAAATATATATTTTACTTACTTATACTTTGTGATAGAACTTTGAGTGAACCCGCCTGGGTAGATAAAATTTACGCATCGATTATTCTACTACCTAACAGCAATAATTTATCTAGTGTTCCATCTTAAATGGGGAGTGAGCCAGTGTAAATACAGACACAAGGGACATAACATGTTAATTCCCCAGGTTGTATATAATAATTAATATTTTTACCAATGTCAATGTCTATGGTCGGTGGTTTACTTTACCATCAGGTCTACCTTCTTATTTTTATTAAAAACAAAGTTTTCCTGATCACTTCAAATATATTTCATTGTATATGTTTTATTTCTAAGACCAACTATATAACGAAATAGCCAATTAGAAGACGTTTGCATCCGTTTCTACAATTTATATATGACTAACTCTCTGACTTAACAACACACAGCCCAAACTACTGGGGTTAACAAAATTTGGATACGGGCGACTAGCAAGTTAGCACTAAGGAAGGATTTTTGAAAATTTAACTATAATGGTAATCTCTGGGGCCCCCGAGCAGGACAGGACTTTGTGAGGGTGTTCTACGCCGTGTGCAGTGTCGCACCGCTCACGTGGCGTTGCCTCCCGCCTTGCTATCGCGTGCTGGTCGTACTTACTGAAACATAAACTATATTACCTATTACAATATTGAATTTTAGTAACGTTGCCAATATCAGACATTCTGCCGCAAAACAGCAGTACTTGGTATTGTTGTGTTCCGGTTTGAAGGGTGAGTGAGCCAATGTAATTACAGGCACAAGGGACATAAGATCGTAGTTCCCAAGGTTGGTGGCGCATTGGCGATTTAAGCGATGGGCAGCATTTCTTACAATGCCAATGTCTAAGGGCGTTGGTGACCGTCCTCGTCCTCTATGCTCGTCCACCTTCCTTTTCTATAAAAAAAATATTATTTATATTTACAATGAAATTTATTATCTTAACAAATTCAGTGACAATCATTATTTAAACACCGGCTTTACCTATAATGTTATTAATGGAGTGAGTTGAAATGCTGTGTCTTCTTCTTTCGAATGCCAAATCAATGATGACAGAAAGAGAGAAATCATTGTTTAACTAAACACTCGGGTAACAACGTTTATTTATTCGTGAGTTTCCGACATCGCAAAGTCAATGCAAGTTGTGGTTCAAGCTTTCTATAACGAAATATCGCGACCACTTTTGTTTACATAAGGCTTATAAGTAAATAGAGGATCTATATGAGATTATGTATATTACAATAAACCGTGGAGTTGTTGATTCTCGCAGGGTATATAAATTGAATTGTATATAGTTAATTTATATTTAATTGCTGAGTATTTTCGAAAGGGTATCAAAAAATTGTAACGGTATATTTTTATTGATAAATTGATTGATTGATTTTTATAAATGTAAATAAATATAAGATTACAAATATAAATAAAAAACAATAGTTTCTCAAAACAACTCTATACATAGCACGTACGCCACTAAAGAACACTGTCAATTCCAAAACATTATATTTTAAACGCTGTTAATGATCCAAGCACCTTAAAGTGATCAAACAATGCCCTAATGTTTACCAGATCTCTTGAACACCAGATAATTCCATCAGCGTCAACTCTAAATCACTCAGGTCTGACACTATCAAAAACAATATTGGAGGAAAAAAGCGTGAGCTTTATACTTCGTAAATCCAAAAATTATCTTCTGACGCTCCAAGATATCGCCTGACATATTTACTGCTGCGGTTTAGGGCATAAAACTAATCCCTGCAGGGAGGCGAGGGAGGGAATGAGGGACCTTTATTTCTACATTCGTCACATAGTAGCCGTAAATTATCATACTCAGCTATGATATGACGGGGGACGCCCATTAAAACGCGTTTGATTTAGATGGGGCTATAAAATTGATTTATGTTTTCACGCCAACAAAACCCGTGGTACTGAAGCAACTATAATATTAACATTTTCGTGAATAACCTTTTCGGGTGTGCAACACCATATATATTAATTATTGATCAGCGTAATTTAAACTCAATATCAATACAGCAGAGTCAAAATTCCTTTGAAACACGATCGATGGATTAAGTCTTTTGTAATTGAAAAAAAAGGTGCTCACTCGTAACTGCATGTATAACTGTTTGTTTCAAATGTAACTCTATGTATGATAGATATATGTGTCATTTTTGTTTGATGGCTCGCGTTATCAGAAGCATTTTGTTGTGATAGGGTCCTTTGTAATTTCGATTACTTTACGATCTAATATGGAACAGAGCCAATTAAACTTAATTAGATATATTTTTATGATATAAAATTATGAGGTAATGAAAATAATTTTAAAATCGGTAACTAGTTACTGGTGGTAGGGCTTTGTGCAAGCTCGCCTGGGTAGGTACCACCCACTCATCAGATATTCTACCGCGAAACAGCAGTACTTGGTATTGTTGTGTTACGGTTTGAAGGGTGAGTGAGCCAGTGTAATTACAGGCACAAGGGACATAACATCTTAGTTTCCAAGGTTGGATGCAAGCGATGGTTAACATTTCTTACAATGCCAATGTCTATGAGCGTTGGTGAACCACTTACCATCAGGTGGCCCACATGCTCGTCCGCCTTCTTATACTATAAAAAAAACTTAATACCGAAACTCTTTGTATTTTTTTTTACCGATAAAGCATAGTGGTTAAATGAGTACTAAAAGTAGTTGCTTGATTTGTCTCGACAGCTCAAAAACTCGTTATAAAATTTTTGCAGCAGATAAGCTGATGTCGAATTTTGTACCTACCCAAAACTGAAATGTAATTCCATTTAAATTGAAAACAGTGTATCTTATGATCTTATGGTATCAAGCCTCATTGTATTAGCAATGAGTGACGAAATTTTGATGGGTGATCACTAGACAGATAAAACGATATTTTAAATTTCCAAGTATTAACACATAACATTCTGTTCCTGATCAGGAGTTGGAATCGAAGTTATATCACATTAAGCACCAAACCAACATAACTGGATCAGATCGAATTTTAATATATATTTTTTTTAACTGTAAACCGTCTCTTGGGATCATTATTTATCTTTTTTACGAGCATATCACATTCATGATTGGTGATGCGCCCACGTGGGACTCGGTAATAAACCAAGTACCATCGGATTGGATGCCGCACTCTAAATCCAAAGGTTTAATGGGTATTTTTATGTTTTTTCGGTCATAAAACTTTGAGGTGTCAATTGCTTGGAGGAAATCAGAAAACGTTTGATGTTGGCTTGTTTGTAAACATTATTTACGTAAGTTTTTTCTTAAAAAATATTTCAGTTTTAAAATAAACAGTTTATGAGTAATAAATAATGATACAATCCTACAGCTTCATATATATAATTATATTAAATGTATTGTTTGAAATGAAATGGTATTAATCATTGCTTAAAGATATTGATTCTCTAAGTTGGTTATTGAACTTCATACAGCATCAATGTTCTAAGTTATGTCCCTGGCGTTCGCTCACTCGCCCTTCAAAATGAATGACAACAATTTATACAAAGCGTTGCATACGTACGTGTAAAAGTATATTTGACTAAAAATATCTTGATTTACTTTGATTTAAATGAATGAATGAATGAAGCACACTACACTGGATAATAATTATCCTGGAATAACTATGTTTAATGTTTCTATTATTAGGAAAGGAAATGTATGACCTGTATCCCATATAGCCTGGACCATATAGATATATGCGAGTGGATTATAATCAAGTAGCTAGTTTATATAACCTCTTATGTATATATAAATATTGTCTGTTATGAAGTTAAGTGTAGCGAGTCAGTGAGATATATTATAAATAAACAACATATATATTACATACATAATCATATCGCAGGTTTATGCGCTACTATAAAGTGCACTTGACCGCTTCGAGTAAACATTTGTTTCCGGTGGAGAGAATTCTTACTATTGTTACATAATTTACGTTTCAAATATGTAAGTTAAATGTCCCACTGCTGGGCTAAGACAGTTCCGTTTTGAGCAGAAGGATTGGAGGTTTGACCTGTGTTGTGGGTTCGATTCCCACCCAGGACAGACATTTGTGTGCATAAACATATCTATTTGTCCTGAGTCCGGGTGTAATTATCTATATAAGTATGTAATTACAAAAAAAAAGGTATTTGTAGTATATCAGTTGTCTGGTTTCCATAGTACAAGCTCTGCTTAGTTTAGGATTAGATGGCCATGTGTGAATAATGTCCCGGGATATTATTATTAGGTTATTCCACGACAGGTTGGTAGATACAGATTTTCATCCGCCAAATGCAAGTTTTAAGCCCGGGCAGGAATCACTGAATCTTCATGGGCTTAATTTGTGTTCATCATCATCATGTAATTCATCTCATCTTAGAATTTAAAGGAAAACATCGTGAGGAAACCTGCACTCTAGCAACTTGTCACGGTTTAATATACCCCGTAGACCACCTCTTCGCGAGTGCTGCGGAACACTTTCGGCATTCGAAGAACAAAAAGGAGTATTCAAAGCCAACCTTCGCTAGTCGGAGTGGCACTCGAAGAAGTAGAAGACCTCTTCAAAAGGATAGAATGCTAGCAGAGACATTTTACATAAAGAAAAAGAAATGATATTCTTTGATACGTTAAAATTACTGTAAAATGTTTAAAAATATAAATAAATATTCAACACCAGACCAAGGGTGTCATGCTCTAACGCCAGTATTAATTTTTTTTAATTCCCTCTTCTTTAGTTGAATGTATTATAATTACCAAACCTCTATTACTACATATCATTTATAAATTTAATTTTATTAACAGCTTATTTATTACTTCTATCTCTTTCTAACGAACATGTAGATGTATCTTTAATTTTAGACTGAAAGAGACGACGTTATATGCACTTTAAGTTTAAACCAACCTTCTAGTTGCATTGTTAGAATTCTTCTTTTTTTGTTTATCGTTTTCTAATATAAAATGATTACGCCAGATCACGTTAAATCTTTGATTCTTGGTGTATTAATTTACTTATTACGTGTATGTTTTGTTATATTACCATAACATGATTTAAGGAGTCGATTGTCTGATACAAAAATCTATAGCGCAAGTTACAGTTGTAAGTTAAATCCGTATTTTTGCGAAACGTCTGGTTGTCTTTTAAAGTAAAAAATATTGCTGCATGTTTAAAATTAGATGTTTTTTTTATACGTATGCTTTTACAGTATGAATTTTGAAATTACATTATAATGTAATTCCTGAATTTTTTGCTCAATCTTCTCTTCTTCTTCCTGCCCTTATCCCACTACGTGGGGTCGGCACATCATGTTTTTTCCTTCCACTCCTCTCTGTCACTCGTCATCTCAGCACTTACACCTTTCATACACATATCGTTTCTTACGCAATCCATCCACATTTTCTTCGGCCTCTCCCGTCCCCTATATCCATCAACATTGATACTCATCACCCTTTTGGTAACATGCCTTTCATCACTCCTCATCTTTTCAACTATTGGTGCTACTCTCAGACTTCCTCTAATATACTCGTTTCTAATCTTGTCCATTCTAGCTACACCGCACATCCCTCTTAACATTCGCATCTCTGCCACATGTATTCTTTTTACATCCTCTTCTTTTGTTGCCCAACATTCAGATCCATACATCACGACAGGCCTAATACCGGTCTTATTATTTTTTTGCTCAATATTGTTATAATTATAATAGTATTTCTTACATGATTACTTACGGTTTATTTTCGAACTAGCTATACGAACTAGACTCCAGAAACCCAGACTATTTGCATTGTACATTGGTCATTGTGGAAATATAAAAAAAAAAAAAAGTCAAAACCAAAATTGAAATTAATTAAAAACCTACATGTATAAAACCTATTTTGATTTTTGAAATAAAAATGTAGTTGTCAAAAAGTATTAATCAATATTGTTTAACAAAAATAAAATTAAAACAACAATTTATATACTATTTAAAAAGTAAATGTTCCTCTAATATTCTAGAATCGAAAGCTTTTGTAAAATCTTTTTATAAAGCGTCACCTTGAAACTAATGTCGCAGCCGTGCACAGGCCGCGTGTTCGCGAAGTTGCCACGTCGACTACCCCTCAACTAAATAAATCAATTTGTCAGTGACGTGACACACACAACTTTCTGTACGCGCACGGTTTTTTTCACATTTCAATGTTTACTTGCCTCGTAAAATGCGTTTTTATATAAATTATTATTTTCTTTCATTTCGGATGAGTTAAACATATTTTTAGCAGCGTGATGTTAAATAATTTATCGATAACTTGGTTGATTATGTTTATTATATATTTTTGTGATATAAATAATATAATTATAACACATTACATACATTTCATATGTATCGACTCTTATAATTTACTTCAAATTAAAAGAAAAGAGTTTATATATCAGTCGAGATGGTTTAATGGTTGGAGCACTATTAAAATTAAAAATAAATTTAATAAATTTTCATATGCTTATATTGTGTTTCTATTTAACGTCGACTTTAGCTGTTAAGAAAATATAGTGAAGAATGCTTGCATGTGTCGGATGAAAATCTGCCAAATCCACTAACCCCCACTGGAACATCTTGGTGGATTAAAAGGCAAACTTTTTCCTTAAAAGGAGAGGACTTTTACTTACCTATTTGACGATAGCTCAACCTTTTTACGTAAAAAATATAATAATCTTCCACTGCCTATAATGAGTCGATTGCATATTCGGAATTGACAAAGTCTATTTTCAGAATTGATATATACAATTATTGACAAGCCTATTAAAAAAAAATATATTGTTTGAATAAGTAGATTATGCATTTAGATTAACAAACATAAAAATAAAACTGTATCGTTATATTTTTAATTAAAATTTAATATTATCAAAAAGTAAATATTAACCATCAGCATCAGCATTTCTCATGATTAATTAATTCACTCCACATCACAGTTATTCATATTAAATCATGTCAACATAAATCTCGTAAACAAGCAGCTGGCTATGTTTTTTTGTACATAAATTAATTGCATCACGTACAAAAACATTGATATATTTGTACTTAAATTTTTCAAACTTAGCTTGTAATCTGAAACGGAATAACGTGTATTTGTTATAAATGTTACTGGCAATCAACACTCTCTGTTAGATATATTTCATATAATATTTCTTGGGACCCTTGCAGTTTGAAACGATCGCGATTATGCTACATGTTTACTCAATAATTCGATACGAGAAAGGTGTTTTAATTCATAAACGGAAGCGGTTTACTATCTATTATTCAATATTACAATACCTCATTGAAATAAAATATTTAAAAAATTGTCTTCAATTCAACTGAATTAATATGAAATAATTATTGGAAATCATGTTAAACAGACAATATTATTCTTTTAATACCAAGAGTATTAATTGTTATTTCTCAAGGTCGTTTGATGTTAATGTAAGCTTTGTAGCAAGCGGCACCGCTTTCGCTTGCCGCTTTCTACAAGCGAGGTACAGCGAGCGATTCGGTCGCGACTCGTCATTTCTCGCATTGTCGTAATCCGCTGATTTACAGCGACATTAATCAGGTTGACGGCCGATAGGGACTAAATCACTGCCAAACTTATGCTTGCTACTAATAAGAACTTTATATCGATATGCTAAGCGCTAAAATCGCTCGCCGCATGCATCAATTTCTTTTGTAACGCTTCCACTACTGCATGTTATTGCTTGTAATTCTTTTTGCGAATTCTGTGCAGCTATACACACACATATAGATTTTTTTTGTTTCGTGTCAAATGTTTTATTTTGTCTAGCATAAGGCGTATTGATTTATTGTGGTCGTTTCCTGTCGTGCCCTTTTTAGTGGGTATGACTGCAACTTGAGAATGAATTTGATCCGTGATGTGGAGTTAAGAGTGAAATATGTTCGCGAAGATTTATTTCGCTCAGTTTCGCATTCTGCGGGAGATACAGCACATTGTACTCGTAAACGAGTAGATTTACTGATTAAAGTAGTTTGTTGAATGTTAATCAAACGTGGCCGTCGTGGCGTCCCGTGTTGAAATGTGGGACGTGACTTCATGTCACTAACTCACATATATGTACTATTTATCTCAAATATTCACACTATTACATAAACTCTTATACACACATATATATATAATATAATTGTTACATTTAATTTAAAGAATGAGAGAATTATAGTTATATTTTCTACTTTTTGTTTGTCTGTGTGCTCCAGCATTGTATAACTGTATCAATTTTGATACAAGATTTATAGATTATTATTTTAGAGCAAATACATTATAACTTATTTAACTTTACAGTAGTATTGTCTTGATGTTTTGCAATGATCTCTAATATAATGGTTAGATATATATGTATATGTTTGTACCAATACACTTATACAATAAACATTGAGACCTAAATTACATAAATTATTATTTACATAAGGTCAGATGACCTTGATTGTATTAAGCTTTTTTTTTTATATAATAGTAATATTTACATGGAAACTGCAACGAGGAATATTTAAAGAACGTTAAGGTTAGGCTTTGATTAAATTGGTAACTCAATGGAACTGTAGCCTTTATATAATATACTATAAAATACATATATACATTGATAATAATAATTCTTAGTAAAGAGTAGCATAGTGCTCAAATGTATATGTAAATACAGGTGCACTCTACTTTCTCACTTTCATAATCCAAAACACCAAACCGCCATGATTCAGATCAGATTACAGGCATAGAACCAATGACTACGCTTTCGAATGCACGAGAGTGTAAGCACTGACATCTATTTAATATCCACTGTTACTGAGAAAAAACCCTTGCGAAATTACTTTTTTTTATCACTAGAATCAAACCCAGAACCTCGGGATCGCAGCCTCATAAGTTAGATTTTATATATATAACATATAGATAAATCATTACTATCATATACTACATTAATCTTCATTAAATTCAATACCAACGCATTAATTAATCTACATTTAAATATACATATTGTTTTAATTTATACATGATATTATATTGTTATAATTCTTTAGATCAGAATAAAAATATGTCTCGTCCTTGTCTCAAGATATCCATGACTTCAGATATTATATTTATGAGGTATAAAAGAATAAACATATTAACTCAAATTCCTATTACAATAATTCACTCTATACGATTCATTATTAATAAGAACACATATCTGTATAATTAATCTTAATTCCTTAATCTAATTATACAGTGTAGTATTTTATCACCAAATTAAAAGAGCATCAGGATATTGTTAGGGTAAGTTGGAGGGAAAAAAGGCGAAGGAACAGAGCCAATAATTATTCATTGTGTTTTTAACAGGCGAGCCAGAAGGCCGCGAAATTGTAAGAGGCCACTACGCGCGCGCTTCAGCCATGTCGTAAAAATTGTTCTTCTAAACCATAGAGACGCTATACAAAATAAAAAAATATATTTTTCTAGTTTATTTTTTGAGCATTTATTTGTAAATAGTGATTAGTTTTCTTTTTTTTTAGCAATGCCAACAATAATTTTGTAACCAAAATTCAATAAGTTATTTTTGTAATTTAATTTTAATGATCAAGTTTCCTTAATGATTTCATGGGGTTGTTTTTAGTGAGAATTATTATAATGTTTTATTTACGCGACGGCCGATTTTTTTTGCAACAATTCTCAAACGGTGTACGTCATTAACAGTCATATATTTTTATACTAGCGGGTTAGTTCAACACGGCGGAATAAGATTCAGTTCACTCAAAGATTATTGTACATTTTTGTTGTTCACCGAGTGATTAGTTAGACAATACTGTCTTCTTCTATCGAATGTCAAATCTATAATAACAGAAAGAGATAAATGAGTGCTTAACTAAACAGCTACTAAGCAACGTTTATAATTAATTATGTATTTATATTAATTTATATAATATTAGCAAGGATTATTATGTTTTTGTATTAACAGTCGGGTCCACCCCACTCGTAGCCGACATCCGAGCGCAACCATCTTCTGACTTGTTAATACCAGCAGCCTACTATCTTAGCATATTGCAAGCTTCTAAATAACACCATTATTCCCAGCACCCACCCAAATATAGAAACGTTATCTGGGAAAATGTTTGAAGGCAGGCGAAAATTGAATTTATTATTTAGGTTCAATCAACGGCCCGCTATAAAACGCCTGCATATTTATGAATTGTGTATTGACGTGAACTTCTTTCGGAATCGGCATGGTAGTTTTGGCATCGGCATGGGTTAATGGTATGGGGATTTCGGCTCATGGACATATATGAGTCACGAATTCTCAATTTCAATATGATAATAAAAAGTAATGATAGAAGACTGCTAATGCAAATAGAATTTAATAGTAACTGTAACTTGATATTATATAAAAAAATTAGGTATTTAAAAAAAAACAACTATATAATATGTTATTGCCAACAAGGATGTCATAAATTGAATAGAATTGAATTCATTTTCAATTACTGAATAACATTTCAAATTTTGATATTTGCTAGAAATACCAAAATAATAATAATAATAATACCTAATATATAATAAATACTTTAAATATGTTCATTGCACTAACTATTTCATTTGACGCACTTTTATTCTTAACCCTATAAAATTCTCATTCGTTTTTGATCTAAATGTTATAAAAAATATATTAATGTTGTATGAGAGTGTTTGTTTGAATAATTAATTAATTATCTGTATTTTATTGCTAATATTATATAGAAGTAACACATGTTCCATTCATTCGTTCATTCTAGTCTTAATTAATTACAATAATGCAATTACGTGTTCGATTTAACATAAAATAAATAACATTAAACGAACACTCCAGTTCACCATCACTGTTCGGAAGTTCGTGATAAAGTAAATTACGTACAAAAAAGCAGTAAATAACCGAATACATAACTACATATAAACAAAATAAATTTATTGCCTCTTAACCATCTAAGAAAAACTCGGAATCATTCTGAGGGGAGTGAATCAAATAATTCCTCTGCGGAGAACAAAATGCGCTGTGGAAGGGCAACCAACCCTTCGAGCCTTTGTTTGGAATCCGATAAATTTTAGTGTTTAAAGTTTTTGGGGATTATTCAATCGTAAAATATTGATTCACGAAGTTTTACCTTACTTATTCATTTGTTTAATTTACAGTTTAATTGGTACTTTACTTTGAATATAATATATGTTTAATGTATATGTAGCTATATATACAGTACAGTAATAATCTACTGCTGGGCTAAGGCCTCCTCTCCCTTTTTGAGGAGAAAGTTTGGAGCTTATTTCACCACGCTGCTCCAATGCGAGTTGATGGAATACACATGTGGCAGAATTTCAGTGAAATTAGACACATGCAGGTTTCAAGCACAAGATGAATTACAAACACAAATTAAGCACACGAAAATTCAGTGGTGCTTGCCCGGGTTTGAACCCACGGTCGTTAAGATTCACGCGTTCTTACCATTAGGCCATCTCGGCTCAGCGAACCATATATACACAGTAAGATAAAGAGAAACAGAAAGGCTACTTAAAAAAACTTGTATTGTGGCGTTTGTAACAATAACATTTCTTTGTATAGATGAAAAGTATTTTGATTTACGAGCCGTATAAAAATTAACACATTCACGTTCATTTACAATTTCGAAAAGTTGTATTTTATTTTGTTGGCAAATTTTATTTTTGAAGTCATTTGTTCAGAATCGACGTTTTATAGTGAAAAAGTTATATAAAGATTAATCAATAGAATAAAATATAAACGAAATACGATCTTACGTATTGCAACGTATGAAATATACAAATTTTTGAAACTTGTTTATGTCAATAAGATAGACTTTTGCACGAATGCTTAAAAATAGCTATATAGACTTTGGTGGTAAAATGAAAAAAGCTCCAAGACATTATTATGGAATATTAAATTGCATCTGAAATTATTATTTTCATATATATATTAAAAATCACTATCATAGTTATTACATTTAGTTATACAAACCAGTAACTGTCGGAGGCCTGGCAATGCAACACGCTCCTCCCGTATGTAGGAGATGTGTGGAATTTATTTCATGCACTGCCCCGTCGCGGGCTTTGTCACGATGTCTTGAGACACGAGATAAAATTAAGATGAAATTTGAACACACTTTGTTTTGCCTAACCCGGGCAAGCAACACTGAATTTTCATGTGCTTAATTTGTGTTTATAATTCATCTCGTGCTTTTCGGTGAAGGAAAACAAATTCCGCTACATGTGTATTCCACCAATCCGCATTGGAGCAGCGTGGTGGAATAAGCTCCAAGGCCTTCTCCTCAAAAAGGGAGAAGAGGCCTTAGCCCAGCAGTGGGACATTTACAGGCTGTTACCGTTTGTTTTGCCTAGCGTATACAGTCGCGTGCCATCTTAGCTAAGTTTCAAATTATCTAAATATAATTCAGTTTTAATAGATTTCTAAATGAAATAGTTCATTGCATATATTTTTACTTTACTTAGTCGTTAATTTTACTTTATTATTATTGGGAAAGTAACTTTGTCTGTTACATTTTCACGGCCAAACCACTGAACCGATTTTGATGAAATTTGGTGTGAAGCAAGCTTGAACCCCAATAAACGACATATTACATATTTTATATCTTAAACCCGAGATTAACAACCTAAGAAATTATTTATATTTAAATATATGTCAACTTATCAGAATAAAAAATGATGATTATTTTTATAATTAGTCAGTAATCAATGGGTAAGTAGAATAACCTGCACGTGTCACTCGTTGAAGAAGTTGATATTTAAAGATCAACATTAAGAAATAGAGTAACGCAGAAGCCGCGTTAGGCCTCTACAAACGCGGCTCACTTCAAATGCCCGAAGTCAACAAGGCGGCTGTGAGTCAAGAGCCACTATTTGCTCATTTTTTTTTGTTTCAAAACGGTTGTGATGTTTTGATAAGTCGGTAAAAGTTTGAAGATTAGAATGAGGTTATGTGAATTTTGTGGTTGAGAAATTTTTAATAGCTTTTCGCTTTGTGCGGCGCGTTTCATAAGTACTAACTACGATTACTTAAATAATTAAATGGTATATCATTCTAAGAAAATTGCATTATATTGCAGTAGGGTTATAATATGAGGTATATAATATTATACATAGTAGAGTATAGGATTATTACATGTGATTGATGGAAAACGGTCTGTTATTCTGAATATCGTCATGATGGCCCAGTGGTTAGAACGCGTGAATCTTAACCGATAATCGTGGGTTCAACCCGAGCAAGCACTGCTGAATTTTCATGTGCTTAATTAGTGTTATCATAGTAATAATAATATATCATATATCATATTGTTGACTGTAATGTGCTTATTATTTTTATTTCGTTTAAACTTTCTTTCATCTTCTGTCTCTCACTTGATGGCTACAAACACAAGTTAACCCACTTGGGTAGTAGATAATTGATGCTACAGCTTAACAGCAGTATTTTGTACTTCTGTATTCCGCCTATAATTCATGAGTGAAGAGAGAACCAGTGTAAAAAGCGCAAGGGACATAACATTTTTGTTCCTATGATTCAACTATAGGAGGAGTGGTTTATATTTCTATTAGTAGCAATACTATTGACTGCCTTGTTGGTCTCGTGGCTATTTTCCTAACGTCCTGGCTTTAAAATATTGCTTTATCTGACGACTGTGGATAGTGTTTTCACTCCCGGGCCTTGGAACGCACGTAAAGAAGCTGCGATGCGCGTGAATTATCTACTTTCGTATATAGTTCTCTCATTGGAATATGAGACAGAGGTAAAATATTCTTTACTTCACTTGTGTGCTATAATATCCACTACATAGTTAACTATTATTCATTAGCGAATTTTTATATTACATAATGATCATACTACATAATACATCGGGAAACAATGACAAGTTTAGCTGAAACAAAAATACATTAAGTTCTATCAGACAGATGTTAACGCGACTGCGCCATACGATCATATAAGTTAGAAATCACCGTGTCGTGGTCGTCTCGTCAGATGTAAATCAATTGCATCTAATCCAGCTTCTAGGAAGCAATAAATCATTTTATTAAATAAATAAAAACGCACCGTATACTCCGAATGACACAATTTTGAACTGTTGATTGGGGTTTAGTTTATCATAACACATGATAAGGTCTAGTTGACATCATTAAACGTTTTAAGGGACGTTGAATAAAGTAAAAAAAAAAATCGGTAGTTTTACAAATAAGGTATAAGTTAGATTTAGAGCTTTATTGATTTCTCTAGATTTCAACAGTTGTTTTATAATATAACTGTAATACGACAACAATCTAATGTGTATGGGCCGTGGACTTACCATAATTGGGTTTTATTTGACAGCTAGCCTCGCTATTTTATAAAAAAAAATACCCTTTAATATTTTAAAAATTAAATAACATTACATAGATAATTACATAAAATTAAAACGTATACAAATATATAATAAGAAAAATATAATAAAAAATAAAAAAAACTTCTAAAGCCGACAAACACTTATAAAAAAAAAATCGCATATTTTATACGTCATAAAAACAGCTACAAATCAAAATGCCCGCAGCCGTACTTTTCTCACCACTCCCCAATCCATCTGCGCTCGTCACAAATCAACAAGACGCATGCTTTCCGGCCCGGGACTCGAACCAACTAATGGCGCCTTGGATTTATTAACTCCACTACACAAACACGGTTACGATGTTAACGTTATTAACTGTTTTGTTGTTATTTTGTACACAATGCATCACAAATGTTCCTTTTTTGACTAGAGAAAAAAAAGTGTAATAAAAATTGTACATACATAATTTTGATAGCATACTTTGATCAGCGACAATCATTTTGTTAGAAAATATTTAGACAAACTATTGTTTTTTTACATTAATGAAACTACGTTATAAGAATATATAAATATTATTAGTTATTGAAAAAAAAAAAAATTTACAAGAAATAAATCTAAAAATGAAATCATGAAGTGTTTTTTGACAAAACCTTATAATCCCTTGGGGTCCTCCGGTCCTTACAGCGGAACACTTACCATAACTAGGGACGTCATCGAATATGACAAATGAAACATAAATACCTGTAATGAATGCGTTTTCTACTGTTTTTTTTATATAATAATAATATCCTGGGACATTATTCACACACGGCCATCTCATCCCAAACTAAGCAGAGCTTGTACTATGGAAACCAGATAACTGATATACTACATAGTATACTACTTTTATTTTGTAAATACATACTCATATAGATAATTAGACCCAGACTCAGGACAAACAGACATGTTCATGCACACAAATGTCTGTCCTGGGTGGGAATCGAACCCACAACCTTTGACGTGAAAGTATCTACCAACCACGCCAATCGGCCCGTCAAACAAATCTAACTAAAATATTATATTTCCTAACATTACTTTTATGATTACGAAATTACTAAAATCATTCTGAAATATACAACAATGTAAGCTATATATATATAATTAGCCTTTAAGTTTTGTATGTTATATAATAATATTATATGAGATAACGATATTAACATTTTCATTTTCAATTGTAATATATTTACATTTAAAATATATATATATATTTTATAGATTTTATATATTTTTTTCTTTATTCCATTTTTTTGTATTAATTACTTATATGTTTTATTAATTATACAGTGAAAGTTGAATTAAAAATAATTAATATATACTTCAAATTGAGGTAAATTTTAATTTGCCTTGCGCTAAAAAGTAAAAAAAATTATCAAAATATATTTTATTCAAGCTCTTATAAATATTTTTAAAACGCCACAAGATTAAAATAAATTTTAAATAATCTTCAACATTATTTCAATTAAATAGTAATATTTGAATGTAAATATTATTTAATACAAATAAAATAAATACTAAATTTTTTTTATAAATAGTTATTGTACAAATCGTGACCACGTAGAATGGTGGCAAGAATGTCAGCAGCATTTCCGCTTTGAATCGTAATTTCGAATCTCTGGGCGAAAAATGAACCAGCCCAGTATGTAGTAGCAATAAGACGGGGTGTAATATTTTTGATGAAACTTTTTGAACTATTACTCCAAGGTCCAAGCGTTTCAACTGCAAACGGAACAAAAGTATAATTTTGAATAAGAGACTATTTGTAACGTTAGTTCGCTTCAGCTTTTTCCGCTGCGGAACCGGCTTTTAACATAATACCCCTGATAAGAGATGGGGCCAGTGTGTCAACACATGCGTCCCACACTAGGGCCTGTCTTCGTTCCCAGGGAACCAATATCAATCCATCAGCTCTCTTGCCATCATCACAACTGCCATGGGGCTCAATAAGAGCAGGAACGCCAAAAGTAGCCAGGATTTATTGTAACATTAAGAGACCTGTGGTTATGTAAGGTAACAATATACAATTAAAATAAATAACAATATATTGATAATACTCTAATTTAATTTTATCATTTTATTTTCAAATATTAAGCATAAAACTAATTAATATCAATTTATGTGAAACTTACATAAATTAAGTTTTAAAATATTTTTTTTTTCAAGAAATTTACCAAATCATTTTAAAACTTGTATTCAATATGGCTTCAGACAAATACTATAGGAATCGCTTCGCTTTGAATCGTATGCATTTGCGTATACGGTTGTCCTTAATGACATAAAATAATTAATATCTTAATATTAATTGGTCCCAAGGCTATTACAGCAAATAAAATTGACTTCAGATATAATCAAAGTCGTTTAAAATTCTCAAATCAAAATATCTAAACTCGCAGGTAAAAGGGTACGAGCCCGCATCGCCCTGGGATGAATTTATTATATTTCATTTGTATGCGCGCTGCCTAATTATTAGTTATGAGAGAAGTTTGCAGGTTGCCTTAATACTGATTGATGCGGCTTTCGGTCGGGTTTTGTCACTTTTAATTTACGTTCTGCAGGTGTTTTTACATTTGATAATATAAGATGAGATGTATTCGCTCTGAGTATGCGTTTTGGATGATGTGATGTGAATTTTTGACTTATCTCTGATTAAAACCTCCTTGGTTAGGCTTTTTGCAAGCCTCTCTGTTTAGATTACCCATTCATCGTAAACAAATGCGAAATAGAAATACTTGGTATTGTTGTGTTCTGGTTTGAAAATTAGTGTGACAGCCACAAGGAACATAGCCCCCAAGGTCGATTGTTGCTTGTTGATATTTCTTACAGTTACAATACCTATGGGCGGTAATGACCACATACCATCACCGATTTGTCAGTCTGCCTACATATATTAATAAAAATAAAAATGTTAAATCCTACTAATATTATAAACGTGAAAGTTTGAATGTGTGGATGGATGTTTGTTACTCTTTCACGCAAAAACTACTGAATGGATTTCAATTAAACTTTCCAATAATATAGCTTATACATCAGAATAACACATAGGCTACAATTTATAAAGATATTGTGTGAGCTGTCCAAAATATGACATTAAATGTCAAGTAACTAGGAAAAAACCTACCTTTCTGCGAGCTATTCTGGCGTGCGCTGCCGCGGGCCCCAGCTAGTTTATAAATAAAAACTCACTGTCTGCAATAAAAGAGTTGTGATTCATTACCCAAGTTTTGTAGAAACAATCGAACAATATTTTCTGGTTCGTTAAGTCCTATGTCATTATAATACAGCAAATACTCCACCCATTATTAAAACTAAGGTTTCCCTCCAGAAATTGAACTGTCAAAAGTCACAGATTAAAAATGGCGCGCTCCGAAGCGGGAAACCGCGGCGTCATCGATTGATTCCATTGTTTTAGCGGCAAAGACAATAGCCGATGGAATCCCTCTTAATGCCACACGATTTGATCATTCAATTAAACCTCAATGGAAAGAAAAGAGGTTTTAAGTGCAAAATCCTCATAAATCAATTCAGATAATTACCTAATGTTATGAGGCGGTTTTTTATCTGTGATTTCGGATTTTTTTATTGGAGATAAATTAAATTTTCTCGCTTTTATATTTGGTTTCACTTTTATAAATGACGTTTCGTTTGTAATCTTATAAAATATTACTTAATAAAAAAAGTGCCGTTTTAGATCGAGTGTGTATTAAATGTAAGTATATAATACCGTCAAAATCAGAAGTAGTATTTTAAACGTATTGCCTGTATTGATTAGTTATCACATATTTGACCATTAAACAGAAATGCATTGTATTGCTTACAATACAAACGGTATACATGACAGTGTACTTGGTTAAGAGTCGCAATATCGGACATGGATGACGTTGTGATAAAAATGACCGCTAAACATGAATTTTGCTCGCGACTTAAATAAAAAAAGTATTTCTTTTAAAATCATAAAGAATACTAGAGAAATGGCTATGATTTAATTCAGACCTTTCCAAAAAATATAAAAACTTTTTACATAATAATAGCACATTAAGAAAAAAAAATATAGTATATTATATAACAACAATTAAAGCTCATCAAAGCAGTGCACTGTAGCTCCGAAACTACCTCAATGCCTAATGAATTAAAGCCGTATTTAGTTCGCCCGTAACGTAGGGGGAGACACCCCATCGGCCATTCCGTAATTTTATCGGGTTATAAATTTGAATTTGTATAATGCGCTGGCATTAACGCATGATTTATACAACTTGACTCCGCTAAGATTTCAAAGATGAAAAACAATAAATTTTGTACCCGTAACTATTGCGTTTAATGGGAACGGTTGTGGGAGAAGTGTGGATGGGACTTGTAACGTAACGTTATATATAACTATTTATGTTTAATAAATAAGTTATGTATTTAGTAATTATATAAATACTAAATATCATTGTTAAAGACAGCTAATTCTTAGTAAAGTATCACCGTAATCGTGTTAAGAAAAATATTTATAGTATCAAGTGTTATTCAGAAAAAAAATATAACCACCTACATACCTTTTTTATATTGTTGACGGAAGGGAAAATGGACCACATGGTAAGTAGTCACCTCGTCCATATACTTTGGCGCCGTAGTAAATATTATATGTGATTAACATCATTCTTCACATCACCAATGCGCCACCAACCTCGGGAACTAAGATGTTATGTACCTTGTGCCTAAAGTTTCCCTACTCCACTCATCCTTCCAAATGTGGTATTTCGGTGATACCTACCTAAACAGACTGGCACAAAGCCCTACCACCAAGTAAATTACATATATGCATATATATGTTTTAATTAATATCGTAAAGAAGATCAAATAGGCCAACCATGATGTTCACCACGGCTATAAATCATATTATACATACACTGTAAGAAATATAAACCAAGGAATGGGGGCACACTATCAATGCATCGACTATCATGGGTCTTAGATGTTATGTTCTTTGTGGCTGTAATTACATTGGCTCAATAAATATAACAAACTGAAACAGGAGTAGATTACCATTTTAGATCTAATAATGTTAAGAGTGCGTTACAAAATAAATATAATTTTACTCAAAATTGATAAAATAGTATTGATTCGAAAATTGATTTAAAAAAAATAATTAAAAATATATAAGTCATGTCCTCTTAGCACTGTCGTTTGAAAGTTGACGACTTTTTACTCGGTCGAATTTATGCGATACATTTCGGAGGTGGCCGTCGTATACAAGTCAGTTAAATATTTAGCTTTCATTCTAATTTATTCGGCTTATACTGAAAAAGCGTACTTTAGTTCCGCGCCATAAATAGACTTGATTGATATTCTTTATAGCTGAGAATAAGGTATTTTTTTAAATACTTGCCAACTTTGTTTCTAGAAAATTCAGTTAATTGTTATGTACTAACTTCTATTCATTGTGGATTTGTTTCTTTTGAATTTACTTATTTACTCATTGGTCTACTCACCAAGTCGCTCTGAAATAATAAAGGGGATTGAGCTCGTATTTTTTATTGAATAGGTAGGCGGACGGGCATATGGGCCGCCTGATTGTGGCCAACGTCTATATACATTGGCATTGTAAGAAATGTTAACTTACATCGCCAATGCGCCACCAACCTTGGGAACTAAGATGTTATGTCCCTTGTGCCTGTAATCACTCTTACACAACCGGAATACATTAATACCAATTACTGCTGTTTTGAGGTAGAATATCTGATGAGTGGGTGTGTACCTACCCAGACGAGCTTGCACACAACTCTAGCAATATTATATTCTTAAGATAAGGCGAGGTATAAGTCCAATAGTGGTGGTATTTTTTATGGGATGTTATTGTACTGTATGTATCAGTATACATGGGTAATTTCAAAAAATGTTTCTCAATTTCTAGTTTTGATGAAGTCTAGAGATAAAAAGCACTTATTTCCTGTTATCGTTCCAGTAATACTGATATCCTAATATCATTATTAAACTAATACCAAACTCTTTAATTTCTATCAATGCATATGCATGGCTAAGAATTTTTTTTCACATCCATCGTTTTCAAGGTCATGAGACTTCCAACTTTATACCTTTCATGTGAATCCTTCCATATGTTCGATAGAATTTTGTAACATACTTACAAACTCTTACAATTATAATATTAATAATATACCACTTTTGTCTTAATATTGTTCAGTGGATAAAACATGTGCGTCTTAAAAGATGTTCGCTGATTCTAATCCGAAAAACCAGTCAATTTTCACGTTCAGTAAAACATCGTGAGAAATACATGATAACATTTTGATCCTAACTAACTCGCATTGTAACAGCGTGGCGGAATACGCTCCAAGAACTTTGAAAATAACTTTCATATGTATAACTAAATACATTGCTAATGATTTTTTTATATGCTTAACATAATGGCTCGGACACACTCACGTCCTTAAACTAATTCATAACATATCAGAACTTGTAAAATAATTTCACATTTATATATTACATAAAATCCAAAGTTAAAACGATACTTAAGTGATAAGACGCACTATACGAGTCGGGCATGAAGGGATCAAACTTAACAAATACTCTGATATATATATCGTCGTTTTAAGGGAACCGACTTTTATCGACGAATAAACATCACTATTTAGTAGCTTTTATAAGATTTTTACATCTCGCTAAGTTAATGTGGAAGTGGACTTTTTATCGCTATTTTTTTTTATCTTGCTACATAAATTTTAAGTAATGATAATTTAAAAAAATGCTAATGAATTATAAGATATACTTAAATGGCGTTTAAAATTATTGCAATTTATTTAATATACTCGTCTGATATCTGATTTACTTGCTGTATTTGTATATAATATGTGTATATTCGTAAAACAAATTATCAATTTAGTCTCAAAATAACATTACGTACGTGATGCTTTGCTTTATTTTTACACAACTGTCCAAAAACGAAGTGTAATGTTTTCAAGATTCATCTATGTATGTGACTTTCTTTATTCCAGCATGACTTTTAAATGCCTGAACATATTTGGATTTATTAAGGGTACAGTTAGAATCATTACGTCATCCCGCTAATAGCTATAACTCTTTTTGAAAAAAAAAATGATATATATGAAAATAATATAATACTTATATTCAATCAATTGAGAGAACATTTCAAGTTATTGTAGTTGAAGATCTGTAGCCAACAAATAAAATTCCTTATAATGAGCCTACTCCACAGTTAGCCCAGCTTCCAATGATTACCCACACATATCACTCCTGATCGCATTGGGCAGCCATCAAATATTTTAAATTTACAATCGATATAATCTTCTCTCTCCTTCTCTAGCTATCCTTGTCTTATTGTATGCATAATGTATAGTAAGTTATATGGAGTTGCCATTTTATATAAAATTCTAATTTTAAATGTGGAATCATAAAACTTTTAATGTCGTATGAATGGGTTATTTTATATTACATCGAGATATGTAGATTACGAATAAGGGATCAACGTTATATAAATACTAGTGTTCTCTCATTGGTTGAAATTCGAGGAAAACATTATAAATTGGCTTGTATCAAACAAATATCTTTTAATTTTTTTTATTCATTGAAATAATATATTTAGCATCCAGAAGTGAATACTGATTTTATAAAAACCTGAACACATTCAAATTACAAGTCTGTAACCCCCACGCGTCATATCATGAGGTCTAAGGAGTCATGTTCATTGTTAAATATATATATATATAAATAAACACAACAGTAATATAAGTATTGGAGATATATTTAATTTCTATATGGATTATTTTTGACGTGCATGACTTGGTGTAGTGGCTAGAATCGGTCTCATAAAAAGTTATTGGGTTTGGGTAAGTGTACACTCCCGTGCATCGGATAGCACGTAAAGCCGTTGGTCCAGCGCTTGAACTCTATGCGGTCGTGTCGGATTGCTGACCCACCGGATTATGAGTGTATGTTTTTTTTTTTAAATGTGTAGTCTAGCGCTTGACTGTTATCACACCTGATGGAAAGTGAGATACAGTCTAAGATGGAGCGCGCTTGCCTAGAAGGTGCCTATTCACTCGGGACTTGAAGGTACCCATATTGTAGGTGGTGGGGAAAACGGAGGTCGGGAGGGTATTCCAGACCTTGGCGGTGCGTATCAGAAACGAGGAAGCAAATCGCAAAATGTTTGCTGCCCAGACTGTTCTTTGACAAAAAAAAAAATGTTCTAAGCTTACTCTGCAAAAAGGAGAGATCTATCTATCTACTAATAGTCATACATTTATTGGCTGTAACTAGTGGCCATCAAAGAAGACATTGTAACGAAACCAGCTTGACTTATCTGATACTATTATGAGACAAACACAGATAAAATTACTTGTGGTAGAGCTTTGTGCAAGCTCGTCTGGGTAGGTACCACCCACTCATCAGACATTCTGCCGCAAAACAGCAGTACTTGGTATTGTTGTGTTCTGGTTTAAAGGGTGTGTGAGCCAGTGTAATTACAGGCACAAGGGACATAAGGTCGTAGTTTCCAAGGTTGGTGGCGCATTGGCGATTTAAGCGATGGGCAACATTTCTTACAATGCCAATGTCTAAGGGCGTTGGTGACCACTTACCATCAGGTGGCCCATATGCTCGTCCACCATCCTTTTCTATAAAAAAAAAAAATACTTACCTCTCAAGTTACGTCGATGTTTCCGGCTCGTTACTAAGTTAAGCTTATTTTAAATGACATTTTCACCTTCAAAAGACATACAGTAAGCGAATAATAATCATATATAATAAAACTCACAAGACCATTTGTTCTAATAAAAACACAATCAAAATCGATCTATTCAATTAACCTCAAGCTATCGCTAACATACAGTTACACGAGAGGTTAATGAGATCATACGTTAAAATATAACAACGTATTATAAAACGTGCAGACGTTCAGACATATAATTACATAGCTCTTATTATATATGTAATAGAGTCCAAAGTTGTACATATTCGTGAAACCGTGGCCCACCCTACAATAGACTCGATTAACTAGTTGGTGATTTCGATCGATTTTCATTAAGCGAGTTGAATTATTCGATGTTGTTTCACTAAATTAAGTACAGCCCCTTTATAACTACGGTTACTCATTTATTGGTAAGGATTTGTATATCATATTTTATAGGCTTACTCGATTGTGCATTCGAATAGGGTAATGTATTTTCTATCTGTTGAATGGCGACGTTCTTAAGAATGGTATGTACATTGATATAATAAAAAATATGACATTAATTTTTTCAAACGCGTAATTCTTCTAGTTCGATTTAAAAAAAATATTATATAGAGCATTTACTGAGAAGTTAAAGATTATATACCAAGATACTTTAACATCACGAGGTTGAAACCGCTCGGAGCAGCTACACGTTGATAAGTTAACTAAATAGTTTACTAAGAGTTTTTTAGAAGAGGTAGAGGTTCATCAGGTCTTTTTATATATATATATACTGGGAAAGCAAATGACTCCACTCCAACTGATGGTAAGTGGTAGTGGAGCCCAAACGCGCCTTGCCAGCCCGCAAGATGCCTCTTCACGCCTCGTTTTAAGGAACCCAGGTTGTAATAGAAGAAGAACACGGGTGCTGGTAAAGAATTCAATTTCTTAGTGATACGACAAAGAAAAGAGTTGCCAAATTTCTTCGTGCGCGATGGAATTGATTTCACAGTTAGGCGGTGACATCGAGACGAGCACGCGTAGACTTGTGAAGGAAAGAGGAAGCAGGAATGAGGGAGAATAATTCCTCAGAGCACTCGCCCTGATATCATTCTATAGAAAGCGCAAATTTATGCTAGAGTTTAACAAAACCAGTAGCTTATATAAGCAAGAAGTAGTTCCACTGCTGGGCTAAGACGTCCTCTCGTTTTTGAGGAGAAGCTTATTCTACCAAGTATATTGTTTTTTGTAGGCAAGTCAAAAAAAAAAATTAAGTACTTAATATGAGTGGAATATTTTGTGAACGCAACTTAGCTACACTAAGTTAGTTTAGTTTATGTATCATAAAATTGAGATAAAATCGTATAAGTACTTTATATTTCTAAATGGTTTTATCAGAATTAACATATATGTATATATAAATGAGACATATATAGATATTTGAATATTATAAATAAATATATTTTAATACCGCAGTAGTTTTCCGGTCGCCTGGATTATGTTATTTTTTTATTTTCCTTACACGAAAAATTCATATTGTAATGTGTGAAAATGTCTTCATATATCATTTTGTGCTGGATCACTTAACATGGGCTTGTTTCCATTGTAGTGTGACGTATCTTTAACACTAAGAACGCGGACTAAGCTTAAATGATATAAGCTAATGCATTTATTTGTGTTTATAATTCATCTCGTGCTGGACGGTGAAGGAAAACATCGTGAGGAAGCCTGCATGTGTCTAATTTCAAATTGAAATTCTGCCACATGTGTGTACCCGCATTGGAGCAGCGTGTACCTGTGGAACTGTATCTATAATCGCCGTATATAACCAATAATGTATGTAATTAAAATACCATATTTTCATAGCGCTATCAACCATGTATTTATATATTATTAATTATTCTTTTATTTTAGATGTATTCTATTTTCAAAGTTCTCCTTGACAGAGCAAATAGACTATAGATAAGAATTCACTTCCGATAATAAAAGAGAATTGAGATGCAACACCTTTTCAATGCATTGTCAGTACGTTGACAATCAAATGAATCTGAGTACCAATTGGCTTAGGCTAGTAAATAATATGTCAGTGAATATACAAAAAAGTCTTTGAGAATTACCGAAATCCGAATCGAATCACGGTGACGTGTGACATTGGAAACGAACCCGCACTAGTGGCCATAGTCCGGCCTGCACTGCTCAGATAGTGCCCAATGATTTAACGCTCAACTTTTGACACAACTAAGCTTTTTGGACATCGTCTTGCCTATAAATAACGTCTTACGCATCTGAGGGAGAGACAAACAGCGACCAAGTCGGCCTCTTTAATAACGGTGTATATGGAAAAGTTTATTGAGCATATGTGGAGAGAATGGAAGTTTGTTATACATGATGATGTTATATTTGATGAAATAAGCACAATGATTGCAGTGATATAGTCCTTTATAGGTCTTACTTAATTATCATTAATTATAATGGCATAGGTAAATTATAGATGTGTGTAATCATTTTTTAAATATAGTATGTACTGTATTGTATGTACTGTATGCTTTATACTTTACTGGAATAGTTATTTCAAGTATTCTTAACAAAATTAAACACGAAGACGTATCTCTCTTGTTCAAGATGAAATCTAAAATCACTTTCCACTCTAATATAATTTCTTCTGAAAAGCGATGTTATACAAAAATCTTGTCCTGGCCCCACTCTGACGACCGTTTCTTACAGAAAAAATACACATTTATTTACAAATAAAACGTACAACGAACGGCTTAATAGCAATAACTAATAATGGACTCTATGTCTAAAGTGGTAAGGATGAAAAATATGCAAATGCAGTTTAAGCGTCGCCCTGCGTACATATTAGGGCACTGTCCACTATATCGATATGGCCTTTTTTACATATCTTTTATATGCGCGTAAAAATTCATGGCTCGCTTCTTTTTCACATTTTCAACAAAATTAGGAAGGCATTAAGAATATATTGTCTCAAAATACGTTTTATAGCGAGAACAAGGAGGACGGAAATGGTACATACATACTTATATACGTTATTACATATCTTTTAGATTCATGTAATAGTATATTTCTTTTTATTTTTTATCTATTTAGTAAGGATTATTCATCCTTATGGCATGTCAAGCCCATCGTATCTTAAGCTATCTTAAATTAAATTAAATATATAAATAAAATTTCAACATTTTCAACTATTCTTTCGATTTGTAATATATTATGTGTGATAACAAAAACACCTACACACTTTGACACTGCCCATAGATATTGGTGCTGTAAGTAATATTCACCATTCCTACCATCACCATTGTACCAACCTTGTGAACGTAATGCCCCTTGCGTCTGTTACAACGGTTTACTCACCTTTCAAACCCAAACACAACAAAAGTATTGTTGTTTAGCGGTACATTCAGTGATGTAAAGGTGGTACCAATGAGGTCCTATCACCAAGTGAAAAAGTAAATAGCTGTAGCTGTTTCATAAGTTACTATGATGCCATTTCTGATAAATTTACGTCATCGATTTTATAAGATTTCAAATTTTGTGACGAAAAAATTTAAACCTTAATGACAACTGTTAAATATTAATCGGAGACGTGTGTTGTTTTTATACTTTAAATTTACCATTTTACTGGACTACCGTAATAATTGACTTTTGAACCGATTGTGAACAACAACAGGAGGATAATGTGTTAGAAAATTTACAGTAACTCCTGTAACTTGTTGTCTTACTTGTGTTGATATTTTTAAGTTAATTCCGAGTTCGTTTTGATCAATCTTGCTTATATTATTTATTGCTACCCGACAAAAAGTATATATAGACAATTCAAATCAGGACAAAAGTAACAAAAGGACACTTTTGAAGTGATGTCACAGTTTTGAATAAAATAAAATAAAGTAAAGCTACCGCCAAACAGTAATTGTTATGATTTTAATTTATGAAATACCATTTTAAGCGATATAATCTTACAGAACATTAAGTCAGAAATAATTGTTATATTCTAGTGTAGTTCAGTCGATAACGGCATTTTACTATGGGTAATGTAGCCGATATCAATTCGTTTTTTTTGTCTTGTGTGCTAATTGGTCGATTTATAATCAGGGCCCTATCGTTTTACTAATAAATTAAGGAAATAAATATATTGATATTCGATAAATTATATTAAATTAATGAAAATGTGATATTCATACGATTATTACTAGGAGTAAAACATAAACTTTTACTGGGGGTAGGCGTTAGTGCAAGCTCGTCTGGGTAGGTAACACCCACTCATCAGATATTCTACCGCAAAACTGCAGTACTTGGTATTGTTCGTGTTCCGGTTTACAGGGTGAGTGAGCCAGTGTGATTACTGGCACAAGGGACGTAACATCTCAGTTCACAAGGTTGGTGGCGCATTAGTGATGTAAGTGATGGTTAACATTTCTAACAATGACAATGTCCATGGGCGTTGGTGACCACTCACCATCATTTGGCCCATATGCTCGCCCGCCTATGTTTCTATAAAAAAAAACCTGCCTCTGTTACCCGACAACACAGGGTTAGTAATTCTTTTGTGGAACAAAGAATTCGCTTTAACAATAGAATCCCAGTTAATGTTTAAAAACTTTCAATACAAATTTTAAAATCACTTGAAGTGTGCAAACAAAACAAACTAACGACTTTATATATGACAAGCTGTTCACATTTTTTATTTTCCTATATATACTATAATGTATATGTCTATATTTTTTTCCAGGTCTAAGGCTATGTTAAATTCTATGTTAAATTTCGTTGAGATTGGTTCGGTTCTTCGGCTATTCTAGTGTTGCAAATTCTGAGGTCAGGACAATAAAAATTCTTGAGTTTTTAAGCCAAGAATTTCTCAGTTAGGTAGTGTTAAATGTTAAAATGTTTCTTATTAGTCTTTGATATAAAACTTTGAATAAGCTCCAAAGCCTTCTCCTCAAAAAGAGGAGAGGAGGCCTATAGCCCAGCAGTGTGACTTTCACAGGCTGTTACATAAAACGTTGTCGTATTCAGTCAATGACTTTGCTGTAATAGACGTAAGATTTGTTTTTAAATAAAAAAATATTTTATCCTTTTCAATTAAACAATGAGGCAAATGTTTAAGGGCTCTTATTTCTATCACAGTGCACGAATTATCTCAGTGTGTCGTATGATGAAACAAACATAAACAAGAAACATATTAATTGATCAGACTATCACACGAAAATTGACATCCCTTATAGGTTCTCATTAGTCGAAGTCAAATTTTAACTTGCCTACAAATTAATATTAATTAAGGCATTCTTTTAAATATTTAATTTGTTCTTGTGTGTTGTTCTTTTTTTAAATATTTTATATTTTGTTAAAGGAAGCAATTTAATATCATCAATTTGTTTTTTTTTATATTGAAAAGTTAGCATAGTCAAGGTGTTAAAACAAATCGCTACCAGTTTTTATTCATCCAATATAACGATGACCTAAGATGCGATTTTAAAACAATATGCGTACGCAATATAACGACAAGAATTGACAATAAATAGTCATTAAACTGAATATTTTATATAAAACTGTTCGGTATTAATATCGTTGACATTCGGGTTAAATTACAATTTTTTTTTCGTCATATGATACCAACTGATAATTTTTACTGTTTTTAAATTAAACGTTTTACATAATTGAAATAAAATATTAAAGCAATGATTGCACTTATTTGTATGTATGACGTGATATTTAATAATTTAGTTATAATGTTTAAACAAATATAAGATTATAATTTGCAAGATAATATTGTTATCGTAATACTGTTTATTTTTCAAAAATATTTATTAATATTACTTTTATTTTTTTTATATTTAAGTTATAATTTTTAAATATTCAGTATAATTTTAGGCGATATTTTATATGGCCGTAAGAATAAAATTTAGTTTTTCACAAATTTTCTATATAATTACTGATAAAAGGCCAAAATATTTCTTCAGGTAAAATTTTACTCCTTCATTTGACACGTGAAGATTTCCTCGTGACGTTTTATTTCAACACTGAATACAAGGATAAATATTGAACTGAAGTTGAATCTGCGATTCGGTTTTCACGGGATTTACACACTAAGTCATATCGGTGAAACGAAAATCAAAATGATTGAAAACATAACCGATAGATAACACGCAGATTCGATAAATGTATCTAACTGTTTACATCGTAACTATGATCAATTTTAATACAGTTAGCCAAAACTTATAAAATAGTGACCTTATCAAAATGACGATTCTTCCTTTGCTATTATGATTAAGTATATAAAAAAAAAATATTACCGCGTTTTCATAAAACGAACGTTGTCCAATATGTGACAGATAATATCCTAAGCAAATTAATCTTGAAATATGTTCCAATTTGTTTTACGATTCATGATTCATTATCGATTACCGTACTCTGAAAAGTACGTTAAAAATTTTACGAGGCGTAATCAATTGGAGAGTTTACGATGATTTTTTTTACATAGTGACATTTTATAGCCCTACCGATCAGAACTATATGTGGTTGTAAATTGCAATTTAGGAATTATGTACGTTACTTTAATCGTAAAGATAATATTTATAAATTATTCATATTTTAAGGGGGACAACTTGGAAGGAATCTTTTCAAGATAAACATTCCTTTTATCTTTTGACATATTTTATATCTATTATTATTCTCTTGTATAAAGTGTTAAATCATGCCATTTGAATAATATACTTATGATTATTTACGTCTATAAAGTAGAAATACTATAAAGTAGAATATAAAGACTTCAATCGAAAAGCTATTTTTGAGAAGACAGCTTAAATTGCCTAGTGGCAAGAAAAGGCGAATATTGACTAAAGATCGCGGGTTCAAATCTAATAGTCACATGTCATGAGGAGCATGATGAAATAAGCAACAAACCTCAAGATTATTTATTTATAAGACTATTATTTATGTATGTATGTAATTCAAATTACACACACTTAAAACCTTCACACATTCACACCTTCACAACATACCATTTTTTTTCTTATTATATAAAATTCGAAATGCTATTCGTATCATGCATCTGTAGAATGTATAAAATTGTTTTGAATAAACATTTGTGAAATCATAAGAAAAATTATTTAAATTTACCGATTTTTTTTACGATTTTTATTTAATATAATACGTACTGTTACGTTCATTCTCTTATAACGACTTCTCAGTCAATGTTTTTTGTTAACATTAAATAATTACGAAGTGCGAAACCTTTCACGGACTGGTGATCGGACGCTCTCGTAATGTCTCCGTTTGATGCGCCTGCGCTGATGCGTTTCCACTATCAAATAATATATTTATATAGAAATTTATTTGACTTAAATATAAAATATTTAGTGTTTATCTTGTCATATAGGAATGCTAAATTGTTTCTAGGAAGTGTTGTTAAGTGAAATACTACAGAACAAACTATTCATCAAGTTTTTTATGAACGGAAGAGCAAATCCTCTCAATCGAAATGATAAATAATAATTTATGACTTCCATAAACGAAACCTTTCTACGAAAGTAGTATTTACTTATCCAAAAACCTTGCCGAGCTAAAAGACGAAACGAGCTAGCACTTTAAAAATCATCTACCCACCATACCCAGGATGCGCCCCAAACAGATGGCTATCTTTCACTACGCATGTAGAGCCTACTTTGAATTTGTTTTTGAACGAGTTTTCACGAGGTTAACTAATATTTTATTTTGACCTATTCGATATCGTTACCTTGATTTGGTAAAATAAAAAAAATACGTAAATAAATTTGATAATCGTGTCGTGTCACAATGGAACCAGTCACCAATCAGGTCAATTTCAAGTGTCAATATAGGAAAGGCGAATGACGGTTCGGGTGTTAATATAAAAGTCGTTAAATTTTATTATGAGATGAAAGAATCTTCTGAAATCTTCGAACTCGCGACGGACGACCGCGTATACGGAGAGGGAGGCAAGTTGAGATATATATATTTCTATTAGGTATTATTAAATATTTTAATTATGCTTACGTTTATGAAGTGATTAGTTATCCTATTCAATTGTAAGCAAATATAATTGAATTTATTAGATAAAAAAAGAGTGCCTGAGTTTTTTTATGTTATATGACGTGGACGAGCATATGGGCCACCTGATGGTAAATGGTCACCAACGCCAATAGTAATACATTGGCATTGTATTGGCAATGCGCCACCAACCTTGGGACCTAAGATTTGATGTCCCTTGTGCCTGTAATCACACTGGCTCACTCACCCTTCAAACCGGAACACAACAATACCAAGTACTGCTATTTAGCGGTAGAATATCTGATGAGTGGGTGGTCCCTATTCAAATGAGCTTGCATAAAGCCTCTACCACCGGTAGATTAGGTATCCTATTTAATTGTAAGTAATTGTATTTGGATTTAATAGATAAAAAGAGTGCCTACTGAGTGTCTTGGCGGTTTTTCGAGGTACATACTAGATTGGTAAAACCACTTAATTAAAGTTAAGGACTTCGGTCAATTATAGAGCTCATACCATATTTTACTTAAATCAATATAAAAATCATATTAATTCAATCTATCTGTAAGGAATGCTAAATTGTTCAGACAATTGTTGCATTTTAGTCTTATTATATAAATTTAAGATGTAATAAAATATTTAAACATACAGCATTAAATTCACACAAACTTTAAGAAGTTTGTGTTAGAGCCTATAAAAACGCAATTCTTCAATTTAAATTGCCCCTCTCTCATGTTTTTTTTTTGTTTTTATTAGTTTACCGTACCGTACCGTAACAGACTGTGAATGTCCCACTGCTGGGCTTAAAGGCCTCCTCTCCTCTTTTTGAGGAGAAGGTTTGGAGCTAATTCCACCACCCTGCTGCGGGTAGGTGGAATACACACGTGGCAGCATTTCAGTGAAATTAGGCACATGCAGGTTTCCTTACGATGTTTTCCTTCACCGTAAAGCACGAGATGAATTATAATCACAAATTAAGCACATTTATTAGTTTATTCTGCTCTAATTATGTTTTAGTTATAAGTGGAAACTAGACTGGTATGTATGCTAATGTTAATATTTTAGTTTTAAGAATGAATGTACTGTTTGTTTCCCAAATAAATAAATAAACCGGATCTAATCCAAATGATTCGCCTTTCAGTAAAATTGAAACAAAGCATTATCTCATCATTTGATTAATACAATCGCTGGCCAAATCGAATCGGAAAGTCCGTTTTAGCGATCACCGTGTTCTATAATCAATTTTTAATTACGTGTTTATGTTTTATTAAAAAAAAAATAACAAACTATGTATTTTATTTTATCCCTTATTTTTGTGTGACGTTTGTTTTTTTTTAATGATTATTATTTCTCAGATATAATTTGTGGATCTGTGTTGCCATGTATACATGTAATCAATATATTTAAACGGACCCGCTCACTGCTATGTGGGTTAATTATTATATCCAAGGATTTCGCGGGAAAATCACCATTATATATATTTAATATCGATATGACTGGCTGTTAAATTATCGATTATATTTTTTAATGCTATTTAATTTGTAATTCTTTGTGTAAAAGTAAACTAATTAAGATCATTAAATACGGTGGTCCGTTAAATTAGTACGTGCTAACATTAAATGGTGAATTTTTTTTTGCTTTTTTTTGTTTTAACGACTTTTAATTGATTGCAATGTTTCTGTTATTTTAATTGAAAAATCTTGGTGATAAGTGCTATGTAATATTTTTTTAAGAATTTTTATCTTATTGCGGGTAGTGTTGCCTACTAAAAATATTTTAACAGTTTTATAAAAAATATTAATGTAGATACAAATTGTTAACAATGTAAAAACAAAACCACACAAGCGTTTCACAAGACGTTTTATTGAATTTAAGCTTAATGTTAAGGTATTTAATAAGACTAAAATATATATATATATATTTACATATATATACATATGTTTATACAAAGGCGAGAAATTGTCGCTTGTGACATAAATGGTGTAAACGAACAGAAAGGTTGAAATGTACAATTTTAACCTTAATATAATTATTATTATTAATACAATTATTATACTTACAATATAATGTTATATGTTAAAACCGCCGAAACTACAACTTCTTGTAAATAACTTTTATGTATATTGGATAATTAGATTTTTTAGTAGGTCATTAAAAAAAAATGATGTAGATATTTTTTTGTTATTGTTTTTATATTTAACCTGACTTTATACCTATAGGTATAAATCTGCCTTTTGTTCGAGCTGTGTGGCAGGATAAGCATATTAAATTTAAAAAAAAGAAACGTCTTAAAATATTATGTTATATATATAATATTATGTACGTCTTAAAAAATATAAAAAAACAAAAAAAGAGCAAGTCTTGGAAACAATGTGTTTTAATTTATAAAGATTTAATACAAAAGCAATTTATTAAGTTTAACTATAAATGAAATAGATATCAAAAATAGCAATTTTATAATGAAGTAATTGTAATATAAATTAAAAGTTAAAATGATACAGTAAATCATTTTCTTCGTATTATTTAGTCAAGAGAGCGTTACGTGGTAAGTGGGAGGTTCCCACTCATAGTGGGGGGTATAAATCTTGCGTTTCACGAAAATTCCGATGTTTATAGCAATTAACAGTTCCCGACGTCGTGTCACTCGGATCTCCACATGATTTACTGTTAGGAGTTGAACACACGACTTGAATTCTATATCAAAAATTACTTCGTGACGTCATTATTACAAATGCTTTTAATATTTCGTCGTTACCATGTACTTACTGACTTAATTGTGATTAAAATAATAAAACGGAGTATTATTTAAGTATAATATTAATCTATGATAAATATTGCATAGCCTAGCATAGCATACTACCGTTTTTTTTACCATCCAACGACACTATGACAATGAGTCAGCCAGTGTAACTGCAGAAATAGATGTACCTTACATGTCCTGCGCAGTGCACAAATGTTGTCGCAAAAACAAGTACAATGCTATTCGACAACGATTTCGACACGACCGGAAAGAGTTCAGGCCAGGTCTACGGCTCTACGTTCCTTCTTATGTACGTGGGTACATTGTCAATTTTCAAACAAAAAAATATATTTAAAATATTTTTCACATTCATAAAACTATTTAACAGGAAAATCGCGATGAAAATGGAATATAAGTCGTACTTTCTCTTTATCACTAACATTTGTAATATAAGTAATGATATGGATTTTTTTTTATTGTAAAAAAAAGCCTTGTAAGTAAAAGTACATTTTTTTATATTACTAAGTAAAAAAAACACTATTTTAATATAAAACTAACTTTGTAATTGATACACAAAAATATTCTATTGACTTACACACAAACCTGTATCTTGGAAGTCAAAATTTCATTTCATTTGATCACAAAGGTTATCTATATGTGTATTTAAAATAATTTCCCCTGTAGATTTAAAGTACATTTCTAATTATCCTGTGACATATCAATCGTTGGCATAAATAGTCGTGAACGTTTAAAAAATTAAATAATAAAAACGTAAATGCACAAAACATTTTAACGAATAAATAATATTCTTGTTAATTTTTAAATGAAAAAACACGTTTTTTATATAATTTCTACGATCTAAACTAAAATCTAAAACTTTTAATAAAATACCGTTAACGCCATCTAGTGAAAAATGTTATTAAGCTTAGCTAAGTATAGTATAATCTGTACGTCTACCGTCGCCGACAATCTGCCCCGACGCAGGTATAGTGGACGACGATTTGTACGATGACAACTACCGGATTTGACAACCACCCGGACGAGACAACCTTACAAAAGTAGAAGAACAAAATATATACACGGCAAGTTGACTTACCGGGGAGGAACTAGCCCGGGTAAAGGAGGCAACCCCGAGGCCCGTACCCAGCCTGGCTTTTGGGCCAGTCAGGAACCCTCACTCAATCCGTACGAATAATAATCATATATAGTTAATTCTAAAATGTGAACCACTGTATATAAAAATTTAAACTATACGTAAGAATGAGATACCAGGTAAGCTGTCAGTGAAGTCTTTGGGTAGCGAGGTATGTCTCGTTTGTATTCGATCTGAATACACTATTACAGCTTACATTGCACACTTGCACTGTAACGATTGGAAAAAAGAGTGGGCGCGTCATCGTGGAACTCTCAATAATAATTTTAATAAGACATTTTCTAGAATAATTTTTTTGTTGTTCAAAGTTTTCGTTTTAATCTAAATTAAACCGAAGCGAATATTATAATGGTTTGTTTTCTAAATCAACAAAGCCTATACTGAAATAAATAAAATATTGCGTAGTTCTTTCGTAAATACAAAAAACATTTTAGTATGTAATCATTATATCATGATGACGTCATAATTCAACACTTTATGACATTTACTTTTAAATATCAGATGACTAGAGTTAAAAAACTATTACGCGTTTTTTCCTATTCTAGATATTAAAAGGCACGCGTTTAACTTTGGCTGTAAATTGATCGTGTATAAATAGCCTTATAGACCGTGTGCACCGAGCCTTACCAGACCCGCCTCTTAGTTATTTATCGCCATCTTAATTACTAACTCTCGATGCCCGGACGTTCTCATACGTCAGATGGCTCGAAACAAACGTTTAATTGAGAATTGTACGTATTTTAATGTTAGCTAGATTTATTGTAGAGTTCGGCTGTGACATGACAATACAATTTATTACATTACTCAAAAAAGTTACAAGTATTATCTTTTTATATAGATATACTGCCTTTTTTCACTGTCACGTTGATCTATTAGCGGATTTTTTCTATCGAGTAACAAGTTTTAACATTCCCTTGCCTTAAAGACGTAAAGGCTTTGATCCTGCGCCCTACCTCCAGTAGAGTCATGTTTTTTTCGTCAAATAATTGTTCCTGGACGACACCCTCGGCCCTGATAGTTGTATAAATAATGTTATTTTTTTTTTTCGTTCAAAACTGCATTTTACATGAAAGCCCTATATAGAGAAACTTAAAAAGTAAAACTTTATCTAAATATATTATAATACAAAATTAAAAGCCACTTCATTAGTGTCATATAAGATAACATTGAGAAAACGTTTATTGTTACGTGAAATAATAGTATATAGCCTATGTATGTATATATGTTCAAAAACTTTTATTCAATATCTTATTTATTATTTTTATTTCATTTTATAAAATAATAGATAATGAACGTTATTTACTAGTATTTTTTTTAATATAATAAAAACATAACATACTCTTTATTTATTCAATAATATCCGTTCACCAAAGTTGGGTCTGGAGATTTAGTTATTACGGTTTAGTAAAAAATCTTTCTAAAATATAATGAACGATCTATTGTTGAAATGATATATTAAGTATTGTACAATACATAAGAGTATGTTTCCCTATCTTACGTTACATAAGTGAAATAAACTATAGCTAGTTAATATCCCATTGCCCTGATATTATTGTCTTATGTGTTAATGTGAATGATTTAGAGCCGATTCCATCATGACGATGGTAGAAATAGATATTAGAATATCTTCCAACACATTCTGGTATATTTGCATTTGTTTTTCCATTGGACTCAAAACGTATTATAAATACCAGCACACGAAAAACTTAATATTTGTGCGAATTAAAACCAGCAATATCAATTTTTAATTTATGTGTTCCAGTGAATTGCCATATGTGCCACCAACCCTTATTAAAGTAGCGTGGTGGAATAAGCTTAATACGTTATCCTCAAAGGAATTAAGGCCTTAGACCTTGTCCTTATGATCAATTTTTATGATATTATGTTTATCAACACGTGTATTTCGTTTCTTCTTGTTAACTAGTGTCTTGAATGCAATCACGTCATATGAAATGTTATTAATAAGTTACAATATTTATACAGACATGTTTGTACTTCCCACAATACCTCCTTAACTAGCAATAAATATTAAATAGAACCAATGAATCAAATACGCCCATTATAGTTCATATATTAAGGTAACGCCTTCAAATCTATAAATCTCTAAATCCATATAAAGTAATTCGTTAAAAGAAACTGTAACAAAAAACGTAATTATTCATTTAATCAAGTTACCTTATGTCAATGTAATTAAGGTTCAAAATCGTATCGTACATCCCTTAAAACGTATATAGCCTTAAGATGCATTTGATCCTTTAGTTTAGTGAAAGAAATTGTAATCGAAAATCAACTTTATTTAACTAATTTTAAGGTTGAAAATCTCTAGTAATAAATTGATGTAATATATGAGTTCTTGCTCTACGCAAAACAAGAATCCACTTTAACTTCATTCGTATCATTCAATATTCTTTACAATCGTGTAAGAGACAGCACTATATTTATTTAAACAAGCCATTTTGAATGTTATCTCATTATATTAAGGTATATTTTAGAGTGATTTAAAAAACTTGTGGTCAGTATATAAAATCAATCACAAATCAATACTGACGTCGTACATCCCAGTACGAATGGGGTTTAATTGTCGGTTTGGCATTATCATTAGTAAGGTGGGTCGTGCGCAGGCGCATCGGAGATGTTATCTCGTAGATCAGATGTTTAGTACGATTTTATGGAACTATAATGGACTTATATTTTTTTCTAGTCCAGAAATAAACGGATACAATATTATTCAATGTCAAAAATTATATATATCGTGATACTATGTTGCTGAACGCAGGGGATAGGGGTGAAATAATCGAACCCAGCTGGTTGTTGATTTAGAACAAATTATAGTTATTAATCAGTTTGATAAAAATAGCACATTTAATTAATTGTCTGTAGGCAGACATGTGTGTATTGTATGAAATCATATTACTATGGTACAATAATAAAGATTATGTTTAATTTATGATTGCATAAAATTTGTATGCTTGGTAGAAGATCAACATGGTTGGAACCATCTTTCAGTTGCTTTTTATGCTTAAAAATAAGACTAACTTAAAGAAATCCAGTGTTTAGAACACGAAATCGGCTACAAAACTCCTTAGAGTATTCCCTCTTGCTGGATTAAATCATCACCGCACACTATATTTTCATCATAAGAAGGTATCAATACTAAATATTGTATATGTATATACACTAGAAAAGCTCATTGGCAACTCGAACGTTTCTTAATGGTGGCCAAGCTGTATCCTCTCCTAATAAGAAGGAAGAGGTTATTGCGATAACGGCATATAAAGGTCATAACAATATTGTCATATAAAGCTAAAATAGAAAATACGCATATTTGCATACATACATATTTGTGATCGTTTTATATACTTAATAGAGAGCTCGCATGAGACGATTTTTGTCAATCAACTATTATATTGAAAGCGATTTGAATTATCGAAGCAAACCTTTAATTGAATTTTACCGATAAAAATCAATTCAATAAAATTTGTCATAATTTAAACATTTAATGATACAATTATCTATTAATATTATTTTTTAATATTGTGACTTATGTATAGGGTAGCCTTACCATCACGCAAGTTAAAATACCTGAAATATATAACCCGTTGGTATCGGTTCATGATTTATTTTCTTTTTATTGAATAGGTAGGATGAGCATGTGGGCCACCTGATGGCAAATGGTCATCTTCCCAGAGACATTGGCATTGTACGAAATGTTAACCATCGCTTACATCACCAATGCGCCACCAACCTTGAGAACGATGTTATGTCCCATGTAAAGGTAATTACACTGGCTCACTCACCCTTCAAACTGGATGACAACAATACCAAGTACTGATGTTTTGTGGTAGAATATCTGATGAGTGGTACCTACCCAGACGAGCTTGCACAATGCCCTACCACCAGTAAAGGTCTTTAAGTTAGTCTTATTTTTTAAGCACTAATTAGTAACCGAGAGATGGGTCCGAGCATGTTGACCTTCTACTGAGATATACAAGATAACTCACAATATAAAACTAAACATACAAGTTGACCGGAAATGCGACACATTCCTTGAAAGAGAAAAGCACATTTGTCGCTAACTTAGTCAAGTAAGGTTATACTTGTTAGGACATTTTTGAATCGTCATATAAATATATTGAATTAAATGTAAAGCAACCGGTTGAAATGAAGATTCTACCGAGGAGAACCCGAAAGAAACTATTTCATCATTTTAATTACAGTAATCTAATGTCGTATGTATGTATATAATGCTTGATAATCCACAAATACTCTGCTTTTTATCATTTATATAATCATGAGTTATATGACTTATTTATCAAAGTTTTTTTGACATGAGATTTAAATTCATTAAGAGGGAAAGTTAAAAACAACTAGACAAGGACAAGTGTACTATTTAATTGAACAGAAAACTGGTGTTTTTAATTAAAATACTTAAATTTTGATTAATTTGGGAACTATCAAGTTTCGGACATAGTATTTATTATAATATGATTAAAATTGAGACTTAAGGCTTGCGAGGAATGTATCATGTTTCCTATCACCTTATACAATAATAAAAGCATCATAATTTCAGATTAACTTGATCGATTATTGTACCGCAATATAAAAAAAATGTTTTGCTATTTGCAAAGCTGTATTGGCTGTTATATTTTAAAATAACATATTATGACAGAAGCAATTTAACTTCGATACAGCTAGCGCCATCTAGTGACAGATTTTGAAAATTCAGTATTTTAAATCGATTTGTAAAATGTTATTATATAAGAAAAATATTGTAATCAAAATAGTTTTCAACGCAATAATATTTTAAAGGGATTTTGTCAACGTATCACAAGAATATAATATTGGATAACATTTTATATAAAACTAGATTTTAAAAAAAGTAAAAGGTTTTTTTTTATTGATCTATTTTGATGGTCTTATGCTTGACCAAAATCATGCTTGATGGTTTGTTGAAATACCTTTGGATTGGATTGGATTTGAATTTCCCTTTTCAATGTTGCCTTGAAGATCATTTCGAATCAACAGCATGCATATCATAAGCCACCAACAACGGAATCTCGTTTTTTTTTTCGTTATTTAATACTATATAGATACTTTGGTGGGTGGTCAAATGGGTAAGCTGGTGGTAAATGGTCATCAACCCTAAATAAACCACTCCTTATATATTATAACCTATAAGCTCAACAACCTTGGGCACATAGATCTGTATGTAAGGTGCCTATTATTACACTAGCTCATTTAACCTTCACAACTAAACTAAATAGTACTTTTAGTGGTAGAATAAGTAATGAGTGGGTGGTACCAGACAGCTTGCAAAAGCTCTACCACCAAGTTAATATTGTATATGACGAGTTTATGTAAATCAATACAGTATCAACTAGAATTAAAATATTAACAGATTAAGTTGAAAATGTTTGTAAAAAAAGTTAAAAGTGGCAACTCAGCGGGTACATTAGTGTTGCCAATAATAATAATCTTAAAATAACCTTTTTAGTTTGTCGTCATAAAACCATAAACTAACACTTTACTAAAAATAATCACGAATTAAATCTATCTGTAAAAAAAACGATGAAAAATGTCCATAACTGACAGACAGGTGATTCCATAAGTGTACCGTTTTTCTATACACATAACGCTAAAACAATTAAAACAACCATTTATTTATATGTAAGATAGATTGTGAAGTAAAAACAAGTGATCTTTAATAAAAATATTAATTATAATAACTTGTCCGTCTGTCATACTCAAGCTAAGGAACCTTTACATCGGAATTGATCGTTGCACTTTATTGAGGCGGGCCGGCTTCTAGACATTCGATATCAACTGATATAGGGTCTAGCTTTATATACAGCGCTTGACGAATCTTGGAACTTGTAACGAAATTATATAACCGTCTTGAATACTATAATAAAAAATAACATTACTAGTATTACAACAGCAGGCCTTCTATTATTAAATACTTATTTTAAAACTGGTTAAAATAATATCACATGAAACAATGCAATAAAAAAAACTTTATTCAAAGCAACTTAAGCTCTTATAGTTTTGAGTCTCATTAACAACAATAAATTGAACCTAAATCTACCTTTTATCAGCATGTAGGTTATAAATTTAAATATTAAAAGCTAAATTGCTTTTTAACATATGATAATATGTTTTTTAATTATTATCATATGCCTGGTTATATTTAGACACTCATAATATTGAATAAAATATTTTGATAATGTTATCATCTTTTAAAGTATCAAAACTAATAATCGAAGTTCACATCGGACAGACGGCATCGAGCTCACCTTCCAACAAATCATTCACCGGAGCGAGTTCTGAAATATTTCCATTCTTTTATTGATTTATTTCGTATTATTATTAATTTAAGAAAAAAAACCGAACGAGTTATTTATTAAAACGTTAAACTCCCGCCCAATCTGATAAGTCGTTATTTATAACTTTTTTTTTTTATTGAATCATTTGCCAAGGTGCGATGCATTCGTATTTATGGTTTTAGATAAAAATTGAGACTAGTTTTGAATAAATCAGAGCGATAGGGTAATGAGTGTTATCGTAAGTTAATTATTTGATTTTATAATTAAGAACAATTTATTTAGTTAATTGCTATATTTAAATACAGATGTATTAATATTTTATACGCAAATTTTTGTTATTTAATTATATTTATCTACATTGAAGGACACTTTTAAATTTAGAACGTTTCTTTCTAAATTTGAATTTGAATATAAAGAAATGTTCTTTTTTATTGTTATATATAAGTATGTTTTAGAAATAGTGTGATATAAATAATTTAATTTAATTTAATCTCTCACGTTCGAAAGCAATATACAGTACTCTAAAATTAGTTTAACATCTGAAAAACAGAATCAGAATCAATAAATGTAATTGGCTCTGAAAATATATTCCATCATTGGATGTATATGACATAGCCTAACTAATAAAACTATTTACTTTATTATATAACATCAAAACAAATTGTGTTATTAGAAAACAACAACATTTTGAATAGGAATAAAATACTGCGTTAAATCATCCTATCAATTCATATTGATGTTAAAGGGGAGATGAATTGTCAACATTTGTGAGGTTTGTCACACATTCGTTTACGTACACCGAACCACCTGTAAACTATCAAAAACGTGCGATTATATACCTTATACCTTCACAATAAGGAACGATTAAATTAGACCGACTGTACACCCGATACAAGCCATTTTCATAGAGTACCTATTCAAAGCAGAGGTTACACCTACCGAATAAAATACGAAACACAATATGTAGTTGTCACCGCTTGATAGAACCTGTCTTTCAAAATATCTACTCCATAACTAAATCCGAAAAATCATAAACATAAATTACTTTAATGAAAATTCAACCTTATTCTTATTGTACAAAGTCGATTTTACCAAACTAACAATTTGTACATAAGACTTTGAATCTCGCGAATAAAACTAGCATCCTTTTTGAAGACTCGCCGCTTACAATGCAACCTGTGTTATGCATCGCTGGTTTTGTAAGATTAAAGCTTTAATAAATAGAATATTTCCAGCAGTGTATGTTATATATGAAGAAAAAATCATTACATTTGTATTGTAAAAGCAATATAGTTCTGTTGACGTCCTGAGGGAGACAGAAGGTGTTGAGATGATCCCCGTTTGGATAGATCAATGATATGTCAAAATTGTGTGATACTTGTGGGATTTATGCTGGCTTGCGGTAAGCGATCCGGACAGTGATAGATTCTGCCTGGATTTCCACCTGATTCCCTGGTGGGTGGATTCGATTGGATTTAGCTTCGTAACTTGGTATGGACAGACGGTTTGAATTGAGATAATCATAAAAAAACATTATTTTTTATATTAAAAATTATACAAGCCAAGGGTGACATGTCTGTATCTCTTTCACTCTTTAACTCTGAACACAAAAATACAGATTAAAAATACGACCAAGCTTTTGTTAACTTAAGCATATTTTATTTTGACTGACTCATAACTAATACTTAATAAAAAAAGCAATTGTTTTTAAGCTTAAGTTTATAGATAAGCAATAGAAAATTGACAGATGGTACGTACAGAAGATCCTGTGCTAATACCCACCAGAGTATTTAACCAGGTACCATACAATCCAGGAACCTAATATCTGGCAGTGTAAGAGTGATTAGTGACCTTAAAACTTTTTTTTAATATATAATAGGTAGGCGGACGAGCAAAAGCCACAGCCCACAGACATTGGCTTATTAAGAATTATTAACCATCGCTTACATCGCCAATGCACTATCAACCTTGAGAATTAAGATGTTACGTCCCTTGTACTGTCCCTTGTAATAATACTAATCACTGCTGTTTTGCAGTAGATTATCTGACGATTGGGTGATACCTACCTAGACGAGCTTGCACAAAGCCCCACCAGTAAACATGACCCAACAGTTGGAAGCCTTCAAAAGACCATTAAACGAATCCTCATTGTCTCCGTTATCGGATAGGGATCGAATCTCAAAACATCGTGCCTGAATAACCCAATAATTGTGTACATAAATCATTTGAACGGCTCCTGATAATTCTGCAAAGGTAAACGTATGGCGCAAACTACGGAGAAACTTGCTTGACAATTGACTTGCGCCTTGACGAAATAATATAATATACGATATTACAATAAGAGTATGTTTGAATATGATATGGGTCCTTTAAATGTCCCACTGCTGGGCAAACATCTCTATTTGTGGGGAGGTTTTTGGTGATCTATTTATGACCTGTCCATTAAACAAAATTAAGATTAATAGTTTCGTAAGAACTGATTTCGTATTTTAACAAGTAATTAAATTTCAAGAATATTCTATGCCCTTGTTTGTACCTACCCTTTAAATTTTGTTATTAATTAATAAAATGTCGCATAATATTAGTTTCTAATATATTTTTATTATTTGTCTTTATATTGTACTACCTGATGGTAAGTGGTCACCATAGCCCATAGACGTTGTTAATGTAAGAAATATTACCATCCCTTACGCCAACGCACAATGAGTGGGTGGTTCCTATCCAGACGGGATTCCGCAATGCCCTACCACCAAGTAATTTCACGATCGTATTATGTGGTGAATTTTAGTTTGTCTCACTTTCTTACATAATAGCTCTATTCTCTCTCTCTCTCTCTGACTCTCCTCAATTCAATTATATTTGCAGCCAAAGTTTTTTTTTATATTATAGAAAATTTTGTTTTAATTTAAATATTGAATAAATATTGATGTTTGTGCTCAGGCTCATTTGGAATGGAACATTCAATTGGAATGGAATTTTCGCATTCGCTCATCACTTGCGATACTCAAGGCGTCCCGAACGCAAGGGTTGCTACATGTCGGTGATAACGTTACGTGTGTACTTTTCAACCTTTTGTGGGGAGACGATAATGCCTGAATATATGCGTTTTGTTGGGTCTTTTTGCGTTTGTCATATTTTATTTAACATCTGAAAGGGTTTCTGACGTCCGCCTTCTAATTTGCTCCTTTTTGTTTTCTTTTGTTGTAATTGGCCGGGACTGTCTTTTGTTGTTGTTTATCGGTGGGTTTTTGAATTCGAATCATTTCATCTCATTCGTATTGTTAATTAGTATATTTTCTTATCAAACTAGCGATTCGCTTTCGTTTCGCAAGCCTAGTACAAAAATAAGACATGTACACCTATATTTCTAGCAGTTCATGTCGTCTTCTTTCGTATGTCAAATCTGTAATGATAAAAAGAGAGAGATTAGTATTAAGCTTCCACTAAACTACGCAAATTAAGTAAGGCTAGGAGGCTTTACTTAAGAACAGTTCCAAAGGAAAACTTGAGTCCTACGCTATTTTCATATAACACTATTTCAATTACCCAAACCCTGATTGATTTTTATAGAAAAATATCATCATAACGTTCGCTAATTTTTGCCAAATATTCATAGATATGTTGAAAGAAATATAATAAAACTCCTCATACCAATTTCTGAGATCAGTGCAAACATAGCAATAGACGCTGTGTAAAATTTGTGTTTTATTTCACTCACTACCGAATTTAAAAACTTAAGTTATTTTACTTAAAAATTAGCGATCGTCAACTTAGATTTGGGGATTTAATTGATTTGATCAGTAGATAACCGGTGATTCTATCTATATATACATGTATGTATAAAAGAATAACTGATTGATATATCACCCTTATCAATCAATGCACAGTCCAAGCTACTGGGGCTAGCAACATGAAAATTTGCATAGGAAAAACTTCTTTTTACACAATAGATTAGCAATAAGATGATAAGGAATAAAAGTTTATATAAAAATCATTATTGAGGAAAGAGGCACGGATATGGGTATTCAGTAATTCTGAATTATGAAGCGACCGAATCCGCGGATAAACTTATATATATATATATATATATATATATATATATATATATATATATATATATATATATATATATATATATTTGTTTCATTTTTTAATTTTTTCAATAAGTCTACACGTATACATAGTAATTTTATGTATAATGTAATCATACTGGGATGGCACTGGCCCCTAAGACACGGGTCTTCCTATCCCAGGGTGCCAGGGTTTCTTTGAATGTATATAACAAAAACAATTTTAATAAAATAAAAAAAAAACATTATTATGATAATTGTTATTTATACTTTAAGCCTTAATCGTGTGTTGTGAATTATGTGTATTTGCATTAAACCAACATAAACAATTTCACAAGTAAGCCGCTAAAGTTTTCAATTGTTTCACAGAAATTGCATCATTAAGAGTCAACTCGGCTGTAGAGAGAACGAAATACTTCATTTTTATTCCCGCCGTCCGTCTAATAGATTTTCCTGCTAAGTGCTCTCTGAACAATTTCATAAAGAAAAAAAAAAGTTTGGGAGCGCGTCTGCCATTCATTAAGGCACGTACGGGCGACCACGCGGGCATATGAGACAATGCAAATTCAGCTTTATGTCGTTGACTGTAAGAGCTAAGGGTAGTCGGATACGGTACACGTAGAAGGGCGTCACGTGATGATTTAAGGGTTCGCAGTAATGGCGCGATAAATAATGCGGTCAAGCTACTCGTAAGTACATGAAAATAGCACCACTTAGCCTGGCAGCGCCATCTACCGTTGGTGTTAAACAACTGCGCGAATTAATCATTTTGATGTATCGCTTTTGATGTATTTTGCTGTAAGTATAATCTTTAGGTTTTAAATCCTAATGTAAGGTAAGTTTAAGTGGTAGATTATTTAGATTATATTATGATCATATAAAAGTCGGAGTTGTTGAACATTTTTGTACTAGATGTCGCTGCTTATATGGTCTTAGACCATTTAGTTTCCTGTATATTTTTTAGGTCTGCTCAATGGTTTAAATATTCAAGCTACTTATGCTATGGATTTACGGCATAAATTTAATGGGATTTTAATGGGATGTTCACAAAATATGTGGATAAAATACTATAAAACATACAGTAGTTTCAAATTTTATGGTAAGATGGCAGCACTTATATGGTCGTTGACCATATTGTATTGATTGTAATGTCAAACATCGATTAACTTTCGTAGTAACCTAATAGATGGCGCTATAATCAAATGTCTTCCAAACTTAAATATTATTATAGTATTATCCTTTTAAAATATTTACTTTATTACTTGGTGATAGTGCATTGTGCCCGTCTAGGTAGGCACCACCCACTCATGTGTCTCCAACCAAATAGCAATACTCAGTAATATTCCAGCTTGAAGAGTAAGTCAGTGACATTTCAGGGGCATTTCAACATAATTCTCAAGATTGGTGGGTCTACGGACGGCGGTGACCATCATCAGGTGGTTCATTTGCCCATCAGCGAAACTATATTATGTAAAAAATAACTTTTATAAAACCAGATAGGTACACATACAATGTAAAATGGTTTCACTCAAAACAAAAATAATAAATTTTTTAATCCTAATTTTTAAAATAAAATAAACTAACTTTTTTAGTATGTTAATGAGGCGTTATTATTAATAAAACTTCTATTAACATGATGCTGGCAGTCAATCAATTTAAAATAATAAAAAAAAACTTAATAACATTTTAAAAAGAGAACGCATTCAGTTGTATACCATCTTTCTAATTAATGACGTTATATTTCTTATATTAAGAATGTGTCATCTTTTCATAATTAAAATAAGAATATTATAATTTAGACGTAAATTATTAGTAATAAATAAAAACAAATAGGCGGATGGAAACATAATTTGAATTTCTTATATAACGTGTATAATGAAATCGTCAATATCAAAGTTACAATTTTAAACCCAGTAAGTATAATTTGCTTAATGACCGCTATCTATGTCTTTGACGTGATTTACAGCGGAAGTCGGGTTCCGTAGCAGTATCTCATACCGATCATTGCTATACCGAAACGACTGTTATCATTATAATCTCACGTTTTTATTTATTTACTTTTATTTTTAGAGATCGTTGCGAAATGTTGTTTTTTTATTCGAAGAATTTGAATTTGAAAATAGAATATTAAACGATTTGGAAAATCAGGTAAAACTTTTTTCAATTCGACAGACAATTAATGTTGTGTCGTGATAAATATCGTGATTCGAAATTGGAACTCTTAAAAAAAAAATACAATGAATACACATCAGAAGGAAGCATAATTAAATTGATACGTAACATTGTCAAAAGCGTTATTTATGAACAGTTTAAACGCAAGTCAACCCTCTCGGCGCTCGCGTCCCGATTTCTCCCTCGTCACCCACCGTCCCGATATCACCCAAGTTACGAACGAAGTTCGCGCCCAAATTTTAATAATAATATATCTTTGTAATTTATTCGAACCGCTAGGCGGGCGACAACGTTTGTTCCTATTTTAACGTCGATCGACGCCAGTGAGTTATATCCTTGAACTTTCATTATAATAACTGAGTTTCAGATTCTCAGCTCTGATTGGTCGATTGTAACTCTAAACGTTTTTGTCAGGACTAGAGAAACGATTTATGTATCAGATATGGAAGTAACTATTGTCTTTCTGCTGTGTCATATTTATCTTTTAGTTGATTACAGGTATAATTAATATTTACAAACATTCATGCATTTTTTTTCTTATCATTTCAGGGTTCTGATTTAATCGTTTAATTCGTGTTAAATTTATTTTAATTAAAAATATTAAATAAATTATAATTCTTTGATAAATCCCATATAAATCATAAAGATAATCAGACAATTCAAATTTAACACTTCAAATGTCCCGAATAAAAAACCCCTAACGTCGATCTAGTCGACCGCTGCCAAAGATTTGACGCCAATGGTAGCGAATCGTAAATTACCATTATCTGCAGACGCACCGTGCTAGTATTTATTATTTATGGGCCGGATCGACTCGCCTCGGGCTTGATACGGGGTGTTTTTCACCGAGCGAGCGCAGGGTTCAGTAGACTATTCTGTAAGAACATATTCGAAATTCAACCGCGAATTCGAAAGTGAAAGATAAAAAATCAATTCGACCTATTTATGCAAAACCTCCTTTAAATAATTATTCTTATTAATATATCATAATATTTGTTCTTTTTTTAAATTTCTATATCACTGATGATTTGATTTTCGAATTCTGTGTAACATAATAGCCCTTTAAGGCGTGTGATGAGCGTTCATATCGTGTTCGTAATTATTGATTCGGCCCACATATCTCATTTTATATGACATCCCATTATAGGGTTAATAAACTCCGCGGTTTTTTGGATATTTGCTGTTTGTTTGTTTCGTTGTTTTTTTTTAATATTTGAGATATAAATGTAATTCGATATGTACTTGTTCGTTTTTGTCATGCGATCGGAGGTTAAGTTCGTTCATGCAATATCAACGAACTGCGAATTTTGTTGCATTTGCCCAGCGCTGGGATGATATTGGACTGTACTAAATATAATATTATTATTCTTCATGTAATGCTTTTTTTATTACATTTCTTTAATTATTTTCATTGCAGTTTATTTATCTAAGATATCGACTGTTTGTATAGAATTTCAACTGTTTTTCTATAAAATAATCCAAGAAGCTTTATAATAATTCTTGACGATAATGTGGATATATTGTTCCACTTAACAGGTCGTATCGTTTAAACTAAACATAAAAAACTATTTTATATTGGAACAACAGAAACAACTACGATAAAAATTTTTTTATTTAAAGCAATTACTTTTAAAAATCAATAGATAATAACGAGTGACTTATGTTTAAAAGATATTTTATAAAAATATAAAGATGACCGGAATGGAAAGAAAATGCCAAAGTCCGTTGTGCTTGTGATTTTCAAAGATGATGAACAAACAGCCAGTTTTTATTGTTATAAAAAGTGGTGTTCCACTTAATAACCCTTAGGATATATATATTTATAGAATAGGAAAGCGGACGGGCAGATGGGACACCTCATGGTAGGTGGTCACCAAACATCCTTAGACATTGGCACTGTAAGAAATGTTAACCATCACTTACATCGCAAATGCGCCACCAACCTTGGGACCTAAGATTTTATGTCCCTGTGCCTGTAATTACACTGTCTCACTCACCCTTCAAACCGGAACACAACAATACCAAGTACTGCTGTTTTGCGGTAGAATTTCTGATGAGTGGGTGGTACCTACCCAGACGAGCTTGCACAAAGCCCTATCACTAGTGAATTGTGGATACACCACAAGTGGATATTCTACGTGTACACCCTAAATCAATGAACACAGGATCAAAATGGTAGATGTTTTATCGATCAATTAGTAACATTAGCAATATATTGAATAAAGATTTTTGACTGGACTGGATATTAAAAATAATACCTCCAAAATCGAAATATATTAATTATATTCAAGTAGGCACGTATGTAAGTACATATGTAAGTTCGTATCGTTATTTTACATGAAAACATTAAATATAAGCTTAACATTGGTTCGGGATGTAGATTTTTGCTGGTTATGGTCAGTAAATACAATTAAATGATTGCTTACAATATATACGCCATGCTATGTTATCATCTACAAATAATAATTTATCGTGTACGTGTACCTAATACTTCCATGATAATTATATTATCAAATTATTTTTAAGGCTAGGCTATTCTCAAATCGTTCGTTAATTCAAAAATATAATGAGATCGTCATACGCAGTCAATTGTGCCAACAATACAAAATACGTATACGAAAGAAGCACTTGGTACCGCCCAGTCGAAATTGTCCCATATTAGATTTATCGTCCAGCGTAACATTGCAACAAAGGCACTGCCTCATCCGCTGACAGCTTTATGATCTTAACAGTTTTTGCTAACAGCCACCCCCGTTTTATTTATGACTTAAGTTTTATTAATTAGCAGTTCACCAAAGATGCTGCAATACATATCTGATAACTCAGTCTGATCATTATAAGTATTTATAATTAGGTATTTAAGGTTAGTAGCTTCTCGAAAGAGTGAGCAAGTGTAAACCCAGACAAAAGAAGGAGTAATGGAAAATATATAACATTTATTATCATTATGAGAACGGAATTAACGAATAAATAAACTTACTTAAAAAATATAATTTTGTTTAAAAAGTTATTTATAAACCAAAGATCACTTATAATGTTTACAAAACTTATAAACAAAACATTGCTCATCGTATAATCGCAGGATATATTTAAATAGTAAATAATAAAAATACTTTATATATTTCATACGTAATATAATAATATTATATACCAGATATAAATACATAAAAAACTGAGTTTTATTTCTCTTAGAATTACCAATTATATTTAAGATATCTCAATTTTTAAAACGCTCCTCAAAGCATAGATTTAACGTTCAATACTAAACGGTCATTGGTCGCATATAACGTCATCGTGTACCAATTACAATCCAGTTAAAAATGACATTAAACTGCGTCAAAACTATTTTTAATTAAATTATTGGTAATTATTTATTATTAAGGGAACATCAACACTATCTCATCATATCCTATCGGATTATGAGAATGTAGGAATAGATATTGTATCGGTGTTTGCGCACAAACTTGTGCACTATAATGTCCTGTGCAGTTGGCTAATCTCTCTTGATTTGCCGCCGTGACCGAATTGAATCAGGACATCATCATCATCAATGCGTATGCACATTATTCTTAATAAAAGAGAATGATAAATAATTTCACCAAGCAACTGATGTAAAACTCAGCCACAAAAATAATAAAGAATGCAAAGTGTGTGACGAAATAAATAAACGAATAATAATACCTCTAGGGTGACCACGTATCAAGGAGTTATGGACGGATAATCGAGTCGGATTTAATTGGTGGATAGTCTCATCCACTACTGAATTTAATGCCGGTTCTATTACCGTCTACATTTTAAATAATAATTTGAATTTAATTTAGCTTGTACATTAAGGAATTAAGAAATTCAGATTTTTTTAAGTTATCAAAAATAACGATTATTTGACTACAGTAAAGATGATCTCGTGAAGTTAAAGGTCGTGATGAAAATATATATTAATGTATATAACAATTATATTTTTAAAGAATTTTTACATATTTTATTGAAAACTCAAAAACTGTTTCAAACATATACGAAATTCTTTAAAATCTTATAAAGCGTACTAAGAAAACATGATGATGGGCATGCATCATACATCTCTAGTTGCACATTTCCATTACTATTCTAAACAAACCAATCCCAATATGAATCTCGAAATAATTCAATTAAAATATAATGAGATACTCTTTTATATCCTATTTTCGTCAAAAAACTAATGTTATAAGATTTAAGATCACTATAAAACCATCATCAGCCAATAAATCTCTCGACGAGTGCTGCCATCTATCACGGTTTAGCGGTAGTGTGAAAGGTAATGCGTCCCGCCGATGGATAGATGGCGCTGATGTTGCGCTCGCGCACCGGAGATGTATTAGTGGAATTTGCTTATGTTAAAGGAAGAAGGTATCAATAAATCTTATTGTCAAAACATTCACCTAAATGGAGGTGATGATTTAAACGATAATTGGTAATGTGTGAAATGTATGTGCATGCGTTGTGATCAACAGGAACAAAATTGTGTTTTAAAACATAATTTATACAAAAGTAAAGAAACGTTCATAATGTGTTGGAGCTTAGGAGTTGCCATCTTCTGATGGTGCTTACCAGTGTGTGCTGGCGGAACATGTACGTCATCATTTTATTCAACACAGGTAATACAAGATAAATTTTTGAACGCTACGTTACGTACTTAAAAATTGACGAATAGGCAAAAGAGCCACCTGATGTTAAGTGATCACCATCGCTCTTAGGCATTGAGATTTTAAGAAATATTTATTTAAAAATATTTATTATGCATATCATGGTTTAAAAAAAACGATTAATAATACCATGCTTATCATTCACATAATCATGTGTTGCGTTGTATCCTTATTTATCTATGTTTAAACTCATTAATAGGTCAAGTTAAAAATAACCGTGGAATCTTATTATAGAAACGAATACTGTGCCCGAAACGAATATTAGTTAAGTTAGAGAAGGTAATTAATTATGAGTTTGTGATGTTAAAAGTGCAATTGCCCTTGGTACTTGCTCCAAGGTAAATAGACCACATTATGAAGATATTAATTTTATACATTACATGAATCAAATAATCTAAAATAATAATATTAACAAATTTGCTTTAGATCGGGCAAAGTGGAGGAATAGAAGCGGACCCTGGCGTTACTAGGTCGGGAAAAAGCTAGGCAGAAAAAAAGAATTATATTAACAATTTATATTATGCTCATTATATAATGAACTACTTCGATAATAGTGAGATGTCAATTAATCTTATTTATTTTAAGCATTGCTTGTATGTTTTGCTGACAGTCCTTGTCGTTTACTAGGACGTTCCAGGGTGCGATTAATGACTTACTTTTTTTTAATTTTTGTTTTTTTTTTTTTTTTTTTTTGTTTCAAGCTCAAGGTTAATTAGCCAATTTCTGATCTCATCAGTTGAAAGTTTTTGAATAACTAAACAATTTAGTTTCAAAATTGAAATAAAATAACACCAACAATGCGAAACCGAAATCAACTATCTCTGAATATTATTATATTAAACAAGTACATGTTTTAGTTATATATATATATATATATATATATATATATATATATATATATATATATATATATACAAAATCAAAGGATAGCTCTAACCAGAATGCATCGCCGTCAGTCTGTCTGGAGGGAAACGTTGTGAGAGGACGCGAGGGAGCTTTTCATCACGGCCCTCCGAGAGAGTGGGTGTTTTATAATTATTTAGAATTTTGCCTTTGTATCGGGTGTATATTACGTGATGGATAATATAGTAACATATATATTATATAGTTAGATATAGACAAATAAACGGCATCAAATCATTTGATATATTTTAAAAGCGAGGTTGTTTAGGGGCCGTGGCGAAGATTTCTTAATAATTAAATTTAACGTTTATATCCTTAAAACAAGTAAAGTAATTAAAAAAACAGTTCATGATCAATCCAAGCGCGTCCTGCGTTTGCCCAGCAGTGCTCATCTTAACGAGGAGATTTCAAAGCTTATTACGCAACAATACGCCATGCGGTTCGGTGGACTAATTGTGATGCACAAGAAAACTAAGTTTCGCTGGCTTCGATTTGAATCTATACATCGGTTACAAGTGACTTTTCCAACGAGTCATATTTACTTTTGATAAAAATGAGTACCTAAGTAATTCTACGTCATGCTACGTAGAATAGATAGAAGGTATTCAATTAAAAATAGATATAAAAACATTTTGAAGACAAGAAGTTAATTTGAAAAAAAAATACGATAAGCTTATAGTTAAAAAAAACCTATATGTATGGGTTATATGTAAGAACATTACAACGAATATACAAACTACAAAATATATTCATATATCATTTTTTTTATATGTACTTATTAATTTCAATAATTATTTATTTATTTATAAGCTATCAATTAAATTGTCTTTAAAGGTATTAACCGATTCACCTTGACGTAATTATTATTTTAAGAAAGCTGAATATGGTATGGGTTTGACATTGGCTTACGTGCTATCAAGGGCAATTATCGGTTTGTAAAGGTGATGTTTCATAATTGAGGAATGTGCATCGAGTATTAAATATATTGCAATACTATAGTTATTAGATTGTGTAAGGATAATGTTTCAATCGACAAACTAACTTTCGGAAATGATACGTAATTGATTTCATTCAAACAATTACAACAGAAATAATAGATATCGTTCATTCATCAATATGGCGCTTGAATGAACTATGAATTGACTAAAAGCGAAGTGGGCCAGTGGGTATAACACGTGACTTTTAGCTGATGGTTGCGGGTTCAAACCCAGGCAAGCGCCACTCAATTTTCATCTGCTTATAATTCATCTCGTGCTCGTCACTACCAATTGTTGTTTCATCTATGAAAGATGAAAGCATGACGATCGCTAAAAGACGGACTCCTGTGAACTCTTTCCGGTCCAGTCCAATTGGCCGTCCTATCGACCAAATAGTCTTCGCAAAAAAAATTCATCCGCCAAACAGCAATACTCTAGTTATATTCCGGTTTGATGGGTGAGTGAGCCAGTACAACTACAGGCACAAGGGACATAACATATTAGTTCCCAAGGTCTGTGGCGCATTGTCGTACTAAGGAATGGTTAATATATCTTACAGCGCCAATTACGGCGATGGTGACCATTAATCATCAGGTAGATAAGCCGTTTCTGAAATGAAAATCAAAAAAATATAGATTTGCGAACAAGTCTTACCAACAATGTTTTATACGAATGGCAAAAGTCCCCTGTCAAACTATAATGACTGTCATAAACAGTCTCCACATCCAAAGACATCCTGTTCTAGTGGTCAAATGTAAGACGGGCTCGACCTGTGACCCGTCCACTTCATCACTACCCACGCCTTGTTTTCATTAGCCGACTTAACGTATGACGCAGCAAGGGACTAAATCTTCATTTTTGACGTCCCACGGGAGTTAGGTTGGAGATAAATGAAATGGATGTGGCTTTAGAATGCTCTGAGGAGCGAATGATTAAATAAGTACTGCAAAGAAAATAATTTGTTATGATTATTTTTATTAACCCTATAGTCTTTATATATAATAAATAGTTCCTAACCCAAGAGGGGAGCCTAGACAGGGCAACCTAGTTTGGGCTTCTGCCTCCTACATACGAATGTATTTATTATTTAGATATATAAAAAAATTGTAAGCATAAATGTCTGTTGGCGAGAATAAATAAATTTATTATTATTATTAATATATTATATAATGTTTGGTATTTAAAACATTGTTATCTCACTGTACAGATTAGTGACAGACGGCCTTACTTCAACACATTGTTTAGCGGGTAATTAGTTAAACAAAGCTCTTCTTCTTTCAAATGTAAAATCAATAATGGCAGAAAGAGATATCATCTGTTTAACTAAACAGTTTATAAGGAGCGTTTATAAGTAAGGCCGAGACAGTTTAGACGGCAGATTGTTAAAGTAAGCACCGCCAAATTCCAAAAATCTGATCCAAGCAATTTTGACAAAACCAACGAGGCCGTAAAATTTACGTACGCAATGAATTTATATATTATTTTATAATTTTAATCAATCAATCAAAAATCGACATACGTTATTAATTTATCCTTACAGTGTTGTCTTTGGCTCTTCCAGATTCTATAATTCCCGGCTACATGTCTCGTCGCAGCCGGACGGGGACAGCGCTAATGTTGATATATCGGCCGGAGTTCGGACAGACGGACGACTTTGTACTGGGATGTTAAATAATAACACCCTGATCACGGTTGAAGGGAATTTGTTTAGAAATTACGTGTTTTTAGCGATTTAATTTATTTTTTAATAATTAATGCAGTAGGTACAGTACAGTAAGTAAGTACTGGCATGTTAATGTCCCACGGTTGGTCTAAGGCCTCCTCTCCCTATTGAGGAGAAGGTTTCGAGTTTATTGCACCACGTTGCTCCAATGCGGGTTGGTAGAATACACATGTGGCATAATTTCAATGAAATTAGACACATGCAAGTTTCCTCACGATGTGTTCCTTCACCGTCAAGCACGAGATGAATTATAAACACAAATTAAGCACATGAAAATTCAGTGGTGCTTGCCGGGGTTTGAACTACCATCGATTAAGATTCACGCGTTCTAACCACTAGGCCATCTCGGTTCTCATTAATGCATAAATTAAACTAATAAAGCTATTATCCAATATATAGGTACATATATGTACGTTTTGTTTAGCTATATAAAGGCTTAAGTAGTGAATGAGCCCGTGTTTTTACAAGATACTAAGCATCTTAGCTCTTATAGTTAGGTCATTAAGGATGTAAATAATAGACAATGTTTCCTGCTATGCCAACGTCTTTGGCTGTGCTACTATTACTTACTATCAGGTGTTTAATTTTTTTAATGGGAGCCTCATTTGAAGGTTTGGAGCCGATTCCATCATAATGCCTCAGAGTGGGTTAGTGGATACATTTGTAGAAAATCAACCGACTCAAGTTCTATCACAATGTTTTCCTTTACAACTTCGTAAATTAAAAACATAGGTTTAAGCACACGAAAATTCATCAGTGCTTGCTCGGATTCGAAATCCCGACCATGACAGTTAATACAGTCATGTTCTATCTTTGATGGCGTCTCGGTTCTTTGTATAAAAACTAAAGGCATATCTAGAAACGCGGTAGCGTGTCAAGCCAAGTTCAAGCTAATAGAACTGGCGAGCAGCACCGTGTGTAATATTACACGAACCATTTAGAGCCACTATTGACCCCCTCATAACTCAAAAACTATTTGACATAAACATTTCAAATTTACATACATATGGGCACCAATTTAGATCTGACTACTTTTGTCGTTGAAGTCAAATAACTAAGACATATATCATAATATTAAACTTGGCTCTTATTTCACATTTATGTTTTTGATTGGATGATGTTATAACGCCGTGCTTCAAACATCTCCTTTTTCATTGCATGAAAATCTCCTTAATAGGTAATGCATCTAGTCTTAAGTTTAAATATCTGTAATCTTACGTACTGGAGAAAGATAAAAGATCAATTGATATAAGATTATTATATAAATTAAAAACTTCAAAAATGTAGTCCAAAGATATTCAGCTTATCCAATCAAACATTGTAAATAACAAAATATATGGTACTTAGTTGCCCCGTTTTAGAATCTCAACATCTCAAAATATCAGCGAGATATTCCGAAGATAGATGAACTGACCACATATGAGAATAATATATTTTCGAATCATGGATCGCTTGATGATCAATATCTGGACATGATGTAGTGATGGGGCTAATATTTCAGTCTGCGCTAACTTGCCTGCCCCTCCAAATTATCGGGGCTTAGTTCTGGCGAAACACGATTCGGATTATGCTCTACTTAAAACGCATAACTTAAATTAAAAAAAATATAATCGAATAAGAATTGTGTTAATATTTTTAACTTATTTGTAAATATTAACTTTTTAGAACGTAAATATTTTATTATAGTTAACAATAGGTTTTGAAAGAAACTTACACATTATGTAGATATATATTACATTGTAATAACAAAAATAACTATGATAAGTTTAGTGATTAGGATAGAATACAATATAATTAAAAAATGCTTTGCGTACACATTTATACAAATAGTAGATGGAGATACATATATTGATTTTCTTATATGTAAAATACAGATATATACTGTAATATTTAGCAATGCATACAAATCAGCAAAATAATTCTATTCATTAGTAAAATACTTCATTTATATCAATTAAAAAAAAAAACATTAATTTTAATTATTTAATATTTCACAATTTTTTAACGATAATCTTACAATTAACATAACTATAAAAAAATCCAAATCAAACTATCGACTGAACAAATCCTGATTTCTAATTAAATTTATTATTATTATTCAATTTCGAGTATATGTTCACGATGACGTGTATATTATATGCTGGTAAGATAATTATTAAAATATAAAAGGATATATTTGTTTAGAAACAGAGCATTTTCTCATTCGGTTCAAATAGAAGCAGCCAATCTCGCTCAAATAATTTATACTCCGGCATCACGAGAGGGTTAGCCTTATAGGTTACGTATACTTCATACTTTCCTCCACAGCCTCCGACCTTCGGAGCCCGTTGTATAATAATGTTATAAAAATAATCAAATCCTAAAAACTGATTGAAATATTCCAATCGATAGCCTTTTCTTGCCTATCTATATGAACACAAATTGTTTTACTTTGTATGTATGTTTATGTATAGTTAGGTAAATGTCCCACAGCTGGGCTAAGACCTTTTTTCTCCACGGAGTTCCAATCGCATTTCTCACGATATTTAAGATCACTGTAGATAAGAGATGTATGATATCATAAGTGCTAGGTCGGGTTTCACGTGTTAATTAGTTTATAAACCAGTAATTTATAAAGTAGGCCTTTTATACCTAATTTATTGATGATAAAAATATACATATGTTTTATCAAATTAATTTTATTTTCTTACACGTTGACATGAGATATATTGAGTAAGTGTTATGTATATACTGATTGAAAAAATAATAAAAAACAAATTATAAGGTGTTTTCTATTATAAATGAAACCGAAATAAAAAAAACTTGTATATTGTACAAGTAAATAATAATTGAGAACAGATATTTCTTAAAGTATAAGGAAATTTATATTTCATTAACCTGTATATATATAAATACATAACAAAACTATTTGTTTTGTTCAAACCCTAAATATAGCAAAGCTTAAATGGAACAGTCTAGAAAATTTCTCACTAACTTTTTTCGCTATCTTCTTTCATAAACAGGGATCAGACCCTTTCGCTATAAATCTGGACCCCCTCTCCCCACCACGAGGTGGTTTTGAATGGAGATTGAGCCAATTAAAGTAATCGCCGTAACAGTCGGCGCTGCCTTGGATTAGTTCTGCGGGAAAAATGACGTGGAGTCGACGTCGGTGGTGAAAGTTTTTCATAACTATGATCTTAATTAATTAATATAATTATATGTTAAAATATTATATTCAATTTACATTTTATTACTAATGTTATATATACTATTTTCATATAAAATCTTAACGGTCATTGAACAAATCATACAAAAACTGCTAGAATTATGTAAGAGAGATTTTTAAGTATTTAGTGTTTACGAAAACGATCACTGTAAAAAATAAAACCAAATATACACAATGAATTTAAGAATGCATTAATTAGCATATTGATTTGAAACAAGTACACAGACAAATCCCTCAAACATTGTTTTTATATTATGAATGACTATTTTTTAAAGAGATTATCATGCCCGTTTTTAATTAATTACTATTTCAATTTATCCCACTAATTAAACGTAAAGCTATAAACTATAAAACACACATACATACATACGTACACACACTTATATAATTTCTACAAAAAAAAAACCGAAACATTCGAAGTCGTCTCCTCGGCACTCCTGTTCTCTGGATTAGTATCATACAATACAAGCACCGACTGAATCCTTTTATTTATTGCTATTTATTGTTATTGCATTCGCTCCGTTCATTTCTCTGTTCTAATATTGTCTTGGTGTAAATTTCGCTTAGCGTTTTGGATACGTTTGTTTTAAATATTATTACTCTAATTAGCCTGCAGATGCTTTTAGGAGATGAAATTTTTTAGTGCCCATTTTACAGCTGTGTCGGTTTGGTTTGCTATTGTGCAATTCACACTCTGGGTTATATATTTAAACTGTTTTCGGTGTATATGTGTACTCGTATTTATTATTATTAAAAAAGTATTTTTTTATGAATTTTGATTAGTTGACATTTTGACAAGTAACGAATTTGTCAAATATTTAATAATAAATATATTAATTGTACACACAAACATACACGCACACACATACACGCCGACACAAACTCACGTACAAGTAACGTAATTTAAGCCTTCTTGAGTCAGAAACGTTTAACCCAAAATGTTCCTATAGTACAATTCCACTCATATTTATATATGGTTAATCTGTAACATAAAAAAAAATTAAAGCCAGCGTTAAACATTGCTCTTAGTAAAAAGCCAAATAAAGACTTGAAACGCATATGAAATATAAAAATTAATGTAATTTGTCACGTAAGTCTGGCACATACTTTAACACATCCACCCAAAGAAATATGAAGTAATATATTATACATTAAACGTAATTATGGCAATATTTTCCGAAGGTATTAACAATAGATCATCCTGTATAATGCGTTGTTCGTTTATTTATCACGAGGCGATGTTTTTTGTAACTATAGGGACATCTAAGGTCGTGTTCTCACTTGCGCACGTGATTCGGCATAATCTAAATCAAAGTTATTTATTGACATGTAAAGCTATCATAGTTTCAGAATTTGGATTCTAGGGAGAAAAACCGTCAACAAACCCGTTGCTCTTTTTGACAACACATAGTTATATTCTTTATTATTATAGTTACACTTTTTATTATTTTATCTACCTTATGTGCTAAAGAACGAATTCAAATTCCACATTCACATTGTAGAGTAAGGCCGTATTTGATTGATGCGTTTTTTATCTCGATTTCAATTCGTACTGTTAAAAAGAGCTATCAAGGGTATGTTTAAACCGGCTTTATTTATAAACGTTTCTTAGCGGTTGTTTATTTAAACACTTATATATTTCTTTCTGTCATCAATGATTAGACATTCGAAAGAGGAAGACAGCATTACTAATCACTCGCTACTCAATTGTAATATTTGAAGTGATGTAACGCGCTGCGTTCGATCGATATCAATACTAACAGAAAACATTTGAATGAGAACAGAAGAACACATTGCTGATGTAAGGGATGGGTATTTCTTACGGTGCCAATGTCTATGGACTGATCACTTACCACCAGGTAATCAGGCCCATCTGTTCGTCCACTAAACTATATAATAAAAAAAATTACGATCGATGACGCGCAGCAATCATAAACAAAACTAAAATTGCCTTGGATTGCCATATCATTGCATTTCTTCAATTAATTGTAATTACACAACTATGTATCACTACTGTTACCTAACATCCCTGGAAAGGATGGAATCAATTAACGGAAATCCTGATGATATCTTCCTTCGTCATCAATTCATATAGAATTCGAGTGAACCTGCAACGTAACTAGTTTTGTTATGTAACGTTATGTTATGTAATGAACATACTTAATTCCGTCTATGACCACGAGCCCTACAAATTACTAAGGAAATTTAATGTCATAACGAACACTGTAATGAAAGACGGTTATTATAAACATTACAAGAGAAATTTAATCATTTTAATATTCACTACATTATGGCCATGACTTTACGCAGACCTCTTATAAAAATACTAATTTCCACCAGGATGGGAGGGGGTCTTTTTCTGTATATATTTTTATAATATTATTTAGGATTAACAAAAGTTAAATATTTAGTAGCCAACGATTAAGACCTGAAGTAGCATTGGATAAACAAAGGTCGTGGGCTCAACTCCAAGCGAGCACAGTTATCAAGCGGGTAATTAATTTATATTTATAATTCATCTCGTTCTCAGTGGTGAAGGCACTACACGATCTTACACGCTGTACGATTATCACTACTTATTATATAAATAAACCATCTCCCCCGCGTCTGTCTGTATGTACGCCATAAACTCAAAAACTACCGAATGGATCTTCATGCGGTTTTCACTAAAGGACAGAGTGATTAATGAGTAAGGTTAAGGTGTGTAGTTTATTATGGTTTTGTGTAAACTAATAATAATGTCCTCCAGGCCAATTTCGGCCACGGCGGCCAATCTCAAGAGAGATTAGCCAACTACGCAGGAGATATTATAGTGCACAAGTGTGTGCGCAAAAACACAGGTCCACTCTCTATTTCCTAATTCTCGTAATGGGATGGGACGGCAATCCGACGCGACCGAAAAGAGTTCAGGCGCAGGACCAACGGCTTTACGTGCTTTCCGAGGCACGGGAGTGTACACACTTCCAACTTCCAGACTCCGGGCTGCTACTGAGAATTTTCTGACAGAAAAACCCAATAACTTTTTATTGGCCCGACCTGGGAATTGAACCCAGGACCTCCGGGTCTGCGGCCTTACATCAAGCCAACAGACTAACGAGGCAGTTAACTAAACTAGCTTAAATATGAAGATGATTATTGAAGATCTCGGGAAATCATCATGTCTACTGGGAATATTACTGACGTGCAACGCGGAAACCAATAGCTATAAGTATTATAACGTAAACGATTTGTAGACCCGTGCAAAGCCAGGGTAGCTAGCAAGTATTATTATTATAAGGGTAGAATTGCTATTGTATACAGATATTTTAAAATCGAAATGAGATGAAATTTATTTTTAATATATAAAGTCGCGGTCACACTAGCTTATAAATAACTTTGCTCTCAATACAAATCAAGGTTTAAACATCCGTCGTGATCTTAAATCATTCAAGCTCAAGTATAAAATAGTATTCAGGTTATTTTACCGGAAAAACTAGTTTGATTTCTTTATATAACCTACAAGTAAACCCTAGTATGTAGATTGCCATATTAAAAGTAATATTACACTTGTTATAAAAATTTGACTGCCTCGTTGGTCTAGTGGCTAGATGTAGGACCCCGGACATCCTGGGTTCAAATCCCAGGTCGGGCCAATAAAAAGTCATTTGAGTTTTTCATTTGAAAATTCTCAGTAGCAGCCCGGAGTCTGAAAGTTTGAAGTATGTACACTCCTGTGCCTCGAAAAGCTCGTAAAGTCGTTGGTCCTGCGCGTCCGGTCTTTCCGACCATGTCGGTCCTATCGGATTATGAGAGTTAGGAATATAGAGTGCACCTGTGTTTGAGCATACACTTGTGCACATAATATTTCCTGCGCAGTTGGCTAAACTCTCTTGAGATTGGCCGCCGTGGCCGCAATCGGTCTTGATGACTATTATTATATAAAAATTTGAGATGACAATTATTGAGTTTGTGCATTTGTTATTATTATATTACGTAATATTTCTTTTTTATTTTATCTAAACTTACACTAAATTTACTTATATATTTTACATGCAGTCTACACATACATTTGGACTTTGGTTTAAAATTAACCGTACAATTAAAAATTTTTGTGATAAATCTTGTCATGTGAATGTATTCAGTTCGCTTCTGTGCCGAATAATAGCATGAGTTTAACGTAATAAGTATTTATATTAATTAATTAATTATGATCACCCATTACCATTGGGTGGCTCATTTATCTGGCTATCTAAAAAATAATCAAACAGATACATATTATATTCAAATCGGATCGGTGGATCCTGATATCCTCTGACGTGATTAGCGAGTTAAAAGTCGCAACTGCGATGAACTTATAATATATGTCATCTATTTATTTTGTATCTAGATAATTAACTAAGCACTGTCACACCTTAAATTAGCTACCATTAATAATAATCTGACCATCCTTCGTTTCACAAGACATCGTTACGAAATAAGTTTAAAAAGCACTTGTTTGGTTATGTCCCGTCTCTTTTTATCCATTATAAAATTATCATTTTATTAATACACCGATTTGAGAAAAACTAGATCTATGTATACTATTCTCGCTGTATGCTTGTACAGATTACTAACGATTTTTATGATTCTTCACTTTGTTATAAATCTATATTACATATTATTTCATTTTTTGAGGTCAGCGTGTAGTGTTTTTTGTACTGCTTGTGATAAAAATCTCCGTATATGATGACAATCCTTGGGAATTCTATTGCTGGTGGTTTATTTTCCCTTACTATTTACATATAGTTGAACATATAGTTAAAGTCAAAATATACTTTAAACAAGCACCTTTGAATCGTCATATTTTAATGTACAATTTTATTTTCTTGTATGAAGTTACTACCTGTTAGAAATGTAGATTCTACCGACAAGAAACTTGTTAGTTACAATATTTCACTTATTCGACGCTTCTCATAGTTTGCATGGGGGTAATATCAACTCGTATGCCTTGACGTCACACGGGATGACAATCTTATGCCGTCACACACCTCTTCGCTGCCACCCTTTATATATATATACACGCATATTTATATAATTTCAATTTTCAATGTTTTGAAAATTCGATGTTTCTACTTATTGTACTCCATATTTATTTGTTCGTTTTCTTTAATTAGAAATACTATCAATAATTTTATCAGTTTCGATTTTTCACATCTGTCCTATGGCGGCCGATATATTACGTGTCATAAAACATGGTCTTGAAGATGAATTTTGTGATTTAAATTACTTAATCTTGAGCACGTATGTATTTGCATGGTTTTATTTATCGAAAGGAATTTTATCCATTTGGTTTGAGTAGATTTTTTGGTATGGCAAATCGGTTTTTGATTATCCCCATAGAAACCATTCAATTTTCCACGGCGAAAGTTATTCGATATGATGTGAAACTCAGAATATATTTACCTACGACCCAATCTATATACTAGTAAGAGCAGCTATATATAACACGATAATATATGTTTTTATAATAGAAGAGTTAAACAATATAAGAATGACAATTATCATTCGGTCTAGTTTAGTTTAGTAACGCAATTGTTACAATTAATTCTAACTAATATTAGAAATGGGACAGTGAATTTGTTTGTTTGTCTTTCACTTTTTAAGTACTCAACCGATCATTATGAAATTTTATAATACCAATACACGTATTTTACATAGGGTACGTATTACTTTAACATGTGAGTGAAGCCGAGGGCTGAAAGTATTTAAGAAATAACTAAAATTGAGAATATAAATTTATTTATTAAGCAACACACTGTATGATTATATATGAGATACAAGGTAATATAAGATAATAAAGATAATAAAAGTTATACACTTCGTAATATTCACGTGACCAATAGACGACTTCATTTGTTTGCAACTCTTTCAAATGACCTTCACATTATTACAGATTTCAGCACTAGCACAGAGCTGATAGCCTTTGTGCTTAAAGATAAAAGAGGTAACAATATTAATAAAAATACAATATGCACCTTTTAATTTGAGTAGGGCTTTGTGCAAGCCAGTCTGGGTAGGTTGCACCAATTATATACAGCAATTATACTTAGTAATGTGTTCCCATTTGAAGAGTGAGTAAGCCAGTGTAACAACAGGCACATAATACATTACATCGGAGTTCCCATAGCTGGTGGCGTATTGACGGTGTAAGAAATGATATGGCGATAATTGAAGTTATCTGAAAAAATCATGACGACTGGGAGCTTGATTGTCATATTATGTAGTACGATATCAATGTTTTATTTCAACCCCTATTTACCCATGCGAAGCTGGGACGGGTAACAAGTGAATTATAAATACAAATTAAAACCGTGACAATTCAATTTCTTGTGTCTTGATTTGAACCTGCGACCGTTAAGAACCGTGTCTGAACTCTTAGCCATCTCGGCTGTAATTGTTTTATTTAGATAACAAGAATTAATTATATAATTACATCTGTTTACTGTTTTATCTTCTTAATTACACGTCGTATATATAATGATTATACATATGTAACAGTGCAACTATAATTAATATAAATATATCATTTCTTCATATAATAAAATTACTGTAATCCGTCATATAATATTCGGTACAGAACATGTGGTCAGCACGTTCACTGTTGCGCAAGCGCATCTGCTCTTTGTACATTCCGAGTTTAATCCATTAATAAGACAACTTGGACGAGTATTGTTTTGAATATCAATTTTTTTAAGAGTAAAACTACTTTAGCGTAATGAAAGTAAAATTCAAACAATAAATTTGAGTCTAACCTCTATTGCTATACGTTTTTCATTTTAAATTGTAATCATTTCAAAACTATTAAAAATTAATCCACAATCACTATTTTTCTAGATAATCTGTGTGAAGTTAAAAATATATGAAAATTATATAATTATTGCATATACATAAAAAATAAATATATGGAGCGTTTCAAGATCTTGTTTCTTTATTATCATTAAGATTTTAACGTGTTATGAGGCAACGGTAAATTGTCAATTTCCGAACTCCATATGACTCATATATAAACCATAACAAGACTCACATCGGTTACCTGCTAATTCGAACCAGCGAACTTGAAATCCGAAGCCTTATGAACGAGCTACTAGAACAGTTAAAACCAGCCATATATCTCTGTTCTATGCTTCTTGAATAGATTATAACCTTAGTTTTTTAATATAATTTGTCAATGCGGCTCACATATTCGTCCTCACTTCCTGCATATCTTTGAAGAAATTTTAAACAACTGACAAAACAGCTGCACTTTTACTTTTAATACATAAATACTAAAATTCTTCTCAAATTGCTCGATCGGTAGCTCGTTGAAACCGGTTCAAATCCACAAAAATCAATCCAGATCCAGCTTCAGAATTTGTACACTTTTTACTGTTAAGTGATTCTAAGACGGTAATTTAATCAGCATTCCTACTGAGAACTGGTAACAGTAGGATCATTCAAAGTGATGACGTAATTTGTTTAAGTGGTACAAGTTCTGGTACTGTTAGCACTATTAGTCATGATGTGCAAATATATAAGATGTAGGTATTACGTGTTGAGGAGAAAGGCTTTACTACCGTTTCAATGTTATTTAGGACAAACAATATTAGTCTCATTTTAATACATATATTTTTATTTAAACTCATAACACTTTATTTACGTATGTTTTTACATTGATAACATAAATTAGTATAAAATAAATGCTGCATTCGACTGCGTCGAATGGTGGTACAAACGCTAGCAGAAATTCCTTGTTGAATGCAATTCCGTTTTTCTGGGCGAAAAATAAACCATATATAATATTGACAGGAGCCCTCCTCCAGAAAATATCCTGACAGAAACACCTTATATGGAGACAGCATCTGAGTTATATTGTTATGTAGTAAATGGATATAAATACCACGCTCGTGGGTAAACTTGTTCTCTAAAAGGAAAAGAAAGAAGACTTTATTTCACCTGTTACACTTATATCTACCATCATCATCCTTTTTTCGTCCAGTGCTAGACATAGGCCTCTCCAATGCACGCCACTGAGCTCGATATTCAGCTGTCAGTCTCCACCATCACTTCCGATATTCCACGACCTCTGCAGTGAGTATCAAGTTTTTTCTTACAGAAAAAAACCTACTAGCACTGGACTTTCAAGAATTTATTAATTTTAAAGTAAGTCATGTGAAAATATTACACTAATAAACTTATACCATTGATACTTTTAAAGCATATAACTGGTCTTAAAGACCTTGAAAGCTTCAACGGATATGGAACGAGTTCTTAGACTTATGTCAGATATCGGGAGTCCATTAAAGGACGTAAAGTACGCATGTCCTAATGTTGCCTTCTGTGAGGTCCTTAGCACGTGATACCGAGAGTGAAACTACAGTATAGCGTCTTCAATCGCCATATTGGAATTCTGATGACGTAATCGCCTCTTACTTTAAAAATGGTGCTACAACACCAGCTACACTTCATCTGTTTACGCTCTAAATGGCAAGAGACGCCATTACCTTTCTTGTTGTAATAGGTTCAAAAGGATTAAGCGTAAATTATGGTACTGATCTCGTACGTGTTTATGTCGTTATATAACGGACTCTACTTGTCCTCATATCGTTTACAACATATATAAGTATGTGCTTTAAATGCATCGTGCATAAAACATAACTCCCTTTATGAGTGTTGGTTTATTCCAAAGTATAATGTGATCATTGCAATTCTTGGTTTTTGGATGTCACTCGATTAAACTCTGCTATCCATTGACATATCAGCACCATTTAGCACCATATATTTTATATAAAAGTCTCTCGAGGAGTTTTATATAAAATATATAATGTCTTAAAAACAATCAGAATAGCATTCCTTTAAAACGAACTGAATAAATGGCTGACATAAATAACATTATCGCAATTTTTTTAATTTTCATTTATAATAATAACACGCACAATGTACATAAATATATAGATTCTATTCTATGGTAGTGCATTGTGCAGGCCTCCTTGGTACCAAATACCACCAATCTTTGCACCGCCAAATATCTGTTTGATGTGTAAATGAGCCAGTGTAGTGTAGCCAGCTATAGGAACAAGAAAAATGACATTTTAGTTAACACGTGATATAGTTTGACCACTTATCATCAAATACCAAAAACTCTTATAAGCTTCTGAAAAAAAACAGTGATAAAATTTAATGTTTATAAACATAAGAATAGTCTATCAATTAACATAAATTCTCCTTAACGATGTTAATAAATAGATTTTAATAAATTAATGAATGTTAATCTAGCGTATTTATCGTCTTGTTTACTTCAACTAGAATTTTAGACACGCCTATTTCATGCGATAATATCTTCTATTCTTTATGTGATTAAGACGAAAGTCGAATACAGATTCGTACGTGACTTGAACACAAATAGATCAGTGATTTCATGGAAAGAGACATATACCAATTATTATATTTATACGAATATAGGTAGTTTTCATACAATTTATTTAATAAATTAATTTCTAACTTAATTCATATTTTATTTATCAATTAAAATCCTTAATATTAGTCTAAATAATATTGCTAAAATTAAAAAAAATACTGTAAAAATGAATTCGAGATCATAGATGCCAACTCTAACGATTCTCAACTCTATGATGTTATTCAAAGGAATTCATACTAATTTTGAAACAGCATTTACGCGCCTCAGTTAAGCAATGGTCCAGGTAATAAACATGCGCTATGCCACTTCTGTCTGTTCTAAAGTCAGTGACGTAACTTCAAGGAAGCAATACGCAATGATTATCCTGCAACGGCTGACCGCGATTCAATTTCCAGATTACAACGTGTTTTGTTATTGTCCGTCCGTGTATGGAACAATATTGGATCGCTGGTTAGAGAGAAAGTGTTCTGTTACTCGATTGCGACGAAGAGGATAATGTGTTTTATGAGTTAACCTCTCGACGATGCAATCGAACATGAGCTTCCGCTTTCTTAAAGATGGAGTAGTAAGTAAAGTCGTTTTACTAGTAATAAGGTGTTCTATAAAGCTTCGTCCATTTAATAATAATTATTTTAGCGAAAGAACAATAAACTCTCTAATTCAAATTAATCCTGTTTCCTTACATAATTAACTCTTTGACTACTCGAAATAATACATTTGATAATTGATATAGATAGAAAAGATAATGGATTTGTTTTCAACACATTTCTTATGAAATCAAATTGCTTCATACTATATTTAGACTTCGTTTTTATTTATATATTAACGGTATTTAAATTTAAAAATAGCGAATTTTGAGTTCATCGATTTATGAGAAACCTAGATAAGCACCGTTTTACTTAGTGGTGGGGCTTAAGAGAACAAGCATGTGTGGGACGACGTTCTGGCACAACTGTATCCAACAACCTGCTTGGGAGCAGCGTGTTCATGTTTGACTATATTTAGAAACCTTTTTGAAGTTACTTGTACTTTTTAGCTATATATGTACCTTTGAGCTATATAGACGAATTTTAAAATGACTTGTTTAAGAATTCAATACAGAATAATTTGCCTAAGTATTATCATCAGAGCCTCATACATCAAATCTCAATGCAAAATTAAATCTCTCTTCTCGACTCATCTGACTGCTTTCATTCCATTTAATCTTAAAAGTCAAGATGAATTTGTTGCATGTCTATTGTTAAATCTTTGGTCGACCTTTATTTGCAAATACTATAATGTCATATACACATATAAAAATCTTCGGCTATATTATAATATTAAGGGATATATGATTGGAGTACATGTGGCAGAATTTCAATGAAATTAGACACATGCAGGTTTCCTCACGATGTTTTCATTCACCTTCAAGCACGAGATGAATTATAAATCTCTGCTTCGCAACTATTAGATTACCAAATAAATGAATAAAAACAGTACCACCAATACAATATTTTTTTTTGTAAATAGTTTTAAACTTGAACCTAACATGATTCAATAACCAATTACACCAGCTGGCCTTCTTAAAACACCTTTGTTAAATGCTTTTGTAATTTATAGCCTGTCATCATTTTTATATATTTATATAACTCAACGAGTTTATAATAGGAGTTGTTATGTAGCTCGTGTGATAAGTGTCTCAGAGATGGCACTTTCGACGTGAGGTGGGCGAAAGTCACATCACATTGTCTTGTAAAGGCACTTGTTGTTCGGCTTCCGGACATATGTGAGAGAAACATGCTACTTTGTCTGACGACGTGCATTATTTAGATACAGTTCTTTTGATCTGTCGTGTCAATTGTTTCAATGTTGTTTTGAAGCTTCCTTAAGTGTATATTTCAAGGTCGTTCGTTTGCGAAACTTTAAGCATTTCGGACGTTACGAGAAATTTTACTTCTGTCACGTGTTCTGACTTATTATTATTTTTGTTGCACATGCCTTAGTTTCAAAATTTATTGTAGTTTGGGTTATTTTTCACAATACAATTTTTTGATATCAAATGTTATATTGAAAGCGATCGACTTCTTATTTAACTACTAAAATGTTGCCAAGCCATGATCAAAGCATGTACTAAAAAAAATATATGAATAGCGTAATATATGTAGTAAAGCTGCATATAATTTTCAATGCATCTATAAGTAATAGAGATTATGAAAGCGACAGGTATCAAAGTACCGATTGACCTGGGCTTATAATGTCGATACAACATGAGAGTCTGATAACATTTCACGTTGTTTGGGAATTTGTTACGTCAAAGACTTGTTATGGACTATAGTAATTTCTTCGAGGACAAAATTACCTTAATTATGCCTGTGATAGAACCTAATTTTACTTCCTTGTACTTTAAGTTCTCTTGTATTTTTTGTGTTTATAATGCATACTAGATGCATTATAAACACAATAAAAAAATAGTGCTAGTGAGAGAGAAAAATATTCTGATTATTTGCATGGTAGGATTTTCTGTCACGTCTAATAAATTGCCTGGAAATAGCGTGGTTTAATAAGCTCCAAAACTCCTTTTTAGGAAGAGAGAAGGCCTTTGCCTTTTACTGCACCGCTAAGGCATATGACCTTGAATATTACATAATTCAAAAGCCTTTTTTAATAATTTATGCAAAGCCAGACTAACAGTGTAGTCATTCTTAAAGCGATGATAAGTACGTCAGTTGAACCCTTAAACGGTTAAAAACTTATTAAATATAAATAAATCAGTTTTAAAGTAAACGATAAATTATGCCGTGACATTAAAAATTTAAATTAGTCAATTTTAAGTAAAAACGTAATTTGATGTGAAAACGCACACATTACAAGCTGAGTAATGAGACTGTGACAAAAAGCTAATGGCATGAATTTATGATAAAAAATCTTTTTGCTGAAGTGTTGTTACTAAATGAAATGGTCATACCGAACAAGTTATGAGAGAAGAATGTTGGTTTGGGAACTTGTATGTGTGAAATTTGTGTCTTATAATTTCATCACATTTTGGTTTTATGTTTTTAATATATTTAAAACGTGCTGTGATTGGTACATTATTAATGAACCATTGCAGGTCGGAGATTTCCTATTTGTCAAACATGTTCCTACCCTGAATAAAGTAAAACCTACCTACCTATATAAAGCATAATTTCAAAGTAATATTTATATATAAAGTCAAAAAATATATTCAAACAGATATATAGTACTTATTTATTACACAGGTAGTAAAATATTGATTGTCATAATTTATTTCCAGCAGCACATTTGTTACTTAGACTGGACAATCAAATGTAATGCGTGGTGCGCGCGCGCAAGATTGATCGCTCACCTTCCATAGATTTTAGTGTGTTACAAATACTCCATAATAAATTATGTCGAAATTTTAACTACTATAATAAAATATGATTACACAGTAAAATAGTTCAATTACTATATGTTATGTGATACTGTTATTTAGTAACTGTCAAAGATATTTTAATAAATAACTCGATTAAAAAAACGTCGCCCTAAAACAAAACGATGAAATCTTTACCAAAAAAGTTACTATAAAAAAATAAAATCATTATAAAATTTTAATGTATCGTCACTTCTGACACATTCATAAGGCTATACTTAGGAAGTGCATCAGTCGTTAGGCTCTCGTTACATAAGTGTACGTTTACCCTTTCGCTCTGGTATATCTCAAACACTTTATTAGATAAAGCGAATGTATGAATACCGTGCACGAGTGTATGGAAATTAGCGTATTACTTGACTGTGATGATATAATGTATATTTATTAAGTCATTTGATATTAAATCGCTTACTTTAATATGAGAATTCCTTGTGTCTATTTATTAGTATTATTAGAACTGTTCCTAGCCTTTAATCACCATTTTTGACACCCTTTGAGGCATCATTACGTTGGCACTAGAATTATAGACAACTGCCAAAAATAAGTGGAGATGGCCCGGTGGTTAGAACGTATGAATGTTAAACAATGATTGCGAGTTTAAGCCCAGGCTCACGGAATTTTCATGTGCTTAATTTGTGTGTATAATTCATATTGTCGGTGATGGTAAATTGCAAAGACTGTATCCCGACCAACCTGCATTGGAGCAGGGGGGTGAAATAAGCTTCAAACCATTTAAAGGTAAAGGAGGCTTTAGCATAGCAGAGGGAAATTCACTGGCTCTTAATTTACACCTGCCATCACGTTCTCATCTGACTCATTCTCTTGATCTGGCTCTTTGGCGTAATAAAAAGTAAAAGTATGTATGTGTGTTTGTTTCATGTGTATATAAAACATATATTATTGTCAATATAACTAATTTCTTTTTTTGTTTCACTCTCATTTTGCACACCAATTAATATGGACGCGAAGCCGGTACGTCTTGGGTCCGTTCTTACTTTAGTCTTCATAATAGTGACTCTTTGAGATCTGACATGGATGACATTCTCACTTTTATTCACTAATCTATAACTAAGCGACATAATGAAATAAGCTTTTTACATAACAGGAGAAAAGCCTCCTAGACATAGTATGACATTAAGGAAATTATCTGTTTATTAACAACATATTATTATTAATTAAGTTTTTATGTTTATATAATATTTAAAATAAATGGACATTTTGTTGTAAGATAACTGTTAATAAAATATTTTATTCGAATATACAATATATAATAATTGATTAAAAGCTATTAAAAGTCGCAGCAATCCTAACGAAGAAGTGTACAGATTTTGAAGTCAGAGGCAACTTTACGGCGGTCAAATTATGACTAATAAAGATTTCACTGACGAATGGTTCTGGCAGGAAACTATATTATTTTATCTAGGATCGTCTATATAATATATTATATCAATAATTTATTAAATATATTATAATAAGATATAATAAAAGAGAAATTATTATTTATAGAGGATTATAGCTGCCAAATCGTAAAATCACATTTGTATATGATTATATATAATAAGCGATAAAATGATTGTAATAACGTGCAACTTTCACAGTCATCTTTCATTATACAGGGTGACTGGTGAATTAGGATCAATATTTTAGGAGCATAATCGGTACATGATTCTCATTCGAATTATGTAAAAAAAATAGGTACTTAATTTTTGACCAAATTTACAAAAATTTTACTTTAAATAAATAAAGTGTGGACATATTTCCGCGGCGCGTGCGGCGTAGTGTTTGCCCCCCGCAACCCCTGCCCCGCGGCTTATTAGTATTAGTAGGTTAGTAGGTTAGTCGGGCGAGCGCCGCCGTAAGGTTCGTCCATCTTCCCGCGCGCGCGCCCCTAGCGATCGATCTTACGCGTATACCTAATGTTTCGTGTGTGAGTGTGACCCGTAATTAGTAATTAGGTATGGCATCAATACACAAATGCAGAATAATGTGAGTACTGTGAGTAGTAAAGTGACCCATTCGTGTTAAAGCGTGTGAAAGACAATATGCGTAAACGTGCCGAACTGTGTATCACACGAGCAGGAGCTCACTTTGAACATTTGTTAAGGTTAGTGTAGTTATGTAGGTAAATAGGTAGTTAAATGATTGACAATCGTTGTAAATAAGTATGATTCAATTTTTAAATACGCCGGAAATACCAAGATAGGTAAACAGTTAATTTTTGTCCCAAGTTCATATCATTTACCTAGTCAACAAATTTGTTGCTTAAACGAGTGAAATATTTTGGTATTTTTGCCTGTTCTAAGCCAGGTTTAAAGTATGAAGGGGGATTGGATCATGCTTGTTTATCAAAGGTAGCCTGCTACCCTGTTAACACGCGGCGGCGTTTGGACGTAGGGAAAGTACCGCGCGATAACTAAATGTACATAACGGTGTTGTGTCGTCAGCGCAGCTAGGGCGTCCACATGACGCGTAATTAATTACATAACTTTTGGTTAACTTTACTTAGAAGTTTATTAATATTTATGTTATATGTATTTTTTTTTGGTCATATATGGTCGTCAAATATCACGTCCTTAAGTATTGATACTAATTCACCAGTCACCCTGTATATTAACACTTTTTATACTATCTTTGCTCGCTACTCTGTTTGCATAAATGAACGTAGTAGAGTTATTGTTTACTACTTATAAGTACAAATACATTTTTAGTTTTTATAATGATACTATGATGTCCTCATGACGGACTTCAGCCGTTCTCAACGGAGACGAGCCTGTGCAAGACACGTTATAGTGACCGGAATGAGTTCAGGCGCAGCACCAACGGCTTTTCGTGCATTCCGAGGCACGAGAGTGCACACACTTTCAACATCCACACTCCAGGCGGCTGCTGAGAATTCAGGGTCTCGAGACTTCGGCATTATATCTAGCCACTAGAACAAGGCAGCCCTAAAATTGACTATACACCTAGCATGAAGGTATACTAACCTGTTAATATGCATGGTCAAATATGTCAATGACCTTTATAAAGGCACTGTCACAACACACTTGAACATGTTATCATCGAAACCATAACAAACTTTATTCAAGTGGGCTATGAGAACTTCTGAATCCTTTACAGGATTACATAAAATCTAAAGTTACGATAAATTCTATATTTCCAGATGAACCAACTTATATTATTAGTATCTTTAAATATGTATATATTGGTAACCAGGAATATATTGCCTTGTCTTAGAACTAATACTATTAATAAAATCGATATAAATGTCAACATTATGTAACACCAGATACTTGTAAAGCGGTCATATTTAATTCGAAAACCAGACATTTATTGGTGACAATACAAAAACATATATTTGTTTTGTATAAATATAATTGAATCCACTCAAGTTTTAAGGTCACGATAAAGAATCACAATTGCAAGCTATAAAGGTCATCGGATCACATTCATCATTATATATCATTTGTCAACGAAGCAAATAAAAAACTGCTACTTAACTTCCCATTTAATTGTAAATCAGATTTAACTACAGAATTACGAATGAAATAGAATTGGCGAAATACTTGTTGTCATTTAATTCTTCAACGCTTACATAATTTTGTCTTGGTAATGGATTAAAAATCAAAATTTACTTAATTAGCTACAGTCTAAACTCTTTCCGGTCTTGTCGGATTTGACGCTCCATCGAGTAAGGAGAGTGAGGGAATAGAAATAATATATTGGGATGCACAAAACAGTGCACCAAGTGTACTCCACACTTTGTAATATTTTGTACACAGTTGGCAAGCATCGTTGAGAATGGTTGGCGTGGCTAAAATCGGTGAGGAGATCATCATCTTCTCATCATCATCATTATCTTCTTGTTTTCTAAAAAGTAATTTAGCGTATAAAAAAACTAACCTAAACATTTGCGAACCCACTATTCCTAACCAACTAATACTGTTAATTATATCCATAAAATTATGCATTTTCATCAAATAATAAATACATTATAAAAAGTAACTTTGTAAATACGATTGATGCCATTTCTAAATGTATTTCAATTCTGTGGAAAAAATATCCGTATAAAATATCATTTCGACAACATTGTTGTTAATTGTATTTGCTTATATGGAGTTATTACATTTGTGGTTTATTTGCAGAAGATTTAAGATTACTGATTAAGATTTATGGCGGAATGTAATAAAAAAAAATATTGAATTTTTCAGCATTACGACTATTTAACACGAAGGTTTGTACTTAGTAAGTTAATATTGTAAGCTATATGTATAAAAGGATAACTGGCCGTCTGACTGATATATCAACGCACTGACCAAAGGGCATGGGGCAGGAAATGGGGCAGCACCATGGAAATTTACATACTAGTTTAGCACCGAGAAAGGATTGTTATTTGAACCTCTAAGTTAGTATACAGGGGATAAAATTTTGTACGAAAATCTTTCATTATTGAAGAGAAAGCTAAGATAGTTAACATATCATGTAGCAATTCCTACTTAAGACGCAAGTAAAGCCGCGGGTGAAGCGCTAGTGTAATTGAAAGAAAAGGTATTACATAATGTAAAGTTTTTTTTTTACATTAATATATAACCATTGTATTTGTGTGTGTGAATAGGTGTGTGTGTAAATGAAAGAACGGTGCTGTGAATGTATTATGATTTCTATATTATGTATGTATTACTATAATTTACCCAATATACTACGTTCTTAGTCGATGCATAGCTAGAGACGACACGCTCAGGGCGGACGTCAATACAGATCATACAAGGTTTCTATTTATAGATTTATTAGCAAGAGCAACAGAAAAAGCAATTTACTTAGTTGCCTACCACCGGCCTCGTGCAATCTTGCCTCGTTTGCCAACCACTCATCACAAATTTCATCGCCAAACAGCAGTACGTACAACTACTGTTAAGTTCTGGTTGGAAGGTTAGTAAGTATAACTACAGACACAAGGGGCATAACATCTCAATTTCCAAGGTTGGTGGTGCATTGATAGACTAATGAATGGTTAACATTTTTACAGAGCCAATGTCTACGGGCGGTGGTGATCACTTACAATCATGTTCACCTGTCCATCCGCCTAACTATATTACCAAGAAAAAACTCTAAAAATATTGTTTTATAAACTATATACATATTGTTTTATAATATTTTTATACGTATTGGAAACATGTTATCAAATATTCTTTCTAAACGTCTTATAAAGGAACTGGAAGTAATAAATAACGTCAAAAAGTGAAAGCTGGTGTATTTAAGTCACGTAATGAGAAGCACGAAATAGGAACTATTGTAGTTAATTGTTCAAGATGTACAGGAAAAGAAATTGTGGTAGAAACAACATATGCCGACTTCAAATCCTATGACAGTAGTAACAATAAGACGAATAACATAAACAAATCGACTGGTCAATGAAATGATCATGACTGTCATCGATAGATAGATAGCACTTTTTATTATCTTCACACACTTTTATCGACTTTTATCGTCATCAGATATTCGACCGCAAAACAGCAGTACTTGGTATTGTTGTGTTCCGGTTTGAAGGGCGAGTGAGCTAGTGTAATTAAAGCAAGGGACATAATATCTTAGGTCCCAAGGTTGGTGGCGCTTTGGCTATGTAAGCGATGGTTAACATTTCTTACAATGCCAATGTGTATGGGCGTTGGTGACCACTTAACAGGTGGTCCATTTGCTCGTCCGCCTTCCAATTCTAAATAAAAAAAATATCTCTACAGACATGTTACATTGGTTTGAGTTTTTTTTAGTGTGCCTGCATGCTTTGCCTGCCTGCTTACATAACACTGTGAAATGTCACTGTGAAGTGAATGTTTTTGATAATGTTCTGTGCTCCACAGATTCACCTTAACTTATACATGGTTCTGTGTCACGTTTATATGTGCTCCGCTCCTGGCAGAATACTCCACACCCTTCGTCAATATATAGATCAACTACTGCAAAAAAAAAAAACGGAATGATAGTTCAACTTAAAAAAATATCTATTAAAAAAATCTTTTTTTGGATTTGACAGCCATTGATTATAATGCTATCCAATTCTGTGGGGATAACTGTTTTTGAAACAATAGCTTGACTTAATTTAGCTTAGAAGATGACCTGATGGTCGGTCATCTTCACCCATAGACACAGGCAAGACAAGTATGCAACACGTCTTATTCAGTTAATGGGTCATTAAAAAAAGGGTTTCGTATTTACACTGGTACACTTACCCTTCAACGCGGAACATATCAAAACAAGATATTGCTGTCCAACCCAAAATAACCGCCAACTTGAACCGACACATAAACAAAGCTCGACCACCACGTAATATAATATTAATTAAAGAATTTAAAATCAACAATATATTACAAGAGACAGGAAAAAAAAACATGAATGTATCGCTAAGTGCCTGAGAAAATTTTTTATACGCCAAATTACACAAATTTGCATTGAATGAGTTAAGTTGAATAATTAAGAAGAGAAAACGCTCTTGTGTTATTATACAGACAAAATTCACTACAAATTGCGTAAGTCTTAAGCTTTTATTAATACATTGTTTCTTATACAAATATTTACTTGATATTTTGCACTAGCGTTTGACCTTGGCTACGCTCGGGTTAATGGAAAACGAAATAGCAAATATCTACATTATTATCACAGTATTAAGATATTAATTCCAAATAGCTTTCGTGAAGTCGTTTGAGCACAGACAATATCCTAACTAATAATATAAAATGTGAAAGTGAGTTTGGTTGTTTGTTACGATTTCATGCGGTAACTACTTAAGCGACGCGATAATTACAAAGGACACCTGATATGGTAAAGATGCGGGTGGTAATTAATTTTACGGTAATTATTTTTAATCTTTGAAGCTATTATATTTGGTAATATACGTCGTCTTTAAGTTTTCGAGCTCAAGGTTTTGAAACTAAAGCTAAGCACTGCACACTATAATAATCTATTTTATAAAAAAAATATATGAATTTTAAATTTTGCACTAACAGCCTATAAGTGTCCCTCTCCTTTTTTTTCAGAAGTATTGGACCTTCCACGCTGCTCCAGTGCAGGTTAGTAGAATACACATGTGGCAGAATTTCAGTGAAATTAGACACACGCAGGTTTCTTTACGATATTTTCCTTCACCATTTAGTACGAAATGAATTATAAACACAAATTAAGCAAATGAAAATTCAGTGGTGCTTGCCCAGATTGAAACCACGATCATCGATTAAGATTCCTGTGTTCTAACCACTGGGCCATATCGGCTTTCAGTTTTAAATTTAGGTTTTGATAAATGTAATATGAGAGCTATTGTATAACGCGATCAAAGTTTATTGTTATTAAATTTCAAGTCAATAGTGCTTGGTGAATAACAAATGATTGCACATCTACACTCGTACGAATCAATTCGTTGACTAGTAACATCCAACCACAGATGAAATATAATTAAGCAAATAAAATACTACGTTTCAAATGAGATGATATCCAATCATCTTTTAACATCTATATCGTAATATTTGTATATTAGCAAGTTTGCAAGAACCAGTGTTACTACAATCTAAATACGATTCTTGTGAAATTTTATCGATTGTGCTTGAAAGCAAAATTATTCGTACCATCTCTTATGACATGAGTTTTTTTTTAAATTAATTAATTTAAAATTGAAAGGCAGCGAGTGTGTCTTATATAAAATGTCCTATATAAAATGTCATTATATAAAATGCCTATAAAAAAATCTTTACATCGTAAATCGTCAACGTACCATTGACAACTATTATATATAAGATGTATATATCGGTGATACATAAGTACTATATCATAGATATTTAGTAAACAATTAATAAACGTAATATAACTTAAGGCACAGATGCTCTTGTCCATGGACAAATTAAAAATAATAATAATAAACTAGTTTGTTTTAACAACATAACAATTAGTTACAGTTGTATATATTGTACACATATTATACGTATATACGATAACTAAATAATGTTAAATTATTTTATTTACTTATTATTCTATATATAATTTGTAAGGAATATCATATATTTCACGTGATGGCATGTGGTCACAATCGTATTAAGATTGGTATGTTAAAACGATCCTGCAACCCCTCCGATCCGAGTCGAGGTCGCAACGATGTCATCACGAGGGTTGTAATGGGTAAAAATCCCACGTAACCCAGGGCCCACGTATCTATGGATGTGTTTTGTTAAGAAACAAAAATTGCTCTGTAGAGATATTTAATATGTATTTTGTGCATAATTGTATTTGTTCTTTCTTCAGAATCTAGGAATAGATAATATTACTTTTTGGGTGGATGGTACTTATCTCAATCTTACCACTAAGAACACTTTATTTGAAAACAATGATATGTGGTAAGGTAACAGTAATATCATTAAAATGGCCTACAGCTGAGCTGTCTGCTATGCCTTTGGGGAGAAGGTTTGTAGCTTCTCCAATGCGAGATGGTTGATATATCACTTAGGAAATTGAGATTTTTTTCTTCTATAGATCATTTTTCCTTAGACATAGCAGGTAAATATAAAATATTTACTATATCTACTATTCTACATAAAATGATCATTGAAAATGCCTAGTTCTTAGTTCCTAGGTACTAAGTAGTCAGGTCTATCACATGGCAGTGATAAGAAAGTAGAAACTTTAATTTTGATTTATTGAGATGCTATTCTCTACTCCTAGTATAAGATTAACACGGTTTGAATAATATAGACAACAAGTATTGTCTGAAGATACTCTTATGATGTTCTTGGTAAAGGTGAATGAGCCAGTTATAAAAGGCCTGACCTTACTTCTTTGACCTTAGGTTATATATATTAAGGTACGATCGTCCTTTCTTAATTATAATGAGTTAATTTGCATTTTGTAATTAACTTATATTTAAATTAAATATTAATATCAGCCTCTGTCCCACTGCTGGGTAAATGCTTACAATGCGAATAATAGGGAGCTCATTCCACCGTGCTGTTAAACTGTGGATTGGTCCCACCAATCCTTGAGAAAATGTCGATAAAGTATTTCAGGTTTTGTTCGGAATTGAACATGCGTTTATCGATCACGAACCGCGTGTCCATGAGTCAGCTTGGATATATTTTTAATGTATTTTAACTGGTAAACAAACAATCATTGCTACTTTTTGATATATATAAAAAAATGTAAACTCAATTTTTTTTTTGTTACACTATTAATGTTACACTATTAATTAATAGATATAATTTATATTAAATATTAGTTCGTGTCGATAAATTTTGATACTAAAACTTCAAAACGCTATTTAAGGCTACAATATCACAGTTCTAAATAACATTATCTGTTACGAATTAATTTCTGATAAAGTTCAAGCTAACGGAACTAAGTACAAATAGTAGGGGCCCCGCTTCTTCACTTGACCTACGGAACCTGATCGTGAAATCGACAAGGACTCCCCGACATTCGCATAACGAATTCTATGTGCCAATACTGACCAATTCTGGGTACCAGTTTTTACATTCACTTTAAAGTTACGAATTATTTTCAAGTATGAGAATTATTATCGTTAAGTTTTAATAACATAAATATCTATGTGAAAGTTGTAGGTTCGATTCTGACCTTTGGGTTAATGAAAATTTAAAAAAATGTAATATAAAAGAACAGTAAAAAATAATAGCTATAACATTATTGTAACTGTAACAGCCTGTGAAAGTCCCACTGCTGGGCTATAGGCCTCCTCTCCTCTTTTTGAGGAGAAGGTTTGGAGCTTATTCCACCACGCTGCTCCAATGCGGGTTGGTGGAATTCACATGTGGCAGAATTTCAGTGAAATTAGACACATGCAGGTTTCCTCACGATGTTTTCCTTCACCGTAAAGCACGAGATGAATTATAATCACAAATTAAGCACATGAAAATTCAGTGGTGCTTGCCCGGGTTTGAACCCACGATCATCGGTTAAGATTCACGCGTTCGTACCACTGGGCCATCTCGGCTTGTTATTCATAACATTATTATTTTTTTGTAAATATTTTGAATAACAATTAAAGTGTATATGGGGTTTTGAGATGTGTTTCCTCCTAATAATGTTCGCTTAATGTTTTTGCAATAATACTTGGAGTGAAGAATGACAAATAGAAAGACAGTTGCGTTGTCCACGATCCTTTGAAGGATTCGAATATACACAGATCGACTCGCACCAGCACGGGCTTCTCGTGACACTTTTATGCGAGGAGGTGCGTCGTGACCTGTGAAATCGCAGGCCATGAGAAAGTAGCTTTACACCTATACAAGATCGCTGAGTTTTTCTTACATTTTAGGTTTAACTTAACGTTGAAGGTTCAAACATCCGCTATGACGTTATGTAATTTGAAACCACTTAGACTGGAAAAAACCGGTTACGGTTTTGTACTTCTTAAGTTGAAGTACGATAAAAATAATTCTAAACTTTTATTTTTCTTTAGCACCTCTAATGGTAGAGTAAAAGCCTGTGAATGTCCCTGCTGGGCTAAGGCCTCCTCTCCCTTTTTGAGAAGGTTTTGGAGCTTACTCCACCACGCTGCTATGTTGCGAGTTGGTGCTTTAATGGTAATATTATTTAAAAATAGTAAAAGTGTTAAAATCGTTAGTTCATTAAATTCTAGTAGTTACAAAAATAAAATTTTGCCGGACATTTTTTAACATACGTAACAAACATTTACAAATAAATTAATATTTAAAGTGTAAATGTACATATGTATATAAATGTTTGTGTGTCAATTATTATATATTTTTTTATAGAATAGGAAGGCGGATGGTAAGTGGTCACCAAACGCTCTTAGACATTGGCTCTGCAAGAAATGTTACCCATCGCTTACATCGCCAATGCGCCACCAACCTTGGGAACTAAGATGTTGTGTCCCTTGTGCCTGTAATTACACTCGCTCAGTCACCCTTCAAACCGGAACACAACAATATCAAGTACTGCTATTTTGCGGTAGAATATCTGATGAGTGGGTGGTACCTACCCAGACGAGCTTGCACAAAGCCCTACTACCAGTAAAGTTTAAATATCGCAGACCCTGATACTGGGTTCAAACTCCATGTCGGGCCGATAAAAAGTTACTGGTTTTTTTGGCGAAGAGTCTCAGTAGCAGCCAGGAGTCTGGAAGTTGAAAGTGTGTACATTCCCGTGGCTTGGATAGTAGGTAAAGAAGTTGGTCCTTTTCCAATTTCTTTTTCAATCGTGTCTGATTTGCTGTCCCATCGGATTATGAGAGTGAAGGAATAGAGAGTGCATTGTGCACACACATGTGCTTTACAATATATCCTGCGCAGTTAGCCAATTTGTCTTGAGATTGTCCGCGGTGGCCGAAATCCGTCCTTCTGACCGATCACTGGCGTCATCATCATGAGGTACCCGGATCAAAACGTATATTTAGAAATGTATATAATGTAGAGTTTTTGTCTAAAAATTTAAAACACTAGAGCCTAATAGACTTCGGGTGGTAGGATTTTATACAGGCCTATGTACCATCTTACAGATGATATCCAAAGCCTACATATGTATTCCATCACTAAACATCAATTATGCATTTGCTGGAAGGGTTAGTGACCCAGTACAAACACAGGGACAAGGGGCATTAGATCTTGAATCGAATGGATAGCGACGGTGGAAAAAGCTTGACCTCTGTCGTTGCTAAAGTTATATATTGTGACCTTTTTGCATATTTTGACCCATTCGTTTTTCCTAAAATCAACTTAGAAATACATACTTTGCGACGTTACGAATGACTTCAGTATGACAAAGGCTATGCTCAAGGTTATGCTCGGAAAACATGGTAATTACTACATTACAATGTTAAATAAATATTTAAGTATTAGGTATATTGAGATAAGATTTAAAAACTTGACTCAGAGTTTGTTTTTTTTTGTTAATATTTTCGCACATATATCAACTACATACGGATCTATGGTAAGTTGATAATAAATAATACATAAGAAAATAATTATTCAAACATCAACAGATTTTGAGAACTGTCTGTGTTATCAAAAAAACATTTTATAATGATTCTAGCTCGTGAATTCGGAACTTTTGAATGTGGATACTATGTCAGGATCATCACGCAAGTGTCATCAGAATTATTGGATACGGCTTTGTTTAATAGCTATAGGGGTCAAACGATCATAAGAAACAGCTGATGGTGAAGTGGTCACCGTTGCCTAAAATGCAACATAAGGTGAGGTGCTCATGCGTTGTCTTTGAAGGAACCTTTATACTCGATCTTTGACAATTTCCATAACTGATGTTTATATTATAATTGTTTTTTTATTAATTTACTTAGTAATATTAAAAATGTTCTTTTACTGGTATGGCTATGTTCGATAAATTATTGTTATTATTATATCGTGTTCCGAGAAAACATCAGAAGAAAGATCAATCCATAACCTGCACGTGTGTGGAAGAATGATCTTCATGCAAATACATTAACGGCATGCCAAGCGTTCACGTGGTATCGATGATGGGTGATAGAGGGAAGCGCGTTATTGTGAATTGAACTATTTGTATACTTTGCTTAATTTTGGGTTGAATGGTACTCGACATAATATGCAGGCTTTCTTACAGATTCTTTCATCGATGAGCACGACATTAACTCAACCTTGCTTTAACCCGTAATATTCAGTTAAGATTCATGTGTCCTAACCATTGAGCCGTCTCAGCTCTTGATTATAATTTTGTAGAAACTACCTGAATTTCGACTGATTAAAATTTAAATAGCCAAATTATTGGTTTATTCATAGAACGTATAAACATTTGTTCCACATTAATATAAATACACTTTATATGGATAGCTTGAACCCACGCGTTACGCAATTCACTACAGGAGAGCGTATTTAAGAGAAAGTGCATCTGCACAGATCACCGGCCTTATATTACTAATTTCGCTATGACGTTACCTCGTATGGCATCGTTAATTCCACTCACGGCACTATTCCAACTCGATCTATGTATATCAAATTATTTAAATCCCAAAACTGTTAAGCAATTCTAAAAATATTTTGGCAATACATATTAAATCCTTTAATAATAATTAATAGTGATGTCAATATATCGAGGAAATTTATTGCGATTTAATCATTAGACGTATCGGCTAATTCGGGCGGCTCCGTGACCGGTTATTCCAAAAGTAAAAGTAAATCGTGCCTTAATATATCTTAAAACAAAAGTTGTTCCTGCATCTCTCGATAACGGATTACGTCAGCGTCTTACATTGATATGTTCGTCATAAAGTCGATCGATGGAATCGCACTTTCAACTCGTTACCAACTCGATCTGATCGAGGCCTTGCATTCTCATATGACTTTAATGTATTTTTCGAATACCATTTACGGCCCAACCAATGTTACGTAGTAAACATTCCACTTTACTTAAAACAGTTTAAAGTGATTGCGTAACAACGCATTTTGCAATGTAAACTCGCTTATGTACGAAATAAAATGTGTGTATTATTATTTTTTTTACAAAAGATAGTTTTATTTACAGAAACTTACATTAACAACAAATATAATACAGTTAACGTCTAGGTGCGATCACATGGTTTTCATAACATAAACATGAAATGGTATGACTAATATTTTCCTTTCGTTTAATGGTGAGGAGCGCCGTATGAGGACGATACTGATGGGACTCCGTAGGAACCGGATGGCGAACCGATGGTGGTGTAAGTGGCAGATGGGGCGCTGTAGGAGATGGAACCTCCGTGACCACCGGAGTAACCGCCGCTGGAGTAACCACCGTTGGAGTAACCACCACTGGAGTATCCGGAGTATCCACCGGCGTAACCTTCCTCAGCTTGATGGTACTGAGCGACTTGGATACCTTGTTGCAGGGATTCCAATTCAACTCCTACGATTCTGTCGTGAGGCACACCGTAGACGGGAGCGGGGGGGCCGTAGTGGGAGGAGATGCCGTGTCCGTGGCCATGTCCACCACCGATGGAGGATTGGTAGGCTTGGTTCTGGATCTCGTCTTTAAGGATGATGTGTCTGATTTTGTCGAGTAGATGGGGGTCGATGTGGTAGCCTTCAGAGGTCTGGTGGCCCACTGGCACGGAGCTGTAGTGACCGCCGCTGGAGAGGGGAGAGCTGTAGCCGTGTCCTCCTCCAACTGAGATGGAAGATGGAGCGGAGTAGCTGTAGCCTACTGGGGGCTCAGCGACGGCACAGCCGATGAGGGCGAGGGCGACCTGAAACGTAAGAAGGCTCTTAATCCAATCGGTCATGTACTAAATACATTATCTAATCCGATGTATTCCTAATTTAAATATTAAATTCATAATTCGAAATGAAAGTTTATCCAGACGTTATATTAAATTTAAAAAAAACTCATTTTAATGAGTGCAGAAAATTATAAATCAAAAAAAATAATAATTAAAGAATCGACTACACATGTGTTAATTCTAAATTTAATCTAATACGATTCACGAAACACGTCGTCACATTTCTTACACTAAACCGAACATTAAATAACTTAATATTATCCAGAACACATCACTGCACTCCAAGTAACACTTACAATGCTCCACTTGGCCATTATTGTAGTATGAACTCAGTGACTGGTCGATGTGGTATGATAGTTCTTGGAATGGTCAGGCGCTTTTATATCGAAGACTTTGATGTCTACTTTTACTTTGGACCATCCGGCGGCGCTCAGACGAGGACGAATACGGGTTACGAATGGACTATATTTTTTATTTTTTTAACAAAAAAAATGTTAGTTACATTTGATTACGATTTTGTCGGATGAGCGCGCGATGAAGAGAAACCACATTGGATTGGGCGTGACTCGATTTGTTAATTTGTTTTTTTTTTAGCTTTTTTAATGTTACGAACTGACTTACGCTAATAATAATTCAGATTAACTTTATATACATGTAACACAAAGTAAATAAAGTTTTCCGTGATTTGATTGTTAAAATAAATAATTTTATAGTTTAATTTATTAATTTAGATGAATGACTTTAATTTATACATATCACATTTATACATATAAGGATATCGTTAAGAAATTAATAATCATTGATATTCTCTGAATTCACAAGAAAATAACGTATTTTCGTGAAACATATGTTTCTTTAGTAAGTAATCATTAATTAATTATACAATACGATTACTTCCGTTTAAATTATATGTGTATATGCGTGTTTGTTTGTCGGAGCGGAGCGATGGAGCGATGCGGTATTTTGCATAGATAAAGAATATATGCTGAAGAATGACGTAAACTATATATTAGCCGACTTCAAAAAAAGAAATACTATCTATTTGATTGACTTGATTATTTTTTAATATAACATTAGTCTAAATATTCATTTATCCCCCAGGTTCCTTAGATCTTAGCTTTTTAAAAGGCGCTCCCTCATTTGAGCAGCGCGCTTAGGAAGGTATATATATTTATTTAGATATACATAGATTTGCCTGCCTTGCTTTGGCACTGATTTTAAAACTTGTTAAGTATCTATCGTGTATATTTGAATATTATATCGTAATTATAAGTTTTTATTTAACGTATTTTTTAAAGGCTTAAATTTATTTAATTTAATTTCAAGTCGGTTTCTATTCTTAAAAAATTAACAAAAGTAAGGCGCTGTTAAAAATTAATACTTGTGCCCAATTATTTAAATCGAGCGCCCTATTTACCCTGAAAAATATATGTGGTATGTATTTATTCGACTGCGTCGTCGAAGGGTGCAGATCCCAAGGTTCAAACCCGAAAGGATCAAGAGTCAAAGTACGGTTCGAACCAATGCAAAGTTGTTGGGACTATCTGTTAATTATATGTAGCATTCCAAAGGGCATTGTCACACCATCGGATTATGAGAATGAGAGTGGTGACTCCACCTGTGTTTGTGCACGCACTTGCATTATAGTTATTCCTGCACAGTACGCTATTCTGTTTCTTTATAATTCCTTCATTATTCAGTATAATTTAATTTTAATACGTGTGCTAAAATTATAATATATTAAGACATATACATTTAATATTTAACTGGAGCGTGTCGGCTTATATAAAAACTTTTTTTAAAGACGATATGTAAGACATAATGACGACACAGATTAAAAACGAATATTTAGGCAATCGATTAGTCATTGTCTGAACCTAATGCTATTTGTATTATACATTTTAATTAACATTATGAATAGTTAAAAGAGTTTTTATATATTATCATAACCTTGAATCGAGATCAACATATGCTTCATTATTACAAGACCAAGCGAAACGGATTCGGAATGTATGAAGATTCTATTGAGATTCGTTCCCCTGTAGGGCGAAGGTGTTCCTTCCTGTAAAGAAAAATTCTTTGCAGACTATCCCACCATTGTGTCAATACCAGTATATTAAAATTAAATTTACATATTCTATAATATAAGTTATAGTGCACAATTTTATTAATTTATTGAATATGGTAATTATTTTAACTTGTAGGGCTGCCCGTCGTAAAAGCTAAGTGAGACTACTGGCATTGGCTTTGGGTAACCGGTCCAATCTATATTGCAACATTTACAATCACTTTTTTTCTATTTATTATAACGAATGCGTCATATACTTAACATTAACTTTCAAAGTTAAGAAGATATAGAAATTCGAAGGTATAAATTAAAACTTCTTTCAAATATGAGAAAGAAAGTGTCATTTAAAATATTTAATATTTAATAATAATATATTTAATATTGGAAAAAAAAAATTTAATTAATCAGCAAACACTGCAGATAACGTATTTCAAATAATATAGAAAAGAAGTAACTAAAAAAAGAGAGAATTAAATTATTCACATAGTCGAAACTCTTAAGTTGTACCTGGCTCTTGGACCGTACAGTATACATGTACGATACTTATAAATATGAATTCAAAATAAATTTATTATGTCATGGAATATATAGGATTAAAACATTTTTTTTTTATCATTTTACTTTAATTTATAAAAAATAAATTACTCAAGATTTACGTCGTACAGCGATAATCTATTACGTTTATAACTTAGTATTCTATATTTGATATTATTATTACTACAAATAAAAAGAACATCTGTATATTTTTATCCCAGAAAATTAACCCGCCCGGCGACGCACCTCCGGTGATGCAGGTGTCCATGCGGTGGTCACTTTCCGTCAGGTGTCAGCCTCCTACCAGATTGCCCCCTATTACATAAAAAAATAATATGTTAATATAGGAAATAATAAAGCACAATTTAATCAAAACATAATTTCCAGGCCTTGACCTTTATTGGGATCCTTTTCTATTTATCTAATATTTAAATTAAAATCATTATTTCCCACATATAATTATTTAATATAAAATAATATATTGTACGAATAATTCATTTATACACATTTATATATTTTTCTCACCTTAATGTATATGTATGTATCCAATAGTATATTTAAATTAAACACATTCAAAGATTATACAAGGTAATAAATAAACCTATCAAATGTAATAGACCGAACAGTCATTTCATTGTTTTTATTATTTTATGAATTAATCCGAAATAGCTTTATCTTCCGACCATTCAATCGCTTTAATAGTTACTTATATTACTCTAAGCTGGATGAAACTGTTTTTTTATATAACAAAGATTCATTAACACTTTAACAAGCGATAAAAGTTATTTTAACACCATATTTTCAAGACTAAAAGCTAATATTTCTGTATTTTTTTCTTTATATGTGGTAGTCGTGAGTACAGTATAGTCGTCGGGGTATTACGGTAGCATGCGTAGGTTTTACCCATTCTGTTTGTTAAGTTATTAAAATATTAAAATGTATATTTATATAGATTTTCCTCAAGTACAAGATTATTTCAAAAATATACTATAGTAAGTATCATATCCATTGTTATATTCTTAATAATCAAACGATGTTTATAGTTACTAATTGTTACTAAACATATAATATTTTTAAGATCATACTTATCTAGCTAAATAGATCAAAATATGATCATAACTATAACTTCGCGAAATTATATCCATCAACTATTAATATGATGTTCATTTTGTTTTATTTATTTATGGCCTTGTTATCTGTCAAAAGCCCTTTTCTGTATTCCCTACACGTTGTGCAAAATTTGATAATGTTTCGTTGAATAGTTACAGCGTGAAAGTGTAACATTAAAGCAAACAAACAAAGTCGCTTTCGCATTTATAACATTAATAAGGATATACATACAGTAACTATGTCTAAATATTTCGAATAGTAAATATTAAGAAATAATTACATTATATTACAAAAATATATAACTATAACCTTTATAATAAATACACAAGACGAAAAGCCAATGGAGATTTGAATGTTTAAAAAAAATACTTTGAAGCGTAACAGGACATGATTTTTTTATTTATCTTTAAGTAGGCGTAACAGACATGATGCTTACAGCATTTAGGATTATTTCGCAAATGATGCCATTACTGTAGCGGCAAATATAATAATTTGCCTAGAATGGAAATCAAACCACGGGTCGTATTGATGACAGGTGCAACCATTGCGCCAGTCGCTTTATAAACAAGGTTGTTCGATAAATTAGAAGATCTGTCTAAAATATATGCATTCGTCTGCCATTTTACTTTGTAACTATAAATAAATAAAATAAAATCTTATGTAATTCGAAATTTTTTACTTATACCAGTTTGACCACTGACTCTACAAGGATTTTGGATATGGAGTTTTTACATTTATAATTTTAATATACTCAAAATATTTTATTTGTATGACTTTTTATATATATATTTTTTAATTTCATTAAATCCAAATCCATTAAATAAATAAATTTGATAAAAGATACCATCCCTGAGGGTGAAAAAATAGGAGATTTTTTCTGGGTGCGAATTTTATTTCAAGTCTGTTTTTTTTTTAAGATAATCTTTGCCCAAATATCTGAGCGCATAATGTGATGGTAACAACCATCCGGACAAACCGACATATATGTGTATATATTATTAATTCACTATGACTCATAAGATCGCAATGGTAACTAATTCTTGCACAATTATCGCGTTTACGTAATTCTTGCTTGGTTGTAGGTTTTTGTGCAAGCTCGTCTGGTTATCATCTATTTATCATTTATTTCTCCCCAAAAATGCTTCTTTTGCCATGTTCTAGTTTGAAGCATGAGTCAGCCAGTGTAATTAGAAGAGGAACTTTAGTTCGTGGTCGGTGCTGTTTTGGCAATATAAGAAATGGTTAATATTTTGAACAGTGATGACTAATTTCCGTCAGATACCTATTTCAAATTCTTACATAACACAACATTCTTATTTAGCTTTAATTTGTTATTGAATAATCAGATAAAAATAGTTTTTGCCATAAAAGGTATAATTGATTTTGTCCCATATATTAAGACCTCCACAGATAATCTTTTCTCTTCTACACACCTTCCTTATATTTCATAAATTCTTTATTTAAATAATTTAATCACTAATATACGCATTTTCGAATTGATCAATATCTTATTAATTTCATTTATTAGTTTTTTTATATTGATAGTGTTTTTAAGCGACAAATGAAAGTCTTTTACTTATGTCCGTTTAATCTAAATAATATTTTAAAATACCAACTTAAAAATGAATATTTTATATATTTAAGAATACAATATACATATATAAAGAATAGTTGAAATAGATAAAGTCCGTAGGATTCAATATTCGTAGTTTAGTTACGCAAATGCGAAAGCGTATTTGATACACTTCGACGATATTATCACATCAAACTGTGCCAAGGTTCGTTAGATGCGTTTAAAACATAGAAATTATACATTAAGATGGTGTCATACTGTTAAAACGGCACGTTCATTTGCACAATGACTTTTTTATTATTCAAGCATAAGTCCAAGGCCGCCATTTTTTTCGAAATAACGTTAATTATGTATATATATGTTATTTTATCGTGATTGTCATGTTACAGGATTAATTAGTAAAACGTGACGCTGACCACAGGACAACCGAAGTACCAGCAAGTTACTCAGTATTTATATCTTAGTTATTTATCGTGTTTATATTGTGTTATCAGTCTTATCCATTTATTTAATTTACGATTTAAATTTATTAATAGACAGAGTAAAAATTCTGCTTAATTTTTTTGTAGAAATGAAACTTGTTCCAATTTTTTGATGTAGTAATTTTTAGTGTAGTAGTGTATGTATGTAACTTTGCAGTTAGTAACTTGGTGTTATAAGCTTGGACAAAGTCTGTCGCTGATCATCAACCATCTCAACAAGATAACAAATCTACAGTCATATATCTGTAATCACAATCAGCATTTAAAAAAATGCTGTAAAAATGTGTAATGTTTGATTTAATTCCACATCAATGTTTAAATATAATTCCTTTTAAGGATAATCTTAAATGATTGAAATGACGAAACTATAAGTATGTTTTTTGATGATGGCGATGGTTCACGGAGATCTCTCACTATCGAGCGAGAGCTGAAGTATCCTTTCGCAGGAGGAGGATGTGGAGTAGTGCCTCCGCTGATCCGCTTCGCCGGGGAGGAAGGCCGGTGCCATACCCATCTTCTTGCTCCGTCGTAAACCTTACGCGGGTCCCCGGGAACCCTCCTAGGAATGTAGGCACTCACCTTTTCTTTGTAGGATTTCGTGACCTGGGATTTGAACCCAAATTGTCAGGGTCTATTCCCTTATGAGCTTGCCACTAGACGGCATTCAATATTCACTATCAAATACCGTCAATATATTTTCCCTTAAGTTTTGTGTTTTCTAAATAACATTTCGTATTTTTCAAACCACGCTTCTACTTATTTAATTATTAATTAACATACTCGTCGTTAACAAACACAGCGAGTTAAACTAATATTAATACTAAATACACTTTAAGGTAAATTTATTGATTAAAAAACTATTGAAAGTAATAAAAAAACGTTTTGTTTGATTTCACGCTTTAAAAATGAAAATGCTTATTTTATTTCCATTTTACTTACAATAGGCAGGGCGACTTATATGTGCTACCTGGTGGTAAGTTGTCAACAGCATCCAGAGACACTTATCCTATAAAAAATATAACCCATTCTTTAAATCGCCAATGCACCACCAGCATGGAACTAAGATGTTATGTCCATTGTGCATGTAATTACCCTGGCTCACACACCCATCCACAAGAAGGCATCAAGTACTGATGTTTGGCGGTGGAATATATGATGGGTGGTACCTACCCAGACGGGCATGAACAGAGCCCTAACATAAAATCAACATGAATATAAAACAATGTATTATATAATTGTACTGCAACGTTTATATGTAACGTTTAATTGAAACGTATCTGATGCGAAATGTTACACTCGTATTTTTTACTATACATTTTTGTTTTCCGTGTATAACAAAATTAAGGAAGTTAATAATAAGATACTGTCCAAAAGTAGAATAATAACATCGATACAAAATTAATTCACATCGGTAAAGGAGGTGCGTACTTATACTGCAAATGCTTCAGTATTTCTAAAGGCAGCCATCAAATCTAAATACAATAGAAATTTACATTAAGAATTACCGATCACCATATTAGTTTGTTGCGATAAAGTTTATTTCGTAAATTTTGGTTTATATTGCAATAACAAATGTGATTTGAATGAATACATACAAATATACTGACAGCACCTTTTTCCATTACATACAACGGTAACATTCCATTAATGTCTAATGAACAAAGACTTGCTCTCTTTCTGAGTAGGTCACCCCCATTATTAAACACGTGGCAGAATACTTGGTAGGACTTCTGCATGCACGTCTGTTTAGGTACCACCCACTCTTCAGATATTCTACAGCAAATTAGTCTAATACTTAGTATTGCTCTGTTTCGTCGGTGAATTGTGTGAGCCATGTAACAGGCACAAGTGACATACTCACGTGTCAAGTTGGTAGTGGAAAATTCAGTAGAAATTAGTAACCTCTGATTAAAATCCAAGTACACTGGACCCATTCGACTCTAATTTGGTAATATGCCATGTGAGTTTTAGTTGGCATGTCATAATTGACATTTAATATTAATAATATAATGGACATTTTAATAATCGACAAAGACGTATTTGCCTGTCTGTCAAGTCAACTTTGACCTTCGAGCAATCCATAAAAATGTATTTACCTCTCTCTCATTCTAAAGGTGCGATGTTTTATACAAATATTGATTTTACATAATTAAGTGCGAAAACCCATTATTATGGTCGAGTTCAATGTCGTCCAATGTCATGATCTATGGAAATAATGACATGCTGACGATGACTGTTTGATTATGACGCAATACTTTAACACACGGCTTGAAATCGACAAATGCTAAGTGATGACTATTATTATTATGTGTCAATGCTAGCGGTCATTAATAATGTAACAAGCAACGCCGTGAATTAATTCATTCAGAATTTTGACATGGTAATACTGTTGTTGAACTGTTGTTTTTTTAAAACGGACAGAGCTTCTGTCTTCGTGGATGTAATGTAGTATGCACCACTGAATTTTCACATGGTTAATTTGTTTAGAATTCATCTTATGCCGAAGATTAGAAAATATCGTGAGGAAACCTATTGTATCGAATGATATTCTGTCATTTGTCTATTTACCAACCTGCTGTGGAACACCGTATTGTATAAGACTCCAAAACATCTCCTTAACGAGAGAGCCGCTCTCACTTTTATTGTCCTTAACTTCATAGAGTCGTTTGCTACCACATTCTTCTTTGGAAATTATTATGTCTATTGTTCCATGTCAGGGTTCAATAGCAATGTTAACTCTAACAATCAGATGCGGACATGAACTAGCGGTAAAATGCCCATTTTTATAGGCTCCAAACCTTAAGGGGAGATTTTGCCAATTTTAGTGGGACACTTACGGGCCCCTAATTTTTTGTTCCCAGGAAGTACATGTTCTACTCACATCAGGTGATCTTTGTGTGTGTTCTTCCTACGCATAGCAAACAGGACCCTTATACCGATAAGTTATACAGGCTTTGAATCTCAATGGTATATGGGCCAGCGATATATATGTAGCAATATTCCCAATAAGTCATAGGTCTCAGGTTGTTAATGTTTTTTTGGTTACGGCCGTTTGCTTTCACACGGTTCTTATTCAGAGTTTGGTCCATGTCGGAGTTCAATAGCAATGTCAAATCAATGTCTGAGACTGTATTTAATTCTGAAGCAGTAAATACACATTAGATTATTAATAATATTAAAAGAAAAATTATGTGACTGATGTAAATAATTATTTATTTGCTTAATAGCTCTAATAATTAGTAACAAGTTCTTATTTATAATTATATAAATAGCTTAGCATTTAATAGATTTTAATCGTCATTATACGGCTAATAGATACATAAAAAGTTATGAAATTTTACAACATTTTTATTACAAAAATAAAAAACCCACTTAAACTGTTATAACATAACTAATTAGAACAACAATTAAAATGTCTAAAGTAAATAAATTTAAGCCAAACTGAGACATTAACCTGGAATACGCAAGATGAAAATTATCGTTAGAATCCTAATAACAAAAACATTTATTATAAAATAATTTTGTAATGTTGTTAAAAATTGTGAAATTGTACAGATTAATGAAACCATAGATCGTATATTTTAAAACCAATTTATAAATTAAAGTCTTTTTAATGTATGTCTGTATATTTCATTGTCTTACACAATTTTATATCTGTTATTTTAAGAATTAGTCTTAGTTTTCTTTCTTTATTTTCTTTTTATGTGTCTTAATTTTCATTTGTATAAATAGAATATTATTAAAAGCATAAAATGCTTATTATGAAGTTCACAATGACATTACATATAATATTATTCAGTGTTTAGAAAAACAATAAGTAGAAGCATACAGCCATTAAATGTCCTACTGCAGGGCTTAAGCCTCCCCTCCCTCCCCTCTCCCTTGAGGAGATGTTTTGAAGCTTATTATCCCACGTTGCTCTTTACTTACCCATGTGAACATCGCATGGTGTTTTATACACACACACGACACATACAGGTTTTTTTTAAAGATTTTTTTATCGCCATCGAGCACGACATGAATTATAAACACCAATTAGGCCCTTAAAAACTATAACTATTATTACTTGTTAACATACACGTGTTCTAACTACTGCGCAATCTCTTCTCTTTAATAAGTGACCTATTTTTATCTGTGTCACAAAAAAAACTACATAGATATATAAATATAATTTAATATATAATACTGCAATATAAACAGTTATGATTATTAAATTTCAATGTGTGCTTACTTTCTCACAGTAGATTAGCACTAATGACGAAATTTTTGAAAATTTTACAATTAGGCTTTGTTATAATGGTGATGAATGTTTGTATGAAAATCCTTTATTATTAAAAAATGGTCTATAGATGAATTGGTAATTAGCAATTCTGAATAATGATGCGAGCGAAGCCACGGGTAAAGCGCTAGTCTAATATAAGCTAATGTTTTGCTAGAGATTTCGCTGTATTCTTATCAGATGAAGAGATGATTGATGAACTAAACTGTTTCGTAACAATAAAAATGATATACAAATACGCTGCTTATGACATCGTAGGCGGCGATGATTAAGTTTGCAAGTGAGCTCACCCACTGTCGATTGCTTTAACATAGGTCTTCAAAATGGTTTGCAAAATAAAAATATTGTAAAACAATCAGAAATCATGAATAAAGAAAAAATTTAAACATGTCTGTTTGTAAGCTTAAAAATTACTCACGATAAAATAAATAAATATGGAGGTAAATAAATTAAAAATAAAATTGTCATAATTTTCTTTATTAATGATTATAATATATAATAGCAAACTATTATATGTGTGATACACGTAACACACAGACAGACGTCGTGGAGAATGAAATGAAATGAAAAAAAATAAGAGGGCGTCACGCCGTGTGACGTCACGATATACGAGTCGGTTTCTCAACAAAAAGTGTAACATTTGACTTTAAAAAAATCCTAAATCGCTGCCTGGACTAATTAAGAAACGAGTGTTGTACTCCCGGGAATTGTAATGCACGTAAAGTTGTCGGTCCTGCGCCTCTCTCTTCGGTTTTGTCGAATTTCCGTCCCATCGGATTGTAATTTGTGCCCTATTTATTGCGCCGATGCCTAATCCTAGAGATTGACAGCCAAATCCGGTCAAATTATATTATTTCAGACACAATAGAATATCACTTAATTTCTAAGAGGGCAACGAATAGGCAAATATAATATTTTTTTCAAATCAAATACCTTTGGATTGAATAAATCACTTAGATAGATAAATTAGATTAGAAAGATATATAAACAAATGCTTTTTTCTACTGAGAAAAAAATAAATAAAAAAATCTTCTAATGCTAAAAATGTAACATTATATGAAATATACGTAATTAATTTCATTACTCTGTGTACGCTCATCTTCGCTCTAATAACTTTCATTCATCAGATAGTTCTCATACATTCATACACACATAGACTTGTAAGAACAGCGTTGGTGAACATAATGTACAGTCATTTAGAGAAAGGCTTGAGATTCAACACTGACTCGCGTTGAAATCGTTTTCATTGACTCACGTTCTATAAGGACGTGCTCCCAGCAATTTACATCCGTACACTCTATTTCGCTATAATATAATAAATATTATAACTTATTTTAACATTTTTTTTATAGAACAGGAAGGGAGACGAGCATATGTGCCACCTGATGGTAAGTGGTCACCAAACGCCTTTAGACATTGGCACTGTAAGAAATGTTAACCATCGCTTACATCGCCAATTTCCACCAACCTTGGGACCTATGATTTTATGTCCCTTGTGCCTGTAATTACACTGGCTCACTCATCCTTCAAACCGGAATAAAACAATACCAAGTACTGCTGTTTTGCGGTAGAATATCTGATGAATGGGTGGTACCTACCCAGACGAGCTTGCACAAAGCTCTACCACCAGATAAGATTGTTTAAGATGATAACAAGTTTTAAATAAAATATAATATATTTTATGATAAAAAGAAAATAATAAATGCATGCATACATGGACAATTGAGAATCAAGTCTGCCATTTAAATAAAAGCTTGTAAATAAAATATACATTACTCTCAAATGTATTTAAAGAAACTTCCGGCCGCAGCTACATCACACGTATACGTATGAGGGGGGGAGGTAGACTGTATTGTGTATTATGCCTGCCTATATGTTAAGCCAGGGTATAAGCTACCTATATATAAAATTTTATACAAATCCATTTACTAGTTTTTTGATGAAACATTAACAAAGATCAATTAAATTATCCACAAATTTTCGCGTTTAAAATATTAGTTAGATATTACTGTTACAATGGAAACGTATCCACGACCTCACCTCCAATACGTAATTACTGACGAATGATCCGTTAAGACCATTCACCGGTCACTCTTATGTAACTAGAATGTCACTTTTATAACGATTTGAATGATGGCTCACGGCTTAAGGATCTTTGCTATTTTTCGTATGACTCCAGCAAGATTAAAGTATTAACATATTCACCATACTAATAAATGAGAAAGCTTTTCTGTCTGTTTTCACGGATAAGCCTTTAAAAAAATTTAAATAAAATAAATATGTACTACTCGTATTTTGACCCTGGGCATCGTGTCTGGGGGGCGTTATTGAATATATATTTAACTTATCAGATAATTCGCTATAGCGTAAATTTCAAAATGTAACCCTATTTTTTTCTGTTTCCATGACCTCATTATTTACTGGCCTTATAGCGACTATTTCAACGATATTTATGTTTAATATATACCTGCTATTTATAAAGGTATTTTAGAATCCTTGCTAATGTTATATACGCGCAGGTGAGTCTGTTTGTTTATTTATTTCTTTGTTTGTTACGCTTCCATATCTTAACTCTTCAACCGACAAAAATGATTTTTTGCAAACACGTTGTCAGTAATATTATATTATAAAAAAATACATGTAAGATAATACTCCATTTTACGCTACAGTTTACAGTTTGAGCAGTGACTAAACCATGACTAAATGAGAATAAAGAGAAAAAAAAGTATGTGTATGTGTAAAAAATAAGATATACATAAAATTATACTTAAAAATTAAATTAAATTACTACAAATAGTTAATTAAACTTGACGTGACATTAATGATTTATAATATAAGATAGTTAATTATACAATTAAAAATATTCAAATTTTAAACGAAGACGGTTTGGAATAAATTGCATTGAATTCATAAAAAATATATCTTCTATATAAGGATTCGTTCTTGACATACAACTACATTAATGCGTTACAAAATACAGTAATTCGAACACATTTTTGCTGAATCTTATTTTATAATATATTAACATATTAATACAAATAGTTTCAGTCGCGGTCTTTTAAACGATTCGCCAAGTAATACTGACTTCATAATCCAGGGCTGGGTGGAGGGACAGTTGCACCTTGGCTTTCAAGCAAGACAACAAGTACTTCGTCGCTTGCGTTGCGTCGGGGCACGTGCTGGCGCTCTACTACCTGGGGCACGTGCACGTGCAGGGGCTCGGTGCGTGGTGCGCGAGGGACACGGAGAGAAGAACAGCTGTTTAGTTGAAATTTAAATATCATTAAAACATTTTTCAAAAGAAGTTACAACATCCCAATCAAAATTTATTGGTTCATTATAAAACAGTAAATAAAATATATATCTTATTAGTCGTAATATATATTTATAATTAAATAAACTGAGATCTTTAGTAATATAATATAATAAGTACAAATTTTAAAACACGTGGAATAGCAAGACTGCTTGCAGAATTTCCTCGTTAAATTGCAATTCCGATTCTCTGGGAAAAAATATTTACGCCAAGCGAAGTGACCTTCCAATACTATTATTTGTCACCAACACAGTATACATTGACGAAGAGATAATAATATAAATTTGATTATTATAACAAGATAAAGTCAAGGCGTATGGTAAAACAATATCGATTACAACATTTTCAATTTACTTCTTAGAAAGGGAATTAAAAAAATTACCGTCACTTGTCTGTTAGGCAATAGCTGTAAGGTTGTTGATTGTCAATAAATATCTGTGTTATTTAAAAAGTACATAATATTTGTGTATCTTACTAGATGCCCGTAACAACTTCGTGTAGATGACATTTAAATTCACACCTCAAAAGTTTCAATTTCCAAAAATTCCTTCTCAGCCAATGCAAACGTTATAACATAAGCCAATGTTTAAAACTTCAGCTTTTTAATCTCAGTAGTTTTGACCGTGAATTGATGGTCAGTCAAGAGAAACGATTTTATAAGTATAAGATTATGCCTAGTTATATATTCTATTGCATGAACGTGGAAATTTGCCAGATGATTATCATTGACATTGTAAAGTGCTGGTTAAAAACAATGAAAGCTGAGGATCAGAATATCTCATAGTACATGTTACGATATATCACTATATGACTCGTTGGTCTTGTGGCTTGATATAAGGCCGCAGATCCGGAGGTCCTGGGTTCAATTCCCATGTCGAGCTAATAAAAAGTTATTGGGGTTTTCTGTCAGAAAATTCTCAATAGCAGCCCGGAGTCTGGAAGTTGGAAGTGTGTAACTCCCGCTCCTCAGAAAGCAAGTAAAGCCGTTGGTCCTGCGCCTGAACTCTTTCCGGTCTTGTCGGATTGTCATCCCATCGGATTATGAGAGTTAGGGAATAGAGAGTGCACCTGTGTTTGCGCACACACTTGTGCACTATAATAGCTATAGTTGGCTAATCTCTCTTGAGATTGGCCGCCGTGGCCGAAATCGGTCTGGAGAACATTATTATTATATGACTCATATATAGTATATAATATATGTATCGTGAAAAAAGTGACAAGCATATAAACTACAACTTAGAATCAAGTGTCATATAAAATTATGTTAAATCATACATAATATGAAGATCATTAAAAAGTCAAATAAAATCAAAGAACTTTATTTTAGAATGTAACCTGTTACTCTTTCACAATATCTTGCAAAGGAGATTGTAGTATTTTGCAATAAAAAATGTATTCAGTTTACAACAATGATAATATCATATTTCCAAAGGAACTAAATAAATTGATGGGTGCACTGAATGGAAATTTTTAATATGACAGTTCGTCTTCTTCTTCTTCTTTGTCCAAACCCACTTCCCTGTCCCAGTTCAGCAGGGTTCGGGTCTTCTTGTACGTCTGTGACAGAGAGCTCTGTTCTGGCTTGTAATATGACAGTTCGTATCTCTGGATATTTTGATTAACCTTATAAACTTGACCAAGTTATATTTTACTCGATGGTAGAAAGTTTTAAAACCAATCGTCCATTTTTTACGGCTATCTCTGTATTTTTGAGCTAAAAAGATGAGTCAGTATAATAAGAGGCTTAAGGTTCAACTAAGATATTAAGGTTTACGCCTTATACTTCTTACAGTGCCTACGGATATGGGCTAAGGGGACCACATAACATGAACTAAGTCAGTAGGTCATGTTCGCCCTTATATAGTTAATGTTTCTTATAGTGCCAATCTCTATGGCGGACACCACTTACTACCAGATGACCCATTTGCCGATTCCTCATCCTAGACTATAAAAAAATTGTTTCATGTGTTATTATTATTTCATTTTCGTTACAAGGAATTTATTCTTTTTGGGCTAAGTGCATAAGGTTGCAGATTTAGTTTTCAAAAGACAAGCACAACATATAAATAAAAATTTCGCCCTAAAAAAACTGTTTGCCTGATTTGGTAATTCGTCGAACTTTTTGGACGCTACATATTTTAGTATAACATGCCTCGCGTATGTTTTAAAATTATTAGCAAATTTTCGGTCAGCTCCGATAATCTTACCCAATTCATTTTCATATATTTATTGTAAATTATGTTTATTGTATCATAATGTAGTCGTTTGAGATAACAGAATAGTCGACGAATATTTTTAATAAACGTCTTGGATATATTTTATTGAATACGGCAAAATCAAAGAGCTCGATGCTTATAAATGTTCGCGATTTCGCAATGAACTTTGCACTAAAAACAGGTTTTAATAATATTTGAGGATCCATTGAATAATCTAAATATATACATACTGAATACATGTATTGATATAGGATATAAGATAAAACCTTAATATAAATTATGTTAAAATATTTAAAAAAAATATTATCATTTTTTTATTATTATTTTTATACCGTTTTCTGTCATGTAGACATGGTACTTAAGTAATTTCGAAGCAATATCGTCCAACAAAATCACTTGACACATTTTAAGCTTTATATGGTAAATTACATATATACATAAATATATATGTAAAAAATGAATTCGTTTTTGTGTTCGAAATGGTATTACAATTTTATCTTCGTGATTTTCGTTTTATTATTATTATATTTACAATTTGAAAGAATCTGGTTCATTCATATGGGCTGTTAGGGACTGGTAGGCTTTGTGCAAGCTCGTCTGGGTAGGTACCCACTCATCAGATATTCTACCGCAAATAGCAGTACTTGGGGTTGTTGCGTTTCGGTTTGAAATGTTGGTGGCGCATTGGCGATGTAAGTGATTTTTAACATTTCTTACATTGCCAATGTCATTTGCTCGTCCACCTATACTATAAAAAAAACACAACCAGTATTCTATCACCAAACAGTTCAATTTCGTTTACTGTATGGTGAGTGAGCCACAATTACGAAGGATATAACATTTTAAATCCCATGATTGGTGCACTGAGCTGTGATTATATTAAAAGTGATATTTCTTATAGTGACAGTGTTTAAGTACAATGTTTACAATCGGGTATTGTCTTTAGACTACGCACTTGACAAATTCAGGATGTATAAAAATTAATTCATAATTATTTCTACTTATCGAAAATTAAATGTACTTTTTGCTACAGTTAAGGAACAAGGTAAGGAAAACATCGGCGGTAAAAATTCAAACAATAATAAATAAGTAATTCAATAAACACAAAAAAATTTACTTGGTGGGGTAGGGCGTTGTGGGTACCACCCACTCATATCACCGTCTGCAAACCTAATATCTGTGTATGTCCTGTTAATTATTTTAGATAGGTTCTAATTATATTATCTTTTTTGAAATAAATATATATTTGTTGCACACACTAGATTTATAAAATGTCACCATTAAATAAATTTATTATGTTGACAAAATCACATTTAAAAAAGTTATCGCTTACACACTTAACCTCCGTAAAACGCATTACCCATTTTCGTGTTGTTTACCAAACACCTTATAAGTACTTGATGTGGTCATCGTTATGTAATTTTGTGTTATATTATTAAACCCATTAGTGTATGGTATAAGTTACAAGAGAATTCGTAAGACCATCAATATATATGTATTTGTCAGATATATAAATAATAAATAATAAAAACGTTGAACTGGATTGAGTTTGAAAACTATGGTCAACGTTTCTCAAAAAAAAAAAGAAGATTCTTTGACTTACACCTTTACTAATATGATAGATGCGAAAGTAACCCTGTCTGTCTGTTACGTTTTAATGGCTTAACCTCTGAACCGGTCTTGATGCAATTTAGTATTAAACAAGTTTGAATCCCAATGAAGGACATAGACTACTTTACATATATAATACTTTCTCCAAAAAACAAAAGCGAAAACTACTATTACACAAATATCAGATTGAATATTGAGTGGTAACCTTTTATTATTCAAACATAATCTTTATAAAGTAAAAAATAATTTTGTTACAAGAATTATTAAAGGACGCATGCGTGTAGTTCCCTTTTGACATAATTTTTCGAACTGTTGTAATTTCTGTACGTATAATGAAACGTATACATAAACGTATTAAGCCTATAAGTTATACCAGCCTGTATCTAATGTTTTGTTGTATGCATGTTAATATGTATGGGTTTTTTTACATATGCACAACAGTGTCTTGTGCCATTGACACACATTTTTCTCGGTCAATGATCTTATAAATATATTCAGTGCATTTTTTATGGGATTTTTATGTTAATCGTAAATTCTTTACACAATGGTTTTCTATTTCGTTATCTTTTGTTATATAACATAACTGTTGTATACATATTGGTCAATCGAGTTTGGAAACAGTGATATAGGTCAACTTCCTTGTGATGAAATATAAGCATATTTATCTAAACTCATAGAAGCTATTGTCTCTGAAGATCTATAAAGTGTCAACAACTCAATCTAACATGTCCTTAATTGATTTATTTTTAAAGCGTCACTTTTTTGTCGATATCATCATAGTATTTTGCTTGTATAGTAATTATATTGAAGCCTTGGTCAACGATTGCTTTGAAGTTATAGTATTTAAAAAAAAAAACTGTCGTCTATTATTAACAACACATATTTAAAATAAAAACCTTTCGTCAATTAATTAATATATAGCTGCTTAATTAACAATTATTAATATATTTTATGATATATTAATAATTGTTAATTAAACATCTAAGAACACAAACGTGACTATAAATAATGAAGCAGATAAAGAAATAAAAAATATAATTTATTTAAATTTTTCGACATAATTTCAACAATTTATTATATTTTATTTAAGACGATTTTGTAATATTAAATTGTTATATGATGAATCAGATATACATATAAGTAGATTAATGCGCTTGAAATGCTGTCGTAATCATATTACCGAGTGTCGGATAAGGCGTCAACTACATTGACAGTAAGAGTGCAAATCAGATATTTAAATATAATGAACGTATTGTAGCAAATAATCACGTGGTTCATTAAAAAACATTGAAAATAACTTATACATACAGCCGAAAATAGATTAGCTTGGTATGAGCATGTGATGATGAGGGATGCAAGGCATGTTACCAAAAGGGTGATGAGTATGAATGTTGATGGATATAGGGGACGGGGGAGGCCGAAGAAAATGTGGATGAATTGCGTAAGAAAGGATATGTGTATGAAAGGTGTAAGTGCTGAGATGACGAGTGTCAGAGAGAAGTGGAAGGAAAAAACATGTTATGCCGACCCCACGTAGTGGTATAAGGGCAGTAAGAAGAAGAAGATACAGCCGAAAATAATAATAACTGAATCATATAATTTAACACAAAACCAATCTTTTTAAAAGAGACTACAGAATAAAATTAGTTTAAAAAAGAAAAAAAGGAAACAATAACAAAAAAACAAATGTTTTCAAGAATAAAATCAAATGAAAGATATACTTGTAAACACGGAGCTAAAAACTTAATAAGCTGTTAATAATTAAAGCAATTAAACCACAAGTATGATATAAGTCAAAAATATGCTAAAATAAATTCATTCAAGTCACGCCTTTACGATGAGTGAGCGCTAAGTGTTTCACGCAATTTGATAACTAAGACAAAAAAAAAACGTTGCTTGACCTCGACCATTAGTTCTGTTTTATCATAATGATCTTGGTCAGTGCTTAGATTGTTACAGATAATGCTTAAAACGAATTACTAGCTCTACCACTTGATGTACTAAATCATATTTTGAACGACTTACATCAGTGAAAGTAAGATCGTCTAAAGATTGAAGCGGTTTTGATGTAACATTTACAACTGTTATAAAGCGGATTGCACTCTGTTTTACGATTTTGTCATACTTAACTTTATTACTATAATCAACGTTTCTTAATAATGCTTTATTTGCGTTATGTTAAAGTCGTTCATTACAATGAAATGCTTAATAAATGTCATTACGAACATGTATTTATATCTACGATAACTCAACTCTAGCTTTTTTTTTAAATTATTTATTGTAGAAATTGTCATTTATTTATATAAGAAACACTATGGAATATTCATAAAATAAACAATACAATTAAATATACATTGGTCATAACAAACTTGTAAAATTTTTCATTATAACTCACAAAACAAAACTGTAATAACCAATCATTGATATATATAAGAAATAAAAAATGAATCAGAATTGAACCCTGCGGAACACTGATATGTGGGATATTTGAAAACACCTCTAAATCTAAATTAAGTACAAATAATAACACTAAATATAATTAACTAGAAACAATCGCGTATAACAATTTAAAGTCTAATTTTCTACACTCGTTACTATATAAAGGCGATATTATTTGTAATCCGCATAAATATGACGTCGGTAATGAAACGCACCACGTATTAAAACGTAATTAATTCAAATTAAAACGTTTAATGAAATCCTTTATCCGCACATGCCGCGAACAGTCGGAGCAATTAATTCGGCATATTCTGCTCCATTAACAGATATTATTTTGTATTAGATCTTGTTATATTTGTATAAATTCTTCCGACAATATCGTTTTAAATTAACGAATATAACGTGTAAAAAGTTTTAATACCTTAAAAAATCTAAATAAAGTTCATTCAAAGAGGTTTTAATCGATACATTTAAATTGACAGTTAAGTAGATTAAATTAAATGTTACCTGCTAATTCGGACTGATATTCTGACCTGAGATTCGGACCGAGAAACAACTGTGTGCAATTTAATCCGCATTCTGCATGAATATCAACGAATACTAATTCCACGCTTCTTATCATCTCCGTAATCTTGTAAACAATAACTTGATTTTACATAAGTTCTAAATGTTAGTATTACTTTGCAAATATAAAGAGTTCGAGGAATTTTATTGTGTAATCGAATACTCTGAGATCGAAATTTTGGTGTTTTTCATTGTGCTCGAACAACGCCAATCTGTATTCACAATTGATAAATAAGAACTCACTTCGTATTTCATCCGTGAAATTTTGAAAACCGATTTACGATCCGCTATTTTGAGACTATACATGCAGTCTGAGTGAGTTTGTTCATACATATTCGAAAAATTTTACGGGTATTTTGAACGATATAAGTATATTTCACTCTCTTTTTTGAAATAAAAATGAATGAACGAAAACATTTGATGACGTTAAAAGATTTTTATCTCTTGAATCAGTGCATCATGCATCAATCTGTGAAACTATAAGATTTGAGTGGCACAGTGTACGAAAGGTGATTAGTGCTTTGTATTTTGTGAATAAGGCTTATAATTATTTTGTTTCTTTAAGAAAAAGATTTCATTGTTTGTTAATACAAAGTTTCTGACATTAATTAAACTTGTTTAATGAAAATTTCAAATTACTATTCTAAGAATCTAATTTTGTAAAAAATAATTATTCTTTGTGTTAAAAAAACATTTTTGTTTTGTGTATATAACATAAATATTTTTTAACGATAACGAAATCAAATATAATCTATTTACATCATAAGCTATATTTTTTGTTCGAAATTCGCCATAATTAATTGATTACGTCTCATATGTATATACATATCCCTCTGACTCCTCTGACTTATAAATGTTAAAAAAAAAAATATATTTTAACTCAACATGTTACAAGCTAAGTCATAGCAGGCAGAGTTTAAACGGGAATCGGTTTGAGTAAATTTTAAGGCTGTTATTCTTTGTCCTTTAAATCCGGTTCAGACCAGAATGCAGAAATATCACTTCTTTCGCGAATCGAACCTACGAATTTTATTGTCGGGTACTTGACAAATTAATCATTATCAACAACATGACCATTAAAACCTGTAGGGCTATTCTGTAAGATCAAACTCGAAAGTCACCGCAGAATAAGTAGTGAACTGTCAGAAAGTGACAATCGACATTGACCATAATAATTGTAACATTTCAAGAATACACGCATCCACATAGTATATCATAATTATTTTAAAAAGCTGAGATGGCCCATTGGTAAGAGCGCGTGAATCTCAACCGATGATCGTGGGTTCTAATCCGGGCAGGCACCACTTTTTCATGAAATTAATTTGTGATTATAATACATCTCATGCTTAACGGTGAAGAAAAACATCGTGAGGAAACCTGCATGTGACCAACCACCACCCTGCATTGGAGCAGCGTGGTGAAATAACCTCAAAAAGGAAGAGGAGCCCTTAGCCCAGCAGTGGAACATTCACAGGCATTCATTCATTCATAGTATATCGCCATAAGTCAACATTTCACGGGTGAGTAATGAAGTGAGTTCTTACAGAGAATTGCTGATGTCAGAAAAAATATTGATACTCTAGTGAACATGTAACATTGATTTTATTTGTATCGATTATATAATGTTACATGTGGGCTAATGGTAATTATTTCAACGTTTACTGATTGCGTACTCTTCATTTTATAACTAGTATTACGTAGAAAGCAAAATGGAAAGGAGATTGAAATAACATTAAAGGTCAAAAGTTAACAAATGTAACGAGATGGAATTGGAATGTAAAGTAGGGCTGCGCTTTCGCAGATTATTTTGATCACCGTCATTATATTGAGCTGTTATTTCGCAACAGTACATATAAGGTGCTTAATATGATTTCTATGAATACATATTATTTATTTGCTTTTAATTAACTTCAAATTATACTTAAGATAAATTCATGATTGTAATTTGAATTCATTGTGACTTTTTTTTGCAAAGTAAACTTTTATATATTTATATCTTATTACGAACTAACTAACGCGACTTATGCGAGAATTAAGATCACGTGGTCGCTAGCACGAACTGGTTCATTTCGTTTTAGTCATTGTATGCATTACACTACTAAAACACATAACGTCTTCAAGCTGATTTGATTCTGCTATACGTGTATATATATATATACCATTATTGTTATTAGTATTGAGAATAATAAATATCCCAATAATATTTGTATGCGAAAATCATCTTGAAAAAAGTCACGCATATTATGTTTTATGCACACTAAAATCATACACATTAGGGCTCTCTTAAAAAGGTATTACCTAAGCGAATTATAAAATTAAGGTACAAACACATTGACGAAGTTCACACACATAAGAAGAATTTATAAAACCGAGACCATACTTGCGCTAATTGGCTATACGTGACAATTTTGAAACACTTTATGAGAATTCGATATCACTCACTTTTGCTGCACAAGTGTGTAAGATGCCTAATGCACCTGGTGAAAGGGAAAATTATATCTCATATTATAATTATAAGAACCTCGAAATTCGTGTTATACAATAACAGAATAACATACCAATCTCTTCTTCATATTAATTAAAAAACTATATACGGACTGGTATATAATCATTATTATTTTACATTATTATTTTTCAATAGTTAATTATAATTTTTATTATTATAATTATATATTTTTATTGAATGGACGAGCATATGGGCCAACTGATGGTATGTGGTCACCAACGCTCATAGACATAATTGTAAGAAATTTTAACCATCGCTTACATCGCTAATGCGCCAGAAACCTTGGGAACGAAGATGTTGTCCCTTGTGCATGTAATTACACTGGCTCACTCATCTTTCAAACCGTAACACAACAATACCAAGTTTTAAAAGTGTTTGTTTATTGTTAGTCTATGGCAAATAAAAGATAAATAGAACAGACTAAGCCATATATTATTAGTAAAAATGTGCTTGAATCAAAACGAACTAATTGTTTTGTACTTGAGAGTTATGAAAGGAGATCTTAATTGAAATCATAAAATTGCCTTATTTAATTAACGTTGTCATAAATATCACTAATTTTAATTTGCATAATAATACTTATATCGTAAAAGGGAACGTGTATATAACACGTTTTCCTCATTTTAAATATAAAGTCACATTTACATTTGACAGTAACAATCATGGTAACTGCGACAGCCTGTGAATGTCTCACTGCTGGGCTAAGGCCTGCTCTCTATCTTTGAGGAGAAGGTTTGGAGCTAATTCCACCACGCTGCTCCAATGCGGGTTGGTGGAATCCACATGTGGTAGAATTTCAGTGAAATAAGACACATGCAGATTTCCTCACGATGGGGCTCACGTGATGAATTGTAATCACAAATTAAGCACATGAAAATTCAGTAGTGTTTGTCCGGGCTTGAACCCACGATCATCGATTAAGTTTTACGCGCTCTTACCACGGGCCATCTCAGCTTCACTGCTTAGACTGAACAATCATTAAATAAATAAAATATGCGGTGAGCTGACAGAGATCGTCATCCTTTGTCAATAGTGAGATATAAAATCCACCAATTGATAAGCTTAATAACTTCCCTTTGAGAGGCTTAAGGATCTTCGTTCAGTAGTAGGCCATTCAGGTTACTTTTTTAATTTTTATTAATCAGATGACACTTGATAAGTGTTGACTTTTTTGGTAAGACTTAGTTCAAGCTCGTCTGGTGGTACAAACCACTTATTAGATATTCTACCGCTGAATAGCAATAGTATTGTTGTGTTCCCGTTTGAATTACAGGCACAAGGGGCATAACGTCTTTGATCCCAAAGTTGGGGGCGCATTGGCGATATAAGGAGTGGTTAATATTTCTTACATCATCAATGTCTATGAGCAGTAGTGACTACCTAATATCAGGTGGACCATTCGTCCGTCCGTCTACCTATAAATATAAAAAAAACTGGATTACATAATATACTCAGCTATAATTTATGTAAAAACAAAATAACACTTGCGATTCCATCGTTACAACAGCCGTGCTATTAAAGCAAATCCCTTTAGGCCTATTCCAAGGAGATTTGACAGAGATACGGCACAGTAAACACTACTGCCATCGTACCTGATCCCGAATTCACATACAAAGTTATGGAATTAGTCATAAAATGGATTCGTGACTCAAATATCTAACCTATGCATTACATGGACGAATGTGAAAAACTTATAAGCATTTTACTTACAACGAAATATCAACCTTAAGTAATTGAGTTAAGGCTTAGTTTTAACTTTTGTAGGTTTGTAGATAAGATGTTTTGGATGGCTGAATATAAAACGATGTGAGTTGACATTCGATAGAGGGCGTCGTGTGACGTCATTAAATCAGTAAAGTAACAAAATTTAGGGCTTAAGGGGGGTTGATATTGAACTGAGCGAAATTGTGGCGTTTTGAAAACGATTCGATACTTTTGATATAAATTAGGTATTACAATTTTGAAATACTTTAAGTATGTACTATTTATACTCTGTTACGACTTATAGCTTAAGATATTCGAGAATCAATTTATTTTTACTCAAGTTGATTAATAAAAAATTCTGACGCTGCTATTTGTGATAACTGTAATATATATACACAGTTTTACTTAAAACGTTGCTCAGCGATTGTTTGATTGAACAATGATTTCTCTCATTCTGTCATTATAGATTTGACCTTCGAAAGAAGAAGACACAATTCAACTAATCACTCGCTAAGCAACGTTTATATATCGACTTTATTGAATAAGATAAATTAAAGTTCATAATTATTTCTCAGATTAGCAAATGCATATTCATTTAAAGATAAGGTTGCTCGCCCTCGGATATGCATGTGATAGAATTTATCAGTGATACCGTAACCGTAACAGCCTGTGAATGACCCACTGCTGGGCTAAAGGCCTCCTCTCCCTTTTTGAGGAGAAGGTTTGGAGCTTATTCCACCACGCTGCTCCAGTGCGGGTTGGTGGAATACACATGTGGCAGAATTTCAGAGAAATTTGACACATGCAGGTTTCCTCACGATGAAGGCACCGTAAAGCACGAGATGAATTATTATCCCAAATTAAGCACATGAAAATTCAGTGGTGCTTGCCCGGGTTTGAACCCGCGATCATCGGTTAAGATTCACGCGTTCTTACCACTGGGCCATCTCGGCTTTATCAGTGATGATAACTGTAATTAAAAACGTGAAAAAGAGATTCTACTGAGTTTCTTGCTGATTCTTCTCGATAGAATCTACATTCCGAAGCAGTGGTACCTTTATATTTAATTCAATACTGTACATGACGTTTCAAAAGTGCTCTTATAACCCTTATTGAATAAATAATTATTTAATTTGATTTGTTTTATTTTAAACATAAAGTAAGGTTTACTAAGGGATTGAATCTTTATTATTTATCAGGATATCTTATTGAGGTGTTCATGATCTGTCCACTGAGTTGTATGGGTGTTTTGAAAATCGGCTGTAATAAAAATTTAAATATTTTGTCTGCTAATAATTAATTTTACATTTAAAATATAAATGTTTACAATTTAGTGGAAATATTGTATTAAATTGTTTGAATTATATATTAAATTATTTTATTATTTTAATGTTCATAAATAAATATCAAGATAAAACAGACATGAGACTTTTAATACTGGAAAGAGTTGTCATTTAGTTTTTAAATATTATTATTTTACTATTTCAACAATACTTTGGAATAAAGAATTAATAGATTATAGATAGATTACAAAGAATTTGAATTTATGTTCAAACAATTTCCCCTATATTGGCAAAAAAGCAATTAGTCCACTTTTGAATTGTCATATAACAAGATATATAAAACATTAAGCCGCCACCGCTGCCAACGGTTCATAATATGTTAATTCATTAATATACTATATTTTATATTAACTTACTATATTGAATTAATAATTGTGAAATATATTTCAATCGGTCGAAATTCTGTTAAAATTTTAAAGTGGACTCCAACTAAGCCTTAACCAATATATTACCAAAAAAAAAAACAAAATAATAAATATATGTGTCGTTATTTTTAACAATAACTAATGATCAAAACAAAACACAAACTGCTATCAGTTCACTGATAGACACATTTTTGTTTAAAAGGAAGCAATGCTAATTTGATTATCGGTTCAAAAGCACGTCACTCGCAACGATCCTTTGATCCAGCAAAAATAAAGATATGTGCCGCGCTTTATGGCGTACCTTATGATCTGGAACATGTTATAGGCGGGAGCGCTTTATAGCTGCTATATTATGAAAAATATCGAAGACATTGCCGTATCTCGATATAGTTTTGTATACATGTGGTTCAATTCTACTAGTTTATAACGTTTCCCGATACAATTCCAATCCAACTTCTATCTATACATAAGCGAAATACCACTCAAGACAAAATCTCCTAAACTATGCGCTCGAACTGGCTGGTTCTTCTCAGTTGAATTACGTTTTCTACATACATACAAGGGGGTTCTAGAATTATGGAATAGCAGTATATAACGTAGCACTAAAAGTCAAAATCCCTTTACGTTATACACTGATATATACATACGTTATACACGATTATCCCAAAAAAGGAGTGTAATTTTTTCAAGTTTTATGTGTGTATATGAGTATCTTTATTTCATCCTTATAATTACTTATTGTAAAAGCATCTAATTTGGTTAAATGTTTTTAAAAAAATGTGTGAGTTATTTAAATTTATAATTAATTTGTTACTTTAAATATATTTAAATAATCATAACCTTTTATATGCTTTAAGTAAATACTACATGTATTTACTATGTTTTCCTCAATGTCAGGGAAAGGATGAAATTAAGGACACTATATCTTGTCTTACTTGTAAACGTTGAATGGCGGCTGTTAAGTTAATCCGCTCTCTTTCCGTCATCATTGATTTGACATCCGAAAGAAGAAGATACAACATTCAGTAATCACCTACTAAATAAATTTGATTAAACTGTACATATTGCAATTTGATCTAATAATTTTAGAAATATTATTAGATATTGAAATACACGCTGGAAAAAAATTCGAGTGTGTAATTCTACGACGCATTAGCACAGTACGGGCACGAGATAAATACTATATGGTCACTTCACAATATTAATCGCTATCGCTTATGATTTAAGGCGCGTTGAAATAGTGCCCGAGGCGCCGTTCCCGCTAAGCTAATGAGATGTCAGTACAATCATTTGCGGTGTAACCTTGCTAGCTTTTTGGTGTTTAAATTTATTCACTTCATATTCATATTAATTAAGCCGAGATCATCGTGTGTATGCCATTTCAGTTTTCTTACTATCTGTGCTATTAGATAATCCATATATTATATAATATTAGTCTCCGTCCGCAATTATTCCCGTGTGAGGTGAGAGAAGTGGGGGTGTTACGTACCTATACATATTATATTACCTATATACTTTTATGTACCCCTGACAACATGTATGCAAAATTTTATGAAGATCGATTAAGTAGATAAGCCGTAAAAGCGTAACAAACAAATAAACAAACAAGCTACTTTCGCATTATAATATTAGTAATGTTCTAGTAAGTTTATTCCTAAAACAGACTGTGATACTGCTTGATAATATACATGCAGGAATATTAAAATAAAATTGAAACGAATTATTGATTAGACACATTGCGTGGACTGTGGATATATAAATACAATAAATAATAAAAAAAGTAGATTTATTCTCTTTTCAAACGTTGACGTGACGTGTCAAACGATTTTATTAAAAATCAGGAATAGCAGCTCTGCGAGTTAAAAACCTATGTAAATCTACATCTTTACTTGTGCAACACAATGATTGAAAAGTATACGGGTACTTTGCTTGGACGCGTAAGTGTGACCTTCCTTTTACAATTTAACCGATTTTTTCGATTTATAAAAGAGAACCAGAGAATGTTGCAGAGGTGTGTTTCACCTTTCACATTTTTAAAATATTACACTAAGATCAATAAATAATACAATAAAAGTTAATAATAACAATTGGTAAAGTAAAACCATCCTTCAAATTAACTTTTAACATTTTATTCTCTTTCACACGTAACTTGTAATATAATTTCATACTTATTAATATTTTACAATTCTATTACAATTTTCATTGTAATTCGTGCAAACACACGAACCATTAAGCGAGTAAATTTTTCCTTGTTTTTTTTTTTGTATCGCGTCACTTTTTTTCGCTCAATAATTTCCAACCAGTGTTAATTTATTCTATTACAATTGTTTTAAAACCTTACAAAAAGATCCTGGAATTTGTATGTGTAACTTGCCAAAATGCAGCTCATGGCTTTTACGGTACTCAACCGGCTCAAATATACACATAATGCAACAGAATCCGAAATTAAATGATAATTGTATTGCATATATATGTAACATTAGTACTGAACTAAAAACCTAAAATAAGTACAGACAATTTAATTTCCTTAGAAATATAATTGATTTTTAAACGTCTTATAATAATTGTGTTTATCTCTTTATCTGTGGTGATAACAAATACAATACAAGGATTAATTTTCAAATTTCGAATGTTCACAAATTTTTGTAAACGGTACGAATTAGTCACTTATATTTAACATTTTATGTTAATAATATCTATGTTAATAAATAAGCAGACTTCAATGTAATATCTTACTAACAAAAACTACTAAATGAATACGCTTTAAACCTTCTTTAAAATATGCGTTTTAAAGAAGGTTTTATAAAAAAATTAAATATATATTAACGGTAAAATAAGCCTTTATTTTTAAGCTATGTACAGTCATTTTTATAATATAAAAAAAAAGAAAACACAATACGCATTACTAATTTATAGAAAAAACACGTCGTCAAAAGATTGCATTTTATTATATAGTATAACTATATAAGAAGATGCGTGAAGCATTTTCACCCGCTTTAAATTTAGGCTATAGACGTGGCAAGCGTAAATTTCTTGTTCTTGTAAATTATCACACAATTATTAGTCTAAGTAGGGTAAGTCAATAATAAGTCAAGCCACATAAAACTTAAACTCGAACATGTGTAATAAATTAATATTTTAATACCTACTTACACGCGCATCATATTATATGGTAACACATATACAAGACAATACTCACCCTACGCACACTTTCAAAGTATTTCTAGACGACGAACAAATAGGGCTACCAACGTTTTATTTTTATACATTTTTTTTACTTATTTGAAATCAAATTCAAAAATCTTTATTCATTACAGAGGCATTACACTCTCTTAATAATCATCGAAAATATGTTTTTCGATGATTATTAAGAGAGTGTAATACCTGTTCGGAAAGAAATACCTCAATTTTTTTAAGTGAAAAAATGCGGATGTGAAAAAAATTTATATAAAAATATACCTTTAGGAGCTATTAAACTACACTGAACTAAAACCAGTTCCTGTCAGAAACGTTTAAAAATTACATATAGATATAGAAAACTTTGCATACAAATTCTATCTTGAAATGTTAACCTCATCGCACCCAAAGATATTTCATATGAATACGCAACATATCGTAACTACAATAGCAAACACATTAAAATACAAATTTATATAAATAACATACAATTACGATTCAAATGTACTTGTAAAAATTTATTTGGATGAAAATATAGTTGATTAATTAATTGAGATGAGCCCGTAGCTCAGCTGAAGGGCATTTACAGGTTTTAATTTTTATAGATTAATTACTATCGGCCGTTGACAGCCCTAGCAACACATGTCCGGCGTTCGCGTTCAAAAGCGGCTACTCAAAGACGTTATACCATATTAGCCGGCTAATTGAATAAAAAATAAATCTTTTTACAAAGCTCCCTGTTTATCTGCATTGCCTCGGGTGAGACGGATAATTATTGTTTCACTTTGTATTATGTTCATTGTTTGAAGCAGTTTCTTTGTTGGACTCCATTACGGTTGCTTGTCTTTAGCATAAATTCTAATCGTCAGTCCTATAAAGGTTAGGACTGTGGACTTTTGAAATATTAACGTTGCAAGACCTTATTTGTTTGTACTTTATTGCACGATATGTAGAGAACAGATGGTATAATAGAAAAAAAAATACACAAACGTATCTTGGACTTAACGTTTGTAGCGATCTCTTACTTTAGTGTAAGATTTGTAATTTCATTGAATTTAAATTAAAAAATATTGCATTCATTCCTTCACATTAAAATATAATAATAAACTAAATATTTTAATGACCCATTGTTTTATTAACCTGTGTGATTGGTACACAGCCGGGTGCTCAAACAAGGATGTACTATCCCACTTAAAAAAATGTAAAAAAATTATTAGGTTAGTGCGTTATGATGACTTGTGTGGTTAATACGATAATATAGCTTGCACTATTCACCTGCCTCGTTGGTCTAGTGGCTTGATGTAAGACCGCAGACCCGGAGGCCTTGGGTTCAATTCCCACGGCGGATCAATAAAAAGTTATTGGGTATTTCTGTCAGGAAACTCTCAGTAGCAGCCCGGAGTCTGGAAGTTGGAAGTGTGTACACTCCCGTGCCTCGGAAAGCACGTAAAGCCGTTGGTCTCGCCTGAATTCTTTCCGGTGGTGTCGGATTGCCGCCCATCGGATTATAGAGTTAGGAAATATAGAGTCCACCTGCGTTTGCGCACACACTTGTAACTTGTAAATATCTCCTGCGTAGTTGGCTAATCTTTTTTGAGAATGGCCGCCGCGGCTAAAATCGGTTTGGAGGTAATTTTTGAAGCACGCAGGTTTGAAGTTGCATTGTATCTTTCGTAAAATTTATCACGTAGACTGCCAGTTAATCAAATTATAATCAAGTTGATAATAAATCAAAGGGCATTCTTTAATAGATTCCCAAGGGTCTGTCTGTGATAACAGCCGGAAGCGATAGGGGTGTATTTGGAATGCAAATGACAGTGTCACGTGTAGTTTTCTATTAACAAAATTTAATACTAAAGTTATTAATGAAGTTATCCAAAACTAGGCGATGATGATGATGGTCAATGACAATTCGTTTTAGTTCTATTAAGTTTACATATATATGTTATATACTCAATAGAAGAGTAAATTATCCGTTTGTTCTAGTATCTTAAAAGATATTTTTCGTGTTCAAAAGCTTAAATATTGTTAAAAAATTGCCATATATTTTATCTCATTACGATGATGGGCGCGAAGATACATAATGATACAGATCGTCATTATGTATCGTCATTCATGTGTTCCACTACATTTTCTACCGCCAAACAGGATTAGGTAATCTTTTTTTAATTTAAATAAAAACTCCTTTTTAATCACACGAGGAACGTATATTCTAAATTTAAAATTGTAGTAGTTCAATAAACTAGACGTATTTATGAGGGAATTTTAAAATAACTATTTACGGATGTACAAAAACGGTTAAAAGGTTGAATAATTAGTATTGATACGTACATAACTGATGCCTATCTTTTTTATTTGCCACTCTTAACCTCGACGGTCAAACGTTTTTCGAAATTAACTGATAAATTCGTGCCAATCCGATTAACCGACACTCACACCGTAGTGTTTTTTAACGGTTTTCAATTGAAGAACACAATAACGGCTGGTCCATCACCTCTGCAAATGGAATAGTATAGAACACGTAGTTCTGAATCCTTGCAAGTAGTGTACTTTATTTGCATGTATTTAATTTGTATTTATATAATTCATCTTGTTAGTCTTTTGGTCAGCTTATGAGGCTGCAGACTCAGGGATTCTCAGTTAAAACTCAAGGTCTGGCAAGTAGTAAAATATATGAAATATTTTTTTATAGATAACGCAAAGTCTAGTCCTCTATTTGGTATTTTAGTCCCTCTAAGACTTGAAGCAATTTTTAACATTTTTTGAAGAAAATTACTGTTGCCAAAATACATGTATATTTTAAGCCTTTGGCCCAAGTTAGTTAAATAAAAATACTAGACGGTGTAAACACAGCCAATTTTGACGACATGATTTAAAAATACAAAATCTCTTTATACGCTTTCCATTACCCCATATAAAGGAGCAATGTATAAAACGTCAGAACAAAACCAGCAATGGTGAACCAAATCGAGAAATTAACGATATTTTATAATAGTATCCGGCGGCATATTCGCTGTATTGATAGGCAACAGTGGTTACTTTTTTAAAAAATAAATAAAAGCCTAAATCTGTTTGCATTGATGAGCCATAGTTGGAGCGATGACGGGATGAATACATAATATACTATTTTCGACAACTATATTAAGATTGACGTACGGAAATTTTTCATCGGCAGGTTTTTATAGGCAGATATTATATTTATTTTGTTTTGAATTCTATTTTGATACACTAAAATATTATTAAATAATTCTATTTTCTGTACTCCTGAGAACGTATGTGCAAAATTTCATGATAATTGGTTAAGGGTAACAAAGTCTCACTCTCTTAATAAGATTCTAGGATTTTATATATATTTAGTAAATGTATACAAATTTATTTAATAATAAGAAACCCCAACCTCAACCACACTACAGTGGTATATATAAAAATATGAGCTTAATAGACAGTGTTTACGTGCAACCCCCTACCCCTATTAATAGAGATCACACAGGACAGTATTCATAACATTACTTAAAATTAATTAATGAAAATCATGTCTCAGATTAAGATTAACAATTAGGTTATATTTAAAGATTATACAAAATAATGAAAATAAAATAGAAGATTTTGTCTGTGATTGTATTCTGTCTCTTTTTAATTCATATATCTATTAGCGAGTGACCAAAATCAAAGTAATTATTTTTTTATTTTATTTTACAATACCATTGCTACGTAATAATGTAAATATATTACATAAATAACTCAAATAGGCGTTATATACCTTAAAATGACAGATTTTGAAGGATTTTAGTACCAAATAATAATCTATTAATTGTTTTATGCAAAGCATTTAACAATTTAATGCATTATATATAAATATTTCAAGTCGACCTTATAATATATACTCTTAGGAGTTTAGATTCAGTAATCAAATTACCCTCTACTCAGCTTGTTACCGATATATTAGACAAAAATTCATCTCAGCATGTTGGGGTGTCCAGGGGTTTAATTAACGGTCAGTAAATTAAGCACAGTTGTGCCAAACCAGCAGTTTGTTGGAGCTGATGCGGATAGAATAAGAAATAAATCTCTCTGTTATGAGATGTTTAGTACGTTAGCTTATGTTAAGTGAGAATTTATAATCGAACCAATTGTAATACGTTACTATAATTGTTAATTCATATGAATAATGTATACCTATTTAATTTTCAATCATAAACTTATTACAGTACTAATACTCTTTATTTTGTAATTAGTATGAATGGTTTTTAATTTTCACTTATATAAACAACTTTAAATGTGTAATAATTAATTTAATTTTAAGACTTCTTTTTTGTGTAATTCATGATATATTTATACGTGTTTTATTTTGTAATAACGGTAAAAATATAGTAAAAGCATCTTGTTAATTTTCTAAACACATAGTATTAATTAAAAAAAGTAAAACATCAAAAGTAAATTATTGTTATGACTTATTTAACAACTAGCTTACTTCCGGATACGCTCGTGTGTGAAGTAAGGAGGGGTTGATACACAGCTTATGTGTTATGTCAGGGTATAAATCTATCGTTATTCGAAATTTCATACAAATCCATTCCTTAGTTTTTGTGTGAAAGAGTAATTAAAATCCATCCTTACAATATTTAAAGTAACTTTGTAACGATATTATATAAAAGATGAAAGAAAAGCTTATTTGTTGTTGTTGTTTCTTCTATATACATACTTCTATTACTTCCTATATACTTCACATTATATAAATAATAAATAGTGTCGAATTTGTATTTGTTTATTTTCAGTCAAGATATAATATATAACGATTTCTCAAATGAAATACATACACAACTTTATAAAATAACTAATATTTCATTTCTTATGTGGAAATGAAATAATACTAATTCCATACATTCTTTGGTAACTAACATAAAGAAAAGGCAGCACCTGAGCCTTAGTTTAGCTCCAATAATATAATATATAAATTGACAACAATAATTTTTATATATATCATAAATAATGAAAGTTTTAAGCAAGTAAGAATTTGGCACGAGATGTGCTAAAACTGAGGCCCATCTGGGATGTTTCGTTAATAACATAACTTAACTATCGCCACGCTTGTCGAATTTATTATAAGGATGAAGCTTCGAGTGATGCTGCACATTTTTGAGAAGAAATATCAATACAAGTAATAATGATATTACATTATCACCTGTTTATAGAAAAGCGTTAAAAATTGTACTATTTTTTATATTATTTTAGACGTGATTTTTATTCGAATTTTAGATCTGTCCTTATAATATATTTTCTCCTAACTTACAATCAACGCATACTGTGGTTAGAGGTTAATTTAAATGCTTAATATATTTATTTATTTATATAAAGGTCTTTATATAAACGATTTAAAACGTGAGTGCCCATTGGCAGTAGCTCACATGAACATTATGGGATTAAATCAGGATCAGAAGAATAAAATTAATGTATTTATTTATATTAAAGGAAATTGTTTTGAATTTTTAATAAAATAAATAATACTGGTGATAGGGCTTTGTGCAAGCTCGTCTGGGTATGTACCACCCTTTCATCAGATATTCTACCGCAAAACAGCAGTACTTGGTATTGTTGTGTTCCGGTTTGAAGGGTGAGTGAGCCAGTGTAATTACAGGCACACGGTACATAAAATCTTAGGTCCCAAGGTTGGTGGCGCGTTGGCGATGTAAGCCATGGTTAACATTTCTTAGTGCCAATGTCTAACAATGGCGTTTGGTGACCACTTACCATCAGGTAGCCCGTATGCTCGTCCTCCTTCCTTTTCTATAAAAAAAAAAACTAAGTATATTGAGATAGATTTGATAGTAAATACTTACTAATATTATAAAAGCGAGTTATTTGTTTCGCTATCATGTCTTAACTAATCAGCCGATCATTTTTTTTTTTGCATATACGTTGTCAGGGTATAGGAAAGGACTTAGGATACCTAACACCGCTCCTCCCCTCATATGCGAACAAAGCCGCGGGATTAAACTAGTTACATAATAAAACTAAATTTGACCGAAAAAACACTTGTGGTATTCATGACAGCTTGTACTCACTCATTAGTTATTTTCCAAATATATAATAATACGTTGTATTGCTGTGTTCCAGTTTAAAGGATGAGTAAGCCAGTGTAATTTTAGCCAAAAGGAAAGTGACGTCATATTGCAAATTCTTAGCGTAAAAAGGCAAATTGAATATTTCTAACAAAATTTTTATATATAGTCAAAAGTTATTTAACATCATATGGGACTTCCTTATCGTTTTTCCGTAAATAAGATTAATTTATTGCTACCAACATAACCAAGCGGAAGGATTATGATTACTATTGATTTCTGAACGTAAAAAAAACTTGGTTATAAATTTAATACTTGAAAAATTAATATGATTTACAATATATCATTCC